>CM070481.1:41517780-41652780 GCA_036324585.1 Champsocephalus esox
ATACTGCCCCCCGGAGGCCCCGGCCGGAAGTCCCCGGAGTTGGGGAAGGCTTCAGTAGCAGCTGCTGGGAGTCCCAGCAGCTGCTACTGAAGCCTTCCGAGTGAATCTCCAGAACGCCGACACCTCCTCATCTCCACCGCTCCCATGCTTTATTTTGTGTTGCCATAAGTTAGTCTCTCTGCGTTTCTGCGCTGGGCTAATGCTAATGCTAATGCTAATAATGCTAATGCTAATAATGCTAATGCTAATAATGCTAATGCCAGCAAATAAAATGGCGGCTTCGGTGCTCCGGTGGGAATGCGCCTTATCGGGTGATAAAGGGGGGGGGGTACCTTGGTTGCTGATTGGCTAATGGTTACACAAGACAAAACATCGTTATGACATCATCAAGTGGCCAAAATCTGATCAGCTCATGTTGATGTAGAAGAGACATGAGGAAGAGGGGACACATGTTGATGTAGAGGAGACGTGAAGAAGAGGGGACACGTGTTGATGTAGAAGAGACATGAGGAAGAGGGGACACATGTTGATGTAGAAGAGACATGAGGAAGAGGGGACACATGTTGATGTAGAGGAGACGTGAAGAAGAGGGGACACGTGTTGATGTAGAAGAGACATGAAGAAGATGGGACACATGTTGATGTAGAAGAGACATGAAGAAGAGGGGACACATGTTGATGTAGAAGAGACATGAGGAAGAGGGGACACATGTTGATGTAGACGAGACGTGAAGAAGAGGGGACACGTGTTGATGTAGAAGAGACATGGAGAAGAGGGGACACATGTTGATGTAGAAGAGACATGGAGAAGAGGGGACACATGTTGATGTAGAAGAGACATGGAGAAGAGGGGACACATGTTGATGTAGAAGAGACATGGAGAAGAGGGGACACATGTTGATGTAGAAGAGACATGGAGAAGAGGGGACACATGTTGATGTAGAAGAGACATGAAGAAGAGGGGACACATGTTGATGTAGAAGAGACATGGAGAAGAGGGGACACATGTTGATGTAGAAGAGACATGAAGAAGAGGGGACACATGTTGATGTAGAAGAGACATGGAGAAGAGGGGACACATGTTGATGTAGAAGAGACATGGACAAGAGGGGACACATGTTGATGTAGAAGAGACATGGAGAAGAGGGGACACATGTTGATGTAGAAGAGACATGAAGAAGATGGGACACATGTTGATGTAGAAGAGACATGAAGAAGAGGGGACACATGTTGATGTAGAAGAGACATGAAGAAGAGGGGACACATGTTGATGTAGAAGAGACATGAAGAAGAGGGGACACATGTCCATGTAGAAGAGACATGGAGAAGAGGGGACACATGTTGATGTAGAAGAGACATGGAGAAGAGGGGACACATGTTGATGTAGAAGAGACATGAAGAAGAGGGGACACATGTTGATGTAGAAGAGACATGAAGAAGAGGGGACACATGTTGATGTAGAAGAGACATGAAGAAGAGGGGACACATGTTGATATAGAAGAGACATGAAGAAGAGGGGACACATGTTGATGTAGAAGAGACATGAAGAAGAGTGGACACATGTTTACGTAGAAGAGACATTAAGAAGAGGGGACACATGTTGACGTAGAGACGTGGAGAAGGGGGGACACATGTTGACGTAGAGACGTGGAGAAGGGGACACATGTTGACGTAGAGACGTGGAGAAGGGGACACATGTTGACGTAGAGACGTGGAGAAGGGGACACATGTTGACGTAGAGACGTGGAGAAGGGGACACATGTTGACGTAGAGACGTGGAGAAGGGGACACATGTTGACGTGGAGAAGCGCATTGTTCATAACGGCCTCTAAACGGTGTTCCCCGTCAGACTCACCCGGAGTTCCCGAAGAAGCCCCTGACTCCGTACTTCCGCTTCTTCATGGAGAAACGAGCGAAGTACGCCAAGATCCACCCGGAGATGAGCAACCTGGACCTGACCAAGATCCTGTCCAAGAAGTACAAGGAGCTGCCGGAGAAGAAGAAGGTCCGTACCCCGCCTCCCGCCCCCGCCCCCCCCCTCGCCCCCCGTCTCACCTCTCTCTCTCTCTGCAGCTGAAGTACATCACTGAGTTTCAGCGCGAGAAGGAGGAGTTCGAGAAGAACATGGCGCGCTTCAAGTGAGTCGCTCCTTCCCCTCTCTGAAGCTCATATTATTAAAGATCGGTCTGCCCGGTTTCCACTGCGCCGCGTCTACTAACTCTACCAACTCTACTAGCTCTACCAACTCTACTAGCTCTACCAACTCTACTAGCTCTACTAACTCTACTAGCTCTACTAACTCTACTAGCTCTACCAACTCTACTAGCTCTACTAGCTCTACTAGCTCTACTAACTCTACTAACTCTACTAACTCTACTAGCTCTACTAACTCTACTAGCTCTACTAGCTCTACTAACTCTACTAACTCTACTAACTCTACTAGCTCTACTAACTCTACTAGCTCTACTAACTCTACTAGCTCTACTAACTCTACTAGCTCTACTAGCTCTACTAACTCTACTAGCTCTACTAACT
This sequence comes from Champsocephalus esox, assembly GCA_036324585.1. Taxonomy (NCBI): domain Eukaryota; kingdom Metazoa; phylum Chordata; class Actinopteri; order Perciformes; family Channichthyidae; genus Champsocephalus; species Champsocephalus esox. Next base: position 41,520,315 of record CM070481.1, read on the forward strand.
CTACTAGCTCTACTAACTCTACCAACTCTACTAGCTCTACCAACTCTACTAGCTCTACTAACTCTACTAGCTCTACTAACTCTACTAGCTCTACTAACTCTACCAACTCTACTAGCTCTACCAACTCTACTAGCTCTACCAACTCTACTAGCTCTACTAACTCTACTAGCTCTACTAACTCTACCAACTCTACTAGCTCTACTAACTCTACTAGCTCTACCAACTCTACTAACTCTACTAACTCTACTAGCTCTACCAACTCTACTAGCTCTACTAGCTCTACTAACTCTACTAACTCTACTAACTCTACTACTCTACTAGCTCTACTAACTCTACTAGCTCTACTAGCTCTACTAACTCTACTAGCTCTACTAGCTCTACTAGCTCTACTAACTCTACTAGCTCTACTAACTCTACCAACTCTACTAGCTCTACCAACTCTACTAGCTCTACCAACTCTACTAGCTCTACCAACTCTACTAGCTCTACTAACTCTACTAGCTCTACCAACTCTACTAGCTCTACCAACTCTACTAGCTCTACTAACTCTACTAGCTCTACTAACTCTACCAACTCTACTAGCTCTACCAACTCTACTAGCTCTACTAACTCTACTAACTCTACTAGCTCTACTAACTCTACCAACTCTACTAGCTCTACCAACTCTACTAGCTCTACCAACTCTACTAGCTCTACTAACTCTACTAGCTCTACTAGCTCTACTAACTCTACCAACTCTACTAGCTCTACTAACTCTACTAGCTCTACCAACTCTACTAACTCTACTAACTCTACTAGCTCTACTAGCTCTACTAACTCTACTAACTCTACTAGCTCTACTAACTCTACTAACTCTACTAGCTCTACCAACTCTACTAACTCTACTAACTCTACTAACTCTACTAGCTCTACTAGCTCTACTAGCTCTACTAGCTCTACCAACTCTACTAACTCTACTAACTCTACTAACTCTACCAACTCTACTAACTCTACTAACTCGACTAACTATAGCCTACTAACTCTACCAACTCTACTCACTCTACTAACTCTACTAACTCTACTAACTAAACTATACTAACTATACTAACTATACTCATCATATCAATAACAATACAAGGAGAAATCCATACGTAGAGATAATAGGATATTTGTTAAGATGTTGGCATGTGTTGTTAGCGTGGGTGGTTAGCGTGTGTTGTTAACGTGGGTTGTTAGCATGTGTTGTTAGCGTGGGTGGTTAGCGTGTGTTGTTAACGTGGTTTGTTAGCATGTGTTTTTAACATGGGTTGTTGTTAGCGTGTGTTGTTAGCATGTGTTGTTAGCGTGGGTGGTTAGCGTGTGTTGTTAACGTGGGTTGTTAGCATGTGTTGTTAGCGTGGGTTGTTAACGTGGGTTGTTATCATGTGTTTTTAACATGGGTTGTTGTTAGCGTGTGTTGTTAGCATGTGTTGTTAGCGTGGGTGGTTAGCGGGTGTTGTTAGCGTGGGTTGCCACAAAGTGTTTTTAGCATGTGTTGTTAGCGTGTGTAGCCACACAGTGTTGTTAGCATGCTAACGATGCTGCCTGCAGGCACGATCATCCTGATCTGATCGAAGAGAGGAAGAAGTCCGACCTGCCAGAGAAACCCAAAACTCCCCAACAGCTGTGGTACAACCACGAGAAGAAGACCTACCTGAAGCTGCATCCCGAGGTACACACACACACACACACACACACCCACACACCAGTTTATTAGCTAGCCTACACTATTACATTATCTCTCTATAACAATATGACTAAGTTACATAAGCTATCACAAAAAGCTAGCTAGCTAAAGTTCTGTAACAAAATGAATCGCATGTTATCAATCTAATTGATGTGTGTGTGTGTGTGTGTGTGTGTGTGTGTGTGTGTGTGTGTGTGTGTTTCAGGTCAGTCAGAAGGAGCTGAAGGAGGCTCTGAGGAGACAGTGGTCCCAGCTCTCTGACAAGAGGAGACTCAAGTGGATCAGCAAAGCCCTGGAGCTGCAGAAAGACTACGAGGTACAACACACACACACACACACACACTTATTATTATCCTCCTCCCCTGCAGGTTCTAATGGGTGTGACATGGACCTGTGGAACTATAACCTATGATTTTGCTGTGTGTGTGTGCAGGGTAGTATGAGGGCGTATCATGTGGCTCACCCTGACGTCTCCGCCGATGATCACGTGCGCTCCGTCCTCACTAAAGCAGAGAGACAGCTGAAGGACAAGTTCGATGGACGGCCGACGAAACCTCCACCGTGAGTCCCAATTAGCTAACGAGGAGCTAGCTGCTAACGTGCTAATGAACAGGAAACTAAACAGCTGATGTTCAAGAAACTGGAACGCTTAGTGACACAAGAAGTACAGAGAAACTGGAAACCTGCTGACGAGCTAAAAACCAAGGTGTTGCAGTAACGGGTACTCTCTGTACTGCGCTGAGCTGATTGTGTGTGTGTGTGTGTGTGTGTGTGTGTTGCAGTAACGGGTACTCTCTGTACTGCGCTGAGCTGATGGTGTGTGTGTGTGTGTGTGTGTGTGTGTGTGTGTTGCAGTAACGGGTACTCTCTGTACTGCGCTGAGCTGATTGTGTGTGTGTGTGTGTATGTGTGTGTGTGTGTGTGTTGCAGTAACGGGTACTCTCTGTACTGCGCTGAGCTGATGGTGTGTGTGTGTGTGTGTGTGTTGCAGTAACGGGTACTCTCTGTACTGCGCTGAGCTGATGGTGTGTGTGTGTGTGTGTTGCAGTAACGGGTACTCTCTGTACTGCGCTGAGCTGATTGTGTGTGTGTGTGTGTGTGTGTGTGTGTGTGTGTGTGTGTGTGTTGCAGTAACGGGTACTCTCTGTACTGCGCTGAGCTGATGGTGTGTGTGTGTGTGTGTGTGTGTGTGTGTGTTGCAGTAACGGGTACTCTCTGTACTGCGCTGAGCTGATGGTGTGTGTGTGTGTGTTGCAGTAACGGGTACTCTCTGTACTGCGCTGAGCTGATGGTGTGTGTGTGTGTGTGTGTGTGTTGCAGTAACGGGTACTCTCTGTACTGCGCTGAGCTGATGGTGTGTGTGTGTGTGTGTGTGTTGCAGTAACGGGTACTCTCTGTACTGCGCTGAGCTGATGGTGTGTGTGTGTGTGTGTTGCAGTAACGGGTACTCTCTGTACTGAGCTGATGGTGTGTGTGTATGTGTGTGTGTGTGTTGCAGTAACGGGTACTCTCTGTACTGCGCTGAGCTGATGGTGTGTGTGTGTGTGTGTGTGTTGCAGTAACGGGTACTCTCTGTACTGCGCTGAGCTGATGGTGTGTGTGTGTGTGTGTTGCAGTAACGGGTACTCTCTGTACTGCGCTGAGCTGATGGTGTGTGTGTGTGTGTGTTGCAGTAACGGGTACTCTCTGTACTGCGCTGAGCTGATGGTGTGTGTGTGTGTGTTGCAGTAACGGGTACTCTCTGTACTGCGCTGAGCTGATGGTGTGTGTGTGTGTGTGTGTGTGTGTGTTGCAGTAACGGGTACTCTCTGTACTGCGCTGAGCTGATGGTGTGTGTGTGTGTGTGTGTGTGTGTGTGTGTTGCAGTAACGGGTACTCTCTGTACTGCGCTGAGCTGATGGTGTGTGTGTGTGTGTGTGTGTTGCAGTAACGGGTACTCTCTGTACTGCGCTGAGCTGATGGTGTGTGTGTGTGTGTGTGTGTGTGTTGCAGTAACGGGTACTCTCTGTACTGCGCTGAGCTGATGGTGTGTGTGTGTGTGTGTGTGTTGCAGTAACGGGTACTCTCTGTACTGCGCTGAGCTGATGGTGAACATGAAGGACGTCCCCAGCACTGAGAGGATGGTTCTGTGCAGCAAGCAGTGGAAGTTGATGACGCAGAAAGAGAAGGACATGTTCCAGAAGCGCTGCGAACAGGTCGGTGTCTCCTCTAACACACGCAGCTCTTATTGTGAAGCCTGCTCTCACTTCCTGTTTGTGTTTCAGAGGAAGAAGCAGTACGACGTGGACCTGCAGAGGTTTCTGGAGGTACGTCCTGTCAGACCGTATTAAACTTGAATAGACTCTAGTATACTTTAATGGACTCTAATATACTTTAATTGACTCTAATTGACTCTAATAGACTCTAATGGACTCTAATATACTTTAATATACTCTAATGGGCTCTAATAGACTTTAATGGACTCTAATATACTTTAATTGACTCTAATATACTTTAATGGACTCTAATATACTTTAATTGACTCTAATTGACTCTAATAGACTCTAATGGACTCTAATATACTTTAATATACTCTAATGGGCTCTAATAGACTTTAATGGACTCTAATATACTTTAATTGACTCTAATATACTTTAATGGACTCTAATATACTTTAATTGACTCTAATATACTTTAATATACTCTAATATACTCTAATATACTTTAATATACTCTAATATACTTTAATAGACTCTAATAGACTTTAATGGACTCTAATATACTTTAATATACTCTAATAGACTTTAATGGACTCTAATATACTTTAATATACTCTAATATACTCTAATATACTTTAATAGACTCTAATGGACTTTAATGGACTCTAGTAGACTCTAATATACTTTAATAGACTCTAATATACTCTAATATACTTGAATAGACTCTAATAGACTCTAATATACTCTAATAGACTTTAATGGACTCTAATATACTTTAATAGACTTTAATATACTTTAATGGACTCTAATATACTTTAATGTACTCTAATATACTCTAATAGACTTGAATAGACTTTAATATACTTTAATAGACTTTAATATACTTTAATGGACTCTAATATACTTTAATAGACTCTAATATACTTTAATGGACTCTAATAGACTTTAATGTACTCTAATATACTCTAATAGACTTGAATAGACTTTAATATACTTTAATAGACTCTAATATACTTTAATGGACTCTAATAGACTTTAATGGACTCTAATATACTTTAATAGACTCTAATGGGCTCTAATAGACTCTAATGGACTCTAGTAGACTCTAATATACTTTAATGTACTCTAATATACTTTAATAGACTCTAATAGACTCTAATGGACTCTAGTAGACTCTAATATACTCTAATGGACTCTAATAGACTCTAATATACTCTAATATACTCTAATAGACTCTAATATACTTTAATGGACTCTAATATACTTTAATTGACTCTAATAGACTTTAATGGACTCTAATATACTCTAATATACTTTAATTGATTCTAATAGACTTTAATGGACTCTAATATACTCTAATATACTTTAATAGACTCTAATAGACTTTAATGGACTCTGATGGACTCTAATATACTCTAGTAGACTTTAATGGAGTCTAATATACTTTAATTGACTCTAATATACTTTAATGGACTCTAATAGACTTTAATGGACTCTAATATACTTTAATAGACTTTAATGGACTCTAATATACTTTAATTGACTCTAATATACTTTAATGGAGTCTAATATACTTTAATGGACTCTAATATACTTTAATGGACTCTAATATACTTTATTATACTCTAATATACTTTAATGGACTTTAAGAGACTCTAGTAGACTCTAATATACTTTAATAGATTTTAATATACTTTAATAGACTCTAATGGACTCTAATAGACTCTAATGGACTTTAATAGACTTTAATATACTTTAATGGACTCTAATATACTTGAATGTACTCTAATATACTCTAATATACTTTAATATACTTTAATGGACTCTAATATACTTGAATGTACTCTAATATACTCTAATATACTTTAATATACTTTAATGGACTCTAATATACTTTAATAGACTCTAATATACTTTAATAGACTCTAATATACTTTAATAGACTCTAATATACTTTAATGGACTTTAATGGACTCTAGTAGACTCTAATATACTTTAAGAGACTCTAATATACTCTAATATACTTTAATAGATTTTAATATACTTTAATAGACTCTAATAGACTCTAATAGACTCTAATGGACTCTAATATACTTTAATAGACTTTAATATACTTTAATAGACTTTAATATACTTGAATGGACTCTAATATACTTGAATGTACTCTAATATACTCTAATATACTTTAATATACTTTAATGGACTCTAATATACTTTAATAGACTCTAATATACTTTAATAGACTCTAATATACTTTAATGGACTTTAATGGACTCTAGTAGACTCTAATATACTTTAAGAGACTCTAATATACTCTAATATACTTTAATAGATTTTAATATACTTTAATAGACTCTAATGGACTCTAATAGACTTTAATCGACTCTAATAGACTTTAATGGACTCGAATAGACTTTAATGGACTCTAATATACTCTAATAGACTTTAATGGACTCTAATATACTTTAATGGACTCTAATATACTCTAATGGACTCTAATGGACTCTAATATACTTTAATGGACTCTAATATACTCTAATAGACTCTAATGGACTCTAATATACTTTAATGGACTCTAATAGACTCTAATATACTTTAATAGACTCTAATAGACTTTAATGGACTCTAATATACTTTAATGGCCTCTAATAGACTCTAATATACTCTAATATACTCTAATAGACTCTAATGGACTCTAATATACTTTAATGGACTCTAATAGACTCTAATATACTCTAATATACTCTAATAGACTCTAATGGACTCTAATAGACTCTAATATACTTTAATGGACTCTAATAGACTCTAATGGACTCTAATAGACTCTAATGGACTCTAATATACTTTAATGGACTCTAATAGACTCTAATATACTCTAATATACTCTAATGGACTCTAATATACTTTAATGGACTCTAATAGACTCTAATATACTTTAATGGACTCTAATAGACTCTAATGGACTCTAATAGACTCTAATGGACTCTAATATACTCTAATGGACTCTAATATACTCTAATGGACTCTAATAGACTCTAATGGACTCTAATAGACTCTAATGGACTCTAATATACTCTAATGGACTCTAATAGACTCTAATGGACTCTAATAGACTCTAATGGACTCTAATAGACTCTAATGGACTCTAATATACTCTAATGGACTCTAATAGACTCTAATATACTCTAATATACTTTAATATACTTTAATGGACTCTATTATACTTTAATGGACTATATTATACTTTAATGGACTCTAATAGACTCTAATATACTTTAATGGACTCTAATAGACTATAATGGACTCTAATAGACTCTAATGGACTCTAATATACTCTAATGGACTCTAATAGACTCTAATGGACTCTAATAGACTCTAATGGACTCTAATAGACTCTAATGGACTCTAATATACTCTAATATACTTTAATGGACTCTAATAGACTCTAATGGACTCTAATAGACTCTAATGGACTCTAATAGACTCTAATGGACTCTAATAGACTCTAATATACTTTAATGGACTCTAATAGACTCTAATGGACTCTAATAGACTCTAATGGACTCTAATATACTCTAATGGACTCTAATATACTCTAATGGACTCTAATGGACTCTAATATACTCTAATAGACTCTAATGGACTCTAATATACTTTAATGGACTCTAATATACTTTAATATACTCTAATAGACTCTAATGGACTCTAATGGACTCTAATATACTTTAATATACTCTAATAGACTCTAATGGACTCTAATAGACTCTAATAGACTCTAATATACTCTAATATACTCTAATAGACTCTAATGGACTCTAATAGACTCTAATAGACTCTAATATACTCTAATAGACTCTAATGGACTCTAATAGACTCTAATATACTCTAATAGACTCTAATGGACTCTAATAGACTCTAATAGACTCTAATATACTCTAATATACTCTAATAGACTCTAATGGACTCTAATAGACTCTAATAGACTCTAATATACTCTAATAGACTCTAATATACTCTAATATACTCTAATAGACTCTAATGGACTCTAATAGACTCTAATAGACTCTAATATACTCTAATATACTTTAATGGACTCTATTAGACTGTTTTCAACAATGTTTTTATCGATATCTTTCAGAGTCTCCCAGACGAGGAGCGAGACCGGGTGATGGGCGAGGAGAAACTGGGCGGGGCCAGAACGGGAGGGGGCGTGGCCAACAGCCCACACAGATCCAAGTCTCCCTCTGTCAAGGTGTGCACTTCCTTCTTCTGTGGTATTCACTGCTGCTAGCCCTTCAACACCTCCAGCCTGATGCTTCATATGAATGTGCTCCATTAGCTCGTTAGTCTCCTGGTTCTGGTCTTACAGCTCGTTAGTCTCCTGGTTCTGGTCTTACAGCTCGTTAGTCTCCTGGTTCTGGTCTTAAAGCTCGTTAGTCTCCTGGTTCTGGTCTTACAGCTCGTTAGTCTCCTGGTTCTGGTCTTACAGCTCGTTAGTCTCCTGGTCTTACAGCTTGTTAGTCTCCTGGTTCTGGTCTTACAGCTCGTTAGTCTCCTGGTTCTGGTCTTAAAGCTCGTTAGTCTCCTGGTCTTACAGCTTGTTAGTCTCCTGGTTCTGGTCTTACAGCTCGTTAGTCTCCTGGTTCTGGTCTTACAGCTCGTTAGTCTCCTGGTTCTGGTCTTACAGCTCGTTAGTCTCCTGGTTCTGGTCTTAAAGCTCGTTAGTCTCCTGGTTCTGGTCTTACAGCTCGTTAGTCTCCTGGTTCTGGTCTTACAGCTCGTTAGTCTCCTGGTTCTGGTCTTACAGCTCGTTAGCCTCCTGGTTCTGGTCTTACAGCTCGTTAGTCTCCTGGTTCTGGTCTTAAAGCTTGTTAGTCTCCTGGTCTTACAGCTCGTTAGTCTCCTGGTTCTGGTCTTAAAGCTCGTTAGTCTCCTGGTCTTACAGCTTGTTAGTCTCCTGGTTCTGGTCTTAAAGCTCGTTAGTCTCCTGGTTCTGGTCTTACAGCTCGTTAGTCTCCTGGTTCTGGTCTTACAGCTCGTTAGTCTCCTGGTTCTGGTCTTACAGCTCGTTAGTCTCCTGGTTCTGGTCTTACAGCTCGTTAGTCTCCTGGTTCTGGTCTTAAAGCTCGTTAGTCTCCTGGTCTTACAGCTGGTTAGTCTCCTGGTTCTGGTCTTAAAGCTCGTTAGTCTCCTGGTTCTGGTCTTAAAGCTCGTTAGTCTCCTGGTTCTGGTCTTACAGCTCGTTAGTCTCCTGGTTCTGGTCTTAAAGCTCGTTAGTCTCCTGGTTCTGGTCTTAAAGCTCGTTAGTCTCCTGGTTCTGGTCTTACAGCTCGTTAGTCTCCTGGTTCTGGTCTTAAAGCTCGTTAGTCTCCTGGTCCTACAGCTCGTTAGTCTCCTGGTTCTGGTCTTACAGCTCGTTAGTCTCCTGGTTCTGGTCTTAAAGCTCGTTAGTCTCCTGGTTCTGGTCTTAAAGCTCGTTAGTCTCCTGGTTCTGGTCTTAAAGCTCGTTAGTCTCCTGGTCTTACAGCTCGTTAGTCTCCTGGTTCTGGTCTTACAGCTCGTTAGTCTCCTGGTTCTGGTCTTAAAGCTCGTTAGTCTCCTGGTCTTACAGCTCGTTAGTCTCCTGGTTCTGGTCTTACAGCTCGTTAGTCTCCTGGTTCTGGTCTTACAGCTCGTTAGTCTCCTGGTTCTGGTCTTAAAGCTCGTTAGTCTCCTGGTTCTGGTCTTAAAGCTCGTTAGTCTCCTGGTTCTGGTCTTAAAGCTCGTTAGTCTCCTGGTTCTGGTCTTAAAGCTCGTTAGTCTCCTGGTTCTGGTCTTACAGCTCGTTAGCCTCCTGGTTCTGGTCTTAAAGCTCGTTAGTCTCCTGGTTCTGGTCTTAAAGCTCGTTAGTCTCCTGGTTCTGGTCTTAAAGCTCGTTAGTCTCCTGGTTCTGGTCTTAAAGCTCGTTAGCCTCCTGGTTCTGGTCTTAAAGCTCGTTAGTCTCCTGGTTCTGGTCTTAAAGCTCGTTAGTCTCCTGGTTCTGGTCCTACAGCTCGTAGCCTCCTGGTTCTGGTCCTACAGCTCGTTAGTCTCCTGGTTCTGGTCTTAAAGCTCGTTAGTCTCCTGGTTCTGGTCTTAAAGCTCGTTAGTCTCCTGGTTCTGGTCTTAAAGCTCGTTAGTCTCCTGGTTCTGGTCCTACAGCTCGTAGCCTCCTGGTTCTGGTCCTACAGCTCATAGCCTCCTGGTCCTACAGCTCGTAAGTCTCCTGGTCTGATGCCTCCTCTCCTCCTCGTGTCAGGAGACGGAGACCTGGACCCCGGCAGCACGGCGGGACGGGAAGAAGGCGGCGAAGCTTCCTGAGACGCCGAAGACAGCGGAGGAGATGTGGCAGCACAGCGTGATCGGAGACTACCTGGCCAAATACAGAGTGAGTCAGCACCACATGACCCACACGCCCGTCTGCCTGCAGCCGGTCTCTAACCGGCTGACCCCTCCCCCGCAGAGCGACCGCAGGAAGGCGCAGGCGGCCATGGAGGCGGCCTGGAAGGCCATGGAGAAGAAGGAGAAGATCCCGTGGATCAAGAAGGCTGCGGAGGACCAGAAGCGTTACGAGGTTCAGTACCAACCTGTGGTCAGTGGGCCACACACACACACACACACACACACACACACACACACACACACACACACACACACACACACACACACACACACACACACACACACACACACACACACACACAGGTCACACGACTCAGGGCTCCTCTCTGATTGGCTGCAGCCATAGAATGTTCATCGGAGTATATTTTACACTTACCGAACACACAGGTCACATGACAGGCTCACACTGACCTCTGATTGGCTGCAGGCCTCCAGATCAGTTCAAACACGGGCGGACCGACACATTATGCTCAGGTGGTTTATGAACAATCAAGTGTGTGTGTGTGTGTGTGTGTGTGTGTGTGTGTGTGTGTGTGTGTGTGTGTGTGTGTGCGCGTGCGTGTGTGTGTGTTGCAGAGGGAGCTGCTGGAGATGAGAGCTCCGACTGCTGCTCAGAGGAAACCAAAGTTTGAAGGAGAACCCAAAAAACCCCCAGTGTGAGTCGACGACACACACACAAACACACACACACGATATATGGTTATTGGTGGTGGTTCAGCTGCTGAGCACATGCTGATGGAGACATGAAAGGTTAGACTCAGCAGTAAGCCCCGCCCCTCTCGCCCTCTCGTCCAATAGGAGCGGGTATCAGATGTTCTCCCAGGAGCTGCTGACCAATGGGGAGCTGAACCACTTCAGCCTGAAGGAGCGCATGGTGGAGATCGGGAAGCGGTGGCACAAACTGAGCCAGGTGCAGAAGGACAAGTACAAGAAGCAGGTGGAGGAGCAGCAGGGGGTCTACAAGGGGCTGCTGGAGGCCTGGATCCAGGTGAGGGGGGGGCAGCGGGGGGCTTCTGTCTGCCGCCGCAGGTGTGTGTTCTAACACAGATGGTGTGTCTCCCCAGGGTCTGTCTCCTCAGGACCGAGCCGTCTACACGCAGTTCGCCTCCACCGTCAGTCCCTCCGCACACACCTACCAGCACGTTCAGCTTGATGCAGCTATTAACGGTGTGTGTGTGTGTGTGTGCGTGTGCGTGTGTGCGTGTGCGTGTGTAGAAGCGGCGCAGCAGCACGAAGGCCCGCAGCCCCCCCCCCTCTAAGGTGTGTGTGACAGTGAAGAAGGCGGCGAGCAGCCGAGCGACAGCACAGACCCTCAGTGTGAATAAGAGGAGCATGGCCTACAGAGCCAAGGTACACACACACACACACACACACACACGGAGACACACACACAGCGACACACACACACACACAGACACACAGCGACACACACACAGCGACACACACACACATACAAAGGGACACACACAGACGGACACCCACACAGAGACACACACACACACACACACACACACACATAGCGACACAGACACACACACACAGAGACACACAGCGACACACACACACAGAGAGACACACACACACAGCAACACACACACAACGACACACCCACACACACACAGACACCCACGTACACACACACAGGGACACACACACACACACAGGGACACAGACATACACACACACAGCGACACACACACACACACCTTCATTTATTTGATCAAGTGTTGAAAAAGTGGTTGTGTGTGTGTGTGTTGCAGCAGGACATGTCTGACTCTGACGAGGAGAAGAGCGACTCGTCGGACTCTGATGAAGACGACGAGACGTCAGGAAGCTCAGACAGCGAAGAGGAAGACGAGGTAATATATAAACATCTGTTCCGTGTGCCAGTATGAATAAAGTTATCTCTGTTCCGTGTGCCAGTATGAATAAAGTTATCTCTGTTCCGTGTGCCAGTATGAATAAAGTTATCTCCGTTCCGTGTGCCAGTATGAATAAAGTTATCTCCGTTCCGTGTGCCAGTATGAATAAAGTTATCTCTGTTCCGTGTGCCAGTATGAATAAAGTTATCTCCGTTCCGTGTGCCAGTATGAATAAAGTTATCTCCGTTCCGTGTGCCAGTATGAATAAAGTTATCTCCGTTCCGTGTGCCAGTATGAATAAAGTTATCTCCGTTCCGTGTGCCAGTATGAATAAAGTTATCTCCGTTCCGTGTGCCAGTATGAATAAAGTTATCTCTGTTCCGTGTGCCAGTATGAATAAAGTTATCTCCGTTCCGTGTGCCAGTATGAATAAAGTTATCTCCGTTCCGTGTGCCAGTATGAATAAAGTTATCTCCGTTCCGTGTGCCAGTATGAATAAAGTTATCTCCGTTCCGTGTGCCAGTATGAATAAAGTTATCTCCGTTCCGTGTGCCAGTATGAATAAAGTTATCTCCGTTCCGTGTGCCAGTATGAATAAAGTTATCTCCGTTCCGTGTGCCAGTATGAATAAAGTTATCTCCGTTCCGTGTGCCAGTATGAATAAAGTTATCTCCGTTCCGTGTGCCAGTATGAATAAAGTTATCTCTGTTCTCTTTACGCCCTCAGAACGAAGAGGAGGATGACGAAGATCGAAGCTCCTCGGAGGAATCCAGCGACTCTGAGTCTGACTAGCTCCGCCCTCTCTGCCTCATTGGATAGGACAGGCTGTGCAGGACACACCTCCTCATCTGCCGATCACCATGCGGACCAATGAGAGCGAGCGGCGGCTGGAGGGGCGGAGCCTGACAGTGTTTTGTTACTGTTTCTGTTTTTATGGAGTGTTTGTTTTTATGGACGGTCAGCTGTTTGGTTTTGGAGGAATGGTGGGGGGGCGGGGCTTGTACAGTTTGACAGGCACGTTTAGGGGCGGATCCTATTGGATGTTTGTTACCGCTGAGGGAGGAGCTAGTGTTCAGCCTCCAATCAGCCGCCTTCCCGAGAAAATTATTAACAAATAAATGCACTTTTTCTCATTCTGGTGTCAGATGTCCCTTTTTACCCAAACGCACCGTGACGTCATCGTGACGTCATCACAGAGCAGCGGCTCTCAGCTGGTCGGGACCCACTTTTTCCTGAGTCAATAAATCACCCGAAATTTGAAGCGCTCAAATCTATTCTACAAAAAAGTGTGCTGTAATATATATATACACATGTATATGTATATATATATATATACACGTGTATATGTATATATATATATATATATATATACACACACGTGCATATATATATATATATATATACATGTGTATATATATATATATATACATGTGTATATATGTATATATATATATACATGTGTATATATATATATATACATATACACGTGCTTTTCAGCATACAAGGTGAATGAAAGTGAAGTGCATATTGCCTCACATCCTTCACAGAGATAAAGAATGCTTGAAAGGTGCAATGAGGCGATGGAGTCATGCTGGAAACCCGAGCCCAGCAGGGGGTCCGGGGGGCTTCTCAGAAATACTAACAAACTCCGCATTCTGCTTCTCTGAGAAGAGAATAGATACATCTGTTGCTACGCGACGTGTTCATAACATGTGATGCCATTGTTTCACGTAGCTCTGACAGCTCGCTGCTCCTCGCGGAGAGAGCACCGAGGAGAGGGTCTGTGAAGTGCTTTGTGGGTGAGGGGAGATATCCCCCATTGCTCTGTGAGCTGTCAGTCATCATCTGAAGCTGTACCCATGCATGTATAAAGAACAGTTCTACCGCAAAGTTATTCTCCGTGGGGACTTCCGGCAACACTCTTCTTGATTCTGATTGGCCAGAAGACTCGCAAAGATGTTTTATTGAGAAGATGATCACTAAGTGACAGAAGCTTTCAAAACAGTTTATGGTCTCCGCGACTTCCGGTCCAACACCGACTGCACGCGCAGCGTTAGAACATCGGCCTTCAAAATAAAAGTTTGACTTTTTTCCCAAAAAACAAATAACATTTTGTTTTTATTCTTCCCTCACACATCCGCGAGCCACTCGAGACGAGTCCGCGAGCCACTCGAGACGAGTCCGCGAGCCACTCGAGACGAGTCCGCGAGCCACTCGAGACGAGTCCGCGAGCCACTCGAGACGAGTCCGCGAGCCACTCGAGACGAGTCCGCGAGCCACTCCAAACGAGTCCGCGAGCCACTCGAGACGAGTCCGCGAGCCACTCGAGACGAGTCCGCGAGCCACTCGAGACGAGTCCGCGAGCCACTCGAGACGAGTCCGCGAGCCACTCGAGACGAGTCCGCGAGCCACTCGAGACGAGTCCGCGAGCCACTCGAGACGAGTCCGCGAGCCACTCGAGACGAGTCCGCGAGCCACTCGAGACGAGTCCGCGAGCCACTCGAGACGAGTCCGCGAGCCACTCGAGACGAGTCCGCGAGCCACTCCAAACGAGTCCGCGAGCCACTCGAGACGAGTCCGCGAGCCACTCCAAACGAGTCCGCGAGCCACTCCAAACGAGTCCGCGAGCCACTCGAGACGAGTCCGCGAGCCACTCGAGACGAGTCCGCGAGCCACTCGAGACGAGTCCGCGAGCCACTCCAAACGAGTCCGCGAGCCACTCGAGACGAGTCCGCGAGCCACTCCAAACGAGTCCGCGAGCCACTCCAAACGAGTCCGCGAGCCACTCGAGACGAGTCCGCGAGCCACTCGAGACGAGTCCGCGAGCCACTCGAGACGAGTCCGCGAGCCACTCGAGACGAGTCCGCAAGCCACTCGAGACGAGTCCGCGAGCCACTCGAGACGAGTCCGCGAGCCACTCCAAACGAGTCCGCGAGCCACTCGAGACGAGTCCGCGAGCCACTCCAAACGAGTCCGCGAGCCACTCGAGACGAGTCCGCGAGCCACTCCAAACGAGTCCGCGAGCCACTCCAAACGAGTCCGCGAGCCACTCGAGACGAGTCCGCGAGCCACTCGAGACGAGTCCGCGAGCCACTCGAGACGAGTCCGCGAGCCACTCGAGACGAGTCCGCAAGCCACTCGAGACGAGTCCGCGAGCCACTCGAGACGAGTCCGCGAGCCACTCCAAACGAGTCCGCGAGCCACTCGAGACGAGTCCGCGAGCCACTCCAAACGAGTCCGCGAGCCACTCCAAACGAGTCCGCGAGCCACTCGAGACGAGTCCGCGAGCCACTCGAGACGAGTCCGCGAGCCACTCGAGACGAGTCCGCGAGCCACTCCAAACGAGTCCGCGAGCCACTCGAGACGAGTCCGCGAGCCACTCCAAACGAGTCCGCGAGCCACTCCAAACGAGTCCGCGAGCCACTCGAGACGAGTCCGCGAGCCACTCGAGACGAGTCCGTGAGCCACTCGAGACGAGTCCGCGAGCCACTCCAAACGAGTCCGCGAGCCACTCGAGACGAGTCCGCGAGCCACTCGAGACGAGTCCGCGAGCCACTCCAAACGAGTCCGCGAGCCACTCGAGACGAGTCCGCGAGCCACTCCAAACGAGTCCGCGAGCCACTCCAAACGAGTCCGCGAGCCACTCGAGACGAGTCCGCGAGCCACTCCAAACGAGTCCGCGAGCCACTCGAGACGAGTCCGCGAGCCACTCCAAACGAGTCCGCGAGCCACTCGAGACGAGTCCGCGAGCCACTCCAAACGAGTCCGCGAGCCACTCCAAACGAGTCCGCGAGCCACTCGAGACGAGTCCGCGACCCACTCCAAACGAGTCCGCGAGCCACTCGAGACGAGTCCGCGAGCCACTCCAGACGAGTCCGCGAGCCACTCGAGACGAGTCCGCGAGCCACCAGTTGAGAACCACTTTCATAGACATTTAATAAAATCACACATATTTGATCATTTTAAACATTATTATTTACACCTGATGAAATATGACCTTCATAGAACTTAATCATATGTACAGAAAGCAGAACCATTCAAACGGGCCACAAGAAGAAAGAGAATAGATCCAGTTCTGAGGATAAAGGAGAGAGAGTGTCCCTCCCTGCTGTTTGACCCCAGCTGCTCCTCTGGGGTAGCTGCAGGGAAAGGGTTAACAGCCCGAGTGTTAGAGGTACAGACAGACCCTGAACGCACCCCCCCCTGAATGATGAGACGGACTCAGAGTTCAGTTTCAGTTTTATAGACATCTGATGAATAGATCTGTAATATAAACAAGCCCCGCCCCCTCATCACAATAAATAATCTGACCTCTGACCCCCCCTCAGGCCTTTGGCATGTTACCACAGTGGGCCCCTCTGCTCACATTGTTACTATAGTTACTAAACTTTATAAAAAGGGAGCCCCCTCTCACCAAAAAAAATAAGTTTTGCTCATTCACACGTCGACCAATCAGATCGCAGCCTCAGCGACGCCTTCAAAGACCAGTCGGGTTTTTCTGCTGCTCCAAAACCAGAAGTATAAATATCATGCTATCATCTCAGGGGCGATTAAAACTGGACTAAACTGGGAGCATGACATCATGAACAGAAACCTGGAGACTGAAGACCCCCCTGAACCTCCACCTGACACACACACACACACACACACACACACACACACACACACAGTCATAGGTCCAGCAGCTTCTGGTGCAGGTACTGCTTCACGTCCTCGATGCCGCTCAGCTTCTCCAGCTCGTGGTACGGCAGCTGAGAGGGGACAAGAGAACGGGTTAGCTTAGCATCATGCTAGCACAGAGCTTAGCGTAGCTGTGAGTGAGAGACAGTGTGTGTGTGTGTGTGTGTGTGTGTGTGTACCTGCAGCAGTGTGTACCCCAGCAGCCTCAGGTGGCGGTCCCTCATGGATCTGGAGCCCACCAGCACCTGGGAGTTGTGGCAGTAATGCCACTTATCGTTAACGGAGAGCACCACCCTGCAAACACAGCATGACATCATCATGACATCATCATGACATCAGCATGACATCAGCATGACATCAGCATTCAGAGCAGTAACTGTTATGAGAGTAGCATGCTAACGAAGGCGTCCCGACTGCAGCTGTGAACGTGACGGGGAAGAGCTTCAGGACCGTTTGAGGCATTTTGAGTTTTTGACAAAAATACCAAAACATTATTTCAATTGTTTTGACTACTTCCATTCTTGACTCCAGTAATCTGCACCCCCCCTCCTCGTACCTGCGGACGTGTCTCTGCTCGGCCTCCGGTCTGAGGGGGGGGTGCAGCCCCACGGCCCCCCCCTCACTGTAGAAGCCACAGTCCGCCCCCACCTCGTCCTCCAGGATCTTCCCGATGGAGAACTGGAAGAGAGGGTCTGGGGGGGGGTGCCCGGGGGGCGTCTGGGGGGGCGGGCCCAGGCTGTCTGAGGGGGGGCTGCTGAGCGTGGAGCTGTTCTCTGACAGCTGTTTGTAGATCTCTGGAGCTCTGTAGGAGCCTCCGTTAGAGCCGGGGGGCAGGAAGCACTCTGAGGCCCCACCCCCTTGGACCAGAGGCTCCGCCCCTTCCTCCTCCACGAATGGAGAAAACTTTTGGAACTCTGACGTCACCACGGCAATCACAGAGTCAGCCGCAGGGGACGCCACGGCAACAACAGGACGCGCCGGCAGAACCCGACCAGAGGGGCCAATCAGCAACAAGAAGTCTGAGAACCAAGAACAGATGACACACCTGAGTACTGTAGTACTGTGTAGCATATCTGTATAGTGTAGAGTATACCTGTGTAGTGTAGAGTATACCTGTGTAGTCTAGAGTATACCTGTGTAGTGTAGAGTATACCTGTGTAGTATACCTGTGTAGTATACCTGTGTAGTATACCTGTGTAGTGTAGAGTATACCTGTGTAGTCTAGAGTATACCTGTGTAGTGTAGAGTATACCTGTGTAGTATACCTGTGTAGTATACCTGTGTAGTGTAGAGTATACCTGTGTAGTACACCTGTGTAGTGTAGAGTATACCTGTGTAGTGTAGAGTATACCTGTGTAGTGTAGAGTATACCTGTGTAGTATACCTGTGTAGTATACCTGTGTAGTATACCTGTGTAGTGTAGAGTATACCTGTGTAGTACACCTGTGTAGTGTAGAGTATACCTGTGTAGTGTAGAGTATACCTGTGTAGTATACCTGTGTAGTATACCTGTGTAGTATACCTGTGTAGTGTAGAGTATACCTGTGTAGTACACCTGTGTAGTGTAGAGTATACCTGTGTAGTGTAGAGTATACCTGTGTATACCTGTGTAGTATACCTGTGTAGTATACCTGTGTAGTGTAGAGTTACTGCTCTGAATGCTGATGTCATGCTGATGTCATGCTGATGTCATGATGATGTCATGATGATGTCATGCTGTATAGTGTATAATATCTACTCTACACTGTGTAGTGTAGAGTAGAGTATACCTGTGTAGTATACCTGTGTAGTATACCTGTGTAGTATAGAGTATACCTGTGTAGTGTAGAGTATACCTGTGTAGTGTAGAGTATACCTGTGTAGTGTAGAGTATACCTGTGTAGTGTAGAGTATACCTGTGTAGTGTAGAGTATACCTGTGTAGTGTAGAGTATACCTGTGTAGTGTAGAGTATACCTGTGTAGTATACCTGTGTAGTATACCTGTGTAGTGTAGAGTATACCTGTGTAGTATACCTGTGTAGTATACCTGTGTAGTATACCTGTGTAGTGTAGAGTATACCTGTGTAGTATACCTGTGTAGTGTAGAGTATACCTGTGTAGTGTAGAGTATACCTGTGTAGTACACCTGTGTAGTATACCTGTGTAGTGTAGAGTATACCTGTGTAGTACACCTGTGTAGTATACCTGTGTAGTGTAGAGTAGAGTATACCTGTGTAGTATACCTGTGTAGTATACCTGTGTAGTATAGAGTATACCTGTGTAGTGTAGAGTATACCTGTGTAGTGTAGAGTATACCTGTGTAGTGTAGAGTATACCTGTGTAGTGTAGAGTATACCTGTGTAGTATACCTGTGTAGTATACCTGTGTAGTGTAGAGTATACCTGTGTAGTGTAGAGTATACCTGTGTAGTGTAGAGTATACCTGTGTAGTGTAGAGTATACCTGTGTAGTGTAGAGTATACCTGTGTAGTATACCTGTGTAGTATACCTGTGTAGTATACCTGTGTAGTGTAGAGTATACCTGTGTAGTATACCTGTGTAGTATACCTGTGTAGTATACCTGTGTAGTGTAGAGTATACCTGTGTAGTGTAGAGTATTCCTGTGTAGTACACCTGTGTAGTTTAGAGTATACCTGTGTAGTATACCTGTGTGTGTAGAGTATACCTGTGTAGTATACCTGTGTAGTGTAGAGTATACCTGTGTAGTATACCTGTGTAGTATACCTGTGTAGTGTAGAGTATACCTGTGTAGTATACCTGTGTAGTATACCTGTGTAGTGTAGAGTATACCTGTGTAGTGTAGAGTATACCTGTGTAGTATACCTGTGTAGTATACCTGTGTAGTGTAGAGTATACCTGTGTAGTGTAGAGTATACCTGTGTAGTGTAGAGTATACCTGTGTAGTATACCTGTGTAGTATACCTGTGTAGTGTAGAGTATACCTGTGTAGTGTAGAGTATACCTGTGTAGTGTAGAGTATACCTGTGTAGTATACCTGTGTGTGTAGAGTATACCTGTGTAGTATACCTGTGTAGTGTAGAGTATACCTGTGTAGTGTAGAGTATACCTGTGTAGTGTAGAGTATACCTGTGTAGTGTAGAGTATACCTGTGTAGTGTAGAGTATACCTGTGTAGTATACCTGTGTAGTGTAGAGTATACCTGTGTAATACACCTGTGTAGTGTACCTGTGTAGTGTAGAGTATACCTGTGTAGTATACCTGTGTATGATACCTGTGTAGTATACCTGTGTAGTGTACCTGTGTAGTGTAGAGTATACCTGTGTAGTGTAGAGTATACCTGTGTAGTACACCTGTGTAGTATACCTGTGTAGTGTAGAGTATACCTGTGTAGTATACCTGTGTAGTGTAGAGTATACCTGTGTAGTGTAGAGTATACCTGTGTAGTACACCTGTGTAGTATACCTGTGTAGTGTAGAGTATACCTGTGTAGTATACCTGTGTAGTGTAGAGTATACCTGTGTAGTATACCTGTGTAGTGTAGAGTATACCTGTGTAGTGTAGAGTATACCTGTGTAGTACACCTGTGTAGTATACCTGTGTAGTGTAGAGTATACCTGTGTAGTATACCTGTGTAGTGTAGAGTATACCTGTGTAGTATACCTGTGTAGTATACCTGTGTAGTACACCTGTGTAGTGTACCTGTGTAGTGTAGAGTATACCTGTGTAGTGTACCTGTGTAGTGTAGAGTATACCTGTGTAGTATACCTGTGTAGTGTAGAGTATACCTGTGAAGTATCCTGGAGCCAGTACTTGGTCCCGTCTGTAGTTGTGTTCTCCGAGCAGCTGCCGCAGAGCCTCGCCCACCAGACCTTTATAACTGAGACACACAAACACAGATGGGTACAGGTGTGTGTGTGTGTGTGTGTGTGTGCAGGTGTGTCTGCGTGTGTTCAGCTGTGTCTTGTGTGTGTGTGTGCGTGTGTGTGCGTGTGTGTGTGTGCAGGTGTGTGTGTGTGTGTGCAGGTGTGTGTGTGTGTGTTCAGCTGTGTCTTGTGTGTGTGTGTGCAGGTGTGTCTGTGTGTTCAGGTGTGTCTGTGTGTTCAGGTGTGTCTGTGTGTGTTCAGGTGTGTGTGTGTGTGTCTGTGTGTGCGTGTGTCTGTGTGTTCAGGTGTGTCTGTGTGTTCAGGTGTGTCTGTGTGTGTGTTCAGGTGTGTCTGTGTGTGTTCAGGTGTGTCTGTGTGTGTTCAGGTGTGTCTGTGTGTGTTCAGGTGTGTCTGTGTGTGTCTGTGTGTGTTCAGGTGTGTCTGTGTGTGTTCAGGTGTGTCTGTGTGTGTTCAGGTGTGTCTGTGTGTGTTCAGGTGTGTCTGTGTGTGTTCAAGTGTGTCTATGTGTGTTCAGGTGTGTCTGTGTGTGTCTGTGTGTGTCTGTGTGTGTTTGTGTGTGTTCAGGTGTGTCTATGTGTGTCTGTGTGTGTTCAGGTGTGTCTGTGTGTGTTCAGGTGTGTCTGTGTGTGTCTGTGTGTGTTCAGGTGTGTCTGTGCGTGTTCAGGTGTATCTGTGTGTGTTCAGGTGTGTCTGTGTGTGTTCAGGTGTGTCTCTGTGTGTCTGTGTGTGTCTGTGTGTGTTCAGGTGTGTCTGTGTGTGTCTGTGTGTGTTCAGGTGTGTCTGTGTGTGTCTGTGTGTGTCTGTGTGTGTCTGTGTGTGTCTGTGTGTGTGCAGGTGTGTCTGTGCGTGTTCAGGTGTGTCTGTGCTTGTCTGTGTGTGTCTGTGTGTGTCTGTGTGTGTCTGTGTGTGTTCAAGTGTGTCTGTGTGTGTCTGTGCGTGTTCAGGTGTATCTGTGCTTGTCTGTGTGTGTCTGTGTGTGTCTGTGTGTCTGTCTGTGTCTGTGTGTCTGCGTGTGTGTGTGTCTGTGTGTTCAGGTGTGTCTGTGTGTGTGTGTGTGTGTCTGTGTGTGTGTGTGTGTCTGTCTGTGTCTGTGTGTCTGCGTGTGTGTGTGTCTGTGTGTGTCTGTGTGTTCAGGTGTGTCTGTGTGTGTGTGTGTGTGTCTGCGTGTCTGTGTGTGTCTGTGTGTGTGTGTGTGTGTGTGTGTCTGTGTGTCTGTGTGTGTCTGCGTGTGTGCAGGTGTACCTGTACTTGCGGTTGGCCTCGTCTGCAGTGAGGGCGTGGTCGAACATCAGCACCTTGTGGGCGTCCTGCAGGCGGGGCCCGCTGTACTCCGGGTGCTCCAGCTCCACGGCGGCGTCCAGCAGAGACAGGTAGCGCCGCACGATCAGCGCGTACGGACTGTCTGGAGACACAGGGGGCGGAGTCACTGACCGGCTCAGGCAGCTCACCTGGTGGAGCTCACCTGGTGGAGCAGCACCAGGTGAAGCTCACCTGGTGGAGCCTCACCAGGTGAGCTCCACCAGGTGAGCTCAACCAGGTGAAGCTCACCTGGTGGAGCTCACCTGGTGGAGCTCACCTGGTGGAGCTCACCTGGTGGAGCATCACCTGGTGAGGCTCACCTAGTGGAGCTCACCTGGTGGAGCTCACCTGGATAATCCCCACATATTAACACCACCTGATAAAACTGTGTGATGAGGACACTTCAGAACAACCCTCACTGACAGAAGACAACGGTCCGTTCACAGGAAGACGTCGGGATTTTGATAAAAATCTACATTTTGAGAAAAAGTCTGAATTTTGAGAAAAAGTCGCCTCCATGGAGAGAGACATCAAGCATGCTCATTATGGAGAGAGACATCAAGCATGCTCATTATGGAGAGAGACATCAAGCATGCTCATTTCTGACGTGGAGCTACTCTGAAGTACACATTGATACTGCTTTCTGTTCCTCCATCTTGTGACTGTGTGACTCCCTCTCTGGATATCAGCATGTGAAGGACACTGCTCAGGAACTAGTCTCTGTATGTGATGACTACTTCCATTCTGGAGAGGATCCCAGATACATGGATCCTGAAAAAGTCAGAATGTTGAGAAAAAGTCGAGATTTTGAGATTTTGAGAAAAAGTCAGAATGTTGAGAAAAAGTCAACATTTTTCGATTTTGAGAAAAAGTCAAAATGTTGAGGTCGCCTCTATGGAGAGAGACATCAGATGTTCCTCCATCTTGTGACTGTGTGACTCCCTCTCTTGGATATCAGCGTGTGAAGGACACTGCTCAGGAACTAGCTGATGCTCTGATGACTCCTTCCATTCTGGAGAGGATCACAAATACATGGATCCTGAGGTTGAAGATCAAGCCGGGGACCAGGGATTATTAACATTTTTAAGTGTTCAGAAAAAGTCAGAATTTTGAGAAATTCATAATTTTTAGAACAATTTAGATTTTTGAGAAAAATTCAGAATTTAGTGAAAAAATCTGAATTTTTGAGAAAAAAATCTGAATTTTGGAGAAAAAGTCAGAATTTTGATATTTTTGAGAAAAAGTAATAATTTTGAGAAAAAGTAATAATTTAGATATTTTTAAGAAAAAGACAGAATTTTGATATTTTTAAGAAAAAGTCAGAATGAGAGGATCACAAATACATGGATCCTGAGGTTGAAGATCAAGCCGGGGACCAGGGATTATTAACATTTTAAGCATTCAGAAAAAGTCATAATTTTGAAGAAAAAGTAATAATTTTGATAAAAAGTCTGAAATGAGATTTTGAGGAAAAAGTCAAAATTTTGAGGAAAAAGTCAAAATTTTGAGAAAAAGTCAGAATTTTGAGGAAAAAGTCAAAATTTTGAGAAAAAGTCAAAATTTTGAGGAAAAAGTCAGAATTTTGAGGAAAAAGTCAAAATTTTGAGGAAAAAGTCAAAATTTTGAGGAAAAAGTCAAAATTTTGAGAAAAAGTCAAAATTTTGAGGAAAAAGTCAGAATGTTGAGAAAAAGTCAACATTTTTAGATTTTGAGAAAAAGTCAAAATGTTGAGGAAAAAGTCTGAATTTTGATAAAAAGTCTGAATTTTGATAAAAAGTCGCCTCTATGGAGAGAGACATATGACAAGCATGCTCATTTCTGACGTGGAGCTACTCTGAAGTACACATTGAATACTGCTTTCTGTTCCTCCATCTTGTGACTGTGTGACTCCCTCTCTGGATATCAGCATGTGAAGGACACTGCTCAGGAACTAGTCTCTGTATGTGATGACTACTTCCATTCTGGAGAGGATCACAGACACATGGATCCTGAAAAAGTCAGAATGTTGAGAAAAAGTCGAGATTTTGAGATTTTGAGAAAAAGTCAAAAATTTTAGATTTTGAGAAAAAGTCATAATTTTGAAGAAAAAGTAATAATTTTGATAAAAAGTCTGAAATGAGATTTTGAGGAAAAGTCAAAATTTTGAGGAAAAAGTCAGAATGTTGAGAAAAAGTCAACATTTTGAGATTTTGAGAAAAAGTCAAAATGTTGAGGAAAAAGTCTGAATTTTGATAAAAAGTTGCCTCTATGGAGAGAGACATATGACAAGCATGCTCATTTCTGACGTGGAGCTACTCTGAAGTACACATTGAATACTGCTTTCTGTTCCTCCATCTTGTGACTGTGTGACTCCCTCTCTTGGATATCAGCGTGTGAAGGACACTGCTCAGGAACTAGCTGATGCTCTGATGACTCCTTCCATTCTGGAGAGGATCACAAATACATGGATCCTGAGGTTGAAGATCAAGCCGGGGACCAGGGATTATTAACATTTTTAAGTGTTCAGAAAAAGTCATAATTTTGAGAAATTCATAATTTTTAGAACAATTTAGATTTTTGAGAAAAATTCAGAATTTAGTGAAAAAATCTGAATTTTTGAGAAAAAAATCTGAATTTTGGAGAAAAAGTCAGAATTTTGATATTTTTGAGAAAAAGTAATAATTTTGAGAAAAAGTAATAATTTAGATATTTTTAAGAAAAAGACAGAATTTTGATATTTTTAAGAAAAAGTCAGAATGAGAGGATCACAAATACATGGATCCTGAGGTTGAAGATCAAGCCGGGGACCAGGGATTATTAACATTTTAAGCATTCAGAAAAAGTCATAATTTTGAAGAAAAAGTAATAATTTTGATAAAAAGTCTGAAATGAGATTTTGAGGAAAAAGTCAAAATTTTGAGGAAAAAGTCAAAATTTTGAGAACAAGTCAGAATTTTGAGGAAAAAGTCAAAATTTTGAGAAAAAGTCAAAATTTTGAGGAAAAAGTCAGAATTTTGAGGAAAAAGTCAAAATTTTGAGGAAAAAGTCAAAATTTTGAGGAAAAAGTCAAAATTTTGAGAAAAAGTCAAAATTTTGAGGAAAAAGTCAGAATGTTGAGAAAAAGTCAACATTTTTAGATTTTGAGAAAAAGTCAAAATGTTGAGGAAAAAGTCTGAATTTTGATAAAAAGTCTGAATTTTGATAAAAAGTCGCCTCTATGGAGAGAGACATATGACAAGCATGCTCATTTCTGACTTGGAGCTACTCTGAAGTACACATTGAATACTGCTTTCTGTTCCTCCATCTTGTGACTGTGTGACTCCCTCTCTGGATATCAGCATGTGAAGGACACTGCTCAGGAACTAGTCTCTGTATGTGATGACTACTTCCATTCTGGAGAGGATCACAGACACATGGATCCTGAAAAAGTCAGAATGTTGAGAAAAAGTCGAGATTTTGAGATTTTGAGAAAAAGTCAAAAATTTTAGATTTTGAGAAAAAGTCATAATTTTGAAGAAAAAGTAATAATTTTGATAAAAAGTCTGAAATGAGATTTTGAGGAAAAGTCAAAATTTTGAGGAAAAAGTCAGAATGTTGAGAAAAAGTCAACATTTTGAGATTTTGAGAAAAAGTCAAAATGTTGAGGAAAAAGTCTGAATTTTGATAAAAAGTTGCCTCTATGGAGAGAGACATATGACAAGCATGCTCATTTCTGACGTGGAGCTACTCTGAAGTACACATTGAATACTGCTTTCTGTTCCTCCATCTTGTGACTGTGTGACTCCCTCTCTTGGATATCAGCGTGTGAAGGACACTGCTCAGGAACTAGCTGATGCTCTGATGACTCCTTCCATTCTGGAGAGGATCACAAATACATGGATCCTGAGGTTGAAGATCAAGCCGGGGACCAGGGATTATTAACATTTTTAAGTATTCAGAAAAAGTCATAATTTTGAGAAATTCATAATTTTTAGAACAATTTAGATTTTTGAGAAAAATTCAGAATTTAGTGAAAAAATCTGAATTTTTGAGAAAAAATCTGAATTTTTGGAGAAAAAATCTGAATTTTTGAGAAAAAATCTGAATTTTTGAGAAAAAATCTGAATTTTTGGAGAAAAAATCTGAATTTTGGAGAAAAAGTAATAACTTTGATATTTTTGAGAAAAAGTAATAATTTTGAGAAAAAGTAATAATTTAGATATTTTTAAGAAAAAGACAGAATTTTGATATTTTTGAGAAAAAGTAATAATTTTGAGAAAAAGTAATAATTTAGATATTTTTAAGAAAAAGACAGAATTTTGATATTTTTAAGAAAAAGTCAGAATGAGAGGATCACAAATACATGGATCCTGAGGTTGAAGATCAAGCCGGGGACCAGGGATTATTAACATTTTAAGCATTCAGAAAAAGTCATAATTTTGAAGAAAAAGTGAAAAAGTCATAATTTTGAAGAAAAAGTAATAATTTTGATAAAAACTCTGAAATGAGATTTTGAGGAAAAGTCAAAATTTTGAGGAAAAAGTCAGAATGTTGAGGAAAAAGTGAATTTTGATAAAAAGTCGCCTCTATGGAGAGAGACATATGACAAGCATGCTCATTTCTGACGTGGAGCTACTCTGAAGTACACATTGAATACTGCTTTCTGATCCTCCATCTTGTGACTGTGTGACTCCCTCTCTGGATATCAGCGTGTGAAGGACACTGCTCAGGAACTAGCCTCTGTATGTGATGACTACTTCCATTCTGGAGAGGATCACAGACACATGGATCCTGAAAAAGTCAGAATGTTGAGAAAAAGTCGAGATTTTGAGATTTTGAGATTTTGATTTTGAGAAAAAGTCAAACATTTTAGATTTTGAGAAAAAGTCAACATTTTGAGGAAAAAGTCAGAATGTTGAGAAAAAGTCAACATTTTGAGATTTTGAGAAAAAGTCAAAATGTTGAGGAAAAAGTCTGAATTTTGATAAAAAGTTGCCTCTATGGAGAGAGACATATGACAAGCATGCTCATTTCTGACGTGGAGCTACTCTGAAGTACACATTGAATACTGCTTTCTGTTCCTCCATCTTGTGACTGTGTGACTCCCTCTCTTGGATATCAGCGTGTGAAGGACACTGCTCAGGAACTAGCTGATGCTCTGATGACTCCTTCCATTCTGGAGAGGATCACAAATACATGGATTCTGAGGTTGAAGATCAAGCCGGGGACCAGGGATTATTAACATTTTTAAGTATTCAGAAAAAGTCATAATTTTGAGAAATTCATAATTTTTAGAACAATTTAGATTTTTGAGAAAAATTCAGAATTTAGTGAAAAAATCTGAATTTTTGAGAAAAAATCTGAATTTTTGAGAAAAAATCTGAATTTTTGGAGAAAAAATCTGAATTTTGGAGAAAAAGTAATAATTTTGATATTTTTAAGAAAAAGTAATAATTTTGATATTTTTGAGAAAATGTAATAATTTTGAGAAAAAGTAATAATTTAGATATTTTTAAGAAAAAGACAGAATTTTGATATTTTTAAGAAAAAGTCAGAATGAGAGGATCACAAATACATGGATCCTGAGGTTGAAGATCAAGCCGGGGACCAGGGATTATTAACATTTTAAGCATTCAGGAAAAGTCATTATTTTGAAGAAAAAGTGAAAAAGTCATAATTTTGAAGAAAAAGTAATAATTTTGATAAAAAGTCTGAAATGAGATTTTGAGGAAAAGTCAGTCACAGTGTGTGTGTGTGTGTGTGTGTCAGGGTTAATCTTAGCCATTTAGGGGTCCAGGTCTTGGTACTGACTGGTGACGTTGCTGATGAAGGCGGGGGAGAAGACCCGGTGCATCACCGGGCCCGGGAAGTGTCCTAGCTGGAACAGAGACATCAGGATGTTCACGGTGGCCAGCGGCGAGTTCATAGCCTTCAGTTCCAGAACCTCTTCCAGACGAGAGAAGAACACCTGATCCCTGCAGGGGCGGTAGCTCATCCGGCTGAACGGGAACACCAGCTTCTGGATCACCTGAGGACAACGAGACACACCTGAGGACAACGAGACACACCTGAGGACAACGAGACACACCTGAGGACAGAGATATACCGGAAGACCCTCCTCTTATAGTGAGGGTTCAGACTGACCTGGGACCAGCTCCTAGTTCTGCTGCTATAGACTGAAGACCCTCCTCTTATAGTGAGGGTTCAGACTGACCTGGGACCAGCTGCTAGTTCTGCTGCTATAGACTGAAGACCCTCCTCTTATAGTGAGGGTTCAGACTGACCTGGGACCAGCTGCTAGTTCTGCTGCTACAGACTGAAGACCCTCCTCTTATAGTGAGGGTTCAGACTGACCTGGGACCAGCTCCTAGTTCTGCTGCTATAGACTGAAGACCCTCCTCTTATAGTGAGGGTTCAGACTGACCTGGGACCAGCTGCTAGTTCTGCTGCTATAGACTGAAGACCCTCCTCTTATAGTGAGGGTTCAGACTGACCTGGGACCAGCTCCTAGTTCTGCTGCTACAGACTGAAGACTCTCCTCTTATAGTGAGGGTTCAGACTGACCTGGGACCAGCTGCTAGTTCTGCTGCTATAGACTGAAGACCCTCCTCTTATAGTGAGGGTTCAGACTGACCTGGGACCAGCTGCTAGTTCTGCTGCGATAGACTGAAGACCCTCCCCGTGATAAGGCTATAGTGGGGGCTGGTTCAGGCTCACCTTGCTGTCCAGGTACTCGGCCCTCTTCACCACGAAGTCTGCGATGGTGTCCATCAGCCGGGTCTCTCGGAGGCGGTGCCGGGCGATGTACTTGGCGATCAGAGCCATGGTGTAGGGGGTGATGCTGTCCACCTTCCTGGGCAGCTCCTCTGGGGGGGGGGCACACACACATTTACTTTATAAAGTCCTTGATGGAGTAGGCCTTCATGCGCAGGTACCCCCCCCCTCACCTGCCAGGCTGCGGATGAACCTCTCCTGGCGGTTCTGGTAGAACAGGTGTGAGCTGAAGATGGTCTCCAGGCTCTTGTTGCTCGCCTCCCGCACGCAGGCCGCCAGCATCTCGTCCAGCAGCGCCATCTCCTGGTCCCTGACGCCGCTGACGCTCGCCAGCGTGTGCTTCACCAGGCGCAGCACCTTGCTGGGGACATGCAGACCTGATCAACCTCTCCATCGCTCCACCATCGCCCTGACGACCACTCCACCATCGCCCTGACGACCACTCGCCATCGCCATGCCGACCACTCCACCATCGCCATGCCGACGGGTCGCTACTGACCGCACTGACACGTCGACTGGGTGGATCCCAGGAGTGACTGGGAGGGACTGGGAGTGACTGGGAGTGACTGGATCCTGGGAGTGACTGGGAGTGAGTGGGAGTGACTGGGAGTGACTGGATACTGGGAGTGAGTGGGAGTGAGAGGGAGTCACTGGGAGTGACTGGGAGTGAGTGGGAGTAACTGGGAGTGACTGGGAGTGACTGGGAGTGAGTGGGAGAGACTGGGAGTGACTGGGAGAGACTGGGAGTGACTGGATCCTGGGAGTGACTGGGAGTGACATGGAGTAACTGGGAGTGAGTGGGAGTGACTGGATCCTGGGAGTGACTGGGAGTGACATGGAGTAACTGGGAGTGACTGGGAGTGACTGGGAGTGAGTGGGAGTGACTGGGAGTGACTGGATCCTGGGAGTGACTGAGAGTGAGAGGGAGTGACTGGGAGTGAGTGGGAGTGAGTGGCAGGGAGTGAGAGGGAGTGAGTGGGAGTAACTGGATCCTGGGAGTGACTGGATCCTGGGAGTGAGTGGGAGTAACTGGGAGTGAGTGGGAGTGAGTGAGAGGGAGTGAGTGGGAGTAACTGGATCCTGGGAGTGACTGGATCCTGGGAGTGAGTGGGAGTGACTGGGAGTGACTGGGAGTGACTGGGAGTGACTGGATACTGGGAGTGACTGGGAGTGTCTGGAGTGACTGGATCCTTGGAGTGACTGGGAGTAACTGGGAGTGACTGGGAGTGACTGGATCATGGGAGTGACTGGGAGTAACTGGGAGTGACTGGATCCTGGGAGTGACTGGGAGTGACCGGGAGTGACTGGGAGTGACTGGGAGTGAGTGGGAGTGACTGGGAGTGACTGAGAGTGAGTGGGAGTGAGTGGGAGTGACTGGGAGTGAGTGGGAGTGAGTGGGAGTGAGTGGGAGTGAGTGGGAGTAACTGGGAGTGACTGGATCCTGGGAGTGACTGGAGGTGACTGGGAGTGACTGGATACTGGGAGTGACTGGGAGTAACTGGGAGTGAGTGGGAGTGAGTGGGAGTAACTGGGAGTGACTGGATCCTGGGAGTGACTGGAGGTAACTGGGAGTGACTGGAGGTGACTGGGAGTGACTGGATCCTGGGAGTGACTGGGAGTGAGTGGGAGTGACTGGGAGTGAGTGACGGAGTGAGTGAGAGTGAGAGGGAGTAACTGGGAGTGACTGGGAGTGAGACTGAGTGAGTGGGAGTAACTGGGAGTGACTGGGAGTGACTGGGAGAGACTGGGAGTGAGTGGGAGATACTGGGAGTGACTGGGAGAGACTGGGAGTGACTGGATCCTGGGAGTGACTGGGAGTGACATGGAGTAACTGGGAGTGAGTGGGAGTGAGTGGGAGTGACTGGATCCTGGGAGTGACTGGGAGTGACATGGAGTAACTGGGAGTGACTGGGAGTGAGTGGGAGTGACTGGGAGTGACTGGATCCTGGGAGTGACTGAGAGTGAGAGGGAGTGCCTGGGAGTGAGTGGGAGTGAGTGGGA
Source organism: Champsocephalus esox (assembly GCA_036324585.1). Taxonomy (NCBI): domain Eukaryota; kingdom Metazoa; phylum Chordata; class Actinopteri; order Perciformes; family Channichthyidae; genus Champsocephalus; species Champsocephalus esox. Next base: position 41,551,057 of record CM070481.1, read on the forward strand.
GGGAGTGAGAGGGAGTGAGTGGGAGTAACTGGATCCTGGGAGTGACTGGATCCTGGGAGTGAGTGGGAGTAACTGGGAGTGAGTGGGAGTGAGTGAGAGGGAGAGAGTGGGAGTAACTGGATCCTGGGAGTGACTGGATCCTGGGAGTGAGTGGGAGTAACTGGGAGTGACTGGGAGTGACTGGGAGTGACTGGATCCTGGGAGTGACTGGGAGTGTCTGGAAGTGACTGGATCCTTGGAGTGACTGGGAGTGACTGGGAGTGACTGGATCATGGGAGTGACTGGATCCTGGGAGTGAGAGGGAGTGACCGGGAGTGACCGGGAGTGACTGGGAGTGACTGGGAGTGAGTGGGAGTGACTGGGAGTGACTGGGAGTGACTGAGAGTGAGTGGGAGTGAGTGGGAGTGACTGGGAGTGAGGGAGTGGGAGTGAGTGGGAGTGAGTGGGAGTAACTGGGAGTGACTGGATCCTGGGAGTGACTGGAGGTGACTGGGAGTGACTGGATCCTGGGAGTGACTGGGAGTAACTGGGAGTGAGTGGGAGTGAGTGGGAGTAACTGGGAGTGACTGGATCCTGGGAGTGACTGGAGGTGACTGGGAGTGACTGGATCCTGTGAGTGACTGGGAGTGAGTGGGAGTGACTGGGAGTGAGTGACGGAGTGAGTGGGAGTGAGAGGGAGTAACTGGGAGTGACTGGGAGTGAAACGGAGTGAGTGGGAGTGAGTGGGAGTGAGAGGGAGTGAGTGGGAGGGAGTGAGTGGGAGTGAGTGGGAGTGACTGGATCCTGGGAGTGACTGGATCCTGGGAGTGAGTGGGAGTAACTGGGAGTGACTGGATCCTGGAAGTGACTGGGAGTGACTGGGAGTGACTGGATCCTGGGATTGACTGGGAGTAACTGGGAGTGACTGGGAGTGACTGGATCCTGGGAGTGACTGGGAGTAACTGGGAGTGACTAGATCCTGGGAGTGACTGGGAGTGAGTGGGAGTGACTGGGAGTAACTGGATCCTTGGAGTGAGTGGGAGTGAGAGGGAGTGACTGGGAGTGACTGGGAGTGACTGGATCCTGGGAGTGACTGGGAGTGAGTGGGAGTGACTGGGAGTGACTGGATACTGGGAGTGAGTGGGAGTGAGAGGGAGTCACTGGGAGTGACTGGGAGTGAGTGGGAGTAACTGGGAGTGACTGGGAGTGACTGGGAGAGACTGGGAGAGACTGGGAGTGACTGGGAGAGACTGGGAGTGACTGGATCCTGGGAGTGACTGGGAGTGACATGGAGTAACTGGGAGTGAGTGGGAGTGAGTGGGAGTGACTGGATCCTGGGAGTGACTGGGAGTGACATGGAGTAACTGGGAGTGACTGGGAGTGACTGGGAGTGAGTGGGAGTGACTGGGAGTGACTGGATCCTGGGAGTGACTGAGAGTGAGAGGGAGTGACTGGGAGTGAGTGGGAGTGAGTGGCAGGGAGTGAGAGGGAGTGAGTGGGAGTAACTGGATCCTGGGAGTGACTGGATCCTGGGAGTGAGTGGGAGTAACTGGGAGTGAGTGGGAGTGAGTGAGAGGGAGTGAGTGGGAGTAACTGGATCCTGGGAGTGACTGGATCCTGGGAGTGAGTGGGAGTAACTGGGAGTGACTGGGAGTGACTGGGAGTGACTGGATACTGGGAGTGGCTGGGAGTGTCTGGAAGTGACTGGATCCTTGGAGTGACTGGGAGTAACTGGGAGTGACCGGGAGTGACTGGGAGTGACTGGGAGTGACTGGGAGTGACTGGGAGTGACTGGGAGTGACTGGGAGTGAGTGGGAGTGAGTGGGAGTGACTGGGAGTGAGTGGGAGTGAGTGGGAGTAACTGGGAGTGACTGGATCCTGGGAGTGACTGGATCCTGGGAGTGACTGGGAGTAACTGGGAGTGAGTGGGAGTGAGTGGGAGTAACTGGGAGTGACTGGATCCTGGGAGTGACTGGAGGTGACTGGGAGTGACTGGATCCTGGGAGTGACTGGGAGTGAGTGGGAGTGACTGGGAGTGAGTGACGGAGTGAGTGGGAGTGAGAGGGAGTAACTGGGAGTGACTGGGAGTGAGACGGAGTGAGTGGGAGTAACTGGGAGTGACTGGGAGTGACTGTGAGAGACTGGGAGTGACTGGGAGTGAGTGGGAGATACTGGGAGTGACTGGGAGAGACTGGGAGTGACTGGATCCTGGGAGTGACTGGGAGTGACATGGAGTAACTGGGAGTGAGTGGGAGTGAGTGGGAGTGACTGGATCCTGGGAGTGACTGGGAGTGACATGGAGTAACTGGGATGAGTGAGTGGGAGTGACTGGGAGTGACTGGATCCTGGGAGTGACTGAGAGTGAGAGGGAGTGACTGGGAGTGAGTGGGAGGGAGTGAGAGGGAGTGAGTGGGAGTAACTGGATCCTGGGAGTGACTGGATCCTGGGAGTGAGTGGGAGTAACTGGGAGTGAGTGGGAGTGAGCTAGAGGGAGTGAGTGGGAGTAACTGGATCCTGGGAGTGACTGGATCCTGGGAGTGAGTGGGAGTAACTGGGAGTGACTGGGAGTGACTGGATCCTGGGAGTGACTGGGAGTGTCTGGAAGTGACTGGATCCTTGGAGTGACTGGGAGTAACTGGGAGTGACTGGGAGTGACTGGATCATGGGAGTGACTGGGAGTAACTGGGAGTGACTGGATCCTGGGAGTGACTGGGAGTGAGAGGGAGTGACCGGGAGTGACCGGGAGTGACTGGGAGTGACTGGGAGTGAGTGGGAGTGACTGGGAGTGACTGAGAGTGAGTGGGAGTGACTGAGAGTGACTGAGTGGGAGTGAGTGGGAGTGACTGGGAGTGAGTGGGAGTGAGTGGGAGTAACTGGGAGTGACTGGATCCTGGGAGTGACTGGAGGTGACTGGGAATGACTGGATCCTGGGAGTGACTGGGAGTAACTGGGAGTGAGTGGGAGTAAGTGAGAGTGAGTGGGAGTAACTGGGAGTGACTGGATCCTGGGAGTGACTGGGAGTGAGTGGGAGTGACTGGGAGTGAGTGACGGAGTGAGTGGGAGTGAGAGGGAGTAACTGGGAGTGACTGGGAGTGAGACGGAGTGAGTGGGAGTGAGTGGGAGTGAGAGGGAGTGAGAGGGAGTGAGTGGGAGAGAGTGAGTGGGAGTGAGTGGGAGTGACTGGATCATGGGAGTGACTGGATCCTGGGAGTGAGTGGGAGTAACTGGGAGTGACTGGATCCTGGAAGTGACTGGGAGTGACTGGGAGTGACTGGATCCTGGGAGTGAGTGGGAGTAACTGGGAGTGACTGGATCCTGGAAGTGACTGGGAGTGACTGGGAGTGACTGGGAGTGACTGGATCCTGGGAGTGACTGGGAGTAACTGGGAGTGACTAGATCCTGGGAGTGACTGGGAGTGAGTGGGAGTGACTGGGAGTAACTGGATCCTTGGAGTGAGTGGGAGTGAGAGGGAGTGACTGGGAGTGACTGGGAGTGACTGAGAGTGAGTGGGAGTTAGTGGGAGTAAGTGAGTGGGAGTGAGTGGGAGGGAGTGAGTGAATCCTGGGAGTGACTGGAGGTGACTGGGAGTGACTGGGAGTAACTGGGAGTGACTGGGAGTGACTGGATCCTGGGAGTGACTGGGAGTGACTGGATCCTGGGAGTGACTGGGAGTGAGTGGGAGTGACTGGGAGTGACTGGATCCTGGGAGTGACTGGGAGTGACATGGAGTAACTGGATCCTGGGAGTGAGTGGGAGTGAGAGGGAGTGACTGGGAGTGAGTGGGAGTAAGTGGGAGTGACTGGGAGTGAGTGGGAGTGACTGGGAGTGAGTGGAAGTGACTGAGAGTGAGTGGGAGTGACTGGGAGTAACTGGATCCTGGGAGTGAGTGGGAGTGACTGGGAGTGAGTGGGAGTAACTGGTAGTGACTGGATCCTGGGAGTGACTGGGAGTGACTGGATCCTGGGAGTAAGTGGGAGTGAGTGGGAGTGACTGGATCCTGGGAGTGACTGGGAGTGACATGGAGTAACTGGATCCTGGGAGTGAGAGGGAGTGACTGGGAGTGAGTGGGAGTAACTGGGAGTGACTGAATCCTGGGACTGACTGGAAGTGACTGGGAGTGACTGGATCCTGGGAGTGACTGGGAGTAACTAGGAGTGACTGGATCCTGGGAGTAAGTGGGAGTGAGTGGGAGTGAGTGGGAGTGACTGGATCCTGGGAGTGACATGGAGTAACTGGATCCTGGGAGTGACTGGGAGTGAGTGGGAGTGACTGGGAGTGACTGGATCCTGGGAGTGACTGGGAGTGACTGGATCCTGGGAGTGACATGGAGTAACTGGATCCTGGGAGTGACTGGGAGTGAGTGGGAGTGACTGGGAGTGAGTGGGAGTAACTGGGAGTCAGTGGTAGTAACTGGGAGTGACTGGGAGTGACTGGGAGTGAGTGGGAGTGAGTGGGAGTAACTGGGAGTGACTGGGAGTGACTGGATCCTGGGAGTGACATGGAGTAACTGGATCCTGGGAGTGACTGGGAGTGAGTGGGAGTGACTGGGAGTGACTGGATCCTGGGAGTGACTGGGAGTGACTGGATCCTGGGAGTGACATGGAGTAACTGGATCCTGGGAGTGACTGGGAGTGAGTGGGAGTGACTGGGAGTGAGTGGGAGTAACTGGGAGTCAGTGGTAGTAACTGGGAGTGACTGGGAGTGACTGGGAGTGAGTGGGAGTAACTGGGAGTGACTGGGAGTGAGTGGGAGTAACTGGGAGTGAGTGGGAGTGAGTCGGAGTGAGTGGGAGTGAGTGGGAGTAACTGGGAGTGAGTGGGAGTGACTGGGAGTGACTGGGAGTGAGTGGGAGTGAGTGGGAGTGACTGGGAGTGAGTGGGAGTAACTGGGAGTGAGTGGGAGTGAGTGGGAGTAACTGGGAGTGAGTGGGAGTGAGTGGGAGTGAGTGGGAGTAACTGGGAGTGAGTGGGAGTGAGTGGGAGTAACTGGGAGTGAGTGGGAGTGAGTGGGAGTGAGTGGGAGTAACTGGGAGTGAGTGGGAGTGAGTGGGAGTAACTGGGAGTAACTGGGAGTGAGTGGGAGTGAGTGGGAGTAACTGGGAGTGAGTGGGAATGAGTGGGAGTAACTGGGAGTGACTTGGAGTAACTGGGAGTGACTGGGAGTAACTGGGAGTGTGTAAATCCCTGACTGTTATGTTGGTTACTTTGGGAGCGGGTCTCGAAGTGGACTTTTTTAATATTGTTTGTGGTTTGAGGGTTTCTGTTTTGGTTTCAGATTTAAATAAATACTTTGTTATTTTTTTACACAAATATTTTGAGCAGTGTTTCTTCTTATTTTAGTAAGGGGGCGTTACTCTGAATGGTATGCACCTTTAGCCAAATGGACTCTGGAGACACCTGACCCCCTGAGAAACAGGACCAACACAAGAAGTCAAGCTGTGGCCCCCTGTGGTGCCGCCCCTCACCTGTTGGCCAGCAGCTGCTCAGGGTTTGATGACGAGCCGCTGTTGTCGTCTGCTGCGCCGTTAGCTCCCACTGCGGCGGTGGCGCTAGCTTCATCTGCGGCGGTGGCGCTAGCTTCATCTGTGGCAGCAGCGTTAGCCTCCCCTGAGGCAGAGTTAGCGCTTTCTGTGGCGCCGTTAGCGTCCGCCGCCGCAGCGCTAGCGTCCCCTGCGGCGGCGGAGTTAGCTCGCTCCTGCAGCTCCCTCAGCTTCAGCCTGTAGCAGGACAGCAGCAGGAACAGCGTCTGAGGGTGGCGCTCTCGCTCCAGGTTCCTCTCCAGCCCCGGCAGGCAGGCTGCAGTCAGGCGGTGCACGCTGCCCGGGTGCAGCTTCATGCTGGAGCTGAACACCATCGACACGTCCTTCTGGTTGAACTGGTTCAGTCGAGACTCTGACTCCGCCTCCAAGACCTGAACCACCTGAGAGTCACTGGGAAGACCTGCAGACACACAACACATCACTGCAGACACACAACACAACACATCACTGACCTGCAGACACACAACACATCACTACAGACACACAACACATCACTGACCTGCAGACACACAACACATCACTGCAGACACACAACACATCACTGACCTGCAGACATTCATTGGTCAGAGTATCCAACAGGTGTTAGCCCCCCCCCTTTACTCTCATTGGTCAGAGTATCCAACAGGTGTTAGCCCCCCCCCTTTACTCTCATTGGTCAGAGTATCCAACAGGTGTTAGCCCCCCCCCTTTACTCTCATTGGTCAGAGTATCCAACAGGTGTTAGCCCCCCCCCTTTACTCTCATTGGTCAGAGTATCCAACAGGTGTTAGCCCCCCCCCTTTACTCTCATTGGTCAGAGTATCCAACAGGTGTTAGCCCCCCCCCCTTTACTATCATTGGTCAGAGTATCCAACAGGTGTTAGCCTTTACTCTCATTGCTCAGAGTATCCAACAGGTGTTAGCCCCCCCCCCTTTACTCTCATTGGTCAGAGTATCCAACAGGTGTTAGCCCCCCCCCCTTTACTCTCATTGGTCAGAGTATCCAACAGGTGTTAGCCCCCCCCCCTTTACTCTCATTGGTCAGAGTATCCAACAGGTGTTAGCCCCCCCCCCTTTACTCTCATTGGTCAGAGTATCCAACAGGTGTTAGCCCCCCCCCCTTTACTCTCATTGGTCAGAGTATCCAACAGGTGTTAGCCCCCCCCCTTTACTCTCATTGGTCAGAGTATCCAACAGGTGTTAGCCCCCCCTCTTTACTTTCATTGGTCAGAGCATCCAACAGGTGTTAGCCCCCCCCCTTTACTCTCATTGGTCAGAGTATCCAACAGGTGTTAGCCCCCCCCCTCTTTACTTTCATTGGTCAGAGCATCCAACAGGTGTTAGCCCCCCCCCTTTACTCTCATTGGTCAGAGCATCCAACAGGTGTTAGCCCCCCCTCTTTACTTTCATTGGTCAGAGTATCCAACAGGTGTTAGCCCCTCCCCCTTTACTCTCATTGGTCAGAGCATCCAACAGGTGTTAGCCCCCCCCTTTACTCTCATTGGTCAGAGCATCCAACAGGTGTGAGCCCCCCCCTTTACTCTCATTGGTCAGAGCATCCAACAGGTGTGAGCCCCCCCTGGTGGGCACAGACGGTCAGGACTCACCGAGAGCAGCCACGGCGTACAGACAGTTGACGATACTGAAGTTGTCAAACTTGCTGCAGTCGCTAACGATGGCGTTGCAGAGCGTCTGGAAGTCGTGCTGTTCCAGGACCTGCCGCCCCCCCCCTGCGGTCGCAGCAGCTGGCCTATCCGCTGCAGGGCCACAGGGTAATGGTTGTGTGAGATCTTGCTGGGGTTCTGAGTGATCCATCGCAGAACCTCGTCGGGCCGGAGAGAGCGCTCGATCAGGCGCTTCATCGTGAAGAACGTGTCGTAACTCATCTTCTCCTGGATGAAGCTCCACGTCTTCTTCCTGCCCCCCGACCCGGCCCCCACAGAGCCCGCCCCCGCAGGCCCGGCCCCTACAGGCCCCACCCCCACAGAGTGGAAGTGGTACTGGGGGGGGTAGTGGGAGTGATGGTGGAAGGGCGCCGCCCCCCGTTTAGAGTCAGGGTGTCCCGGGTACAGATGGTAGGAGGAGGGGGGCGGGGCTGGGTGGTGGGCGGGAGGAGGAGCCTCCATTAGCCCCGCCCTCCTCCCCGGTTTGACCCCCCCTCCCCCACTGCTGCTGTAGAGACGGGGGGTGAGCATGAGGAAGGTCTGAGCGACGGGGAGGGGGCTCAGGAGGCGGGACAACAGACACAGCATCGCCATACAGCCGAGATCCTGAGGGGGGGAGAGAGGGTCAACTGACTGCTCACCTGTCTGTCTGCTCACCTGTCTGTCTGCTCACCTGTCTCTCTGCTCACCTGTCTGTCTGCTCACCTGTCTGTCTGTTCACCTGTCTCTCTGCTCACCTGTATCTCTGCTCACCTGTCTGTCTGCTCACCTGTCTGTCTGCTCACCTGTCTGTCTGCTCACCTGTCTGTCTGCTCACCTGTCTGTCTGCTCACCTGTCTCTCTGCTCACCTGTCTGTCTGTTCACCTGTCTCTCTGCTCACCTGTATCTCTGCTCACCTGTCTGTCTGCTCACCTGTCTGTCTGCTCACCTGTCTGTCTGCTCACCTGTCTGTCTGCTCACCTGTCTGTCTGCTCACCTGTCTGTCTGCTCACCTGTCTCTCTGCTCACCTGTCTCTCTGCTCACCTGTCTCTCTGCTCACCTGTCTGTCTGCTCACCTGTCTCTCTGCTCACCTGTCTGTCTGCTCACCTGTCTCTCTGCTCACCTGTCTGTCTGCTCACCTGTCTCTCTGCTCACCTGTCTCTCTGCTCACCTGTCTCTCTGCTCACCTGTCTTTCTGCTCACCTGTCTGTCTGTCTGTCTGTCTGCTCACCTGTCTCTCTGCTCACCTGTCTGTCTGCTCACCTGTCTCTCTGCTCACCTGTCTGTCTGCTCACCTGTCTCTCTGCTCACCTGTCTCTCTGCTCACCTGTCTGTCTGCTCACCTGTCTCTCTGCTCACCTGTCTCTCTGCTCACCTGTCTCTCTGCTCACCTGTCTGTCTGCTCACCTGTCTCTCTGCTCACCTGTCTGTCTGCTCACCTGTCTCTCTGCTCACCTGTCTGTCTGCTCACCTGTCTCTCTGCTCACCTGTCTCTCTGCTCACCTGTCTCTCTGCTCACCTGTCTTTCTGCTCACCTGTCTGTCTGTCTGTCTGTCTGTCTGCTCACCTGTCTCTCTGCTCACCTGTCTGTCTGCTCACCTGTCTCTCTGCTCACCTGTCTCTCTGCTCACCTGTCTCTCTGCTCACCTGTCTCTCTGCTCACCTGTCTCTCTGCTCACCTGTCTCTCTGCTCACCTGTCTGTCTGCTCACCTGTCTCTCTGCTCACCCGTCTCTCTGCTCACCTGTCTGTCTGCTCACCTGTCTCTCTGCTCACCGTCTCTCTGCTCACCTGTCTCTCTGCTCACCTGTATCTCTGCTCACCTGTCTCTCTGCTCACCTGTCTCTCTGCTCACCTGTCTGTCTGTCTGTCTGTCTGTCTCTCTGCTCACCTGTCTCTCTGCTTACCTGTCTCTCTGCTCACCTGTCTGTCTGCTCACCTGTCTCTCTGCTCACCTGTCTGTCTGCTCACCTGTCTCTCTGCTCACCTGTCTGTCTGCTCACCTGTCTGTCTGTCTGTCTGTCTCTCTGCTCACCTGTCTCTCTGCTCACCTGTCTCTCTGCTCACCTGTCTGTCTGCTCACCTGTCTGTCTGCTCACCTGTCTGTCTGTCTGTCTGTCTCTCTGCTCACCCGTCTCTCTGCTCACCTGTCTTTCTGCTCACCTGTCTCTCTGCTCACCTGTCTCTCTGCTCACCTGTCTCTCTGCTCACCTGTCTGTCTCTCTGCTCACCTGTCTCTCTGCTCACCTGTCTGTCTGTCTGTCTGTCTGTCTCTCTGCTCACCTGTCTCTCTGCTTACCTGTCTCTCTGCTCACCTGTCTGTCTGTCTGTCTGTCTGTCTCTCTGCTCACCTGTCTCTCTGCTTACCTGTCTCTCTGCTCACCTGTCTGTCTGTCTGTCTGTCTGTCTCTCTGCTCACCTGTCTGTCTGCTCACCTGTCTGTCTGTTCACCTGTCTCTCTGCTCACCTGTCTCTCTGCTCACCTGTCTCTCTGTTCACCCGTCTCTCTGTTCACCTGTCTCTCTGCTCACCTGTCTGTGTCTGTCTACTAACCTGTCTGTCTGCTCACCTGTCTGCTCACCTGTCTCTGTTCACCTGTCTGTCTGCTCACCTGTCTGTCTGCTCACCTGCCTTTCTGCTCACCTCTCTCTCTGTTCACCTGTCTGTCTGATCACCTGTCTGTCTGCTCACCTGTCTCTCTGTTCACCTGTCTCTCTGTTCACCTGTCTCTCTGTTCACCTGTCTGTCTGCTCACCTGCCTTTCTGCTCACCTCTCTCTGTTCACCTGTCTGTCTGCTCACCTGTCTCTCTGTTCACCTGTCTCTCTGTTCATCTGTCTGTTCACCTGTCTCTCTGTCCACCTGTCTGTTCACCTGTCTCTCTGTCCATCTCTCTCTCTGTTCACCTGTCTCTCTGCTCACCTGTCTGTCTGCTCACCTGTCTGTCTGCTCACCTGTCTCTCTGTTCACCTGTCTCTCTGTTCACCTGTCTGTCTGATCACCTGTCTGTCTGATCACCTGTCTGTCTGATCACCTGTCTGTCTGTTAACCTGTCTGCTCACCTGTCTGTCTGCTCACATGTCTGTCTGCTCACCTGTCTGTCTGATCACCTGTCTGTCTGTTCACCTGTCTGTCTACTAACCTGTCTGTCTGCTCACCTGTCTGTCTGTTCACCTGTCTGTCTGCTCACCTGTCTGTCTGTTCACCTGTCTGTCTGCTCACCTGTCTGCTCACCTGTCTGTCTGCTCACCTGTCTGTCTGCTCACCTGTCTGTCTGCTCACCTGTCTGTCTGTTCACCTGTCTGCTCACCTGTCTGTCTGATCACCTGTCTGTCTGTTCACCTGTCTGTCTACTAACCTGTCTGTCTGCTCACCTGTCTGTCTGTTCACCTGTCTGTCTGCTCACCTGTCTGTCTGTTCACCTGTCTGTCTGCTCACCTGTCTGCTCACCTGTCTGTCTGCTCACCTGTCTGTCTGCTCACCTGTCTGTCTGCTCACCTGTCTGTCTGTTCACCTGTCTGTCTGCTCACCTGTCTGCTCACCTGTCTGTCTGCTCACCTGTCTGTCTGCTCACCTGTCTGTCTGCTCACCTGTCTGCTCACCTGTCTGTCTGCTCACCTGTCTGCTCACCTGTCTGTCTGCTCACCTGTCTGCTCACCTGTCTGTCTGCTCACCTGTCTGCTCACCTGTCTGTCTGCTCATCTGTCTGTCTGCTCACCTGTCTGCTCACCTGTCTGTCTGCTCACCTGTCTGCTCACCTGTCTGTCTGTTCACCTGTCTGTCTGCTCACCTGTCTGCTCACCTGTCTGCTCACCTGTCTGCTCACCTGTCTGTCTGCTCACCTGTCTGCTCACCTGTCTGTCTGCTCACCTGTCTGCTCACCTGTCTGTCTACTAACCTGTCTGTCTGTTCACCTGTCTGTCTGTTCACCTGTCTCTCTGCTCACCTGTCTGTCTGTCTGCTCACCTGTCTGTCTGTTCACCTGTCTGTCTGCTCACCTGTCTGTCTGCTCACCTGTCTGCTCACCTGTCTGTCTGTTCACCTGTCTCTCTGCTCACCTGTCTGTCTGTCTGTTCACCTGTCTGTCTGCTCACCTGTCTGTCTGTTCACCTGTCTCTCTGTTCAATGACAGGTGAACATAAGCATGTTTTAGTTTTACAGTAATCCCCATGTTAGCATTAGCATGTAGTGGCTAGTTAGCCGGTTAAAGTGTCAAATGTTGTGATACAGTTATCCTCACTGCTGCTAACTGACAGAGATGCTAACTCACAGACTGCTAACTGACAGAGATGCTAACTGACATACTGCTAACTGACAGAGATGCTAACTGACAGACTGCTAACTGACAGAGATGCTAACTCACAGACTGCTAATTGACAGAGATGCTAACTGACATACTGCTAACTGACAGAGATGCTAACTGACATACTGCTAACTGACAGAGATGCTAACTGACAGAGATGCTAACTGACAGACTGCTAACTGACAGAGATGCTAACTGACATACTGCTAACTGACAGAGATGCTAACTCACAGACTGCTAATTGACAGAGATGCTAACTGACATACTGCTAACTGACAGAGATGCTAACTGACAGACTGCTAACTGACAGAGATGCTAACTGACATACTGCTAACTGACAGAGATGCTAACTGACAGACTGCTAACTGACAGAGATGCTACTGACGATGCTAACTGACAGAGATGCTAACTGACAGACTGCTAACTGACAGAGATGCTAACTGACAGACTGCTAACTGACGACTGCTAACTGACAGACTGCTAACTGACAGAGATGCTAACTGACAGACTGCTAACTAACATCTGCTAACTCAGAGATGCTAACTGACAGAGATGCTAACTGACAGACTGCTAACTGACAGCTGATAACTGACAGCAGCTAACTGACAGCTGCTAACTGACAGCAGCTAACTGACAGCTGCTAACTGACAGAGATGCTAACTGACAGACTGCTAACTGACAGCAGCTAACTGACAGCTGCTAACTGACATCTGCTAACTGGCAGACTGCTAACTGACAGAGATGCTAACTGACAGACTGCTAACTGACAGAGATGCTAACTGACAGCTGCTAACTGACAGCAGCTAACTGACAGCTGCTAACTGACAGAGATGCTAACTGACAGACTGCTAACTGACAGCAGCTAACTGACAGCTGCTAACTGACAGCAGCCCTGTCAGTTAGCAGCTGTCAGTTAGCAGCTGTCAGTAGCTTGTCAGTAGGTTCACACAGAAGATTAAGAGTTTAAAGTGGAGACTCTGATATCAAACACTGAAGAGGCTAACTGAGGCGAACAGCTGAACGAAGTTCAAACGAGCAGTAAGCTAACTGTAAGCTAAGCTAAACTAACAGCTCCTCACCAGCTTACCTATTAGCCTGTTAGCATGTTAGCCTCAGTGTCCTTCTTAGACCCGGGTTAAAACCGGTTAGCACTCGGGTAACTCGCCAGCTATAACCCGGGTTAAGCTCCAGACCTGTGTGTTTACCTCATAGCTCAGGAACACCAGGAGCTCCTCTCAGATGAAAGTCCAGAGGCCGCTCACAGAGAGGCTTCAGCGGGGAGACAGAGAGCGGTCAGAGGCTTCATTCCTCCAGGAGGACATATCCAGCAGGAGGCGGTAATGCGCCTTTGACGACATAATACCGTAAACAGAAGAAGCATTAGTTGCATCCATGCTGGCAGACGCATCAGAGTGAAGAACAGCTGATCATCGTCCTGTCCCAATGGAGAGGGAATGAGTGGGAGTCAATGGCAGACATGTGTGTCAAGAGCACAGAAGTAAAAAAAGAGGAGGACATAACTTCCACAATGAGATTGGGTCACAGTAATGTTTAACTATAAACTAAAGGGTTGTACCCATAGACTATAAAGGGCTGTACCCATAGACTATATAAAGGGCTGTACCCATAGACTATATAAAGGGCTGTACCCATAGACTATATAAAGGGTTTACCCATAGACTATATAAAGGGCTGTACCCATAGACTATATAAAGGGCTGTACCCATAGACTATATAAAGGGCTGTACCCATAGACTATATAAAGGGCTGTACCCATAGACTATATAAATAGGCTGTACCCATAGACTATATAAAGGGCTGTACCCATAGACTATATAAAGGGTTATACCCATAGACTATATAAAGGGCTGTACCCATAGACTATATAAAGGGCTGTACCCATAGACTATATAAAGGGCTGTACCCATAGACTATATAAAGGGCTGTACCCATAGACTATATAAAGGGTTATACCCATAGACTATATAAAGGGCTGTACCCATAGACTATATAAAGGGCTGTACCCATAGACTATATAAAGGGCTGTCCCATAGACTATATAAAGGGCTGTACCCATAGACTATATAAAGGGCTGTACCCATAGACTATATAAAGGGCTGTACCCATAGACTATATAAAGGGCTGTACCCATAGACTATATAAAGGGCTGTACCCATAGACTATATAAAGGGCTGTACCCATAGACTATATAAAGGGCTGTACCCATAGACTATATAAAGGGCTGTACCCATAGACTATATAAAGGGCTGTACCCATAGACTATATAAAGGGCTGTACCCATAGACTATATAAAGGGTTATACCCATAGACTATATAAAGGGCTGTACCCATAGACTATATAAAGGGCTGTACCCATAGACTATATAAAGGGCTGTACCCATAGACTATATAAAGGGCTGTACCCATAGACTATATAAAGGGCTGTACCCATAGACTATATAAAGGGCTGTACCCATAGACTATATAAAGGGCTGTACCCATAGACTATATAAAGGGTTATACCCATAGACTATATAAATAGGCTGTACCCATAGACTATATAAAGGGTTATACCCATAGACTATATAAAGGGCTGTACCCATAGACTATATAAAGGGCTGTACCCATAGACTATATAAAGGGCTGTACCCATAGACTATATAAAGGGCTGTACCCATAGACTATATAAAGGGCTGTACCCATAGACTATATAAAGGGCTGTACCCATAGACTATATAAAGGGCTGTACCCATAGACTATATAAAGGGCTGTACCCATAGACTATATAAAGGGCTGTACCCATAGACTATATAAAGGGCTGTACCCATAGACTATATAAAGGGCTGTACCCATAGACTATATAAAGGGCTGTACCCATAGACTATATAAATAGGCTGTACCCATAGACTATATAAAGGGCTGTACCCATAGACTATATAAAGGGTTATACCCATAGACTATATAAATAGGCTGTACCCATAGACTATATAAAGGGTTATACCCATAGACTATATAAAGGGCTTTATACCCATAGACTATATAAAGGGCTGTACCCATAGACTATATAAAGGGCTGTACCCATAGACTATATAAAGGGCTGTACCCATAGACTATATAAAGGGCTGTACCCATAGACTATATAAAGGGCTGTACCCATAGACTATATAAAGGGCTGTACCCATAGACTATATAAATGGGCTGTACCCATAGACTATATAAAGGGCTGTACCCATAGACTATATAAAGGGCTGTACCCATAGACTATATAAAGGGTTATACCCATAGACTATATAAATAGGCTGTACCCATAGACTATATAAAGGGTTATACCCATAGACTATATAAAGGGCTGTACCCATAGACTATATAAAGGGCTGTACCCATAGACTATATAAAGGGTTTACCATGATTTATAAAGGCTGTACCCATAGACTATATAAAGGGTTTACCCATAGACTATATAAAGGGCTGTACCCATAGACTATATAAAGGGCTGTACCCATAGACTATATAAAGGGCTGTACCCATAGACTATATAAAGGGCTGTACCCATAGACTATATAAAGGGCTGTACCCATAGACTATATAAAGGGCTGTACCCATAGACTATATAAAGGGCTGTACCCATAGACTATATAAAGGGCTGTACCCATAGACTATATAAAGGGCTGTACCCATAGACTATATAAAGGGCTGTACCATAGACTATATAAAGGGTTATATCCATAGACTATATAAAGGGTTATACCCATAGACTATATAAAGGGTTATACCCATAGATTATATAAATAGGCTGTACCCATAGACTATATAAAGGGTTATATCCCATAGACTATATAAAGGGTTATACCCATAGACTATATAAAGGGCTGTACCCATAGACTATATAAAGGGCTGTACCCATAGACTATATAAAGGGTTATACCCATAGACTATATAAAGGGCTGTACCCATAGACTATATAAAGGGATGTACCCATAGACTATATAAAGGGCTGTACCCATAGACTATATAAAGGGTTATACCCATAGACTATATAAAGGGTTATACCCATAGACTATATAAAGGGCTGTACCCATAGACTATATAAAGGGCTGTACCCATAGACTATATAAAGGGTTATACCCATAGACTATATAAAGGGTTATACCCATAGACTATATAAAGGGCTGTACCCATAGACTATATAAAGGGTTATACCCATAGACTATATAAAGGGCTGTACCCATAGACTATATAAAGGGTTACCCATAGACTATATAAAGGGCTGTACCCATAGACTATATAAAGGGTTATACCCATAGACTATATAAAGGGCTGTACCCATAGACTATATAAAGGGTTATACCCATAGACTATATAAAGGGCTGTACCCATAGACTATATAAAGGGCTGTACCCATAGACTATATAAAGGGCTGTACCCATAGACTATATAAAGGGCTGTACCCATAGACTATATAAAGGGCTGTACCCATAGACTATATAAAGGGCTGTACCCATAGACTATATAAAGGGCTGTACCCATAGACTATATAAAGGGCTGTACCCATAGACTATATAAAGGGCTGTACCCATAGACTATATAAAGGGCTGTACCCATAGACTATATAAAGGGCTATACCCATAGACTATATAAAGGGCTGTACCCATAGACTATATAAAGGGCTGTACCCATAGACTATATAAAGGGCTGTACCCATAGACTATATAAAGGGCTGTACCCATAGACTATATAAAGGGCTGTACCCATAGACTATATAAAGGGCTGTACCCATAGACTATATAAAGGGCTGTACCCATAGACTATATAAAGGGCTGTACCCATAGACTATATAAAGGGCTGTACCCATAGACTATATAAAGGGCTGTACCCATAGACTATATAAAGGGCTGTACCCATAGACTATATAAAGGGCTATACCCATAGACTATATAAAGGGCTGTACCCATAGACTATATAAAGGGCTGTACCCATAGACTATATAAAGGGCTGTACCCATAGACTATATAAAGGGCTGTACCCATAGACTATATAAAGGGCTGTACCCATAGACTATATAAAGGGCTGTACCCATAGACTATATAAAGGGCTGTACCCATAGACTATATAAAGGGCTGTACCCATAGACTATATAAAGGGCTGTACCCATAGACTATATAAAGGGCTGTACCCTAACTTATAGGGCTGTACCTAGATATAAAGGGCTGTACCCATAGACTATATAAAGGGTTTACCCATAGACTATATAAAGGGCTGTACCCATAGACTATATAAAGGGTTATACCCATAGACTATATAAAGGGTTATACCCATAGACTATATAAAGGGTATACCCATAGATTATATCAATAGGCTGTACCCATAGACTATATAAAGGGTTATATCCATAGACTATATAAAGGGTTATACCCATAGACTATATAAAGGGCTGTACCCATAGACTATATAAAGGGCTGTACCCATAGACTATATAAAGGGTTATACCCATAGACTATATAAAGGGCTGTACCCATAGACTATATAAAGGGCTGTACCCATAGACTATATAAAGGGTTATACCCATAGACTATATAAAGGGCTGTACCCATAGACTATATAAAGGGCTGTACCCATAGACTATATAAATAGGCTGTACCCATAGACTATATAAAGGGTTATACCCATAGACTATATAAAGGGTTATACCCATAGACTATATAAAGGGCTGTACCCATAGACTATATAAAGGGCTGTACCCATAGACTATATAAAGGGCTGTACCCATAGACTATATAAAGGGCTGTACCCATAGACTATATAAAGGGCTGTACCCATAGACTATATAAAGGGCTGTACCCATAGACTATATAAAGGGCTGTACCCATAGACTATATAAATAGGCTGTACCCATAGACTATATAAAGGGCTGTACCCATAGACTATATAAAGGGTTATACCCATAGACTATATAAAGGGCTGTACCCATAGACTATATAAAGGGCTATACCCATAGACTATATAAAGGGTTATACCCATAGACTATATAAAGGCTGTACCCATAGACTATATAAAGGGCTGTACCCATAGACTATATAAAGGGCTGTACCCATAGACTATATAAAGGGCTGTACCCATAGACTATATAAAGGGCTGTACCCATAGACTATATAAATGGGCTGTACCCATAGACTATATTATGGGCTGTACCCATAGACTTATAAAGGGTTTACCCATAGACTTATTAAATGGCTGTACCCATAGATTATATAATAGGCTGTACCCATAGACTATATAATAGGGCTGTACCCATAGACTATATAAAGGGCTGTACCCATAGACTATATAAAGGGTTATACCCATAGACTATATAAATAGGCTGTACCCATAGACTATATAAAGGGTTATACCCATAGACTATATAAAGGGTTTACCCATAGACTATATAAAGGGCTGTACCCATAGACTATATAAAGGGCTGATACCCATAGACTATATAAAGGGCTGTACCCATAGACTATATAAAGGGCTGTACCCATAGACTATATAAAGGGCTGTACCCATAGACTATATAAAGGGCTGTACCCATAGACTATATAAAGGGCTGTACCCATAGACTATATAAAGGGCTGTACCCATAGACTATATAAAGGGCTGTACCCATAGACTATATAAAGGGCTGTACCCATAGACTATATAAAGGGCTGTACCCATAGACTATATAAAGGGTTTACCCATAGACTATATAAAGGGTTATACCCATAGACTATATAAAGGGCTGTACCCATAGACTATATAAAGGGCTGTACCCATAGACTATATAAAGGGCTGTACCCATAGACTATATAAAGGGCTGTACCCATAGACTATATAAAGGGCTGTACCCATAGACTATATAAAGGGCTGTACCCATAGACTATATAAAGGGCTGTACCCATAGACTATATAAAGGGCTGTACCCATAGACTATATAAAGGGCTGTACCCATAGACTATATAAAGGGTTATACCCATAGACTATATAAATAGGCTGTACCCATAGACTATATAAAGGGTTATACCCATAGACTATATAAAGGGTTATACCCATAGACTATATAAAGGGCTGTACCCATAGACTATATAAAGGGCTGTACCCATAGACTATATAAAGGGCTGTACCCATAGACTATATAAAGGGCTGTACCCATAGACTATATAAAGGGCTGTACCCATAGACTATATAAAGGGCTGTACCCATAGACTATATAAAGGGCTGTACCCATAGACTATATAAAGGGTTATACCCATAGATTATATAAATAGGCTGTACCCATAGATTATATAAATAGGCTGTACCCATAGACTATATAAATAGGCTGTACCCATAGACTATATAAAGGGCTGTACCCATAGACTATATAAAGGGTTATACCCATAGACTATATAAATAGGCTGTACCCATAGACTATATAAAGGGTTATACCCATAGACTATATAAAGGGTTATACCCATAGACTATATAAAGGGCTGTACCCATAGACTATATAAAGGGCTATACCCATAGACTATATAAAGGGCTGTACCCATAGACTATATAAAGGGCTGTACCCATAGACTATATAAAGGGCTGTACCCATAGACTATATAAAGGGCTGTACCCATAGACTATATAAAGGGCTGTACCCATAGACTATATAAAGGGCTGTACCCATAGACTATATAAAGGGCTGTACCCATAGACTATATAAAGGGCTGTACCCATAGACTATATAAAGGGCTGTACCCATAGACTATATAAAGGGTTATACCCATAGACTATATAAAGGGTTATACCCATAGACTATATAAAGGGCTGTACCCATAGACTATATAAAGGGCTGTACCCATAGACTATATAAAGGGCTGTACCCATAGACTATATAAAGGGCTGTACCCATAGACTATATAAAGGGCTGTACCCATAGACTATATAAAGGGCTGTACCCATAGACTATATAAAGGGCTGTACCCATAGACTATATAAATAGGCTGTACCCAGACTATAAAGGGCTGTACATACTATATAAAGGGTTATACCCATAGACTATATAAATAGGCTGTACCCATAGACTATATAAAGGGTTATACCCATAGACTATATAAAGGGTTATACCCATAGACTATATAAAGGGCTGTACCCATAGACTATATAAAGGGCTGTACCCATAGACTATATAAAGGGCTGTACCCATAGACTATATAAAGGGCTGTACCCATAGACTATATAAAGGGCTGTACCCATAGACTATATAAAGGGCTGTACCCATAGACTATATAAAGGGCTGTACCCATAGACTATATAAAGGGTTATACCCATAGATTATATAAATAGGCTGTACCCATAGATTATATAAATAGGCTGTACCCATAGACTATATAAATAGGCTGTACCCATAGACTATATAAAGGGCTGTACCCATAGACTATATAAAGGGTTATACCCATAGACTATATAAATAGGCTGTACCCATAGACTATATAAAGGGTTATACCCATAGACTATATAAAGGGTTATACCCATAGACTATATAAAGGGCTGTACCCATAGACTATATAAAGGGCTGTACCCATAGACTATATAAAGGGCTGTACCCATAGACTATATAAAGGGCTGTACCCATAGACTATATAAAGGGCTGTACCCATAGACTATATAAAGGGCTGTACCCATAGACTATATAAAGGGCTGTACCCATAGACTATATAAAGGGTTATACCCATAGACTATATAAAGGGCTGTACCCATAGACTATATAAAGGGCTGTACCCATAGACTATATAAATAGGCTGTACCCATAGACTATATAAAGGGTTTACCCATAGACTATATAAAGGGTTATACCCATAGACTATATAAAGGGCTGTACCCATAGACTATATAAAGGGCTGTACCCATAGACTATATAAAGGGCTGTACCCATAGACTATATAAAGGGCTGTACCCATAGACTATATAAAGGGCTGTACCCATAGACTATATAAAGGGCTGTACCCATAGACTATATAAAGGGCTGTACCCATAGACTATATAAAGGGCTGTACCATAGACTATATAAAGGGCTGTACCCATAGACTATATAAAGGGTTATACCCATAGACTATATAAATAGGCTGTACCCATAGACTATATAAAGGGTTATACCCATAGACTATATAAAGGGTTATACCCATAGACTATATAAAGGGCTGTACCCATAGACTATATAAAGGGCTGTACCATAGACTATATAAAGGGCTGTACCCATAGACTATATAAAGGGCTGTACCCATAGACTATATAAAGGGCTGTACCCATAGACTATATAAAGGGCTGTACCCATAGACTATATAAAGGGCTGTACCCATAGACTATATAAAGGGTTACCCTAGATATATAAAGGCTGTACCCATAGATTATATAAAGGCTGTACCCATAGACTATATAAATAGGCTGTACCCATAGACTATATAAAGGGCTGTACCCATAGACTATATAAAGGGTTTACCCATAGACTATATAAAAGGCTGTACCCATAGACTATATAAAGGGTTATACCCATAGACTATATAAAGGGTTATACCCATAGACTATATAAAGGGCTGTACCCATAGACTATATAAAGGGCTGTACCCATAGACTATATAAAGGGCTGTACCCATAGACTATATAAAGGGCTGTACCCATAGACTATATAAAGGGCTGTACCCATAGACTATATAAAGGGCTGTACCCATAGACTATATAAAGGGCTGTACCCATAGACTATATAAAGGGCTGTACCCATAGACTATATAAAGGGCTGTACCCATAGACTATATAAAGGGCTGTACCCATAGACTATATAAAGGGCTGTACCCATAGACTATATAAAGGGCTGTATCCATAGACTATATAAAGGGCTGTACCCATAGGGTCATGCATAGTTATACCCAGAGTAGCCTGTAGTGGCTGATCCACACTCCGGTACTGAAGGTGGCGCTAAACGCAGCTTAAAGCTGGAGAAGAAGCATCAAGATGGCGCAGCAGGGAGATCAGGGAACATAAATAGTGACTTTGAGGCTGTTCACGGTGCGTTGTGTGTGACTGAGTGTGACTGAGAGAGGATGGCCCACCGCTGCCTGCTCTCTACCCGCTGCAGGAGCGCCTTCCTCCGGCTGCTGGCCTCCAGGAGGGTAGGTCAACACATGCTAACATGCTAACCGGGGAATCTGAAAGAACGAGCCCGAAGAAACGCGCTGTGGGGCGGGCATCGTGTCCCGGTCCCCCCGCGGAGGACCCTGGCTCTCGGGACTGCTTTCTGTCTCCCTGGGCTCGTTACAAGTGACTTTAAGACCTGTCATTGGAGTGATACCCCTGGTGATGGGGCAGTGATGTAACCCTTTCTCTTTGGCTTCATAACCTGTATGTGTGTTCATCACTCCTCCTGTGTCTGCTCCCTCTCTTCTATAGATCCTTCATCACGAGCTGTTGTCTCTTGACACTCGGTCTTCAGGAATTACACAATAACTTGGATTAAAATACAAATAAACATTAAAAACGGTGTTGTGGAGAGAGAGAGAGAGAGAGAGGAGAGAGAGAGAGAGAGAGAGAGAGAGAGAGAGAGAGAGAGGAGAGAGAGAGAGAGAGAGAGGAGAGAGAGAGAGAGAGAGAGAGAGAGAGGAGAGAGAGAGAGGAGAGAGAGAGGAGAGAGAGAGAGAGGAGAGAGAGAGAGAGAGAGAGGAGAGAGAGAGAGAGAGAGAGAGGAGAGAGAGAGAGAGAGAGAGGAGAGAGAGAGAGAGAGAGGAGAGAGAGAGAGAGGAGAGAGAGAGAGAGAGAGAGAGAGGAGAG
Organism: Champsocephalus esox; assembly: GCA_036324585.1. NCBI lineage: Eukaryota > Metazoa > Chordata > Actinopteri > Perciformes > Channichthyidae > Champsocephalus > Champsocephalus esox. The sequence goes on from CM070481.1 coordinate 41,573,307, forward strand.
AGAGAGAGAGAGAGAGGAGAGAGAGAGAGAGAGGAGAGAGAGAGAGGAGTGAGAGAGAGAGAGAGAGAGAGAGTGTCTCTGTAATTGTGTGCTCAGAGTGCACCAGATTGAAGCATTTTACTTTACCCCCGGACCCCCCTAGAGGTGTGCCGCCCACCCCCCCAACATGTTCATACGATACTGAAGCCATTTTGCCGTGTATGGCCCGTCAATACCTTTCTGCTGCTGTCGTGTATGTGTGTTCCGTAGAGATGTGTTCGTGCAGCCGGCCCCGGCACGAGGCCTCGAGAGCCTTTCCTCTGCAGACGCGTAGAAACTAAATGGCGCGGCGCACTTCGCACACACTAAACAAATCCACGCGCTCCACGCTCACATTGTGAGGGCCCACGTAGCACCGCCGCTACGACGCCACCGGGGAGAACTGTAGGTGTGTGTCCTGTGTAAACACGTCCACTTCCTGTGTGTCAGGTGACCTGCTGGCCGGCGGGGGGGCAGCTGGAGAGGGGGCGGGGCCTGCTGAGTGACATGCTGGGGGGGAACCTCAGTCTGAGCTCCAGACCTCCCAAAGGTAAGAGGGAGGGGAGGGGGTCTACAGGTGTGTGAGGAACGGGGGGGCTACAGGTGTGTCTACAGGTGAGAGAGGAACAGGGGGGCTACAGGTGTGTCTACAGGTGAGAGAGGAACAGGGGGGTCTACAGGTGTGTCTACAGGTGTGTGAGGAACAGGGGGGGTCTACAGGTGTGTCTACAGGTGTGTGAGGAACAGGGGGGGGTCTACAGGTGAGAGGACAGGGGGGTCTACAGGTGTGTGAGGAACAGGGGGGGTCTACAGGTGTGTGAGGAACGGGGGGGGCTACAGGTGTGAGAGGAACAGGGGGGGTCTACAGGTGATGAGAGGAACAGGGGGGTCTACAGGTGTGAGAGGAACAGGGGGGTCTACAGGTGTGTGAGGAACAGGGGGGGGTCTACAGGTGTGTGAGGAACGGGGGGGCTACAGGTGTGTGAGGAACGGGGGGGGTCTACAGGTGAGAGAGGAACGGAGGGTCTACAGGTGTGTCTACAGGTGAGAGAGGAACGGGGGTCTACAGGTGTGTCTTCAGGTGAGAGAGGAACAGGGGGGGTCTACAGGTGTGTCTACAGGTGAGAGAGGAACGGGGGGCTACAGGTGTGTGAGGAATGGGGGGGGCTACAGGTGTGTCTACAGGTGTGAGAGGAACGGGGGGTCTACAGGTGTGTCTACAGGTGAGAGAGAAACGGGGGGCTACAGGTGTGTGAGGAATGGGGGGGCTACAGGTGTGTCTACAGGTGTGAGAGGAACGGGGGGGTCTACAGGTGTGTCTACAGGTGAGAGAGGAACGGGGGGCTACAGGTGTGTCTACAGGTGAGAGAGGAACGGGGGGGGCTACAGGTGTGTCTACAGGTGAGAGAGGAACGGGGGGCTACAGGTGTGTGAGGAATGGGGGGGCTACAGGTGTGTCTACAGGTGTGAGAGGAACGGGGGGGTCTACAGGTGTGTCTACAGGTGTGTAAGGAACAGGGGGTCTACAGGTGTGTAAGGAACAGGGGGGAGGGGGTCTACAGGTGTGTAAGGAACAGGGGGGTCTACAGGTGAGAGAGGAATGGGGGGGCTACAGGTGTGTCTACAGGTGTGAGAGGAACAGGGGGTCTACAGGTGTGTGAGGAACGGGGGGTCTACAGGTGTGTCTACAGGTGTGTAAGGAACAGGGGGTCTACAGGTGTGTAAGGAACAGGGGGGAGGGGGTCTACAGGTGTGTAAGGAACAGGGGGGTCTACAGGTGAGAGAGGAATGGGGGGGGCTACAGGTGTGTCTACAGGTGTGAGAGGAACAGGGGGGTCTACAGGTGTGTGAGGAACGGGGGGTCTACAGGTGTGTCTACAGGTGAGAGAGGAACGGGGGGCTACAGGTGTGTGAGGAACGGGGGGCTACAGGTGTGTGAGGAACGGGGGGTCTACAGGTGTGTCTACAGGTGAGAGAGGAACGGGGGGCTACAGGTGAGAGAGGAACGGGGGGGCTACAGGTGAGAGAGGAACGGGGGGGCTACAGGTGTGTGAGGAACGGGGGGCTACAGGTGTGTGAGGAACGGGGGGCTACAGGTGTGTGAGGAACGGGGGGGCTACAGGTGTGTGAGGAATGGGGGGTCTACAGGTGTGTGGGGAATGGGGGGTCTACAGGTGTGTGAGGAATGGGGGGTCTACAGGTGAGAGAGGAACGGGGAGGCTACAGGTGTGTGAGGAATGGGGGGGCTACAGGTGAGAGAGGAATGGGGGGGTCTACAGGTGTGTGAGGAATGGGGGGCTACAGGTGTGTGAGGAATGGGGGGTCTACAGGTGTGTGAGGAAGGGGGGGTCTACAGGTGTGAGAGGCAATGGGGGGTCTACAGGTGTGTGAGGAATGGGGGGGCTACAGGTGAGAGAGGAACGGGGGGCTACAGGTGAGAGAGGAACGGGGGGTCTACAGGTGAGAGAGGAACGGGGGGGCTACAGGTGAGAGAGGAATGGGGGGGGCTACAGGTGAGAGAGGAATGGGGGGCTACAGGTGAGAGAGGAATGGGGGGCTACAGGTGAGAGAGGAATGGGGGGCTACAGGTGAGAGAGGAATGGGGGGGTCTACAGGTGAGAGAGGAATGGGGGGTCTACAGGTGAGAGAGGAACTGGGGGGCTACAGGTGAGAGAGGAATGGGGGGGCTACAGGTGAGAGAGGAATGGGGGGCTACAGGTGAGAGAGGAACGGGGGGGCTACAGGTGAGAGAGGAACGGGGGGCTACAGGTGAGAGAGGAATGGGTGGGTCTACAGGTGAGAGAGGAACGGGGGGGGCTACAGGTGAGAGAGGAATGGGGGGTCTACAGGTGAGAGAGGAATGGGGGGGTCTACAGGTGAGAGAGGAATGGGGGGCTACAGGTGAGAGAGGAATGGGGGGGCTACAGGTGAGAGAGGAACGGGGGGCTACAGGTGAGAGAGGAATGGGGGGCTACAGGTGAGAGAGGAATGGGGGGTCTACAGGTGAGAGAGGAACGGGGGGCTACAGGTGAGAGAGGAATGGGGGGTCTACAGGTGTGTGAGGAATGGGGGGTCTACAGGTGTGAGGAACGGGGGGCTACAGGTGAGAGAGGAACGGGGGGTCTACAGGTGAGAGAGGAATGGGGTGGGTCTACAGGTGAGAGAGGAACGGGGGGCTACAGGTGTGTGAGGAATGGGGGGGCTACAGGTGAGAGAGGAATGGGGGGTCTACAGGTGAGAGAGGAATGGGGGGGGCTACAGGTGAGAGAGGAACGGGGGGCTACAGGTGAGAGAGGAATGGGGGGTCCACATGGGATGAAATACAAATGTGTTTTTTGCTTTTTAGGTTTCGAGAAATATTTTCCAGAAAGTCAGAAAACTCCGAAAAACACTGAAGCCGAGACCAAAGGTAGGACATTTAGAGACACATGGGACATACAGAGACATTTAGAGACACATGGACATACAGAGACATTTAGAGACACATGGAGACATACAGAGACATTTAGAGACACATGGAGACTGCAGAGACTTTAGAGACACATGAGACATTTGAGACACATGGAGACATACAGAGACACTTAGAGACATACAGAGACATTTAGAGACACATAGAGACATACAGAGACATTTAGAGACACATAGAGACATACAGAGACACATGGAGACATACAGAGACATTTAGAGACACATGGAGACATACAGAGACACTTAGAGACATATAGAGACATACAGAGACATATTATAGAGAGACACAGAGACATTTAGAGACATATACAGTAGAGACATATAGAGACATATACAGGAGAGACATTATAGAGACATCATAGAGAGACACTAGAGACATATACAGTAGAGACATATACATTGAGAGACATATACAGTAGAGACATATAGAGACATATACAGTAGAGACATATCATATAGAGACATATACAGTAGAGACGTATATAAACATCATATAGAGACATATACAGTAGAGACATATCATATAGAGACATTATAAAATATAAACGCAACACTTGTTTTTGCTCATTCTTCACGAGATGAACTCAAAGATCTAAAACATTTTCTATAAACACAAAATAACCATGTCTCTCAATGTGTGACAGTGAGCACTTCTGCTCTGCCGAGAGAATCCACCCCACCTCTCAGGCGTGGCATATCAAGATGCTGATCAGACAGCATGGTTATTGCACAGGTGTGACTTAGGCTGGCCACCATAGAAGGCCACTCTGAAACGTGCAGTTTTGCTGTCTGGGGGGGGTCCGGGGGGTCTGGAAACCAGGCAGTATCTGGGGTGACCACCATGTGCCTCACGCAGTGCAACACGTCTCCGTGGCGTAGAGTTGATCAGGTTGATTGTGGCCTGAGGAATGTTGGTCCACTCCTCTTCAATGGCTGCCAAGCTGCTGGATGTCGGCAGGAACTGGAACGCGCTGTCGTACACGCCGATCCAGAGCGTCCCAAACATGCTCAATGGGGGATATGTCCGGTGAGCATGCTGGCCGTGCAAGAACTGGGATGTGTTCAGCCTCCAGGAACTGTGTACAGATCCTTGCAACATCGGGCCGTGCATTATCACGCTGCAACGTGAGGCGATGGTCGTGGACGAATGGCACACGATGGGCCTCAGGATCTCGTCACGGTATCTCTGTGCATTCACACCGCCATCAATAAAATGCACCTGTGTTCGTCGTCCATAACATACGCCTGCCCATACCGTAACCCCACCCCCACCACTCCATTCACAACATTACCCTCACCCTCACCCCAGATACTGCCTGGTTTCCGGACCCCCCCAGATCCCCCCAGACAGCAAAACTGCACGTTTCAGAGTGGCCTTCTATGGTGGCCAGCCTAAGGCACACCTGTGCAATAACCATGCTGTCTGATCAGCATCTTGATATGCCACGCCTGAGAGGTGGGGTGGATTCTCTCGGCAGAGCAGAAGTGCTCACTGTCACACATTGAGAGACATGGTTATTTTGTGTTTATAGAAAATGTTTTAGATCTTTGAGTTCATCTCGTGAGAATGAGCAAAAACAAGTGTTGCGTTTATATTTCTGTTCAGTGTATATAGAGACATATCACATAGAGACATATAGAGACATATAGAGACATATCACATAGAGACATATAGAGACATATAGAGACATATCACATAGAGACATATCACATAGAGACATATAGAGACATATCACATAGAGACATTTAGAGACATATCACATAGAGACATATCACATAGAGACATATCACATAGAGACATATAGAGACATATCACATAGAGACATATCACATAGAGACATATAGAGACATATCACATAGAGACATTTAGAGACATATCACATAGAGACATATAGAGACATATCACATAGAGACATTTAGAGACATCACATAGAGACATATAGAGACATATCACATAGAGACATATCACATAGAGACATATAGAGACATATCACATAGAGACATATAGAGACATATCACATAGAGACATTTAGAGACATATCACATAGAGACATATCACATAGAGACATATAGAGACATATCACATAGAGACATTTAGAGACATATCACATAGAGACATATCACATAGAGACATTTAGAGACATATCACATAGAGACATATCACATAGAGACATTTAGAGACATATCACATAGAGACATTTAGAGACATATCACATAGAGACATAGAGACATATCACATAGAGACATATCACATAGACATTTAGAGACATATCACATAGAGACATATAGAGACATATCACATATAGACATAGACATTTAGAGACATATCACATAGAGACATTTAGAGACATATCACATAGAGACATATCACATAGAGACATATAGAGACATATCACATAGAGACATATCACATAGAGACATATAGAGACATATCACATAGAGACATTTAGAGACATATCACATAGAGACATATAGAGACATATCACATAGAGACATTTAGAGACATCACATAGAGACATATAGAGACATATCACATAGAGACATATCACATAGAGACATATAGAGACATATCACATAGAGACATTTAGAGACATATCACATAGAGACATATAGAGACATATCACATAGAGACATTTAGAGACATATCACATAGAGACATATCACATAGAGACATATAGAGACATATCACATAGAGACATTTAGAGACATATCACATAGAGACATACACATAGAGACATTTAGAGACATATCACATAGAGACATATCACATAGAGACATTTAGAGACATATCACATAGAGACATTTAGAGACATATCACATAGAGACATAGAGACATATCACATAGAGACATATCACATAGACATTTAGAGACATATCACATAGAGACATATAGAGACATATCACATATAGACATAGACATTTAGAGACATATCACATAGAGACATTTAGAGACATATCACATAGAGACATATCACATAGAGACATTTAGAGACATATCACATAGAGACATTTAGAGACATATCACATAGAGACATATCCATAGAGACATTTAGAGACATATCACATAGAGACATTTAGAGACATATCACATAGAGACATATCACATAGAGACATATCACATAGAGACATATAGAGACATATCACATAGAGACATATAGAGACATATCACATAGAGACATTTAGAGACATATCACATAGAGACATATAGACATTTAGAGACATATCACATAGAGACATTTAGAGACATATCACATAGAGACATATCACATAGACATTTAGAGACATATCACATAGAGACATATAGAGACATATCACATAGACATAGACATTTAGAGACATATCACATAGAGACATTTAGAGACATATCACATAGAGACATTTAGAGACATATCACATAGGACATTTAGAGACATATCACATAGAGACATTTAGAGACATATCACATAGAGACATATCACATAGAGACATTTAGAGACATATCACATAGAGACATATCACATAGAGACATATAGAGACATTTAGAGACATATCACATAGAGACATATCACATAGAGACATTTAGAGACATATCACATAGAGACATATAGAGACATATCACATAGAGACATATCACATAGAGACATTTAGAGACATATCACATAGACATTTAGAGACATATCACATAGAGACATATAGAGACATATCACATAGAGACATATTAGAGACATATCACATAGAGACATATCACATAGAGACATATCACATAGAGACATATAGAGACATATCACATAGAGACATATAGAGACATATCACATAGAGACATTTAGAGACATATCACATAGAGACATATAGACATTTAGAGACATATCACATAGAGACATATCACATAGAGACATATCACATAGAGACATATCACATAGAGACATATCACATAGAGACATGAGACATTTAGAGACATATCACATAGAGACATATCACATAGAGACATTTAGAGACATATCACATAGAGACATATCACATAGAGACATTTAGAGACATATCACATAGAGACATTTAGAGACATATCACATAGACATTTAGAGACATATCACATAGAGACATTTAGAGACATATCACATAGAGACATAGACATTTAGAGACATATCACATAGAGACATATCATAGAGACATATCACATAGAGACATATCACATAGAGACATTTAGAGACATATCACATAGAGACATTTAGAGACATATCACATAGAGACATATCACATAGAGACATTTAGAGACATATCACATAGAGACATATCACATAGAGACATTTAGAGACATATCACATAGAGACATTTAGAGACATATCACATAGAGACATTTAGAGACATATCACATAGACATATCACATAGAGACATATCACATAGAGACATTTAGAGACATATCACATAGAGACATTAGAGACATATCACATAGAGACATATCACATAGAGACATTTAGAGACATATCACATAGAGACATTTAGAGACATATCACATAGAGACATTTAGAGACATATCACATAGAGACATTTAGAGACATAGAGACATATCACATAGAGACATTTAGAGACATATCACATAGAGACATTTAGAGACATATCACATAGAGACATTTAGAGACATATCACATAGACATTTAGAGACATATCACATAGAGACATTTAGAGACATAGAGACATATCACATAGAGACATTTAGAGACATATCACATAGAGACATTTAGAGACATATCACATAGAGACATTTAGAGACATATCACATAGAGACATATCACATAGACATATCACATAGAGACATATCACATAGAGACATTTAGAGACATATCACATAGAGACATTTAGAGACATATCACATAGAGACATTTAGAGACATATCACATAGAGACATATCACATAGAGACATATCACATAGAGACATATCACATAGAGACATTTAGAGACATATCACATAGAGACATTTAGAGATATAGAGGTGTTTACAGACTTTCTAACCTGATGGATTATTCTGTTCACAGACGCCAAACCTGCCAACGATCAGGGAGGTGGAGGAGGAAGAGGAAGAGGAGGAGGAAAGCGAGGAGGCGGGAGGGATGACTCCCACTGGTACGCCCGCCTGCAGAAGGTCAGTGTGTGCTTCATAGCTCCTCTTTCAGACACCAGACATACTGGGAGGCAGCATCTCTCTGGTCCCTGGAGGCAGCATCTCTCTGGTCCCTGGAGGCAGCATCTCTCTGGTCCCTGGAGGCAGCATCTCTCTGGTCCCTGAAGGCAGCATCTCTCTGGTCCCTGAAGGCAGCATCTCTGCTCCAATAGGATTCCTCAATGGGATTCATTTAGATGTTGGGAACAATAATCTGAGTGAAACAAACGTTTATAATTGTTACACGTTTAGATCCTCAGGATGATGTCTACATATGAACCTCTTTATGATTTCTGAAGGGAAAACGCTCGTTAGCATCTCGGTCCAGAGGGGTGCTAACTGAGGTGCTAACTGACGTGCTAAACTGACGTTCTAACTGACGTGCTAACTGACGTTCTTATTAACGTGCTATCTGACGTGCTAACTGACGTGCTAACTGACGTGCTTATTAACGTGCTAACTGACGTGCTAACTGACGTGCTAACTGACGTGTTTATTAACGTGCTAACTGACGTGCTAACTGACGTGTTTATTAACGTGCTAACTGACGTGCTAACTGACGTGCTAACTGACGTGTTTATTAACGTGCTAACTGACGTGCTAACTGACGTGTTTATTAACGTGCTAACTGACGTGCTAACTGACGTGCTAACTGACGTGCTTATTAACGTGCTTATTAACGTGCTATCTGACGTGCTAACTGACGTGCTAACTGACGTGTTTATTAACGTGCTAACTGACGTGCTAACTGACGTGCTTATTAACGTGCTTATTACGTGCTAACTGACGTGCTAACTGACGTGCTAACTGACGTGCTAACTGACGTGTTTATTAACGTGCTAACTGACGTGCTAACTGACGTGTTTATTAACGTGCTAACTGACGTGCTAACTGACGTGTTTATTAACGTGCTAACTGACGTGCTAACTGACGTGTTTATTAACGTGCTAACTGACGTGCTAACTGACGTGCTTATTAACGTGCTTATTAACGTGCTTATTAACGTGCTTATAACGTGCTATCTGACGTGCTAACTGACGTGCTAACTGACGTGTTTATTAACGTGCTAACTGACGTGCTAACTGACGTGTTTATTAACGTGCTAACTGACGTGCTAACTGACGTGTTTATTAACGTGCTAACTGACGTGCTAACTGACGTGTTTATTAACGTGCTAACTGACGTGTTTATTAAGTGCTATCTGACGTGCTAACTGACGTGTTTATTAACGTGCTAACTGACGTGCTAACTGACGTGTTTATTAACGTGCAAACTGACGTGCTAACTGACGTGCTAACTGACGTGTTTATTAGCGTGCTAACTGACGTGTTTATTAGCGTGCTAACTGACGTGCTAACTGACGTGTTTATTAACGTGCTAACTGACGTGCTAACTGACGTGCTAACTGACGTGTTTATGACGTGCTAACTGACGTGTTTATTAACGTGCTAACTGACGTGCTATCTGACGTGCTAACTGACGTGCTAACTGACGTGTTTACTGACGTGCTAACTGACGTGTTTATTAACGTGCTAACTGACGTGCTAACTGACGTGTTTATTAACGTGCTAACTGACGTGCTAACTGACGTGTTTATTAACGTGCTAACTGACGTGTCTAACTAACGTGCTAACTGACGTGTTTATTAACGTGCTAACTGACGTGCTAACTGACGTGTTTATTAACGTGCTAACTGACGTGTTTATTAACGTGCTAACTGACGTGCTAACTGCGTGCTAACTGACGTGCTAACTGACGTGTTTATTACGTGCTAACTGACGTGCTAACTGACGTGTTTATTAACGTGCTAACTGACGTGCTTATTAACGTGCTATCTGACATGCTAACTGACGTGCTAACTGACGTGCTATTAACGTGCTAACTGACGTGCTAACTGACGTGTTTATTAACGTGCTAACTGACGTGCTAACTGACGTGCTATCTGATGTGCTAACTGACGTGCTAACTGACGTGTTTATTAACGTGCTAACTGACGTGCTAACTGACGTGCTAACTGACGTGCTATCTGACGTGCTAACTGACGTGCTAACTGACGTGTTTATTAACGTGCTAACTGACGTATTTATTAACGTGCTAACTGACGTGCTATCTGACGTGCTAACTGACGTGTTTATTAACGTGCTAACTGACGCCGTGTGTTGCAGGGCGATGTTCCCTGGAACGATAAGGAGTTCAAGATGTACTTCCTGGGCGGAGCGTTCTTCTGGACAACTATCTTTTATTTCATCTTCTTCAGAGATGGAGGGCGGGAGGTCACCTGGAAAGACTTTGTCAACAACTTCCTGTCCAAAGGAGTGGTGAGGCTTCCTCGGTGTGACGAGTTCATGGAACGTTAGTTTATTTTCCATCTCGTGAGACCTTGTTTTGTTTATCTGCGTTGTTGTTTACGCTGACACAGCATTCCCACTGTCTGCTATTCAACATCTTGATTCCGCCGACTTATTTTGGCCCTCTTCTCCTCCCGCATTGAACATCGCAGAAACGCCGTTCAAACATCAAAACGTTCAGCTCGGTCGGGAATCGATGGCTATTACTTTTCTCATTCATAACTTTCATAATTCCAGAGATACATCCCATAATGCATCACATTTTTAACCATTGAAGTCAATGGAGGAAATCTTCAGACTTCAACAAATCTTCATGCGACTTCAACTGCTAACTGTTCCTTCATACTTTCACTCAGAAACCTCATTCCAACTTTAAAATGTTACAAATCTTTCTGACAGTATTCGTTTAAAACAACTTTTAAATCTGATTCTTACTTTTAGAGATATTACACATCGTTCAGACCTTGGTACAGAGGCCTTCTACAGATTTTAGAGCGGCCGAGATGGGTTTCCTCCGCCAGGTGGCTGGCGTCTCCCTTAGGGATAAGGTGAGAGGGTCGGTCATCAGGGAGGGACTCGGAGTTGAGCCGCTCCTCCTTCGCGTCGAAAGGAGCCAGTTGAGGTGGTTCGGGTACCTAGTTAGGATGCCACCTAGTTAGGATGCCACCTGGTTAGGATGCCACCTAGGCGCCTCATTCAGAACAATGGAAACCTGTGATCTCTGCACACCTCGTTAGCTCCAATAGAAACACCTGTGTAATGGAACACGATGATGTCATCGCTCCACCTGACACGCTCAGAGCAGCAGAGTTCAGGTAGAGGTTAAAGGTCCTGCCTTCAACAGCTCTACGTCAATTATGGGGTGTCATCATATACCGTTTCCATGGAAACGCATCCCTCGCCATAAAAGACGATGCCGCTATACATTAACTCCTATGAAAATGTTCAAAAAGTGCTCAAACTTCACATGTGTGCTAACAGTCCAGCCGTGAAGACATCTACGGGAACATTTTGAGATTTCTTCAAATGCCGTTGCCATGGCAACACAATGCTCGCCATGAAACACGGTGTTCTCATAACTTCAGTGAAAATGCTCCAAACGGCCCAAAACTTCACAGGTTTGGTAACGATGCAGCCTCAACGCATCTAAGCCTATTATGGGGTGTCATCAAATGCCGTTGGCATGGCGACTGACCACTCGCCATGAAACACGATGTCGCTATAAGTCCAATCGACACGGTCCGATCGTCCCCCAAACTTTGCTTGTATATCATTGGTCCAGCCCTCAACAGCTCTACGCCAATTATGGGGTTTCATCATATACTGTTTCCAAGGAAACGCATCCTTCGCAATAAAAGACGATGTCGCTATAACTCCTATGAAAGTGCTCAAACTTCACATGTGTGCTAACAGTCCAGCCGGAAGACATCTACTGTCTAACGACAGTTTTGAGATTTCTTCAAATGCCGTTGCCATGGCAACACAATGCTCACCATGAAACACGGTTTTCTCATAACTTCAGTAAAACTGCTCCAAATGGCCCAAAACTTCACAGGTTTGGTAACGATGCAGCCATCAATGCATCTAAGCGTATTATGGGATGTCATCAAATGCCGTTGGCATGGCGACCGATCATTCACCATCAAGTAGCTGGTATCAGTTTTGTTTACCACCACTCACGGGAGTATTGTGTATAGAAAGTATTGAGTTATATATTATATATAGGCTAGTCACTGTGACCTTTGACTGTGCTGGACTCTGGGACTGGTCTATCTGAATGCTCTGGACTTTGACCTGTGCTGGACTCTGGGACTGGTCTATTGAATGCTCTGTGACCTTTGACCTGTGCTGGACTCTGGATGGCGGACTTGGGTCTGGCTATCTGAATGCTCTGTGACCTTTGACCTGGGCTGGACTCTGGGACCTGGTCTATCTGAATGCTCTGTGACCTTTGACCTGGGCTGGACTCTGGGATCTGGTCTATCTGAAGGCTCTGTGACCTTTGACCTGTGCTGGACTCTGGGATCTGGTCTATCTGAAGGCTCTGTGACCTTTGACCTGTGCTGGACTCTGGGATCTGGTCTATCTGAGGCTCTGTGACCTTTGACCTGTGCTGGACTCTGGGACCTGGTCTATCTGAATGCCCCGGCCCGTTGCCTGGTCAGTCAGATGCTGCGCCTCACAGCGCTCTGAGATGTGTGACAGCCTGTACAGCGTTAACCCTTCACCGCCCCCTGCAGCAAGGGCTGCTCTGCTTCCCTCTCTGCACGGAGGCTCAGTCTCTGGGACATCTCACCTACCAAGCCGTGCTGGGGAACCTCCTCTGATATCTGCTCCTGACCTCAGGGAGAGGTGTCAGAGGCTCCTGCTGAGGTCGCATGCTGTGGTTTCATTGGATGAGCAGCTGCTAGGACTGTCTGAGGGAGCAGCTTCAGAGGCAGCTCCTCTGTCTGGGAGCAGGCTGCAGGCTACATGGAGACTGAGCAATCTGGTGCCACTACATGTTTTTAAAGCTCGGTTGGATGCTACTCACTCGGAAGCTGTCGGTACCTGCTCAAAATGATTTCAAATACTTATTTTTATTTTGAATACATCATTGTATTTTTCAAAGTTCAGGATAAAAACTTGAACTTTCAAATAAATTGTATTTTTTTGAAAGATCAAACCTCAGGACCCTGAAATGGCTCCATAGATGAACCCATAAGCTCCACCCACTTGATTTTTTTTAAAATTAGCATAATGTTAAAAACAGTGAAATATTAACTTAAATTTCAAATGTTTGTTTTTCAACGCCAAACTTAGTATATAGCATCGGTGGAGGGTCAGACACATTACCGTAGAAAATGACCATGTTCAGTCGATGAATATGGCCGTCATTAATCTAACCATGTTCGCAAAAAGGCGGGGCTTAGAAAGAAATGCTCATAACTCCTCAACAATGTATCCAAATAACACACTTCGGTGGATAGGTTCGGTCTGTATTGGGGAATAGGCACGCAAAGGTATTTTCATTTTGGACTATGGGGGGCGCCAAAAAACACGACAAATGTATAAATCAAGAAAAGATGGACGAAATAATATTTATTTTTTTAGACATCCTCTGGAGGTGAGTATGAACTTATATTTAAAGTGTTGTGACGAATGTGGGCGTGGCCTGCGTTTTTTCATGCATTTTAAGCACATTTTTGATAATTCCTCAAAGAAAAATGATCGAAAAAATTCCAATCCAGGACAATTTAAGCGCATATCCAATGTGATGCTACATTGCAAAGGAATAGTCGTTCGCTCGAACAGGGAGCTCGTAGGCTAAAAAGTACAATTTTTGACCATTTATATGTCAGATAAGCTACTTATACCTGCCTGTCTGCCTGGCACATCAACTCTCTCACGCAAGCACACACACACACACACACACACACACACACACACATAGACACACACACCGCCTCTGCTGGCGGCAAATTCAATTACAACAGACACCTATACACTCCACAACACAAACCTACTCACTGTACAACACACACACACAGCTCCTAAAGCATATAATGAATATCAGGCGACAGCCCTTGTATATTGTATTATGTGAAGCACTATATGGTTTCATGAAAGATATCTCCTGTTTACTTGTAGATATCTACTAAAGCATACAAATAAAGTGTGAAATGTAGCCTGTTACATACTATTGCTGTTCTCACTAAACATCGCGTCTGAATGAAAGCAGTTGTATTAAAAAAAAATAGCCTAACATCCAGGGGAGATGTGATTAGTGAGTAAACAAACGGTAAAGGGCAGAAAGACTGATGCACATTTGATCATCTCAAATAACTCATCACAGCGGGAACAGTTTTCAGAGCTGTGCTTCGTTGACAGAAGTCACGCCTCTTTTAAATATCACTGTTGACTGAAACTCCGGAGGATACAGCAGTGCACCCTCGGTTACGGCTCCTCCAGACAGCCTCCTCGATAATCGATCCTCGACGAGCCTTTAGAGAAATGTGTTTTCCTTCGAGACGGCGCACTGACATCCGTTTCCGTCCCAGGACTCGCGCGTGACACCGGGACGACCAGTGAACCTCCCCGACAGGCGCACGGACGCGAAGGCCCTCCCACAACTGCGTGCACGTCTGTGACCGCAGTTTTAATTTAGCGTTGTTTACTCACTTGACTGCGTGTCTCTGTTGCTCCTATACTGGTCATTTTTAAACTCTTTGAATTTATAATTGTATTCCTCTCAAATGTGACATTGTACCAATCTACTGACGGACCATTAGGGGTCGCTCACGGACCACACTTTGAGAAACACGGATATAGATGTATCGGAGTAGTTTGATGTCTACCTGTTATAGCTGCAGTATTGAACGGGTGCGCTTGTTTTGCAGGTGGACCGGCTGGAGGTGGTGAACAAGCGCTTCGTGAAGGTGGCGTTCTCCTCGGGCCAGGCGCCGGTCGACGGGGTGAGTCACCGCTTCACTTTAAAGCAGGGAATACTTTTATAAGTCGTGTCTAACACCAACATGTGTTCAGATAGTTCTTAATCTTTTTATTTTTTATATATGTTGTACCTATATGATCACTTTGTTTTATATTGTTGCATCGACTCAGTTGTCTTGTGTCTTACCTGTCGAAGAGAAACCATTGTTTGTTTTATTTGTGTTGTCATGCGTCCTCCTTGTGTCTGTTGGTCCTCCTTGTGTGTGTTGGTCCTCCTTGTGTGTGTTGGTCCTCCTTGTGTGTGTTGGTCCTCCTTGTGTCTGTTGGTCCTCCTTGTGTCTGTTGGTCCTCCTTGTGTGTGTTGGTCCTCCTTGTGTGTGTTGGTCCTCCTTCTGTGTGTTGGTCCTCCTTGTGTGTGTTGGTCCTCCTTGTGTGTGTTGGTCCTCCTTGTGTGTGTTGGTCCTCCTTGTGTGTGTTGGTCCTCCTTCTGTGTGTTGGTCCTCCTTGTGTCTGTTGGTCCTCCTTGTGTGTGTTGGTCCTCCTTCTGTGTGTTGGTCCTCCTTGTGTCTGTTGGTCCTCCTTGTGTCTGTTCTTCCTTGTGTCTGTTGGTCCTCCTTGTGTGTGTTGGTCCTCCTTGTGTGTGTTGGTCCTCCTTGTGTCTGTTGGTCCTCCTTGTGTGTGTTGGTCCTCCTTGTGTCTGTTGGTCCTCCTTGTGTCTGTTGGTCCTCCTTGTGTGTGTTGGTCCTCCTTGTGTGTGTTGGTCCTCCTTCTGTGTGTTGGTCCTCCTTCTGTGTGTTGGTCCTCCTTGTGTGTGTTGGTCCTCCTTCTGTGTGTTGGTCCTCCTTGTGTGTGTTGGTCCTCCTTGTGTGTGTTGGTCCTCCTTGTGTGTGTTGGTCCTCCTTCTGTGTGTTGGTCCTCCTTGTGTCTGTTGGTCCTCCTTGTGTGTGTTGGTCCTCCTTGTGTGTGTTGGTCCTCCTTCTGTGTGTTGGTCCTCCTTGTGTCTGTTGGTCCTCCTTGTGTCTGTTCTTCCTTGTGTCTGTTGGTCCTCCTTGTGTCTGTTGGTCCTCCTTGTGTGTGTTGGTCCTCCTTCTGTGTGTTGGTCCTCCTTGTGTCTGTTGGTCCTTGTGTCCGTTGGTCCTCCTTGTGTCTGTTGGTCCTCCTTGTGTCTGTTGGTCCTCCTTCTGTGTGTTGGTCCTCCTTGTGTCTGTTGGTCCTTGTGTCCGTTGGTCCTCCTTGTGTCTGTTGGTCCTCCTTGTGTCTGTTGGTCCTCCTTGTGTGTGTTGGTCCTCCTTGTGTGTGTTGGTCCTCCTTGTGTCTGTTGGTCCTCCTTGTGTCTGTTGGTCCTCCTTGTGTCTGTTGGTCCTCCTTGTGTCTGTTGGTCCTCCTTGTGTGTGTTGGTCCTCCTTGTGTCTGTTGGTCCTCCTTGTGTCTGTTGGTCCTCCTTGTGTCTGTTGGTCCTCCTTGTGTGTGTTGGTCTTCCTTGTGTCTGTTGGTCCTCCTTGTGTCTGTTGGTCCTCCTTGTGTCTGTTGGTCCTCCTTGTGTCTGTTGGTCCTCCGTGTGTCTGTTGGTCCTCCGTGTGTGTGTTGGTCCTCCTTGTGTCTGTTGGTCCTCCTTGTGTGTGTTGGTCCTCCTTGTGTCTGTTGGTCCTCCTTGTGTCTGTTGGTCCTCCTTGTGTGAGCTGCATGATGAAGTGATGTATGAATAAAGCTTTGTTGTCATTAGATGTTCGTGTGGTTCAACATCGGCAGCGTGGACACGTTCGAGAGGAACCTGGAGGCGGCGCAGAGCGAGCTGGGCATCGAGGGCGAGAGCCGGGTTCCCGTGGTGTACGCCACCGAGAGCGACGGGTGAGCAGCGAGTCCTCACACCACGACGAGTCAGCGTTAAGAGGGAAGGAGTCAGCGTTAAGAGGGAAGGAGTCAGCGTTATGAGTCCTGAGAGGGAATGAGTCAGCGTTATGAGTCCAGAGAGGGAATGAGTCAGCGTTATGAGTCCTGAGAGGGAATGAGTCAGTGTTATGAGTCCTGAGGGAATGAGTCAGCGTTAAGAGTCTTGAGAGGGAATGAGTCAGCGTTATGAGTCCTGAGAGGGAATGAGTCAGCGTTATGAGTCCTGAGAGGGAATGAGTCAGCGTTAAGAGTCCTGAGAGGGAATGAGTCAGCGTTATGAGTCCTGAGAGGGAATGAGTCAGCGTTATGAGTCCTGAGAGGGAATGAGTCAGCGTTATGAGTCCTGAAAGGGAAGGAGTCAGCGTTATGAGTCCTGAGAGGGAATGAGTCAGCGTTATGAGTCCTGAGAGGGAATGAGTCAGCGTTATGAGTCCTGAGAGGGAATGAGTCAGCATTATGAGTCCTGAGAGGGAATGAGTCAGCGTTATGAGTGCTGAGGGAATGAGTCAGCGTTAAGAGTCCTGAGGGAATGAGTCCAGAGAGGGAATGAGTCAGCGTTATGAGTCCTGAGAGGGAAGGAGTCAGCGTTATGAGTCCTGAGGGAATGAGTCCAGAGAGGGAATGAGTCAGCGTTATGAGTCCTGAGAGGGAAGGAGTCAGCGTTATGAGTCCTGAGGGAATGAGTCAGCGTTATGAGTCGAGAGGGAATGAGTCAGCGTTATGAGTCCTGAGAGGGAATGAGTCAGCGTTATGAGTCCTGAGAGGGAATGAGTCAGCGTTATGAGTCCTGAGAGGGAATGAGTCAGCGTTATGAGTCCTGAGAGGGAATGAGTCAGCGTTATGAGTCCTGAGAGGGAATGAGTCAGCGTTATGAGTCCAGAGAGGGAATGAGTCAGCATTATGAGTCCTGAGAGGGAATGAGTCAGCGTTATGAGTCCAGAGAGGGAATGAGTCAGCGTTATGAGTCCTGAGAGGGAATGAGTCAGCGTTATGAGTCCTGAGAGGGAATGAGTCAGCATTATGAGTCCTGAGAGGGAATGAGTCAGCGTTATGAGTCCAGAGAGGGAATGAGTCAGCGTTATGAGTCAGCATTATGAGTCCTGAGGGAATGAGTCAGCGTTATGAGTCCTGAGGGAATGAGTCAGCGTTATGAGTCCTGAGGGAATGAGTTAGCGTTAAGAGTCCTGAGGGAATGAGTCAGCGTTAAGAGTCTTGAGAGGGAATGAGTCAGCGTTATGAGTCCTGAGAGGGAACGAGTCAGCGTTATGAGTCAGCGTTATGAGTCCTGAGAGGGAATGAGTCAGCGTTATGAGTCCAGAGGGAATGAGTCAGCGTTATGAGTCCTGAAAGGGAAGGAGTCAGCGTTATGAGTCCAGAGAGGGAATGAGTCAGCGTTATGAGTCCTGAGAGGGAATGAGTCAGCGTTATGAGTCCTGAGGGAATGAGTCAGCGTTATGAGTCCTGAGAGGGAATGAGTCAGCGTTATGAGTCCTGAGAGGGAATGAGTCAGCGTTATGAGTCCAGAGAGGGAATGAGTCAGCATTATGAGTCCTAAGAGGGAATGAGTCAGCGTTATGAGTCCTGAGAGGGAATGAGTCAGCGTTATGAGTCCTGAGAGGGAATGAGTCAGCATTATGAGTCCTGAGAGGGAATGAGTCCTGAGAGGGAATGAGTCAGCGTTATGAGTCCTGAGAGGGAAGGAGTCAGCGTTATGAGTCCTGAGAGGGAATGAGTCAGCATTATGAGTCCTGAGAGGGAATGAGTCCTGAGAGGGAATGAGTCAGCGTTATGAGTCCTGAGCGGGAAGGAGTTAGCGTTATGAGTCCTGAGGGAATGAGTCAGCGTTATGAGTCCTGAGGGAATGAGTCAGCGTTATGAGTCCAGAGAGGGAATGAGTCAGCGTTATGAGTCCTGAGAGGGAATGAGTCAGCGTTATGAGTCCTGAGGGAATGAGTCAGCGTTATGAGTCCTGAGAGGGAATGAGTCAGCGTTATGAGTCCTGAGAGGGAATGAGTCAGCGTTATGAGTCCAGAGAGGGAATGAGTCAGCATTATGAGTCCTAAGAGGGAATGAGTCAGCGTTATGAGTCCTGAGAGGGAATGAGTCAGCGTTATGAGTCCTGAGAGGGAATGAGTCAGCATTATGAGTCCTGAGAGGGAATGAGTCCTGAGAGGGAATGAGTCAGCGTTATGAGTCCTGAGAGGGAAGGAGTCAGCGTTATGAGTCCTGAGAGGGAATGAGTCAGCATTATGAGTCCTGAGAGGGAATGAGTCCTGAGAGGGAATGAGTCAGCGTTATGAGTCCTGAGAGGGAAGGAGTCAGCATTATGAGTCCCGAGAGGGAATGAGTCAGCGTTATGAGTCCAGAGAGGGAATGAGTCAGCATTATGAGTCAGCGTTATGAGTCCTGAGAGGGAATGAGTCAGCGTTATGAGTCCTGAGAGGGAATGAGTCAGCGTTATGAGTCCTGAGGGAATGAGTCAGCGTTATGAGTCCTGAGAGGGAATGAGTCAGCCTGATGTGTCTCTACAGGTCCTTCCTGCTCAGCATGCTCCCCACGGTGCTCATCATCGGCTTCCTGCTGTTCATGCTGCGTCGGGGCCCCGCGGGGGGGGGTCCTGGGCGGGGGATGGGGGGGCTGTTCAGCGTCAGCGAGACGACAGCCAAGATCCTGAAGGACGAAATCGACGTGAAGTTCAAAGACGTGGCGGGCTGCGAGGAGGCGAAGCTGGAGATCATGGAGTTCGTCAACTTCCTGAAGAACCCCAAGCAGTACGAGGACCTGGGGGCCAAGATCCCCAAGGTGAGATATATTATAATTATTAGTATTTATCATTTTACTTTATTCGCCTGAAGCTTCGCCTCAAAATGCTGACTATCTTCAGAAAATCTAAATCTGGCTCATGTGTTCTGGTTCTCTCTGTATCTGGGATCGCTCATGATGCTAATGCTAACAGGAAGTACTGAGACATCAGAGTTTGAACCAGAAAGCGGGAAAGGGGGCGGGGCTTCAGAAGGTAATGATTGACAGCTGTATTATGTTTGCAGGGGGCGATCCTCACCGGCCCCCCAGGCACGGGGAAGACTCTCCTCGCTAAAGCTACAGCGGGGGAGGCAGACGTTCCCTTCATCACCGTCAACGGGTCAGAGTTCCTGGAGATGTTCGTCGGGGTCGGACCCGCCAGGGTGAGACACACACACACACACACACACACACACACACACACACACACATATATATGTATACACACACATATATGTATACACACACACACACACACACACAGACACATATATAGGTATACACACACACACACATAAGGCTCTGACAGGGTGAGACATACACACTGACAGTTACACACACACACACACACACACACACACACACATTCACTCACACTGGGCCCAGCCAGGGTGAGACACACACACACTTAAACACTGAGTGTGTGTGTGCAGGTGCGGGACCTGTTCGTGATGGCCAGGAAGAACGCGCCCTGCATCCTCTTCATCGACGAGATTGACGCCGTCGGGCGGAAACGAGGAAGAGGGAGCTTTGGAGGACAGAGTGAGCAGGAAAACACTCTCAACCAGCTGCTGGTGGAGATGGACGGTGAGATGCCCTGATGCATCATGAGAAACACCTGGGGGAGATCTCACTCCTCACTTTGTCACTCCTCTCAGGAGGTCTCACTCCTCTCTTTATCACTCCTCTCAGGAGGTCTCACTCCTCTCTGTATCACTCCTCTCAGGAGGTCTCACTCCTCTCTGTATCTCTCACTCCTTTCTGGAGGTCTCACTAATCTCACTCCTCTCACTCCTCTCTGGAGGTCTCACTCCTCTCTGGATGTATCACTCCTCTGTGTATCTCACTCCTCTCTGTAGGTCTCACTCCTCTATGTATCTCACTCCTATCACTCCTCTCTGGAGGTCTCACTCCTCTCTAGAGGTCTCACTCCACTCTGGAGGTATCACTCATCTCACTCCTCTCTGGATGTCTCACTCCTCTCTGGAGGTATCACTCATCTCACTCCTCTCTGGAGGTCTCACTCCTCTGTGTATATCACTCCTCTCTGGAGGTTTCACTCCTCTCTGTATCTCACTCCTCTCTGGAGGTCTCACTAATCTCACTCCTCTCACTCCTCTCTGGAGGTCTCACTCCTCTCTGGATGTATCACTCCTCTGTGTATCTCACTCCTCTCTGTAGGTCTCACTCCTCTATGTATCTCACTCCTATCACTCCTCTCTGGAGGTCTCACTCCTCTCTAGAGGTCTCACTCCTCTCTGGAGGTCTCACTCCACTCTGGAGGTATCACTCATCTCACTCCTCTCTGGATGTCTCACTCCTCTCTGGAGGTATCACTCATCTCACTCCTCTCTGGAGGCCTCACTCCTCTGTGTATATCACTCCTCTCTGTATCTCACTATTCTCTGGAGGACTCACTAATCTCTGGATGTCTCACTCCTCTCTGGAGGTATCACTCCTCTGTGTATCTCACTCTTCTATGTATCTCATTCCTCTCTGTATCTCACTCCTCTCTGTATCTCACTCCTCTCTGGAGGTCTCACTCCTCTCTGGATGTCTCACTCCTCTCTGGAGGTCTCACTCCTCTGTGTATCTCACTCCTCTCTGTATCTCATTCCTCTCACTCCACTCTGGAGGTCTCACTCCTCTCACTCCTCTCTGTATCTCAGGGTTCAACACCTCCACTAACGTGGTGGTTCTAGCCGGTACGAACAGGCCGGACGTCCTGGACCCGGCGCTGATGAGGCCGGGCCGCTTCGACCGGCAGATCTACATCGGTGAGGAGGCGGAGGGAGAGGAGAGAGATTAGAAACATAGTTATCCAAGGGTGTGGTTATTTTAACTCCAACAACAATAACGTGTGTGTGTGTGGGTGTGTGTGTGTGTGTGTGTGTGTGTGTGTGTGTGTGGTGTGTGTGTGTGTGTGTGTGTGTGTGTGTGTGTGTGTGGTGTGTGGCAGGTCATCCCGACATTAAAGGCCGGGCGTCGATCTTTAAGGTCCACCTGCGTCCTCTGAAGCTGCAGCTGGACCTGGACCGAGAGGCGCTGGCTAGAAAGATGGCCGCCCTCACACCTGGCTTCTCAGGTAAGCCTTCATGTGTGTGTGTGTGTCTCTCTGTGTGTGTGTGTGTGTGTGTGTGTGTGTGTGTGTTGAGGTGTTTCCATCCTCTCACTGGAGCTCAGATCTGTACAGAATCGTTGTGTATTAAATATATTATAATATTTAATAATGCACATGTAATATAAAGAACAGGGGACCGGTACACTGCCCTGTGGAACTCCAGCTCCCATGATGCTTCACTCTGAATGCGTCACATTAATTAAACCCATGTAAATAAACCAGGCCATTCATCAGTAATTAATCTGTGTGTGTGTGTGTGTGTGTGTGTGTGTCTTCTCTGTCTCACAGGCGCAGACATCGCTAACGTGTGCAACGAGGCGGCGCTGATCGCTGCTCGCCACCTGGCGGACGCCATCAACGAGAAGCACTTTGAGCAGGCGATCGAGAGAGTGATCGGGGGTGAGACGTCACACCATCATTAATAACACACTGATAATATCCTGCTGCTTCCTCTGACTGTGTGTGTGTGTGTGTGTGTCTCTGTGTGTGTGTGTGTGTGTGTCTCTGTGTGTGTGTGTGTGTCTGTGTGTGTGTGTGTGTGTGTCTCTGTGTGTGTGTGTGTGTGTGTGTAGGTCTGGAGAAGAAGACCCAGGTGCTGCAGCCGGAGGAGAAGAAGACAGTGGCCTATCACGAGGCGGGACACGCTGTCGCCGGGTGGTTCCTGGAGCACGCCGACCCTCTCATCAAGGTCACTTCCTTTCCCACTGTCTCACTTCCTGTCCCACTGTCTCACTTCCTGTCCCACTGTCTCACTTCCTGTCTCACTTCCTGTCCTACTGTCTCACTTCCTGTCCCACTGTCTCACTTCCTGTCCCACTGTCTCTCTTCCTGTCTCACTTCCTGTCCTACTGTCTCACTTCCTGTCTCACTTCCTGTCTCACTTCCTGTCCCACTGTCTCACTTCCTGTCCCACTGTCTCTCTTCCTGTCCCACTTCCTGTCTCACTTCCTGTCCTACTGTCTCACTTCCTGTCTCACTTCCTGTCCCACTGTCTCTCTTCCTGTCCCTCTTCCTGTCTCACTTCTTGCAGTGGAGAGATTTCAAAGATGGTGGCCATGTCTCTGTCCTCTTGCCCTCGACTCCTAACCCCCCCCCTCGACTCCTAACCCCCCCCCCTCGACTCCTACCCTCGACTCCTAACCCCCCCCCTCGACTCCTGACCCCCCCCCCTCGACTCCTAACCCCCCCCCTCGACTCCTACCCTCGACTCCTAACCCCCCCCCTCGACTCCTACCCCCCCCCTCGACTCCTAACCCCCCCCCTCGACTCCTAACCCCCCCCTCGACTCCTACCCCCCCCCCTCGACTCCTAACCCCCCCCCTCGACTCCTAACCCCCCCCCTCGACTCCTAACCCCCCCCCCTCGACTCCTAACCCCCCCCCTCGACTCCTAACCCCCCCCCTCGACTCCTAACCCCCCCCTCGACTCTTACCCCCCCCCCTCGACTCCTAACCCCCCCCCCTCGACTCCTACCCTCGACTCCTAACCCCCCCCTCGACTCCTACCCCCCCCCCTCGACTCCTACCCCCCCCTCGACTCCTACCCCCCCCCCTCAACTCCTAACCCCCCCCCTCGACTCCTAACCCCCCCCCTCGACTCCTAACCCCCCCCCCTCGACTCCTACCCTCGACTCCTAACCCCCCCCCTCGACTCTACCCCCCCCCTCGACTCCTACCCCCCCCCCTCGACTCCTACCCTCGACTCCTACCCCCCCCCTCGACTCCTAACCCCCCCCCTCGACTCCTAACCCCCCCCCTCGACTCCTACCCTCGACTCCTAACCCCCCCCTCGACTCTTACCCCCCCCCTCGACTCCTAACCCCCCCCCCTCGACTCCTACCCTCGACTCCTAACCCCCCCCTCGACTCCTACCCCCCCCCTCGACTCCTAACCCCCCCCCTCGACTCCTACCCCCCCCCTCAACTCCTAACCCCCCCCCCTCGACTCCTAACCCCCCCCCTCGACTCCTAACCCCCCCCCCTCGACTCCTACCCTCGACTCCTAACCCCCCCCTCGACTCTTACCCCCCCCCCTCGACTCCTACCCCCCCCCTCGACTCCTACCCCCCCCCTCGACTCCTACCCCCCCCCCTCGACTCCTAACCCCCCCATACAAAGGGAAAAGTGCAATATGTGATTATGGATGAAAGCAGTAGAGAGCCGCAGTGACGCGTCCTAACCCGGAGTGAACTCCTTCCGGTTCCTTCGACAACAATGCAGTCTCTCCAGAGGGTTTAGGAAAGAGCTGCAGATCAGTCTGTGGGACACGTGGAAGACACGGATCACGTTCAGCCGGATCATCTCCACGTCTATCCTACTTTCATAATGTTCGAATCATAAGTCTAGTCGCCGGAAGCTAAATGCTAACGTGATGCTACAAAGGAGCTACAGCGAGTCCAGCCGCACGACTTCAACGCCACGCGACTTCAGATCCAGATTCAGACTCTCAGATTCTGGATGAACGAGTTGAAGCGTCTGAACACTCTGCAGGAGGCGGGGACTGGCTTTCAAGCAGAACAGACACTAGCTCAGAGGAGCGTTCACGTGTCCGGCGTAATGACGCACAACGGCCTCCACGACTTCTGTAGTCGCCTCTTCGTCTCAACCTCAGACCTGAGTTCAGATCGTCTCCTGAACCCTACGGAGAGATCTCGTTGCTTCTGATCGAAGGAACCGGAAGTGGTAACAATGCTGACTTCCTTCCGGGTTCTAGGACGCGTCACTGCGGTCCTCTCTGGGGAGTGCTGTCCCTGTGTGCTTCGTGTTCTCTGCCAGGTGATCTCTGTACGATCGACCGACCGACCGATCAACCAACCGACTGACTGACCGACTGATCAACCGACCGACCGACCGACCGACTGACTGACTGACCGACTGACCGACCGATCAACCAACCGACTGACTGTACGATCGACCGACCGACCGATCGACCGACCGACTGACTGACCACCGACCGACTGACTGACTGACCAACCGACCGATCGACCGACCGACCGACCGACCGACTGACTGACTGACTGACCAACCGACCGACCGACCGACCGACTGACTGACTGACCAACTGACCGACGACCGATCGACTGACTGACCAACCGACCGACCGACCGACCGACCGACTGACTGACTGACCGACCGACCGACCGACCGACCGACCGACCGACTGACTGACTGACTGACTGACTGACCGACCGACCGATCGACTGACTGACCAACCGACCGACCGACCGACCGACCGACTGACTGACTGACCAACCGACCGACCGACCGACCGACTGACTGACTGACCAACTGACCGACCGACCGATCGACAGACTGACTGACTGACTGACCAACTGACCGACCGACCGACCGACCGACCGACTGACTGACTGACCACTGACCGACCGACCGATCGACCGACCGTATTCTCTCGTTGCCACTTTCCTCCCGAGGAGACAATGCAGCTTTATCTTATCTTATATAAATAACATGTATTATGATTGACGGCTTTATGTCCCGCCCCCAGGTGTCCATCATCCCTCGGGGGAGGGGCCTGGGCTACGCTCAGTACCTGCCCCGAGAGCAGTACCTGTACACGGCGGAGCAGCTGATGGACAGGATGTGCATGACCCTGGGAGGGAGAGTCGCTGAGGAGCTCTTCTTCAAACGCATCACAACGGGAGCTCAGGACGACCTGAGGAAGGTCACTCAGAGCGCCTACGCCCAGGTACACACACACACACACACACACACACACACACACACACACACTCAGAGCGCCTACGCTCAGGTACACACACACACACACACACACACACTCAGAGCACCTACGCTCAGGTACACACACACACACACACACACACACACACTCACACTCAGAGCGCCTACGCTCAGGTACACACACACACACACACACACACACTCAGAGCGCCTACGCTCAGGTACACACACACACACACACACACACACACACACTCACACTCAGAGCGCCTACGCTCAGGTACACACACACACACACACACACACACACACTCAGAGCGCCTACGCTCAGGTACACACACACACACACACACTCACACTCAGAGCGCCTACGCTCAGGTACACACACACACACACACACACACACACACTCAGAGCGCCTACGCTCAGGTACACACACCTCCACCATGTTTAAGACATTTTGAACCGATTTAAAAATTCCAACTGAATTAAGTGTGTGTGTGTGTGTGTGTGTCTGTCTCTCTGTGTGTGTGTGTGTGTGTGTGTGTGTCTCAGATTGTGCAGTTTGGGATGAACCCCCAGGTGGGCCAGGTGTCCTTCGACCTCCCGCGGCAGGGAGAGATGGTTCTGGAGAAGCCGTACAGCGAGGCCACGGCGCGGCTGATCGACAGCGAGGTGCGCGCTCTGATCAGCACGGCCCACCGGAGGACCCTCGGCCTGCTGGAGGGGCGGCGGGGGGAGGTGGAGAAGGTACTGTGTGTGTGTGTGTGTGTGTGTGTGTGTGTGTGTGTGTGTGTGTGTGTGTGTGTGTGTGTGTGTGTGTGTGTGTGTGTGTGTGTGTGTGTGTGTGTGTGTGTGTGTGTGTGTGTGTGTGTGTGTGTGTGTGTGTGTGTGTGTGTGTGTGTGTGTGGGTGTGTGTGAGACCCTACCTGCAGGGTGTGTGTGTGTGAGACCCTACCTGCAGTGTGTGTGTGTGTGTGAGACCCTACCTGCAGAGTGTGTGTGTGTGGTCTGCCTCGGTGTAACTCCCCCCCTCCACCAGGTGGCGCTGATGCTGCTGGAGAAGGAGGTTATCGATAAGAGCGACATGGAGGAGCTGCTGGGGAAACGGCCGTTCGCCGAGAAGTCGACGTACGAGGAGTTTGTGGAGGGGACGGGGGGGGGGAGGAGGACACCTCGCTGCCCCCAGGCCTGAAGGACTGGAACCGGGAGAGGGGGGGCGAGGAGGAGAGCCCCGAGGACCAGGTGGCCCGCAAGATCTCAGGGGGCATGCCCTTCTGAGGACAGGAAGTGGAGGAGAGCAGCTTCCTGTCTGAGTCTCACACACAGAGGGAGGCCCTTCTGAGGACAGGAGACAGACAGGAGACAGGAAGACGCAGAGAGACTCAGACAGGAAGCTGCTGTCCTCCACTTCCTGTCAGAGAGACTATGTGAAACGCTGAGTGAGAGACATGAATAAAGCTGAGGACCACAGACTCTGAGGAACCGGTTCAAACTGGATCTCATTTCCAACCAACCAATCACAGCCCTTCATTCAGCTGCTGTGTTCTTAAAGAGGCCCTACTCGCTTCCCTGTAGTTCTATTGGCTTTTCCGTAGTGACATCACTATGGAACACATTGTGCGGGACAGGCTAATAAGGGGAGGGACATCTCAGTGGTTGACCAATCACAACAGTGTGTCTCTATGGTGGGACAGTGACGTTGACTTGATGAATCCCGTGTGTGTGTGTGTGTGTGTGTGATCAATAATCAGTGATTAAAAACTGTATTTAAAACAATGGCTCTCTTGATGACGGCTGATCCGTTCACTCGTTCATTCATTGATAAATATGTTGTTCATGTATTCATGGTCCGTGAGCGCCCCCTGGTGGTTTGTGAGTATCTTGGTAACATTTCACATTTGAAGTAAATAGATAAATGTGACGGGCTCTCTTGTCCGTCTGCACACACTGGCCCAGTGGGTTCAGCTCCAACGCTTTAAGAACAGCCGCAGAAACTAAATAACGAACCAGCACGAAGTCAACAAAAGACTTAAACGTCCAAACCCACGTGCCCAGCTGTTGCCTTCTCTGCAGCATTCTTCCTGAACTCCTCCAGGGCCAACACCGTCCACTTTGAACCCATAGCCCCGCCCACTTTGAACCCATAGCCCCGCCCACTTTGAACCCATAGCCCCGCCCACTTTGAACCCATAGCCCCGCCCACTTTGAACCCATAGCCCCGCCCACTTTGAACCCATAGCCCTGCCCACTTTGAACCCATAGCCCCGCTCACTTTGAACCCATAGCCCCGCCCACTTTGAACCCATAGCCCCGCCCACTTTGAACCCATAGCCCCGCCCACTTTGAACCCATAGCCCTGCCCACTTTGAACCCATAGCCCCGCTCACTTTGAACCCATAGCCCCGCCCACTTTGAACCCATAGCCCCGCCCACTTTGAACCCATAGCCCTGCCCACTTTGAACCCATAGCCCCGCTCACTTTGAACCCATAGCCCCGCCCACTTTGAACCCATAGCCCCGCCCACTTTGAACCCATAGCCCCGCCCACTTTGAACCCATAGCCCCGCCCACTTTGAACCCATAGCCCCGCCCACTTTGAACCCATAGCCCCGCCCACTTTGAACCCATAGCCCCGCCCACTTTGAACCCATAGCCCCGCCCACTTTGAACCCATAGCCCCGCCCACTTTGAACCCATAGCCCCGCCCACTTTGAACCCATAGCCCCGCCCACTTTGAACCCATAGCCCCGCCCACTTTGAACCCATAGCCCCGCCCACTTTGAACCCATAGCCCCGCCCACTTTGAACCCATAGCCCCGCCCACTTTGAACCCATAGCCCCGCCCACTTTGAACCCATAGCCCCGCCCACTTTGAACCCATAGCCCCGCTCACTTTGAACCCATAGCCCCGCCCACTTTGAACCCATAGCCCCGCTCACTTTGAACCCATAGCCCCGCCCACTTTGAACCCATAGCCCCGCCCACTTTGAACCCATAGCCCCGCCCACTTTGAACCCATAGCCCCGCCCACTTTGCGTGTGTGTGTGTGTCGGCTGTTAGTGGCGGAGTCAGTCACTCATGCGATCCGCTCCGTCGCAGTACATGTCCGCACTCTCGCGGGAATATCTCCGCAATGGAGGAGCTTGAGTTCCACTTTCTCTGCAGACACAGGCGGCGCCTTCGTCACTCATCCTGCCGCCTGTCTGAACTACTGTCAGGCAGTTTGTACCCTGTTCTAGAAAAACTATGTTATGGGATATTTGTGGAGTTAGGTGGTCCGCGAGTGTTTTTTTTATTGGTTAAGTGGTCCTTGTTATAAATTATATTATATATAATTATGTATAAAGGTATCATAATGCTAACAGCTAGCCGTCATTAGCTATAACTTATATTATATATAAAGGTATTATAATGCTAACAGCTAGCTGTCAGTAGATATACATTATATAATATATAAAGGTATCATAATGCTAACAGCTAGCCGTCATTAGCTATACATTACATTATATATCGTTTTATATAAACGTATCATAATGCTAGCAGCTAATCGATATTCTCCTGTATCACGTTTTAACTATTAACTAATGCAGGAGATAACAAGCAAGCATTTACAGCTAATGACGGCTAGCTGTTAGCATTATAATACCTTTATATATAATATAAGTTATAGCTAATGACGGCTAGCTGTTAGCATTATAATACCTTTATATATAATATAAGTTATAGCTAATGACGGCTAGCTGATAGCATTATAATACCTTTATATATTATATAATGTATATCTACTGACAGCTAGCTGTTAGCATTATAATACCTTTATATATAATATAAGTTATAGCTAATGACGGCTAGCTGATAGCATTATAATACCTTTATATATAATATAAGTTATAGCTAATGACGGCTAGCTGTTAGCATTATAATACGTTTATATATAATATAAGTTATAGCTAATGACGGCTAGCTGTTAGCATTATAATACCTTTATATATAATATAAGTTATAGCTAATGACGGCTAGCTGTTAGCATTATAATACCTTTATATATAATATAAGTTATAGCTAATGACGGCTAGCTGATAGCATTATAATACCTTTATATATTATATAATGTATATCTACTGACAGCTAGCTGTTAGCATTATAATACCTTTATATATAATATAAGTTATAGCTAATGACGGCTAGCTGATAGCATTATAATACCTTTATATATAATATAAGTTATAGCTAATGACGGCTAGCTGTTAGCATTATAATACCTTTATATATAATATAAGTTATAGCTAATGACGGCTAGCTGTTAGCATTATAATACCTTTATATATAATATAAGTTATAGCTAATGACGGCTAGCTGTTAGCATTATAATACCTTTATATATAATATAAGTTATAGCTAATGACGGCTAGCTGTTAGCATTATAATACCTTTATATATTATATAATGTATATCTACTGACAGCTAGCTGTTAGCATTATAATACCTTTATATATAATATAAGTTATAGCTAATGACGGCTAGCTGTTAGCATTATAATACCTTTATATATAATATAATGTATAGCTACTGACGGCTAGCTGTTAGCTCTCTTTACACAGAGGGGACACATGTCTCTTATAGATAGATAGAATATAATTGGAAGGGATGAAACCCTCTTTAATGGCCACACATGCAGAGCACACAGCACCCACAGTGACATGTGTTCTCTGCTTTGAACCTATGGGTGACGAGAAGTCAGGGACAGTCCCCGTTTGTATTGGCCTGTCATACATGTCCCCTCTTCTTCATGTCTCCTCTACATCAACATGTGTCCCCTCTTCTCCATGTCTCTTCTACATCAACATGTGTCCCCTCTTCTTCATGTCTCTTCTACATCAACATGTGTCCCCTCTTCTTCATGTCTCCTCTACATCAACATGTGTCCCCTCTTCCTCATGTCTCTTCTACATCAACATGTGTCCCCTCTTCTTCATGTCTCGTCTACATCAACATGTGTCCCCTCTTCCTCATGTCTCTTCTACATCAACATGTGTCCCCTCTTCTTCATGTCTCTTCTACATCAACATGTGTCCCCTCTTCTTCATGTCTCTTCTACATCAACATGTGTCCCCTCTTCTTCATGTCTCTTCTACATCAACATGTGTCCCCTCTTCTCCATGTCTCTTCTACATCAACATGTGTCCCCTCTTCTTCATGTCTCTTCTACATGACATGTGTCCCCTCTCTTCTACATCAACATGTGTCCCCTCTTCTCCATGTCTCTTCTACATCAACATGTGTCCCCTCTTCTTCATGTCTCTTCTACATCAACATGTGTCCCCTCTTCCTCATGTCTCTTCTACATCAACATGTGTCCCCTCTTCTCCATGTCTCTTCTACATCAACATGTGTCCCCTCTTCTTCATGTCTCTTCTACATCAACATGTGTCCCCTCTTCTTCATGTCTCTTCTACATCAACATGTGTCCCCTCTTCTTCATGTCTCTTCTACATCAACATGTGTCCCCTCTTCTTCATGTCTCTTCTACATCAACATGTGTCCCCTCTTCCTCATGTCTCTTCTACATCAACATGTGTCCCCTCTTCTCATGTCTCTTCTACATCAACATGTGTCCCCTCTTCTTCATGTCTCTTCTACATCAACATGTGTCCCCTCTTCTCCATGTCTCTTCTACATCAACATGTGTCCCCTCTTCTTCATGTCTCTTCTACATCAACATGTGTCCCCTCTTCCTCATGTCTCTTCTACATCAACATGTGTCCCCTCTTCTCCATGTCTCTTCTACATCGACATGTGTCCCCTCTTCTTCATGTCTCTTCTACATCAACATGTGTCCCCTCTTCCTCATGTCTCTTCTACATCAACATGTGTCCCCTCTTCTCCATGTCTCTTCTACATCAACATGTGTCCCCTCTTCTTCATGTCTCTTCTACATCAACATGTGTCCCCTCTTCTTCATGTCTCTTCTACATCAACATGTGTCCCCTCTTCTTCATGTCTCTTCTACATCAACATGTGTCCCCTCTTCTTCATGTCTCTTCTACATCAACATGTGTCCCCTCTTCCTCATGTCTCCTCTACATCAACATGTGTCCCCTCTTCTCATGTCTCTTCTACATCAACATGTGTCCCCTCTTCTTCATGTCTCTTCTACATCAACATGTGTCCCCTCTTCTCCATGTCTCTTCTACATCAACATGTGTCCCCTCTTCCTCATGTCTCTTCTACATCAACATGTGTCCCCTCTTCTCCTGTCTCTTCTACATCAACATGTGTCCCCTCTTCCTCATGTCTCTTCTACATCAACATGTGTCCCCTCTTCTTCATGTCTCTTCTACATCAACATGTGTCCCCTCTTCTTCATGTCTCTTCTACATCAACATGTGTCCCCTCTTCTCGTGTCTCTTCTACATCAACATGTGTCCCCTCTTCTTCGTGTCTCTTCTACATCAACATGTGTCCCCTCTTCTTCGTGTCTCTTCTACATCAACATGTGTCCCCTCTTCCTCATGTCTCTTCTACATCAACATGTGTCCCCTCTTCTCATGTCTCCTCTACATCAACATGTGTCCCCTCTTCCTCATGTCTCTTCTACATCAACATGTGTCCCCTCTTCCTCATGTCTCTTCTACATCAACATGTGTCCCCTCTTCTCATGTCTCTTCTACATCAACATGTGTCCCCTCTTCTCCATGTCTCTTCTACATCAACATGTGTCCCCTCTTCTTCATGTCTCTTCTACATCAACATGTGTCCCCTCTTCTCCATGTCTCTTCTACATCAACATGTGTCCCCTCTTCCTCATGTCTCTTCTACATCAACATGTGTCCCCTCTTCTCCATGTCTCTTCTACATCAACATGTGTCCCCTCTTCTTCATGTCTCTTCTACATCAACATGTGTCCCCTCTTCCTCATGTCTCTTCTACATCAACACGTGTCCCCTCTTCTTCATGTCTCTTCTACATCAACATGTGTCCCCTCTTCTTCATGTCTCTTCTACATCAACACGTGTCCCCTCTTCCTCATGTCTCTTCTACATCAACATGTGTCCCCTCTTCTTCACGTCTCTTCTACATCAGCATGTGTCCCCTCTTCTCCATGTCTCTTCTACATCAACATGTGTCCCCTCTTCTTCATGTCTCTTCTACATCAACATGTGTCCCCTCTTCTTCATGTCTCTTCTACATCAACACGTGTCCCCTCTTCTTCATGTCTCTTCTACATCAACATGTGTCCCCTCTTCTCCATGTCTCTTCTACATCAACATGTGTCCCCTCTTCTCCATGTCTCTTCTACATCAACATGTGTCCCCTCTTCCTCATGTCTCTTCTACATCAACATGTGTCCCCTCTTCCTCATGTCTCTTCTACATCAACATGTGTCCCCTCTTCCTCATGTCTCTTCTACATCAACATGTGTCCCCTCTTCCTCATGTCTCTTCTACATCAACATGTGTCCCCTCTTCTCCATGTCTCTTCTACATCAACATGTGTCCCCTCTTCTTCATGTCTCTTCTACATCAACATGTGTCCCCTCTTCTTCATGTCTCTTCTACATCAACATGTGTCCCCTCTTCTTCATGTCTCTTCTACATCAACATGTGTCCCCTCTTCTTCATGTCTCTTCTACATCAACATGTGTCCCCTCTTCTCCACGTCTCTTCTACATCAACATGTGTCCCCTCTTCTCCATGTCTCTTCTACATCAACATGTGTCCCCTCTTCTCCATGTCTCTTCTACATCAACATGTGTCCCCTCTTCTCCACGTCTCTTCTACATCAACATGTGTCCCCTCTTCTCCATGTCTCTTCTACATCAACATGTGTCCCCTCTTCTCCATGTCTCTTCTACATCAACATGTGTCCCCTCTTCTCCATGTCTCTTCTACATCAACATGTGTCCCCTCTTCCTCATGTCTCCTCTACATCAACATGTGTCCCCTCTTCCTCATGTCTCTTCTACATCAACATGTGTCCCCTCTTCTCCATGTCTCTTCTACATCAACATGTGTCCCCTCTTCCTCATGTCTCTTCTACATCAACATGTGTCCCCTCTTCTCCATGTCTCTTCTACATCAACATGTGTCCCCTCTTCTCCATGTCTCCTCTACATCAACATGTGTCCCCTCTTCCTCATGTCTCTTCTTCATGAAAATGAACTGATCAGATTTTGGCCACTTGATGATGTCATCACGATGTGTTGTCTTGTGTAGCCATTAGCCAATCAGCAACAAGGTAACCTCACCTGAATGTCCTCTAGAGCTCCATTGAGTTCTTTGTCTCCAGATGTCTCTCAGAGGGCGTGGGGGAGGGGCTCCTTGTCTTCATCTGAAGCAACAGACAGAGAATCAGCTCTTTGGAAACAGGGCTGAAACAGAGGGGATTATGGGTAATGCTGCAATGATCTGTCTGCTGTTTCAGCCAATCAGAGACAGGCTCTGGATGTGTCTGAGAGCTGTGATGTAGTGATGAAGAGGAGGATGAAGGGCCTTTAAAGATACAGCTCGTGAAGATGAGCCGCTCTCATTCAGGGTTAATATTATATACATATATATTATGATTCATACAGAACTGTACATACTACATGGATACATGTGTTGTGTACATACATGTACACAATGTACTACATACAACATGTAAATGATATCTAACTTTATTAAATAAAGAATGTGTTTTTAGAGACCTCGTGGGGCAGAGCTTTTATTTTGAAGGCCACTCCTCAAAGCTTTAGAAACCAGTTTGACAGCGGACTCTTACTTTGAAGGCCGGAAGTGGTCCGGTGGGCTCGTGCTGCTCTGAGGATGGGAGACGTCTCGTGCGAGGAGCTCGAGGACTTGGTTCACTTCTCCGTCAGCGACCTGCCCGCGCGAGGCTATGTCGTCATGGAGGAGGTGCGACGTCAGGGGAAGCTGTGTGACGTCACGCTCAAGGTAAGACCGAAGCAGCGCGAGGGGCTGAGGTTAGCCTGTTGCTACATGCTA
Organism: Champsocephalus esox; assembly: GCA_036324585.1. Classification (NCBI taxonomy): domain Eukaryota; kingdom Metazoa; phylum Chordata; class Actinopteri; order Perciformes; family Channichthyidae; genus Champsocephalus; species Champsocephalus esox. The sequence continues at coordinate 41,608,424 of CM070481.1, forward strand.
ACAAAAGCTAACAACATGCTAACAACATGCTAACAGGAGCATAACGTCTGTTAGCTTCTGTTAGCATCACTGGACTAACCTGCTGACCTCTCAGGTTGTCATGGCAACAGAGAGGCTCTACTTCCTGTCTGAGCTGTTGCGGAGGGACACCTGACACATTGATCACCTGTAGATCTGCACCTATAGATCTGAACCTGATCACCTGTAGATCTGAACTCACCTGAACACCTGAAGCTACCTGTGTGTCTGGTATCCCTGAAGGTAGTACTGCAGTACAAGTACTCATAACACTGTGTACTAATACTCTGCTGTAGTACAAGTACTCATAACACTGTGTACTAATACTCTGCTGCAGTACAAGTAGTCATAACACTGTGTACTAATACTCTGCTGCAGTACAAGTACTCATAACACTGTGTACTAATACTCTGCTGCAGTACAAGTACTCACACAACTGTGTACTAATACTCTGCTGGAGTACAAGTACTCATAACACTGTGTACTAATACTCTGCTGCAGTACAAGTACTCACAACACTGTGTACCAATACAACAGTCATTATTTACTTTAGCAACAGTTACCTTAGCAACAGTCATTATTTACTTTAGCAACAGTTACCTTAGCAACAGTCATTATTTACCTTAGCAACAGTTACCTTAGCAACAGTCATTATTTACCTTAGCAACAGTTACCTTAGCAACAGTCATTATTTACCTTAGCAACAGTCTCTTATCCAGTATTAACAACCTCTGAAATGTCCAAATTGACCAATCAGAATCCAGTATTCAACTAAGCCGTGTAATAATGTGTATTTAGGCAGGGGGCTCAGTTATAGTGTTGTTGTGTATTAATACGTGTTGTTGTGTATTATTACGTGTTGTTGTGTATTAATACGTGTTATTGTGTATACGTGTTGTTGTGTATTACTACGTGTTGTTCTGTATTAATACGTGTTATTGTGTATACGTGTTGTTGTGTATTAATACGTGTTGTTGTGTATTAATACGTGTTATTGTGTATACGTGTTGTTGTGTATTAATACGTGTTATTGTGTATACGTGTTGTTGTGTATTAATACGTGTTATTGTGTATACGTGTGGTTGTGTATTAATACGTGTTGTTGTGTATACGTGTTGTTGTGTATTAATACGTATTATTGTGTATACGTGTTATTGTGTATTAATACGTGTTGTTGTGTATAATACGTGTTATTGTGTATACGTGTTGTTGTGTATTAATACGTATTATTGTGTATACGTGTTGTTGTGTATTAATACGTGTTATTGTGTATACGTGTGGTTGTGTATTAATACGTGTTGTTGTGTATACGTGTTGTTGTGTATACGTGTTGTTGTGTATTAATACGTGTTGTTGTGTATTAATACGTGTTGTTGTGTATACGTGTTGTTGTGTATTAATACGTGTTGTTGTGTATACGTGTTGTTGTGTATACGTGTTGTTGTGTATTAATACGTGTTATTGTGTATACGTGTTGTGTATTAATACGTGTTGTTGTGTATTAATACGTGTTATTGTGTATACGTGTTGTTGTGTATTAATACGTGTTATTGTGTATACGTGTTGTTGTGTATTAATACGTGTTATTGTGTATACGTGTGGTTGTGTATTAGTACGTGTTGTTGTGTATACGTGTTGTTGTGTATTAATACGTGTTGTTGTGTATTAATACGTGTTGTTGTGTATACGTGTTGTTGTGTATTAATACGTGTTGTTGTGTATACGTGTTGTTGTGTATTAATACGTGTTGTTGTGTATACGTGTTGTTGTGTATTAATACGTGTTGTTGTGTATTAATACGTGTTATTGTGTATACGTGTGGTTGTGTATTAATACGTGTTGTTGTGTATTAATACGTGTTATTGTGTATACGTGTGGTTGTGTATTAATACGTGTTGTTGTGTATACGTGTTGTTGTGTATACGTGTTGTTGTGTATTAATACGTGTTGTTGTGTATACGTGTTGTTGTGTATTAATACGTGTTGTTGTGTATACGTGTTGTTGTGTATTAATACGTGTTATTGTGTATACGTGTTGTGTATTAATACGTGTTGTTGTGTATTAATACGTGTTATTGTGTATACGTGTTGTTGTGTATTAATACGTGTTGTTGTGTATACGTGTTGTTGTGTATTAATACGTGTTGTTGTGTATACGTGTTGTTGTGTATTAATACGTGTTATTGTGTATACGTGTTGTGTATTAATACGTGTTGTTGTGTATTAATACGTGTTATTGTGTATACGCGTTGTTGTGTATTAATACGTGTTGTGTATTAATACGTGTTATTGTGTATACGTGTTGTGTATTAATACGTGTTGTTGTGTATACGCGTTGTTGTGTATTAATACGTGTTGTGTATTAATACGTGTTGTTGTGTATACGTGTTGTTGTGTATTAATACGTGTTGTTGTGTATACGTGTTGTTGTGTATTAATACGTGTTGTTGTGTATACGTGTGGTTGTGTATTAGTACGTGTTGTTGTGTATACGTGTTGTGTATTAATACGTGTTGTTGTGTATTAATACGTGTTATTGTGTATACGTGGGGTTGTGTATTAATACGTGTTATTGTGTATACGTGTTGTTGTGTATTAATACGTGTTGTGTATTAATACGTGTTGTTGTGTATACGCGTTGTTGTGTATTAATACGTGTTGTGTATTAATACGTGTTATTGTGTATACGTGTTGTGTATTAATACGTGTTGTTGTGTATTAATACGTGTTATTGTGTATACGCGTTGTTGTGTATTAATACGTGTTGTGTATTAATACGTGTTATTGTGTATACGTGTTGTGTATTAATACGTGTTGTTGTGTATACGCGTTGTTGTGTATTAATACGTGTTGTGTATTAATACGTGTTATTGTGTATACGTGTTGTGTATTAATACGTGTTGTTGTGTATACGCGTTGTTGTGTATTAATACGTGTTGTTGTGTATTAATACGTGTTATTGTGTATACGTGTTGTGTATTAATACGTGTTATTGTGTATACGTGTTGTTGTGTATTAATACGTGTTGTGTATTAATACGTGTTGTTGTGTATACGCGTTGTTGTGTATTAATACGTGTTGTGTATTAATACGTGTTGTTGTTCTGCAGGCGGGGGACCTCAGTCATAGTGTGGTTGTGTATTAATATCTGTTGTTGTGTTTTTGTACTCTAGGCAGGGGGTCATAAGTTCAGCGCTCACCGGATCGTTCTCGCTGCTTCCATCCCGTATTTCCACGCTATGTTTACCAACGACATGATGGAGTGCAAACAGGACGAGATCCTGATGCAGGGCATGGACCCCAGGTACAAGTACTACTAATATTACTACTAATACTACTGTATTCTGCTGACTAATACTACTGTATTCTGCTGACTAATACTACTGTATTCTGCTGACTAATACTACTGTATTCTACTGACTGGCTCTGACTCTGGTTCTGACTGGCTCTGACTCTGGTTCTGACTCTGGTTCTGACTCTGGTTCTGACTGGTTCTGACTCTGGTTCTGACTGGTTCTGACTCTGGTCTGACTGGTTCTGACTCTGGTTCTGACTCTGGTCTGACTGGCTCTGACTCTGGTTCTGACTCTGGTTCTGACTGGTTCTGACTGGTTCTGACTCTGGTTCTGACTCTGGCTCTGACTCTGGTTCTGACTCTGGTTCTGACTCTGGTTCTGACTGGTTCTGACTCTGGTTCTGACTGGCTCTGACTCTGGTTCTGACTGGTTCTGACTGGTTCTGACTCTGGTTCTGACTGGTTCTGACTGGTTCTGACTCTGGTTCTGACTGGTTCTGACTTGGTTCTGACTCTGGTTCTGACTGGCTCTGACTCTGGTTCTGACTCTGGTTCTGACTCTGGTTCTGACTGGTTCTGACTCTGGTTCTGACTCTGGTTCTGACTGGTTCTGACTGGTTCTGACTCTGGTTCTGACTGGTTCTGACTCTGGTTCTGACTCTGGTTCTGACTGGTTCTGACTGGTTCTGACTCTGGTTCTGACTGGTCTGACTCTGGTTCTGACTCTGGTTCTGACTGGTTCTGACTCTGGCTCTGACTCTGGTTCTGACTCTGGTTCTGACTGGTTCTGACTCTGGTTCTGACTGGTCTGACTGGTCTGACTCTGGTTCTGACTCTGGTTCTGACTCTGGTTCTGACTGGTTCTGACTCTGGTTCTGACTCTGGTTCTGACTCTGGTTCTGACTGGTTCTGACTCTGGTTCTGACTCTGGTTCTGACTCTGGTTCTGACTGGTTCTGACTCTGGTTCTGACTGGTTCTGACTCTGGTTCTGACTTGGTTCTGACTGGTTCTGACTCTGGTTCTGACTCTGGTCTGGTTCTGACTCTGGTTCTGACTGGTTCTGACTGGTTCTGACTCTGGTTCTGACTCTGGTTCTGACTGGTTCTGACTCTGGTTCTGACTCTGGTTCTGACTGGTTCTGACTTGGTTCTGACTGGTTCTGACTCTGGCTCTGACTCTGGTTCTGACTCTGGTTCTGACTGGTCTCTGGTCTGACTCTGGTTCTGACTCTGGTTCTGACTGGTTCTGACTCTGGTTCTGACTGGTTCTGACTTGGTTCTGACTCTGGTTCTGACTCTGGTTCTGACTGGTCTGACTGGTTCTGACTGGTTCTGACTCTGGTTCTGACTCTGGTTCTGACTGGCTCTGACTCTGGTTCTGACTCTGGTTCTGACTGGTTCTGACTGGTTCTGACTCTGGCTCTGACTCTGGTTCTGACTCTGGTTCTGACTGGTTCTGACTGGTTCTGACTCTGGTTCTGACTGGTTCTGACTGGTTCTGACTCTGGCTCTGACTCTGGTTCTGACTGGTTCTGACTGGTTCTGACTCTGGTTCTGACTGGTTCTGACTCTGGTTCTGACTGGCTCTGACTGGTTCTGACTCTGGTTCTGACTCTGGTTCTGACTGGTTCTGACTCTGGTTCTGACTCTGGCTCTGACTCTGGTTCTGACTCTGGTTCTGACTGGCTCTGACTCTGGTTCTGACTCTGGTTCTGACTCTGGTTCTGACTGGTTCTGACTCTGGTTCTGACTCTGGTTCTGACTGGTTCTGACTCTGGTTCTGACTCTGGTTCTGACTCTGGTTCTGACTGGTTCTGACTGGTCTGACTGGTTCTGACTCTGGTTCTGACTGGTTCTGACTCTGGTTCTGACTCTGGCTCTGACTCTGGTTCTGACTCTGGTTCTGACTGGTTCTGACTCTGGTTCTGACTCTGGTTCTGACTGGTTCTGACTCTGGTTCTGACTCTGGTTCTGACTGGCTCTGACTGGTTCTGACTCTGGTTCTGACTGGTTCTGACTGGTTCTGACTGGTTCTGACTCTGGTTCTGACTCTGGTTCTGACTCTGGTTCTGACTGGCTCTGACTCTGGTTCTGACTCTGGTTCTGACTGGTTCTGACTCTGACTCTGGTTCTGACTCTGGTTCTGACTCTGGTTCTGACTCTGGTTCTGACTCTGGTTCTGACTCTGGTTCTGACTCTGGTTCTGACTGACTCTGGCTCTGACTCTGGTTCTGACTGGCTCTGACTCTGGTTCTGACTCTGGTTCTGACTGGTTCTGACTGGTTCTGACTCTGGTTCTGACTCTGGTTCTGACTGGTTCTGACTCTGGTTCTGACTGGTTCTGACTGGCTCTGACTCTGGTTCTGACTCTGGTTCTGACTGGTTCTGACTCTGGTTCTGACTCTGGTTCTGACTGGTTCTGACTCTGGTTCTGACTGGTTCTGACTCTGGCTCTGACTCTGGTTCTGACTCTGGTTCTGACTGGTTCTGACTGGCTCTGACTGGTTCTGACTCTGGTTCTGACTGGTTCTGACTCTGGTTCTGACTCTGGTTCTGACTGGTTCTGACTGGTTCTGACTCTGGTTCTGACTCTGGTTCTGACTGGTTCTGACTCTGGTTCTGACTGGCTCTGACTCTGGTTCTGACTCTGGTTCTGACTCTGGTTCTGACTGGTTCTGACTCTGGTTCTGACTCTGGTTCTGACTGGTTCTGACTCTGGTTCTGACTGGTTCTGGCTCTGACTTGGTTCTGACTCTGGTTCTGACTCTGGTTCTGACTGGTTCTGACTCTGGTTCTGACTCTGGCTCTGACTCTGGTTCTGACTCTGGTTCTGACTGGCTCTAACTCTGGTTCTGACTCTGGTTCTGACTCTGGTTCTGACTGGTTCTGACTCTGGTTCTGACTCTGGTTCTGACTGGTTCTGACTCTGGTTCTGACTCTGGTTCTGACTGGTTCTGACTCTGGTTCTGACTCTGGTTCTGACTGGTTCTGACTGGCTCTGACTGGTTCTGACTCTGGTTCTGACTGGTTCTGACTCTGGTTCTGACTCTGGCTCTGACTCTGGTTCTGACTCTGGTTCTGACTGGTTCTGACTGGCTCTGACTCTGGTTCTGACTCTGGTTCTGACTGGTTCTGACTCTGGTTCTGGCTCTGGTTCTGACTGGCTCTGACTGGTTCTGACTCTGGTTCTGACTGGTTCTGACTGGCTCTGACTCTGGTTCTGACTCTGGTTCTGACTCTGGTTCTGACTGGCTCTGACTCTGGTTCTGACTCTGGTTCTGACTGGTTCTGACTCTGACTCTGGTTCTGACTCTGGTTCTGACTGGTTCTGACTCTGGTTCTGACTGGTTCTGACTGGCTCTGACTCTGGTTCTGACTCTGGTTCTGACTCTGGTTCTGACTGGTTCTGACTCTGGCTCTGACTCTGGTTCTGACTCTGGTTCTGACTGGTTCTGACTCTGGTTCTGACTGGTTCTGACTGGCTCTGACTCTGGTTCTGACTCTGGTTCTGACTCTGACTCTGGTTCTGACTCTGGTTCTGACTCTGGTTCTGACTGACTCTGGCTCTGACTCTGGTTCTGACTGGCTCTGACTCTGGTTCTGACTCTGGTTCTGACTGGTTCTGACTCTGGTTCTGACTCTGGTTCTGACTGGTTCTGACTCTGGTTCTGACTGGTTCTGACTGGCTCTGACTCTGGTTCTGACTCTGGTTCTGACTGGTTCTGACTCTGGTTCTGACTCTGGTTCTGACTGGTTCTGACTCTGGTTCTGACTGGTTCTGACTCTGGCTCTGACTCTGGTTCTGACTCTGGTTCTGACTGGCTCTGACTCTGGTTCTGACTCTGGTTCTGACTGGTTCTGACTCTGGTTCTGACTGGTTCTGACTCTGGTTCTGACTCTGGTTCTGGCTCTGGTTCTGACTGGCTCTGACTGGTTCTGACTGGTTCTGACTCTGGTTCTGACTGTCTCTGACTCTGGTTCTGACTGGCTCTGACTCTGGTTCTGACTCTGGTTCTGACTGGTTCTGACTGGTTCTGACTCTGGCTCTGACTCTGGCTCTGACTCTGGTTCTGACTGGTTATGACTGGTTATGACTCTGGTTCTGACTGGTTCTGACTCTGGCTCTGACTCTGGCTCTGACTCTGGTTCTGACTGGTTCTGACTGGTTCTGACTCTGGTTCCGACTGGTTATGACTGGTTATGACTCTGGTTCTGACTGGTTCTGACTCTGGTTCTGACTCTGGTTCTGACTGGCTCTGACTCTGGTTCTGACTCTGGTTCTGACTCTGGTTCTGACTGGTTCTGGCTCTGACTCTGGTTCTGACTCTGGTTCTGACTGGTTCTGGTTCTGACTGGTTCTGACTGGCTCTGACTCTGGTTCTGACTCTGGTCTGACTCTGGTTCTGACTGGTTCTGACTGGCTCTGACTCTGGTTCTGACTCTGGCTCTGACTCTGGTTCTGACTCTGGGTCTGACTGGTTCTGACTCTGGCTCTGACTCTGGTTCTGACTCTGGTTCTGACTGGTTCTGACTCTGGTTCTGACTGGTTCTGACTGGCTCTGACTCTGGTTCTGACTCTGGTTCTGACTCTGACTCTGGTTCTGACTCTGGTTCTGACTCTGGTTCTGACTGACTCTGGCTCTGACTCTGGTTCTGACTGGCTCTGACTCTGGTTCTGACTCTGGTTCTGACTCTGGTTCTGACTGACTCTGGCTCTGACTCTGGTTCTGACTGGCTCTGACTCTGGTTCTGACTCTGGTTCTGACTCTGGTTCTGACTGGTTCTGACTCTGGTTCTGACTCTGGTTCTGACTGGTTCTGACTCTGGTTCTGACTGGTTCTGACTGGCTCTGACTCTGGTTCTGACTCTGGTTCTGACTGGTTCTGACTCTGGTTCTGACTCTGGTTCTGACTGGTTCTGACTCTGGTTCTGACTGGTTCTGACTCTGGCTCTGACTCTGGTTCTGACTCAGGTTCTGACTGGTTCTGACTGGCTCTGACTCTGGTTCTGACTCTGGTTCTGACTGGTTCTGACTCTGGTTCTGACTGGTTCTGACTCTGGTTCTGACTCTGGTTCTGGCTCTGGTTCTGACTGGCTCTGACTGGTTCTGACTGGTTCTGACTCTGGTTCTGACTGTCTCTGACTCTGGTTCTGACTGGCTCTGACTCTGGTTCTGACTCTGGTTCTGACTGGTTCTGACTGGTTCTGACTCTGGCTCTGACTCTGGCTCTGACTCTGGTTCTGACTGGTTATGACTGGTTATGGCTCTGGTTCTGACTGGTTCTGACTGGTTCTGACTCTGGCTCTGACTCTGGTTCTGACTGGTTCTGACTGGTTCTGACTCTGGTTCCGACTGGTTATGACTCTGGTTCTGACTGGCTCTGACTCTGGTTCTGACTCTGGTTCTGACTCTGGTTCTGACTGGTTCTGACTCTGGTTCTGACTCTGGCTCTGACTCTGGTTCTGACTCTGGTTCTGACTGGCTCTAACTCTGGTTCTGACTCTGGTTCTGACTCTGGTTCTGACTCTGGTTCTGACTCTGGTTCTGACTGGTTCTGACTGGTTCTGACTCTGGTTCTGACTCTGGTTCTGACTCTGGTTCTGACTGGTTCTGACTGGCTCTGACTGGTTCTGACTCTGGTTCTGACTGGTTCTGACTCTGGTTCTGACTCTGGCTCTGACTCTGGTTCTGACTCTGGTTCTGACTGGTTCTGACTGGCTCTGACTCTGGTTCTGACTCTGGTTCTGACTGGTTCTGACTCTGGTTCTGGCTCTGGTTCTGACTGGCTCTGACTGGTTCTGACTCTGGTTCTGACTGGTTCTGACTGGTTCTGACTGGCTCTGACTCTGTTCTGACTCTGGTTCTGACTCTGGTTCTGACTGGCTCTGACTCTGGTTCTGACTCTGGTTCTGACTGGTTCTGACTCTGACTCTGGTTCTGACTCTGGTTCTGACTCTGGTTCTGACTGGTTCTGACTGGCTCTGACTCTGGTTCTGACTCTGGTTCTGACTCTGGTTCTGACTGACTCTGGCTCTGACTTGGTTCTGACTGGCTCTGACTCTGGTTCTGACTCTGGTTCTGACTCTGGTTCTGACTGGTTCTGACTCTGGTTCTGACTCTGGTTCTGACTGGTTCTGACTCTGGTTCTGACTGGTTCTGACTGGCTCTGACTCTGGTTCTGACTCTGGTTCTGACTGGTTCTGACTCTGGTTCTGACTCTGGTTCTGACTGGTTCTGACTCTGGTTCTGACTGGTTCTGACTCTGGCTCTGACTCTGGTTCTGACTCTGGTTCTGACTGGTTCTGACTGGCTCTGACTCTGGTTCTGACTCTGGTTCTGACTGGTTCTGACTCTGGTTCTGACTCTGGTTCTGACTCGGTTCTGACTGGTTCTGACTGGCTCTGACTCTGGTTCTGACTCTGGTTCTGACTGGTTCTGACTCTGGTTCTGACTGGTTCTGACTCTGGTTCTGACTCTGGTTCTGACTCTGGTTCTGACTGGTCTGACTGGTTCTGACTGGTTCTGACTCTGGTTCTGACTGTCTCTGACTGGTTCTGACTGGCTCTGACTCTGGTTCTGACTCTGGTTCTGACTGGTTCTGACTGGTTCTGACTCTGGCTCTGACTCTGGCTCTGACTCTGGTTCTGACTGGTTATGACTGGTTATGCTCTGGTTCTGACTGGTTCTGACTGGTTCTGACTCTGGCTCTGACTCTGGTTCTGACTGGTTCTGACTGGTTCTGACTCTGGTTCGATGGTTTGACTCTGGTTCTGACTGGCTCTGACTCTGGTTCTGACTCTGGTTCTGACTCTGGTTCTGACTGGTTCTGACTCTGGTTCTGACTCTGGCTCTGACTCTGGTTCTGACTCTGGTTCTGACTGGCTCTAACTCTGGTTCTGACTCTGGTTCTGATCTGGTTCTGACTGGTTCTGACTCTGGTTCTGACTCTGGTTCTGACTGGTTCTGACTCTGGTTCTGACTCTGGTTCTGACTGGTTCTGACTCTGGTTCTGACTCTGGTTCTGACTGGTTCTGACTGGCTCTGACTGGTTCTGACTCTGGTTCTGACTGGTTCTGACTCTGGTTCTGACTCTGGCTCTGACTCTGGTTCTGACTCTGGTTCTGACTGGTTCTGACTGGCTCTGACTCTGGTTCTGACTCTGGTTCTGACTGGTTCTGACTCTGGTTCTGGCTCTGGTTCTGACTGGCTCTGACTGGTTCTGACTCTGGTTCTGACTGGTTCTGACTGGTTCTGACTGTCTGACTCTGTTCTGACTCTGGTTCTGACTCTGGTTCTGACTGGCTCTGACTCTGGTTCTGACTCTGGTTCTGACTGGTTCTGACTCTGACTCTGGTTCTGACTCTGGTTCTGACTCTGGTTCTGACTGGTTCTGACTGGCTCTGACTCTGGTTCTGACTCTGGTTCTGACTCGGTTCTGACTGGTTCTGACTGGCTCTGACTCTGGTTCTGACTCTGGTTCTGACTGGTTCTGACTCTGGTTCTGACTGGTTCTGACTGGCTCTGACTCTGGTTCTGACTCTGGTTCTGACTCTGACTCTGGTTCTGACTCTGGTTCTGACTCTGGTTCTGACTGACTCTGGCTCTGACTCTGGTTCTGACTGGCTCTGACTCTGGTTCTGACTCTGGTTCTGACTTGGTTCTGACTGGTTCTGACTCTGGTTCTGACTGGTTCTGACTGGCTCTGACTCTGGTTCTGACTCTGGTTCTGACTGGTTCTGACTCTGGTTCTGACTCTGGTTCTGACTGGTTCTGACTCTGGTTCTGACTGGTTCTGACTCTGGCTCTGACTCTGGTTCTGACTCTGGTTCTGACTGGTTCTGACTGGCTCTGACTCTGGTTCTGACTCTGGTTCTGACTGGTTCTGACTCTGGTTCTGACTGGTTCTGACTCTGGTTCTGACTCTGGTTCTGGCTCTGGTTCTGACTGGCTCTGACTGGTTCTGACTGGTTCTGACTCTGGTTCTGACTGTCTCTGACTCTGGTTCTGACTGGCTCTGACTCTGGTTCTGACTCTGGTTCTGACTGGTTCTGACTGGTTCTGACTCTGACTCTGGCTCTGACTCTGGTTCTGACTGGTTATGACTCTGGTTCTGACTGGTTCTGACTCTGGCTCTGACTCTGGCTCTGACTCTGGTTCTGACTGGTTCTGACTGGTTCTGACTCTGGTTCGACTGGTTATGACTGGTTATGACTCTGGTTCTGACTGGTTCTGACTCTGGTTCTGACTCTGGTTCTGACTGGCTCTGACTCTGGTTCTGACTCTGGTTCTGACTGGTTCTGACTCTGGTTCTGACTCTGGTTCTGACTGGCTCTGACTCTGGTTCTGACTCTGGTCTGACTTGGTTCTGACTGGTTCTGACTGGCTCTGACTCTGGTTCTGACTCTGGTTCTGACTCTGGTTCTGACTCTGGTTCTGACTGGTTCTGACTCTGGTTCTGACTGGTTCTGACTCTGGTTCTGACTGGTTCTGACTGGTTCTGACTCTGGTTCTGACTGGTTCTGACTGGCTCTGACTCTGGTTCTGACTCTGGTTCTGACTCTGGGTCTGACTGGTTCTGACTCTGGCTCTGACTCTGGTTCTGACTCTGGTTCTGTCTGACTCTGGTTCTGACTCTGGTTCTGACTCTGACTCTGGTTCTGACTCTGGTTCTGACTCTGGTTCTGACTCTGGCTCTGACTCTGGTTCTGACTGGCTCTGACTCTGGTTCTGACTCTGGTTCTGACTCTGGTTCTGACTGGTTCTGACTCTGGTTCTGACTCTGGTTCTGACTGGTTCTGACTCTGGTTCTGACTGGCTCTGACTCTGGTTCTGACTCTGGTTCTGACTGGTTCTGACTCTGGTTCTGACTGGTTCTGACTCTGGTTCTGACTCTGGTTCTGACTCTGGTTCTGACTGCTCTGGTTCTGACTGGTTCTGACTCTGGTTCTGACTGTCTCTGACTCTGGTTCTGACTGGCTCTGACTCTGGTTCTGACTCTGGTTCTGACTGGTTCTGACTCTGGTTCTGACTCTGGCTCTGACTCTGGCTCTGACTCTGGTTCTGACTGGTTCTGACTGGTTCTGACTCTGGTTCTGACTGGTTCTGACTGGTTCTGACTCTGGTTCTGACTGGTTCTGACTCTGGTTCTGACTCTGGTTCTGACTGGCTCTGACTTGGTTCTGACTCTGGTTCTGACTCTGGTTCTGACTGGTTCTGGCTCTGACTCTGGTTCTGACTCTGGTTCTGACTCTGGTTCTGACTGGTTCTGACTGGCTCTGACTCTGGTTCTGACTCTGGTTCTGACTCTGGTTCTGACTGGTTCTGGCTCTGACTCTGGTTCTGACTCTGGTTCTGACTCTGGTTCTGACTGGTTCTGACTGGCTCTGACTCTGGTTCTGACTCTGGTTCTGGCTCTGGTTCTGACTGGCTGACTGGTTCTGACTGGTTCTGACTCTGGTTCTGACTGTCTCTGACTCTGGTTCTGACTGGCTCTGACTCTGGTTCTGACTCTGGTTCTGACTGGTTCTGACTCTGGCTCTGACTCTGGCTCTGACTCTGGTTCTGACTGGTTCTGACTCTGGTTCTGACTGGTTCTGACTCTGGCTCTGACTCTGGCTCTGACTCTGGTTCTGACTGGTTCTGACTGGTTCTGACTCTGGTTCTGACTGGTTCTGACTGGTTATGACTCTGGTTCTGACTGGTTCTGACTCTGGTTCTGACTCTGGTTCTGACTGGCTCTGACTCTGGTTCTGACTCTGGTTCTGACTGGTTCTGGCTCTGACTCTGGTTCTGACTCTGGTTCTGGTTCTGACTGGCTCTGACTCTGGTTCTGACTCTGGTCCTGACTCTGGTTCTGACTGGTTCTGACTGGCTCTGACTCTGGTTCTGACTCTGGCTCTGACTCTGGTTCTGACTCTGGTTCTGACTGGTTCTGACTCTGGTTCTGACTGGTTCTGACTCTGGTTCTGACTCTGGTTCTGACTGGTTCTGACTCTGGTTCTGACTGGTTCTGACTGGCTCTGACTCTGGTTCTGACTCTGGTTCTGACTCTGGTTCTGACTGGTTCTGACTCTGGCTCTGACTCTGGTTCTGACTCTGGTTCTGACTGGTTCTGACTCTGGTTCTGACTCTGGTTCTGCTTGACTCTGGTTCTGACTCTGGTTCTGACTCTGGTTCTGATGCTCTGGCTCTGACTCTGGTTCTGACTGGCTCTGACTCTGGTTCTGACTCTGGTTCTGACTCTGGTTCTGACTGGTTCTGACTCTGGTTCTGACTCTGGTTCTGACTGGTTCTGACTCTGGTTCTGACTGGTTCTGACTGGCTCTGACTCTGGTTCTGACTCTGGTTCTGACTGGTTCTGACTCTGGTTCTGACTCTGGTCTCTGACTCTGGTTCTGACTCTGGTTCTGACTGGTTCTGACTGGCTCTGACTCTGGTTCTGACTCTGGTTCTGACTGGTTCTGACTCTGGTTCTGACTGGTTCTGACTCTGGTTCTGACTTGGTTCTGCTCTGGTTCTGACTGGCTCTGACTGGTTCTGACTGGTTCTGACTCTGGTTCTGACTGTCTCTGACTCTGGTTCTGACTGGCTCTGACTCTGGTTCTGACTCTGGTTCTGACTGGTTCTGACTCTGGTTCTGACTCTGGCTCTGACTCTGGCTCTGACTCTGGTTCTGACTGGTTCTGACTGGTTCTGACTCTGGTTCTGACTGGTTCTGACTGGTTCTGACTCTGGTTCTGACTGGTTCTGACTCTGGTTCTGACTCTGGTTCTGACTGGCTCTGACTCTGGTTCTGACTCTGGTTCTGACTCTGGTTCTGACTGGTTCTGGCTCTGACTCTGGTTCTGACTCTGGTTCTGACTGGTTCTGGTTCTGACTGGTTCTGACTGGCTCTGACTCTGGTTCTGACTCTGGTTCTGACTCTGGTTCTGACTGGTTCTGACTGGCTCTGACTCTGGTTCTGACTCTGGCTCTGACTCTGGTTCTGACTCTGGTTCTGACTGGTTCTGACTCTGGTTCTGACTGGTTCTGACTCTGGTTCTGACTGGTTCTGACTCTGGTTCTGACTGGTTCTGGTTCTGACCCCTCAGCGCTCTGGAGGCTCTGGTGAACTTTGCGTACAGCGGCCATGTTGCGATCGACCAGCAGAACGTGCAGAGCCTCCTGATGGGAGCCAGCTTCCTGCAGCTGCAGAGCGTCAAGGAGGCGTGCTGCTGCTACCTGCAGGACAGGTACACACACACACACACACACACACACACACACACACACACACAGCTACTGCTGCTACCTGCAGGACAGGTACACACACACACACACACACACACACACACACACACAGCTACTGCTGCTACCTGAGGAGCAGGTACACACACACACACACACACACACGCACAGCTACTGCTGCTACCTGCAGGACAGGTAGCTCACACACACACACACACACACTCACACGCACACACGCACACACACACGCACACACACACCTACTGCTGCTACCTGGTAGCACACACACACACACACACCTACTGCTGCTACCTGGTAGCACACACACACACACACAAACACACGCACACCTACTGCTGCTACCTGCAGGACAGGTAGCTCACACACACACACATACACACACACGCACACTCACACGCACACACGCACGCACACACACCCGCACGCACACACACACGCACACACACACACGCACACTCACACACACACACGCACGCATGCACACACACACACACACACTCACACACGCACACTCACACACACACACACACACACACACACACACAGCACTGCTGCTACTGCAGACAGGTAGCACACACACACACACTACACACACACACACACGCACACACGCACACTTACACACACACACGCACGCATGCACCACACACACACACACACACACACAGGTAACTGCCCCTCCCCCCGCAGGCTGCACCCTAAGAACTGCCTGGGCGTGCGTCAGTTCGCGGAGACCATGATGTGCACGTCTCTCTACGACTCCGCCAGCAGCTTCCTGTTCCAGAACTTCCTGCAGGTCTGCGAGTCCGAAGAGTTCCTGAGCCTGAGGGCCGAGGAGCTGCTGGAGCTGGTGGGCTGCGACGAGCTGCACGTCAGAGCAGAGGAGCAGGTGAGGGGACAGGGGAGGGGACAGGGTGAGGGGACAGGTGAGGGGACAGGTGAGGGGGGGACAGGTGGGCTGCGACGAGCTGCACGTCAGAGCAGAGGAGCAGGTGAGACAGGGGAGGGGACAGGGGAGGGGACAGGTGAGGGGGGACAGGTGAGGGGGGGACAGGTGGGCTGCGACGAGCTGCACGTCAGAGCAGAGGAGCAGGTGAGGGGACAGGGGAGGGGACAGGTGAGGGGGGGACAGGTGAGGGGGGGGACAGGTGGGCTGCGACGAGCTGCACGTCAGAGCAGAGGAGCAGGTGAGGGGACAGGGGGGGACAGGTGAGGGGGACAGGTGAGGGGGGGGACAGGTGGGCTGCGACGAGCTGCACGTCAGAGCAGAGGAGCAGGTGAGGGGACAGGGGAGGGGACAGGGGAGGGGGGGACAGGTGGGCTGCGACGAGCTGCACGTCAGAGCAGAGGAGCAGGTGAGGAGACAGGGGAGGGGACAGGTGAGGGGGGACAGGTGAGGGGGGGACAGGTGGGCTGCGACGAGCTGCACGTCAGAGCAGAGGAGCAGGTGAGGGGACAGGGGAGGGGACAGGTGAGGGGACAGGTGAGGGGGGGGACAGGTGGGCTGCGACGAGCTGCACGTCAGAGCAGAGGAGCAGGTGAGGGGACAGGGGAGGGGACAGGGGAGGGGACAGGTGAGGGGGGGACAGGTGGGCTGCGACGAGCTGCACGTCAGAGCAGAGGAGCAGGTGAGGGGACAGGGGAGGGGACAGTGAGGGGGGGACAGGTGAGGGGGGGACAGGTGAGCGGGGGACAGGTGAGCTGCGACGAGCTGCACGTCAGAGCAGAGGAGCAGGTGAGGGGACAGGGGAGGGGACAGGGGAGGGGACAGGTGAGGGGGGACAGGTGAGGGGGGGGACAGGTGAGCTGTGACGAGCTGCACGTCAGAGCAGAGGAGCAGGTGAGGGGACAGGGGAGGGGACAGGTGAGGGGGGGACAGGTGGGCTGCGACGAGCTGCACGTCAGAGCAGAGGAGCAGGTGAGGGGACAGGGGAGGGGACAGGTGAGGGGGGGGACAGGTGAGGGGGGACAGGTGGGCTGTGACGAGCTACACGTCAGAGCAGAGGAACAGGTGAGGGGACAGGTGAGGGGGACAGGGGAGGGGGGACAGGTGAGGGGGACAGGTGAGGGGGGGGTACCTGTGCAGGTGTGACAGTGTGTGTTACAGTGTGTGTTACTGTGTGTGTTACAGGTGTGATACCTGTGCAGGTGTGACAGGTGTGTTACAGTGTGTGTTACCTGTGCAGGTGTGACAGTGTGTGTTACTGTGTGTGTGACAGTGTGTGTTACCTGTGCAGGTGTGACAGTGTGTGTTACAGTGTGTGTTACTGTGTGTGTGACAGTGTGTGTTACCTGTGCAGGTGTGACAGTGTGTGTGACAGTGTGTGTGACAGTGTGTGACAGTGTGTGTTACCTGTGCAGGTGTGACAGTGTGTGTTACCTGTGCAGGTGTTACAGTGTGTGTGACAGTGTGTGTTACCTGTGCAGGTGTGACAGTGTGTGTGACAGTGTGTGTGACAGTGTGTGACAGTGTGTGTTACCTGTGCAGGTGTGACAGTGTGTGTTACCTGTGCAGGTGTTACAGTGTGTGTGACAGTGTGTGTTACCTGTGCAGGTGTGACAGTGTGTGTGACAGTGTGTGTTACAGTGTGTGTTACCTGTGCAGGTGTTCGAGGCGGTGCTGGCCTGGGTGCACCAGAGCAGGGACCTGAGGGAGTCCCTGCTGCCCGAGCTGCTCTCTAGGATCCGCCTCCCTCTCTGCCGGCCTCAGTTCCTGACGGACCGCGTCCAGCAGGACGAGCTGGTTCGCTGCTGCCATCAGTGCAGGTGAGAGGACACATCAACGGTCTGCTATCATGCAAGTGCACTTTCTGATGTCTTCTCTGCGTCGCCACGTGTCCCCGGTCTGTCCCCGGTGTGTCACCACGTGTCCCCGGTGTGTCACCATGTGTCCCTGTGTGTCCCCGGTGTGTCACCATGTGTCCCTGTGTGTCACCCACGTGTCCCCGGTGTGTCACCATGTGTCCCGGTGTGTCACCATGTGTCCCTGTGTGTCCCCAGTGTGTCCCCGGTGTGTCACCACGTGTCCCCGGTGTCACTGTGTGTCCCAGTGTGTCCCGGTGTGTCACCATGTGTCCCCGGTGTCCCCCCATGTGTCACCATGTCCCCCCGGTGTGTCCCCGGTCCCCCACGGTGTGTCACCATGTGTCCCCGGTGTGTCCATGTGTCCCCGGTGTGTCACCATGTGTCCCTGTGTGTTCCCAGTGTGTCCCCATGTCCCCCCGGTGTCCCCCCATGTGTCCCCGGTCCCCCACGGTGTGTCACCATGTGTCCCCGGTGTGTCCCAGTGTGTCCATGTGTCCCCGGTGTGTCACCATGTGTCCCCTGTGTGTCCCCGATGTGTCCCAGGTGTGTCACCATGTCCCCCCGGTGTGTCCCCGTGTGTCAGGAGACTCTCAAAGTGTCAGGAACAAACCCCTCTCTCTGTGTTTGTCCTGGCTGTGTCTCCTGTCAGGGATCTGGTGGACGAAGCCAAAGACTTCCACCTGATGCCGGAGCGTCGGCCTCGCCTGCCGGCCTTCAAGACCCGAGCCCGGAGCTGCACCTCCATCACAGGCCTCATCTACGCTGTGGGCGGGCTCAACTCCTCAGGTACCTGTCCATCACTGCCGGTCTCTGATTGGTCTTCAGCTGACAGGTGGTGTGATGTCACTGCCGGTTTCTGATTGGTCTTCAGCTGACAGGTGGTGTGATGTCACTGCCGGTCTCTGATTGGTCCTCAGCTGACAGGTGGTGTGATGTCACTGCCGGTCTCTGATTGGTCCTCAGCTGACAGGTGGTGTGATGTCACTGCCGGTCTCTGATTGGTCCTCAGCTGACAGGTGGTGTGATGTCACTGCCGGTCTCTGATTGGTCCTCAGCTGACAGCTTTCTCTCTGCAGGTGACTCCTTAAACGTGGTTGAGGTGTTTGATCCAATCGGGAACTTCTGGGAGCGATGTCAGCCAATGAAGACGTCTCGCAGCAGAGTGGGCGTGGCCGTCGTCAACGGGCTGCTGTACGCCATTGGTGGATACGACGGACAATCACGGCTCAGCACAGTGGAGGTTTACAACCCAGAGACGGACAGCTGGACCCGCGTGGCGAGCATGAACAGCCAGCGCAGGTTGGTCCCCGGAGCACGAGTCAGCCGGTTCCACATTCCATTCCCACGGCATCGTTTAGGAATGTGAGGTCCGGCGCCTGAGGAAACGTTCCTCGCAGCTCGCCGAGGCCTCCTGCGTGGCTGCGGCGGGGCGGGGCCTGTAGCGTGTGCCTACACTTCCTGTAAACTAACCTGTGCAAAGGTTTCTCGAATAAATGTCATTTTGTTGGTGGAAGAAGCATGCATCATGTTTTACCCTGCCCCTCAGAACCGGAATCCAGAACCGTTAAGAACCGGAATCCAGAACCGTTAAGAACCGGAATCCAGAACCGTTAAGAACCGGAATCCAGAACCGTTAAGAACCGGAATCCAGAACCGTTAAGAACCGGAATCCAGAACCGTTAAGAACCGGAATCCAGAACCGTTAAGAACCGGAATCGAAAAGTAGAACCGGAATCAGAATCGTGGAAATTCAAATGATACCCAACCCTAGTCAGCATTATGAGTCCTGACCTGAGTCAGCATTATGAGTCCTGACCTGAGTCAGCATTATGAGTCCTGACCTGAGTCAGCATTATGAGTCCTGACCTGAGTCAGCATGATGAGTCCTGACCTGAGTCAGCATCATGAGTCCTGACCTGAGTCAGCATTATGAGTCCTGACCTGAGTCAGCATTATGAGTCCTGACCTGAGTCAGCATGATGAGTCCTGACCTGAGTCAGCATTATGAGTCCTGACCTGAGTCAGCATTATGAGTCCTGACCTGAGTCAGCATTATGAGTCCTGACCTGAGTCAGCATTATGAGTCCTGACCTGAGTCAGCATCATGAGTCCTGAACCCTGAGTCAGCATTATGAGTCCTGACCTGAGTCAGCATTATGAGTCCTGACCTGAGTCAGCATTATGAGTCCTGACCTGAGTCAGCATTATGAGTCCTGACCTGAGTCAGCATTATGAGTCCTGACCTGAGTCAGCATCATGAGTCCTGAACCCTGAGTCAGCATTATGAGTCCTGACCTGAGTCAGCATTATGAGTCCTGACCTGAGTCAGCATCATGAGTCCTGAACCCTGAGTCAGCATCATGAGTCCTGAACCCTGAGTCAGCATGATGAGTCCTGACCTGAGTCAGCATCATGAGTCCTGAACCCTGAGTCAGCATGATGAGTCCTGAACCCTGAGTCAGCATTATGAGTCCTGAACCCTGAGTCAGCATTGTGAGTCCTGACCTGAGTCAGCATGATGAGTCCTGACCCCTGAGTCAGCATTATGAGTCCTGACCTGAGTCAGCATCATGAGTCCTGACCTGAGTCAGCATTATGAGTCCTGACCTGAGTCAGCATGATGAGTCCTGACCTGAGTCAGCATGATGAGTCCTGACCTGAGTCAGCATTATGAGTCCTGACCTGAGTCAGCATCATGAGTCCTGACCTGAGTCAGCATTATGAGTCCTGACCTGAGTCAGCATGATGAGTCCTGACCTGAGTCAGCATTATGAGTCCTGACCTGAGTCAGCATCATGAGTCCTGAACCCTGAGTCAGCATGATGAGTCCTGACCTGAGTCAGCATCATGAGTCCTGAACCCTGAGTCAGCATGATGAGTCCTGAACCCTGAGTCAGCATTATGAGTCCTGAACCCTGAGTCAGCATTGTGAGTCCTGACCTGAGTCAGCATGATGAGTCCTGACCCCTGAGTCAGCATTATGAGTCCTGACCTGAGTCAGCATTATGAGTCCTGAACCCTGAGTCAGCATGATGAGTCCTGACCTGAGTCAGCATCATGAGTCCTGAACCCTGAGTCAGCATGATGAGTCCTGAACCCTGAGTCAGCATTATGAGTCCTGAACCCTGAGTCAGCATTGTGAGTCCTGACCTGAGTCAGCATGATGAGTCCTGACCTGAGTCAGCATCATGAGTCCTGAACCCTGAGTCAGCATGATGAGTCCTGAACCCTGAGTCAGCATTATGAGTCCTGACCTGAGTCAGCATCATGAGTCCTGAGCCCTGAGTCAGCATTATGAGTCCTGACCTGAGTCAGCATGATGAGTCCTGAACCCTGAGTCAGCATTATGAGTCCTGACCTGAGTCAGCATTATGAGTCCTGAACCCTGAGTCAGCATTATGAGTCCTGACCTGAGTCAGCATTATGAGTCCTGACCTGAGTCAGCATGATGAGTCCTGAACCCTGAGTCAGCATTATGAGTCCTGACCTGAGTCAGCATTATGAGTCCTGAACCCTGAGTCAGCATTATGAGTCCTGACCTGAGTCAGCATTATGAGTCCTGACCTGAGTCAGCATTATGAGTCCTGAACCCTGAGTCAGCATTATGAGTCCTGACCTGAGTCAGCATTATGAGTCCTGAACCCTGAGTCAGCATTATGAGTCCTGAACCCTGAGTCAGCATTATGAGTCCTGAACCCTGAGTCAGCATTATGAGTCCTGAACCCTGAGTCAGCATTATGAGTCCTGAACCCTGAGTCAGCATCATGAGTCCTGAACCCTGAGTCAGCATTATGAGTCCTGAACCCTGAGTCAGCATTATGAGTCCTGAACCCTGAGTCAGCATCATGAGTCCTGAACCCTGAGTCCGCATGAGGAGTCCTGAATCCTGAGTCAGCATTATGAGTCCTGAACCCTGAGTCAGCATCATGAGTCCTGAACCCTGAGTCAGCATTATGAGTCCTGACCTGAGTCAGCATTATGAGTCCTGAATCCTGAGTCAGCATTATGAGTCCTGACATGAGTCAGCATGATGAGTCCTGAGCCCTGAGTCAGCATTATGAGTCCTGACCTGAGTCAGCATTATGAGTCCTGAACCCTGAGTCAGCACGATGAGTCCTGAACCCTGAGTCAGCATTATGAGTCCTGAACCCTGAGTCAGCATGATGAGTCCTGAGCCCTGAGTCAACATTATGAGTCCTGAACCCTGAGTCAGCATGATGAGTCCTGAACCCTGAGTCAGCATTATGAGTCCTGACATGAGTCAGCATGATGAGTCCTGAGCCCTGAGTCAGCATTATGAGTCCTAAACCCTGAGTCAGCATCATGAGTCCTGAACCCTGAGTCAGCATTATGAGTCCTGAGCCCTGAGTCAGCATTATGAGTCCTGAACCCTGAGTCAGCATTATGAGTCCTGAACCCTGAGTCAGCACTATGAGTCCTAACCCCTGAGTCAGCATTATGAGTCCTGAACCCTGAGTCAGCATTATGAGTCCTGAACCATGAGTCAGCATGATGAGTCCTGAACCCTGAGTCAGCATTATGAGTCCTAACCCATGAGTCAGCATTATGAGTCCTGAGCCCTGAGTCAGCATTATGAGTCCTGAACCCTGAGTCAGCATTATGAGTCCTAACCCATGACTCAGCATTATGAGTCCTGAGCCCCGAGTCAGCATTATGTGTACTGAACCCCGAGTCAGCATCATGAGTCCTGAACCCCGAGTCAGCATTATGAGTCCTGAGCCCTGAGTCAGCATTATGAGTCCTGAACCCTGAGTCAGCATTATGAGTCCTGAACCCTGAGTCAGCACTATGAGTCCTAACCCCTGAGTCAGCATTATGAGTCCTGAGCCCTGAGTCAGCATTATGAGTCCTGAGCCCTGAGTCAGCATTATGAGTCCTGAACTCTGAGTCAGCATTATGAGTCCTGAACCCTGAGTCAGCATTATGAGTCCTGACCCCTGACCTGAGTCAGCATTATGAGTCCTGACCCCTGACCTGAGTCAGCATTATGAGTCCTGAACCCTGAGTCAGCATCATGAGTCCTGAACCCTGACCTGAGTCAGCATTATGAGTCCTGAACCCTGAGTCAGCATTATGAGTCCTGAACCCTGAGATGAGTCTGCATTATGAGTCCTGAACCCTGAGTCAGCATGATGAGGCCTGAACCCTGACATGAGTCAGCATTATGAGTCCTGACCCCTGACCTGAGTCAGCATTATGAGTCCTGAGCCCTGAGTCAGCATTATGAGTCCTGAACCCTGAGTCAGCATTATGAGTCCTGAACCATGAGTCAGCATGATGAGTCCTGAACCCTGAGTCAGCATTATGAGTCCTGAACCTGAGTCAGCATTATGAGTCCTAACCCCTGACCTGAGTCAGCATTATGAGTCCTGAACTCTGAGTCAGCATTATGAGTCCTGAACCCTGAGTCAGCATTATGAGTCCTGAACCCTGACCTGAGTCAGCATCATGAGTCCTGAACCCTGAGTCAGCATTATGAGTCCTGAACCCTGACATGAGTCAGCATTATGAGTCTTGAACCCTGACTCAGCATGATGAGTCCTGAAGCCTGAGTCAGCATTATGAGTCCTGAAGCCTGAGTCAGCATGATGAGTCCTGAACCATGAGTCAGCATGATGAGTCCTGAACCCTGAGATGAGTCAGCATTATGAATCCTGACTCCTGAGTCAGCATGATGAGTCCTGACCCCTGACCTGAGTCAGCATTATGAGTCCTGACCCCTGAGATGAGTCAGCGTTATGAGTCCTGACCCCTGAGATGAGTCAGCGTTATGAGTCCTGACCCCTGAGTCAGCATTATGAGTCCTGACCCCTGAGTCAGCATTATGAGTCCTGACCCCTGAGTCAGCATGATGAGTCCTGACCCCTGACCTGAGTCAGCATTATGAGTCCTGACCCCTGAGATGAGTCAGCGTTATGAGTCCTGACCCCTGAGATGAGTCAGCGTTATGAGTCCTGACCCCTGAGTCAGCATTATGAGTCCTGACCCCTGAGTCAGCATTATGAGTCCTGACCCCTGAGATGAGTTAGCGTTATGAGTCCTGATCAGTGTGTGTTCCTCAGTGCTATGGGGACCGTGGTGGTCGATGGGATGATCTACGTTTGCGGCGGCTATGACGGGAAGTCGTCTCTGAACTCAGTGGAGCGCTACAGCCCGGAGACCGACCGGTGAGTCAGCATAAATACGTTCAATATATATTATAGATTCACTTCATACTTTATAATGTTTCTGATCTATATACATTTAATTATTATTGTAAAATACACATGCTGTAAAATATTATTTGTAATATTTATATGTGCTCTTTTTTATATATATATATATATATATATGTATACTATCTAACAGGTGGTGCTGGTGGCCGATACTATACATTATATCATATATGTAGTGTCATAATAATAATAAATGTGTGTATACAGATGGACGCTGGTTACGGAGATGAGTGCGAGTCGCAGCGCTGCCGGCGTCACGGTATTCGACGGACGCATCTTCGTGTCCGGCGGCCATGACGGTCTGCAGATCTTCAACACGGTCAGTCTCTCCTTTTACCACATACACACACACACATAACATGTGTAATAACGTGTGTGCAGGAGGATAATAACGTGTGTAATAACATGTGTAATAACATGTGTAATAACATGTGTGCAGGTGGATAATAACGTGTGTAATAACATGTGTGCAGGAGGATAATAACGTGTGTAATAACATGTGTAATAACATGTGTGCAGGAGGATAATAACGTGTGTAATAACATGTGTGCAGGAGGATAATAACGTGTGTAATAACGTGTGTAATAACATGTGTGCAGGTGGATAATAACGTGTGTAATAACATGTGTAATAACATGTGTGCAGGAGGATAATAACGTGTGTGCAGGAGGATAATAACGTGTGTAATAACATGTATGCAGGAGGATAATAACGTGTGTAATAACGTGTGTAATAACATGTGTGCAGGAGGATAATAACGTGTGTAATAACGTGTGTAATAACATGTGTGCAGGAGGATAATAACGTGTGTAATAACATGTGTGCAGGAGGATAATAACGTGTGTAATAACATGTGTGCAGGAGGATAATAACGTGTGTAATAACATGTGTAATAACATGTGTGCAGGAGGATAATAACATGTGTAATAACGTGTGTAATAACATGTATGCAGGAGGATAATAACGTGTGTAATAACATGTATGCAGGAAGATAATAACGTGTGTAATAACATGTGTGCAGGTGGATAATAACGTGTGTAATAACGTGTGTAATAACATGTATGCAGGAGGATAATAACATGTGTAATAACATGTGTGCAGGAGGATAATAACGTGTGTAATAACATGTGTGCAGGTGGATAATAACGTATGTAATAACATGTGTGCAGGAGGATAATAACATGTGTAATAACGTGTGTAATAACATGTGTGCAGGAGGATAATAACGTGTGTAATAACATGTGTGCAGGAGGATAATAACATGTGTAATAACGTGTGTAATAACATGTGTGCAGGAGGATAATAACATGTGTAATAACGTGTGTAATAACATGTGTGCAGGTGGATAATAACATGTGTAATAACATGTGTGCAGGTGGATAATAACGTGTGTAATAACATGTGTGTAGGAGGATAATAACGTGTGTAATAACATGTGTGCAGGAGTATAATAACGTGTGTAATAACATGTGTAATAACGTGTGCAGGTGGATAATAACGTGTGTAATAACATGTGTGCAGGAGGATAATAACGTGTGTAATAACGTGTGTAATAACATGTGTGCAGGTGGATAATAACGTGTGTAATAACATGTGTGCAGGTGGATAATAACGTGTGTAATAACATGTGTGCAGGTGGATAATAACGTGTGTAATAACATGTGTGCAGGTTGATAATAACGTGTGTAATAACATGTGTGCAGGTGGATAATAACGTGTGTAATAACATGTGTGCAGGTGGATAATAACGTGTGTAATAACGTGTGTAATAACATGTGTGCAGGTTGATAATAACGTGTGTAATAACATGTGTGCAGGTCGATAATAACGTGTGTAATAACATGTGTGCAGGCGGAGTATTACAACCACCACACGGACCGCTGGCACCCGGCGGCGGCCATGTTGAATAAGCGCTGCCGGCACGGCGCGGCGGCGCTCGGCAGCATGATGTTCGTGGCGGGGGGGGTATGACGGCTCGGGCTTCCTGAGCGGGGCGGAGGTGTTCGACTCTCGGGGGGGGCAGTGGTGCCCCCTGGTGGCCATGAACACGCGGCGCAGCAGAGTCTCTCTGGTGGCCTCCGCCGGGCGCCTCTTCGCTGTGGGGGGGTACGACGGGCAGTCCAACCTGGGCTCTGTGGAGGTCTACACTTCGGACCCCCCCCGCTGGAGCTTCATGGCCCCCATGGTGTCTCACCAGGGGGGGGTGGGGGTGGGCTGCGTGCCGCTGCAGCCCGCCTAGCCCCTCACCCTGAGGGCAGCCCAATCAGATCCATCGGTACGACGGCCGGCGCAGACCTGCACACTGACGCCGGCCCGCGGCATTATGGGTAAAGACTATCCGGCTAGCCACGGAGGCTAACGCTAGCATGGGACCGATTCATGTTAATGTTGATTTATACTTGATTATGACTGGAGGTCACTTCCTGTCCCAAGACCGGAACAGGAAGCTCTGATCCCAGGTCACTGATCAGCTGACAGGAAGTGCAGCTGCATGAACAGGAAGTAGATGGACACACGTCTGCAGACTGGAACATCTTCTAAATAAAACGCTGAACAAAGACAACATGTCCCCCCCCCTGTGATTCAGAGGCCAGAGTGATGTCATAACCCCCCCACTCATCTGACTGCTGTTTTTATTGTGAACAAGGAGAGACTCATGCTAACATGCTAACACCAACTCACTTCCTGTCCCCTGGTCTGGAGGTCAATGGTTTCTGGATGTGTTTTTGGTTGTTAGTCTGAAATCAGGTCTGGGGTTTCCACGAGCTGCAGAGACTTCAACGTGTTCTCCTACGTCAGTCTGTCCCCACTGGTGATTTAGGTGGCTGACGACGAGAGTTAAATGAGACGAAACGTCATCACGAGTAATTGTGTTAATAAAGAGCGTATTTAATGAAAGCTGATCTGGTTTGCTTCATCGTGTTCTCCTCAGATTCCTGACTCCTCCATCCGATATCACACGCTTCATTCTGAGGGACTAGACCCAGGAGGAACCAATGTCATGACTAGAATATCTCACATCACTTTCAGATCCAGACTCCAGGGCACACGGTGTCAATTATTTTATTGTTGCGATGCAAATTAAACAAAAACAATGAATACAAATCATCTTTAAAGTTTCTTTAATATCCAGTAGCAGCGGTTTGTTCATCAGAAACCATCAACAACAATAAATACACCTCATACAACCACTGTATATCGATGTTATATTTGACTGTGTATATAATATCAGCTTGACTCAGAATCACTGAACAGGTCAAAGGGCAACTCAGTTTCCCACAATCCTTTGGGTTTAGCGGTGCGTTCAGGTGTCCTTGTCTCCCAGGTAACTCAGTGAAAGGTGTGTATATAATATATCGATATTTAATATAGCAACAAGGAACCCCTGAACACCTCACCGGTTTCACTTTCATTATTCATATATATTTATTAATATATCTATATACAGTTATATTTATTACTTTACTCAGGGTCCTGGAGGTCCGCAGGGATCAGGGTCCTGGAGGTCCTCCGGGTTAGGGTCCCGGAGATCCTCCGGTATCAGGGTCCGGAGGTCCGCAGGTATCAGGGTCCTGGAGGTCCTGCAGAGTCAGTCCTGGAGTCTCTCTGGCACTGAGTGCAGACCTGAAACCCTGCAGAGGATCATAATTCTGTTTTTATTATTTCATGGTTAGGCTCTAATGTTTCTGCTGACTCGTGGTTAGGCTCTAATGTTTCTGCTGACTCGTGGTTAGGCTCTAATGTTTCTGCTGACTCGTGGTTAGGCTCTAATGTTTCTGCTGACTCGTGGTTAGGCTCTAATGTTTCTGCTGACTCGTGGTTAGGCTCTAATGTTTCTGCTGACTCGTGGTTAGGCTGTAATGTTTCTGCTGACTCGTGGTTAGGCTCTAATGTTTCTGCTGACTCGTGGTTAGGCTCTAATGTTTCTGCTGACTCGTGGTTAGGCTCTAATGTTTCTGCTGACTCGTGGTTAGGCTCTAATGTTTCTGCTGACTCGTGGTTAGGCTCTAATGTTTCTGCTGACTCGTGGTTAGGCTCTAATGTTTCTGCTGACTCGTGGTTAGGCTCTAATGTTTCTGCTGACTCGTGGTTAGGCTCTAATGTTTCTGCTGACTCGTGGTTAGGCTCTAATGTTTCTGCTGACTCGTGGTTAGGCTCTAATGTTTCTGCTGACTCGTGGTTAGGCTCTAATGTTTCTGCTGACTCGTGGTTAGGCTCTAATGTTTCTGCTGACTCGTGGTTAGGCTCTAATGTTTCTGCTGACTCGTGGTTAGGCTCTAATGTTTCTGCTGACTCGTGGTTAGGCTCTAATGTTTCTGCTGACTCGTGGTTAGGCTCTAATGTTTCTGCTGACTCGTGGTTAGGCTCTAATGTTTCTGCTGACTCGTGGTTAGGCTGTAATGTTTCTGCTGACTCGTGGTTAGGCTCTAATGTTTCTGCTGACTCGTGGTTAGGCTCTAATGTTTCTGCTGACTCGTGGTTAGGCTCTAATGTTTCTGCTGACTCGTGGTTAGGCTCTAATGTTTCTGCTGACTCGTGGTTAGGCTCTAATGTTTCTGCTGACTCGTGGTTAGGCTCTAATGTTTCTGCTGACTCGTGGTTAGGCTCTAATGTTTCTGCTGACTCGTGGTTAGGCTCTAATGTTTCTGCTGACTCGTGGTTAGGCTCTAATGTTTCTGCTGACTCGTGGTTAGGCTCTAATGTTTCTGCTGACTCGTGGTTAGGCTCTAATGTTTCTGCTGACTCGTGGTTAGGCTCTAATGTTTCTGCTGACTCGTGGTTAGGCTCTAATGTTTCTGCTGACTCGTGGTTAGGCTCTAATGTTTCTGCTGACTCGTGGTTAGGCTGTAATGTTTCTGCTGACTCGTGGTTAGGCTCTAATGTTTCTGCTGACTCGTGGTTAGGCTCTAATGTTTCTGCTGACTCGTGGTTAGGCTGTAATGTTTCTGCTGACTCGTGGTTAGGCTCTAATGTTTCTGCTGACTCGTGGTTAGGCTCTAATGTTTCTGCTGACTCGTGGTTAGGCTCTAATGTTTCTGCTGACTCGTGGTTAGACTCTAATGTTTCTGCTGACTCGTGGTTAGGCTCTAATGTTTCTGCTGACTCGTGGTTAGGCTCTAATGTTTCTGCTGACTCGTGGTTAGGCTCTAATGTTTCTGCTGACTCGTGGTTAGGCTGTAATGTTTCTGCTGACTCGTGGTTAGGCTCTAATGTTTCTGCTGACTCGTGGTTAGGCTCTAATGTTTCTGCTGACTCGTGGTTAGGCTGTAATGTTTCTGCTGACTCGTGGTTAGGCTCTAATGTTTCTGCTGACTCGTGGTTAGGCTCTAATGTTTCTGCTGACTCGTGGTTAGGCTCTAATGTTTCTGCTGACTCGTGGTTAGGCTCTAATGTTTCTGCTGACTCGTGGTTAGGCTCTAATGTTTCTGCTGACTCGTGGTTAGGCTCTAATGTTTCTGCTGACTCGTGGTTAGGCTCTAATGTTTCTGCTGACTCGTGGTTAGGCTCTAATGTTTCTGCTGACTCGTGGTTAGGCTCTAATGTTTCTGCTGACTCGTGGTTGGGCTCTAATGTTTCTGCTGACTCGTGGTTGGGCTCTAATGTTTCTGCTGACTCGTGGTTAGGCTCTAATGTTTCTGCTGACTCGTGGTTAGGCTGTAATGTTTCTGCTGACTCGTGGTTAGGCTCTAATGTTTCTGCTGACTCGTGGTTAGACTCTAATGTTTCTGCTGACTCGTGGTTAGACTCTAATGTTTCTGCTGACTCGTGGTTAGGCTCTAATGTTTCTGCTGACTCGTGGTTAGGCTCTAATGTTTCTGCTGACTCGTGGTTAGGCTCTAATGTTTCTGCTGACTCGTGGTTAGACTCTAATGTTTCTGCTGACTCGTGGTTAGGCTCTAATGTTTCTGCTGACTCGTGGTTAGGCTCTAATGTTTCTGCTGACTCGTGGTTAGACTCTAATGTTTCTGCTGACTCGTGGTTAGACTCTAATGTTTCTGCTGACTCGTGGTTGGACCCTGAACGGTGTCTCACGGTGTGAAGCGGCTCTCCTCCCCGTCCAGCACCCCGTGGTACACGCCCACGTCCCTCTCCAGGCGCTGCTTGTTGCTCAGCAGCGTGTCGTAGAGGCGTCTCTGCTGCTGGATCTCCTCCTGCAGCTCGCTCAGCTCCGCCTGCAGCTGCAGAACCACTGAGGCCCGGTTCTGCTGCTCCACCTGCTGCCAGTGCTGAGCGTCTGACAGGGAGCTCTGCAGACCCCGCCTCTACAGGGGGGGAAGAGAGAGAGAGAGATTCCAATTCAAAAGATTGAAAGGGTGAGTTGTCATATGCACAGAAGCTACAGTGTAGAAATGTGTGTCTCACCAGTGCTCTGATGGACTCGCTCTCTGCCTGCAGGTTCTGGATCTGACAACAGGTGTCGCTGCACTCGGCCTTCAGAGCCTCCACCTGCTGCTCCTCAGCACTCAGACTCACACACTGTGCCTCCTGCACACACACACACACACACACACGCACACACCAGCAGAGGGAGACATGAGCTCATGTTGGGACAGGTACATCAGCTGAGGCACCAGGAGGTGAAAGGGATGATCGTAAAATACAATAACTAATGATCCCTCTCGGTAAAAGAAAGGAAGACAAAATAATAAAAGCTATAAAATAATAAAGAAATGTTAAAGTAAAGTAATAATGAAAATATGTATAAAAGTATAAAGGAAATAAAAGCTATGAACTAAAAGACTCCCTTGTATCCCTCTCTCGTCCCTGATTGGCCGGCCTCACCTTGCCGTCCAGGTAGCAGTCGGTCTCGGCCCGGTTCCTCTCCGTCAGCGCCTCCCAGTGGCTCCGGATGTGGCTCAGGATCCGGTCCAGACTGGTTCTGATCGGAGCGTTGGGCTGGTCCAGCTCGCGGCCCGACATCTGAGCGTAGAGACTGCGGACGTCCTGCAGTCACATGACCTCGTGAGAGACAACAACCAGAGAGGGCCAGAGCCCTCACATCCTTCACTCAGGTAGAAGTACATTTACTCGTGTTTTAAAGTACTGACTAAACTTCTTTACTCAAGTCAAAGTAAAGAGGCTTTGAAGTGTCCTTCAGTAGAAAGTACCCATAGCTAGCAGCTGCTTTAAAGAGTACCTGACCTCCCTTTATATCAATAGAACAATAATGTCATCGTTAGCTAATGAATGTTTCCATGGTGACCAACGGCAACATGACAACGTTTCCATTGGTCCCTCTTCTTTAGAGAAGACCAGGAAGTGATGGATACACGGATCGTGATCCAACCAATAGGCACGCAGTGTCTCTAAAGAATAATGACCACGCACCAACACACATTCAGACTAAAGGAACCAGCTGTTTGGGAAATGAGAGAAGTAGAAAGTACAGGTATTTGAGTTCAACATGAGAGAAGTAGAAAGTACAGGTATTTGTGTTCAACATGAGAGAAGTAGAAAGTACAGGTATTTGAGTTCAACATGAGAGAAGTAGAAAGTACAGGTATTTGTGTTCAACATGTGAGAAGTAGAAAGTACAGGTATTTGAGTTCAACATGTAAGAAGTAGAAAGTACAGGTATTTGAGTTCAACATGTGAGAAGTAGAAAGTACAGGTATTTGAGTTCAACATGTAAGAAGTAGAAAGTACAGGTATTTGAGTTCAACATGAGAGAAGTAGAAAGTACAGGTATTTGTGTTCAACATGTGAGAAGTAGAAAGTACAGGTATTTGAGTTCAACATGTAAGAAGTAGAAAGTACAGGTATTTGAGTTCAACATGTAAGAAGTAGAAAGTACAGGTATTTGAGTTCAACATGTAAGAAGTAGAAAGTACAGGTATTTGAGTT
Source organism: Champsocephalus esox (assembly GCA_036324585.1). Lineage (NCBI taxonomy): Eukaryota > Metazoa > Chordata > Actinopteri > Perciformes > Channichthyidae > Champsocephalus > Champsocephalus esox. Next base: position 41,639,871 of record CM070481.1, read on the forward strand.
CAACATGAGAGAAGTAGAAAGTACAGGTATTTGAGTTCAACATGTGAGAAGTAGAAAGTACAGGTATTTGAGTTCAACATGTAAGAAGTAGAAAGTACAGGTATTTGAGTTCAACATGAGAGAAGAAGAAAGTACAGGTATTTGAGTTCAACATGTGAGAAGTAGAAAGTACAGGTATTAGTGTTCAACATGAGAGAAGTAGAAAGTACAGGTATTTGGGTTCAACATGAGAGAAGAAGAAAGTACAGGTATTTGAGTTCAACATGTGAGAAGTAGAAAGTACAGGTATTTGAGTTCAACATGTAAGAAGTAGAAAGTACAGGTATTTGAGTTCAACATGTGAGAAGTAGAAAGTACAGGTATTTGAGTTCAACATGTAAGAAGTAGAAAGTACAGGTATTTGAGTTCAACATGTGAGAAGTAGAAAGTACAGGTATTTGAGTTCAACATGAGAGAAGTAGAAAGTACAGGTATTTGAGTTCAACATGTGAGAAGTAGAAAGTACAGGTATTTGAGTTCAACATGTAAGAAGTAGAAAGTACAGGTATTTGAGTTCAACATGTGAGAAGTAGAAAGTACAGGTATTTGAGTTCAACATGTAAGAAGTAGAAAGTACAGGTATTTGAGTTCAACATGTGAGAAGTAGAAAGTACAGGTATTTGAGTTCAACATGAGAGAAGTAGAAAGTACAGGTATTTGAGTTCAACATGAGAGAAGTAGAAAGTACAGGTATTTGAGTTCAACATGTAAGAAGTAGAAAGTACAGGTATTTGAGTTCAACATGTGAGAAGTAGAAAGTACAGGTATTTGAGTTCAACATGTGAGAAGTAGAAAGTACAGGTATTTGAGTTCAACATGAGAGAAGTAGAAAGTACAGGTATTTGGGTTCAACATGTAAGAAGTAGAAAGTACAGGTATTTGAGTTCAACATGTGAGAAGTAGAAAGTACAGGTATTTGAGTTCAACATGAGAGAAGTAGAAAGTACAGGTATTTGAGTTCAACATGAGAGAAGTAGAAAGTACAGGTATTTGAGTTCAACATGTGAGAAGTAGAAAGTACAGGTATTTGTGTTCAACATGTGAGAAGTAGAAAGTACAGGTATTTGAGTTCAACATGAGAGAAGTAGAAAGTACAGGTATTTGAGTTCAACACGAGAGAAGTAGAAAGTACAGGTATTTGTGTTCAACATGTAAGAAGTAGAAAGTACAGGTATTTGAGTTCAACATGTAAGAAGTAGAAAGTACAGGTATTTGAGTTCAACATGTAAGAAGTAGAAAGTACAGGTATTTGAGTTCAACATGTGAGAAGTAGAAAGTACAGGTATTTGGGTTCAACACGTAAGAAGTAGAAAGTACAGGTATTTGTGTTCAACATGTAAGAAGTAGAAAGTACAGGTATTAGAGTTCAACATGTAAGAAGTAGAAAGTACAGGTATTTGGGTTCAACATGTGAGAAGTAGAAAGTACAGGTATTTGAGTTTAACATGTAAGAAGTAGAGAGTACAGGTATTTGAGTTTAACATGTAAGAAGTAGAGAGTACAGGTATTTGGGTTCAACACGTAAGAAGTAGAAAGTACAGGTATTTGAGTTCAACATGTAAGAAGTAGAAAGTACAGGTATTTGAGTTCAACATGTAAGAAGTAGAAAGTACAGGTATTTGTGTTCAACATGTGAGAAGTAGAAAGTACAGTTATTTGAGTTCAACATGAGAGAAGTAGAAAGTACAGGTATTTGAGTTCAACATGAGAGAAGTAGAAAGTACAGGTATTAGAGTTCAACATGTAAGAAGTAGAAAGTACAGGTATTTGAGTTCAACATGTAAGAAGTAGAAAGTACAGGTATTTGGGTTCAACATGAGAGAAGTAGAAAGTACAGGTATGAAGTATTTGTACTTCACACCTTCCCACCTCCAACAACACACCTGTGATTGTTTCATAGCTGGATCTGTGAAGGTATTAACGGGTCAGAACTCTGCCCGGTTCCTCTGAGTTCCACAGCTGGGACCAACAGAACATCTGTTCAGAGTCACGGTTCAAATAAGACTTTCGAAAAACTGATTCAAGTTTTATAATTACTAAAAGAACATCCCATAATAATAACTCGTAACGTGAGGTCATTCTGACAGATGCTGGCGGTTTCACGTGTTTTATAAACAGGGTCTGGTTCTGGTGAACAGGTTCTGGTGGCTCTGAATTGGGTCCGGTTAACAGGTTCTGGTTGCTCTGAATTGGATCTGGTTCTGGTGGCTCTGAATTTGGCCTGGTTCTGGTTAACAGGTTCTAGTTGCTCTGAATTGGGTCTGGTTCTGGTTAACAGGTTCTAGTTGCTCTGAATTGGGTCTGGTTCTGGTTAACAGGTTCTGGTGGCTCTGAATTGGGTCTGGTTAACAGGTTCTGGTTGCTCTGAATTGGGTCTGGTTCTGGTTAACAGGTTATGGTGGCTCTGAATTGGGTCTGGTTAACAGGTTCTGGTTGCTCTGAATTGGGTCTGGTTCTGGTTAACAGGTTCTGGTGGCTCTGAATTGGGTCTGGTTCTGGTTAACAGGTTCTGGTTGCTCTGAATTGGGTCTGGTTCTGGTTAACAGGTTCTGGTGGCTCTGATTTGGGTCTGGTTAACAGGTTCTGGTTGCTCTGAATTGGGTCTGGTTCTGGTTAACAGGTTCTGGTGGCTCTGAATTGGGTCTGGTTCTGGTTAACAGGTTCTAGTTGCTCTGAATTGGGTCTGGTTCTGGTTAACAGGTTCTGGTTGCTCTGAATTGAGTCTGGTTCTGGTTAACTGGTTCTAGTTGCTCTGAATTGGTTCTGGTTCTGGTTAACGGGTTCTGGTTGCTCTGAATTAGGTCTGGTTCTGGTTAAAAGGTTCTGGTGGCTCTGAATTGGGCCTGGTTCTGGTTAACAGGTTCTGCTGGCTCTGAATTGGGTCTGGTTCTGGTTAACAGGTTCTGGTGGCTCTGAATTGGGTCTGGTTCTGGTGAACAGGTTCTGGTGGCTCTGAATTGGGTCTGGTTCTGGTGGCTCTGAATTGGGTCTGGTTCTGGTTAACAGGTTCTGGTGGTTCTGAATTGGGTCTGGTTCTGGTGGCTCTGAATTGGGTCTGGTTCTGGTGAACAGGTTCTGGTGGCTCTGAATTGGGTCTGGTTCTGGTTAACAGGTTCTGGTGGCTCTGGTTCTGGTTAACAGGTTCTGATGGCTCTGAATTGGGTCTGGTTCTGGTTAACAGGTTGTGGTGGCTCTGGTTCTGGTTAACAGGTTCTGGTGGCTCTGAATTGGGTCTGGTTCTGGTGTACAGGTTCTGGTGGCTCTGAATTGGGTCTGGTTCTGGTGAACAGGTTCTGGTGGCTCTGAATTGAGTCTGGTTCTGCTTAACAGGTTCGGGTGGCTCTGAATTGGGTCAGGTTCTGGTGTACAGGTTCTGGTGGCTCTGAATTGGGCCTGGTTCTGGTTAACAGGTTCTGGTGGCTCTGAATTGGGCCTGGTTCTGGTTAACAGGTTCTGCTGGCTCTGAATTGGGTCTGGTTCTGGTGGCTCTGAATTGGGTCTGGTTCTGGTGGCTCTGAATTGGGTCTGGTTCTGGTGAACAGGTTCTGGTGGCTCTGAATTGGGTCTGGTTCTGGTTAACAGGTTCTGGTGGCTCTGGTTCTGGTTAACAGGTTCTGAATTGGGTCTGGTGGCTCTGAATTTGGTCTGGTTCTGGTGGCTCTGAATTGAGTCTGGTTCTGCTTAACAGGTTCTGGTGGCTCTGAATTGGGTCAGGTTCTGGTGTACAGGTTCTGGTGGCTCTGAATTGGGTCTGGTTCTGGTTCTCCTACCTGCTGGTGGTCCTGCTCCAGGTGCTGGAGCTCCTCCCTCATGCTCTCCAGCTGCTCCTGAAGCTCCGCCCTGCTGAGCCCCGCCTCCTGGATCACTTTGTGCAGAGAGAAGATCTCGTCCTGGACCAGAGTCCTGAAGGGCTGCTCGCTCTCAAACCTAGGGAACAAGGTCAGTGGGTTCTGGTTCTGAGTAACACGTCTCTGTGGATCAGTGGGTTCTGGTTCTGAGTAACACGTCTCTGTGGATCAGTGGGTTCTGGTTCTGTGGATCAGTGGGTTCTGGTTCTGAGTAACACGTCTCTGTGGATCAGTGGGTTCTGGTTCTGAGTAACACGTCTCTGTGGATCAGTGGGTTCTGGTTCTGTGTGAACACGTCTCTGTGGATCAGTGGGTTCTGGTTCTGTGTAAACACGTCTCTGTGGATCTTTGGGTTCTTCACACTTTAGCACAGGTTCTGTCTCCTTCTGTTCTGTGTGTGTGTGCGTGTGTGTGTGTGTGTGTGTGTGTGTCTGTGTGTGTCTGTGTGTGTGTGCGTGTCACCTCTCTTTAAAGTCCTCTGCGTTGGCCTGCACGTTCTCCGTCTGCAGCATCAGGCGAGCGTTGTCCAGGATAGCTTCACTGACCTGTGGGGAACGTGGGAAATACGAGAGTTATGACCAGCTGCAGAATACACACGTCACAGTGACCGACCACAGGGACGTCTCTCTGGGGTAACTGAGGTGGGGTAACTGGGGTAACTGAGGTGCCTTGCTCAAGGGGCACTAGTGGTGGTGTTCCTGGCGGGATTTGAACTCACAACCTTCCGATCTTCAGCCCACCTCCCTATCCATTAGACCAGGGGTTCCCAAATGCCCCCCAAATGCCCCCCAAATGCCCCCCAAATGACTCCTGTTGGAAGGAGTCATTTGGGGGGGGCGCTCCCTCCACTGGCTTCCGGTAACTGCTAGAATCCACTTCAAGACCCTGGTGCTTGCGTACCATGCTGCGAATGGATCTGGCTCTTCCTACATCCAGGACATGGTTAGACCGTGCACCCCAGCACGTGCACTCCGCTCTGCATCAGCCAAACAGCTCGTTGCACCCTCGCTGCGAGGGGGACCCAAGTTCCCATCAGCAGAAACACGTGGGTTTGCTATCCTGGCTCCAAGATGGTGGAATGAGCTCCCATTGACATCAGGACAGCAGAAAGCTCACACACCTTCCAGACTGAAACTCATCTCTCTCGACTCCACCTCGAGGATAGAACTACTAACAAAGCACTTATATACTAACAAAGCACTTATATACTAACAAAGCACTTATATACTAACAAAGCTCTTATATACTAACAAAGCTCTTATATATACTAACAAAGCACTTATATACTAACAAAGCTCTTATATACTAACAAAGCACTTATAGACTAACAAAGCACTTATATACTAACAAAGCTCTTATATACTAACAGAGCACTCATATACTAACAAAGCTCTTATATACTAACAAAGCACTTATATACTAACAAAGCACTTATATACTAACAAAGCTCTTATATACTAACAAAGCACTTATAGACTAACAAAGCACTTATATACTAACAAAGGACTGGCTCCTCTAAAGCCAGCTGAGCAGCACTTGAGATGCTTGGCTCTTTGAAACCTGATGTTCTTATGATTCTGTTTTCTTCAAGGTCGTATCTTCCTGGTCGAACGCACACTTATTGTAACTTTGGATAAAAGCCTCAGCTAAATGCGATGTGACGTAATGGTGGTTGTTGGACTCAGGATTAATTCATCTGCATTCCCGCTGTATGAAGACATTAAAGGACGGCGCAAGTGAAAACAATTCACAAAGGGGTTAAACTGTTTAAAACACGCTCAAAGTGAGCCGATGTGTTTCTGAGGATTCAAAAGAGACCGATCTGATCGGAGCAACTGTGACGAATAATCACACTGAAGCCGGTGTCAGTACCAGATGTGTTCGGGGTACCAGATGTGTTCGGGTGTATTTCCGTCGCATGCGTGATCCGTCATATCCGTCTACTCACCTCCCTCTGCTCCCAGCGCTCTGCTGCCACACGCTGGCCGTCTGCGGAACTGCAGCCGGAGGAACTCAGCTTGTGATGTGTGTGTACTTGTGCAAATAAATAATGTTTCTAATTATTTACAATTAAAAAATGTATATATTCTGCGTTACTTTAGCCAACACTTTTATAAGGCCACGAGATTAGATAATTACGAAATGTGTAGATAGAATACATATCTTTCAGGTTGTTGTCATTATGTTTCATGTTTTATTTACCTTTTAGTATTTGTATATAGTATCTGAACTTTGGAGAGGAGTTGGGAGACACACGACACATCAAATCACATCTACAGATCAAGACAAAGCGAATGGAAGTGCTCCCATACTCCTAGCGTGAAAATGTTTGTGGAAACGTGTGCAAAGTCTCCGAAAAGCCTAAAAATAAACTCATATTTGAATTCCCCATAAAAAAACAAATCATCCAGTAAAAACAAGGCCCCACTGATCATCTGCTCTCTGAGACGATTCCAGGGATGTCTGGGTTGAGTTTCTACCACCAGGGAAAGTGGACTAAAGTGCCCGAGATCAGCCTCTTAATTTACCCAGGGCCTAGTGCTTGGCTTTGGGCATGAAATTCAGGAAACTCCCCTGAGTATTTTATTAAATATCTGAACTTTGGAGAGGAGTTGGGGGGGACACGACACATCCAATCACATCTACAGATCAAGACGAAGCGAATGGAAGTACTCCCATACTCATAGCGTGTGATAATGTTTGTGAAAAACGTGTGCAAAGTCTCTAAAAACGGAGCAGTGGCTGTGATGCTAGCTTTGCGGCTAGCGGTTAGTTGTTGTTGTTTGAAGTTGTTGCTATGGAAACAACATGGCGGAGAAAAGTATAATCTTCTACATATAATAACGGACAAAGTAAATAATGAAGTGTCGGCTATGTTTAAATGTTCGGAATTTGACCATCATGAGTTGCCGTAAAATATGACTGATGACGGATGCCACGGAAATACACCCGAACACATCCGGTACCCCGAACACATCCGGTACACCGAACACATCCGGTACCCCGAACACATCCGGTACCCCCGAACACATCCGGTACCCCGAACACATCCGGTACACCGAACACATCCGGTACCCCGAACACATCCGGTACAACCGAACACATCCGGTACCCCGAACACATCCGGTACACCGAACACATCCGGTACCCCGAACACATCCGGTACCCCGAACACATCCGGTACCCCGAACACATCCGTACCCCGAACACATCCGGTACCCCGAACACATCCGGTACACCGAACACATCCGGTACCCCGAACACATCCGGTACACCGAACACATCCGGTACCCCGAACACATCCGGTACCCCGAACACATCCGGTACCCCCGAACACATCCGGTACCCCCGAACACATCCGGTACCTACAGCGGCATGGACAACGACTGTGTTTTATATGATATTTGGCCTCAAATCATCTGAGGCCTGGCGCCCCCCCCACCCCTGCGATCTTTGGCGCCCCCCCCCAACCACTGCATTAGACCACCACTATCCCACACAAATACACACACACACACACCACACACACACACACACACACACACACACACACACACGCCCTCAAGCAAACGCTGCTTCATGGCCTTTTTTACTCTGACTGGGATCACCCTGTACCGAATGATCAACAGATCGCGACCCGACATTTGAACCGCTCAAATCTATTCAACAACACATGGTGCACAAAGCGGGGACTCCGGCAGCACTCTGGATTCTGATTGGCCAGAAGACTCACGAAAACATCAGCAAAGATGTTTTATTGAGAAGATGATCACTCCGTGATGCGTACGTTTTCAAAACCGTTTATGGTCTCCGGGACTTCCAGTCCAACGCCGACCGCACGCGTCAGAACATCGGGCCTTTTTTTCTTCACTCACAAATCTGCGACCCACTTTTTGGTCACGCTCACCTGTCTGTAGACGCCCCCCCCTCACCTGTCTGTAGATGCCCCCTCACCTGCCTGTAGACGCCCCCCCCTCACCTGTCTGTAGATGCCCCCCTCACCTGCCTGTAGACGCCCTCTCACCTGTCTGTAGACGCCCCCCTCTCACCTGTCTGTAGACACCCCCCCCCCTCACCTGTCTGTAGACGCCCCCTCACCTGTCTGTAGACGCCCCCTCTCACCTGTCTGTAGACGCCCCCTCTCACCTGTCTGTAGACGCCCCCTCTCACCTGTCTGTAGATGCCCCCCTCTCACCTGTCTGTAGACACCCCCCCCTCACCTGTCTGTAGACGCCCCCTCTCACCTGTCTGTAGATGCCCCCCTCACCTGTCTGTAGACGCCCCTCTCACCTGTCTGTAGACGCCCCCCCCCTCACCTGTCTGTAGATGCCCCCCTCACCTGTCTGTAGACGCCCCCCCTCACCTGTCTGTAGACACCCCCCCTCACCTGTCTGTAGACGCCCCTCTCACCTGTCTGTAGATGCCCCTCTCACCTGTCTGTAGACGCCCCCTCTCACCTGTCTGTAGACGCCCCCCCCACCTGTCTGTAGATGCCCCCCTCACCTGCCTGTAGACGCCCCCCCTCTCACCTGCCTGTAGACGCCCCCCCCTCACCTGTCTGTAGATGCCCCCCTCACCTGTCTGTAGACGCCCCTCTCACCTGTCTGTAGATGCCCCTCTCACCTGTCTGTAGACGCCCCCTCTCACCTGTCTGTAGACGCCCCCCCCCACCTGTCTGTAGATGCCCCCCTCACCTGCCTGTAGACGCCCCCCCCTCTCACCTGCCTGTAGACGCCCCCCCCTCACCTGTCTGTAGATGCCCCCCTCACCTGTCTGTAGACGCCCCCCTCTCACCTGTCTGTAGATGCCCCTCTCACCTGTCTGTAGACGCCCCCCCCCACCTGTCTGTAGATGCCCCCCTCACCTGCCTGTAGACGCCCCCCCCTCTCACCTGCCTGTAGATGCCCCCCCTCACCTGTCTGTAGACGCCCCCCCTCACCTGTCTGTAGACGCCCCCCCTCACCTGTCTGTAGACGCCCCCCCTCTCACCTGTCTGTAGATGCCCCCCCTCACCTGTCTGTAGACGCCCCCCTCTCACCTGTCTGTAGATGCCCCCTCTCACCTGTCTGTAGACGCCCCCCCTCACCTGTCTGTAGATGCCCCCCCTCACCTGTCTGTAGACGCCCCCCTCTCACCTGTCTGTAGACACCCCCCCTCACCTGTCTGTAGACGCCCCTCTCACCTGTCTGTAGATGCCCCTCTCACCTGTCTGTAGATGCCCCTCTCACCTGTCTGTAGACGCCCCTCTCACCTGTCTGTAGACGCCCCCTCTCACCTGTCTGTAGACACCCCCCCTCACCTGTCTGTAGACGCCCCCTCTCACCTGTCTGTAGATGCCCCCCCTCACCTGTCTGTAGACGCCCCTCTCACCTGTCTGTAGACGCCCCCCCCTCACCTGTCTGTAGATGCCCCCCTCACCTGTCTGTAGACGCCCCCCCTCTCACCTGTCTGTAGACACCCCCCCCTCACCTGTCTGTAGACGCCCCCTCTCACCTGTCTGTAGATGCCCCCTCTCACCTGTCTGTAGACGCCCCCTCTCACCTGTCTGTAGACGCCCCTCTCACCTGTCTGTAGACGCCCCCCCCCACCTGTCTGTAGATGCCCCCTCTCACCTGCCTGTAGACGCCCCCCCTCACCTGTCTGTAGATGCCCCCCTCACCTTCTGTAGACACCCCCTCTCACCTGTCTGTAGATGCCCCCTCTCACCTGTCTGTAGATGCCCCCCTCACCTGTCTGTAGACGCCCCTCTCACCTGTCTGTAGACGCCCCCCCCCCACCTGTCTGTAGATGCCCCCCTCACCTGTCTGTAGACGCCCCCCCTCTCACCTGTCTGTAGACACCCCCCCCTCACCTGTCTGTAGACGCCCCTCTCACCTGTCTGTAGATGCCCCCTCTCACCTGTCTGTAGATGCCCCTCTCACCTGTCTGTAGACGCCCCTCTCACCTGTCTGTAGACGCCCCCCCCCACCTGTCTGTAGATGCCCCCCTCACCTGCCTGTAGACGCCCCCCCTCTCACCTGCCTGTAGACGCCCCCCCCTCACCTGTCTGTAGATGCCCCCCCTCACCTGTCTGTAGACGCCCCCTCTCACCTGTCTGTAGATGCCCCTCTCACCTGTCTGTAGATGCCCCTCTCACCTGTCTGTAGACGCCCCTCTCACCTGTCTGTAGACGCCCCCCCCCACCTGTCTGTAGATGCCCCCCCTCACCTGCCTGTAGACGCCCCCCCCTCTCACCTGCCTGTAGACGCCCCCCCCTCACCTGTCTGTAGATGCCCCCCTCACCTGTCTGTAGACGCCCCCCCTCTCACCTGTCTGTAGATGCCCCCCTCACCTGTCTGTAGACGCCCCCCCCTCACCTGTCTGTAGACGCCCCCCCCCACCTGTCTGTAGACCCCCCCTCTCACCTGTCTGTAGACGCCCCCTCACCTGTCTGTAGATGCCCCCCTCACCTGTCTGTAGACGCCCCCCTCTCACCTGTCTGTAGACTGCCCCCCCTCACCTGTCTGTAGATGCCCCCCTCACCTGCCTGTAGATGCCCCCCCCACCTGTCTGTAGACGCCCCCCCTCACCTGTCTGTAGACCCCCCCCTCTCACCTGCTGTAGATGCCCCCCTCACCTGTCTGTAGACGCCCCCTCACCTGTCTGTAGATGCCCCCTCTCACCTGTCTGTAGACGCCCCCCTCACCTGTCTGTAGACGCCCCCCCTCACCTGTCTGTAGACGCCCCCCCTCACCTGTCTGTAGACGCCCCCCCTCACCTGTCTGTAGATGCCCCCCTCACCTGTCTGTAGACGCCCCCCTCACCTGTCTGTAGATGCCCCCTCTCACCTGTCTGTAGACGCCCCCCCTCACCTGTCTGTAGACGCCCCCCTCACCTGTCTGTAGACGCCCCCCTCACCTGTCTGTAGACGCCCCCCTCACCTGTCTGTAGACGCCCCCCCCTCACCTGTCTGTAGATGCCCCCCTCACCTGTCTGTAGACACCCCCCTCTCACCTGTCTGTAGATGCCCCTCTCACCTGTCTGTAGATGCCCCTCTCACCTGTCTGTAGACGCCCCTCTCACCTGTCTGTAGACGCCCCCCCCTCACCTGTCTGTAGATGCCCCCCCTCACCTGCCTGTAGACGCCCCCCCTCTCACCTGCCTGTAGACGCCCCCCCTCACCTGTCTGTAGATGCCCCCCCTCACCTGTCTGTAGACGCCCCCCTCTCACCTGTCTGTAGATGCCCCCCCTCACCTGTCTGTAGACCCCCCCCTCACCTGTCTGTAGACGCCCCCCCCACCTGTCTGTAGACACCCCCCCTCACCTGTCTGTAGACGCCCCCCCTCACCTGTCTGCAGACGCCCCCCCCCTCACCTGTCTGTAGACGCCCCTCACCTGTCTGTAGATGCCCCCCTCACCTGTCTGTAGACGCCCCCCTCTCACCTGTCTGTAGATGCCCCCCCTCACCTGTCTGTAGATGCCCCCCCTCACCTGTCTGTAGACGCCCCCCCTCACCTGTCTGTAGACGCCCCCCCTCACCTGTCTGTAGACCCCCCCTCTCACCTGCCTGTAGATGCCCCCCCTCACCTGTCTGTAGACGCCCCCTCACCTGTCTGTAGATGCCCCCTCTCACCTGTCTGTAGACGCCCCCCTCACCTGTCTGTAGACGCCCCCCCTCACCTGTCTGTAGACGCCCCCCCTCACCTGCCTGTAGATGCCCCCTCACCTGTCTGTAGACGCCCCCTCACCTGTCTGTAGATGCCCCCCTCACCTGTCTGTAGACGCCCCCCTCACCTGTCTGTAGACGCCCCCCCCTCACCTGTCTGTAGACGCCCCCCTCACCTGTCTGTAGATCGCCCCCCCTCACCTGCCTGTAGATGCCCCCCTCACCTGCCTGTAGATGCCCCCTCACCTGTCTGTAGATGCCCCCCTCACCTGTCTGTAGATGCCCCCCCTCACCTGCCTGTAGATGCCCCCCTCACCTGTCTGTAGATGCCCCCCTCACCTGCCTGTAGATGCCCCCCTCACCTGCCTGTAGATGCCCCCCTCACCTGCCTGTAGATGCCCCCCTCACCTGCCTGTAGACGCCCCCCTCACCTGCCTGTAGATGCCCCCCTCACCTGTCTGTAGACCTCCTCCCACTCCCTCCTCTTCTCCTCCCAGGCTCCAGCGCTGCAGGTCTTCCGGTCCAGAGCGAGGCGGATCCCGTCCTCCAGCTGCAGGTTGAGGGTCTCCAGGGCCCGGACCTTATCTCTGTACTCCATCAGGCACCCGTTCAGCCCGGCCCCCCCTCCACAGGACCCCCCAGACCCCCCATAGGGACCCCCAGACCCCCCAGGCATCACAGGTGCAGCGCTGCTCCTCAGACCCTGCAGGAACACGCTGCTGATGCCCAACGCCCGGCGGGACACTCTGGTACTCAGACCAGGGGGGGCGGAGACACTGAGGGGGGTCCCATAGACTCCACTGAGGGTCCCAGAGACACCCGGGGGGGGCGCTCGCAGCTCGGAGCTCCCAGGAAAGATGAGCGTCGTCGAGGCAGAGGCATGGTGAACAAACCCCCCCCGCCCTGAGCCCCGGGATTTATGGGAGAGAGACGTTCTGGAAATATGACCTGCCTTTTGTTCCTGAAGCTCTGTGGAACCATCCTGCTGCATCAGCACACACACACACACACACACACACATATTCTGGACATATCTAGCAGTGGGAGCCTCTGATTGGTCGGAGAGGCTACATGGTATCAACAGCTGAGCTGTAGTGTGTTCCTGTGTGAGCTCACTGATCAGCAGTCTGTGCAACATCACAGAAACATACAGTGTGTGTTTATACACACACACACAGACACACACAGATTGTATATGTGTATATATTTACTTATTGTTTGTTTAATTATGTCTTTACCCAATTAAGGATCATTCAAGTATAAAGTATGAATTATTATGTTATAACAAGTAATACTTGATAATAAGGATAAATGATTAGTTTCCAACAAGTTATTTATTGTTATCAGTCACTACACACTCTACACACTCTACACACT
>CM070481.1:41682928-41690428 GCA_036324585.1 Champsocephalus esox
TCAGGTGTATATCAGTATGTAGTGTCTCTACTTTAAAGAGTCCTCTCCTGCTGATGTTCAGGTGTATATCAGTATGTAGTGTCTCTACTTTAAAGAGTCCTCTCCTGCTGATGTTCAGGTGTATATCAGTATGTAGTGTCTCTACTTTAAAGAGTCCTCTCCTGCTGATGTTCAGGTGTATATCAGTATGTAGTGTCTCTACTTTAAAGAGTCCTCTTGGTAGCTTGGAAAAGATGAATGAATTTATTTGACGGAGGAGGGACGTCTCGATTCCCCTCTCCGTTGTAAAATGCAACGGGGGGAGTGGAAAAGTGTCCGGGGCTTCCGCCAGAAGCGCCGAAGACTTGCCCTTTCTTGAGCCCCTCCTCCGTTGGCACTCTGTCGTTTTTTCGACTTCCATAACCTCGCACACCGTGAGACCGCGGGCCCCCGGACTTAAGCACTCCCCCACGGACTAAACCCAGATGTTCACACCCTACAGAACCTCATGCCCCTGGTAACTTAAAGGGGGGGTGGATCTTGCGGTGCTCTACCGTCCGCCCTTCGGCATCCATATTCGGCCTTATTCACAGCACCACCCACCCTCCTGTGGAGGATGTTCTCATGGCCCTGGAAACACTTCAAGGTGGTGGATCTTGTGGTGCTTTTGTCCGCACGCCAGCATCCATATTCGGCCTTATTCACAGCACCACCCGTCCCTCCCTGACATGAGCAAACAGGCTATGTCAGACTTCCATGAAATACACCGGGGTAAGCACCTCTCTGTGGCCGCTCACAGAGCCCCAAACGACGGACTGTAAGCAGGGTCCCGCACTCACAGGCAGAGATCCAGGGTGATGCACATGGCTTTCTTACCCAGGAATACGTGTGTGAAAGCTGGGTAAACGTTATGTGAATACAGGGAGAGAGCAGCAGCAGGCTGTGACCCAGAGAGCTCCTTCCAGCACCCAGAGACAGGCTGCTTCACAGCACTATGTAACCCAGGGAAGGTGATTGAATCCTGGGTATAGATGTTTTACATAGTCTGATACCTCCAGGGCGCATCACCACATTTTACAAGCCAGGGAAGGTGCCTGAATCCTGGGTAAACATTGTTTAAGTGTTTTTAAATGTGTGGAACAGTGTTTTGTCACTTTCAAAACTCTCCCGTCATTGACCGGATAAATTGGGTCGATGTTGTTTTCAATCTGACCGTTAATATTCCAGTGAGACGAAGTACGTACAATGACCGAGTGATCCCATGTTCATGTTGTCCCAATGCCGGAGCATTCCCTCACCCGCTCACAGCCCGTCGCCCGTCGCTCCTGGGGATGGTGGTTTCATCGCCCGGGCCGCACACATCATGCGGCCGCTGTATGAAGCATTGAAGGGCAAGACTCCCGTCCAGGCGATCGACTGGACAGCAGAGGCGGACGTCGCTTTTGCGGAGGTCAAAACCGCGTTGGCTCAGGCGCGTTGGAGCAGTGGGTGGAGGGCGCTTGGCAGCCGCTCGCCTTTTCCAGCCGGCAGCTGACGCCCAGAGAACGCAGCTACAGCGCCTTTGACCGAGAGCTCCTTGGACTTTATTTGGCCGTGCGGCACTTCCGTTTCATGCTGGAAGGCCGTGACTTTACGGCGTTTGTCGACCCCAAGCCGCTCACCTTCGCCATGTCAAAGGTGGCGGAGCCTTGGTCGGCACGTCAGCAGCGGCAGCTGTCCTACATCTCAGAGTTCACTACGCACATTAAGCACGGGGCTGGCAAGTCGAAGCTGGTTGCTGATTGCCTCTCCAGAGTCGTCATCGGTGCCGTCCAGTCGGGCCTGGACTGTACTCGCATGGCGGCGGACCAGGTCACAGATCCCGGAGTCCAGGCTTTGAAGGTGGAGGGCGCTGGCTGCGCCTGGAGGACGTGGTGTTCGGTGCTAACTTGCTAAGCTGAAACACTGACGTTAGCTAACATTTGTTTGATATCCACATTAAGCTGACGAGCTAACGGGATGTACAGAGTTAATAAAGTACACAAATATTACATGATTCAAAATCCACGAGTATTCATATTAGACGAGGTTCCATGCTTTCTTCTCTTCGACTGGAACTGTCTGCTTTTTTCAAATGTCTGTCCCGTGTGCAAACTCCTCTGACGTCATCGGGGGCGTCGCCCAATTGTACTCGCATTGCCCAGGTACATGTTACTAGCTTTTAGTTAACATTTACCTGGTGCTATGATTTGAATGTACTTATCAAAATGAAGGAGGCGTGTGGCGCAGTGGGTGATAGAGCCTGGGTGTTGTGATCAGGGGGGCACAGGTTCAAACCCCACTGCCGTCAGCATGTCGTTGTGTCCCTGAGACACTTCACCCCAAAGTGCTCCTGTGGGGATTGTCCTCTGTATTTAGTATGTAAGTCGCTTTGGATAAAAGCATCTCACAAGTGACATGTCATGTAAACAATTAAAAATTACTCCATAACATTCCGTGTGTGTGTGTGTGTGTGTGTGTGTGTGTGTGTGTGTGTGTGTGTGTGTGTGTTGTACAGTGCGCAGATGCAGCGGACAGACGGGTCTCAGTTGGTTTGGTGTCCTGCTTACTTGTGATACTTGTAAATAAAACTCTTGGCCCGTAATTTAATTGCCCATTTCAGAGTATCCAGTCTCTGATTGTGTTACGTTATTATGAGAGTGCTCTCATACTTTAAATTGTATATATTTATACAAATATATGTGTGTGTGTACCAGACGTCCCCGTTTGTATTGGCCTGTCCCCGGTTGAAACTGTCCCCGGAAATGTCACCGTTTTTTAATATGCGTTAAAAACACATAGCAAGGTGAAATAAAAGGTGTCATGTCAGGAAACACCGGGCAAACAGACTGCGGTCGAGCCAGCCGCACGTTGTGTTGCGGTGCGCGAGTATCCCAGGCATTACGGTCGAGCCAGCCGCACGTTGTGCTGCGGTGCGCGAGTATCCCAGGCATTACGGTCGAGCCAGCCGCACGTTGTGCTGCGGTGCGCGAGTATCCCAGGCATTATACGGTCGAGCCAGCCGCACGTTGTGTTGCGGTGCGCGAGTATCCCAGGCATTACGGTCGAGCAGCCGCACGTTGTGTTGCGGTGCGCGAGTATCCCAGGCATTACGGTCGAGCCAGCCGCACGTTGTGCTGCGGTGCGCGAGTATCCCAGGCATTACGGTCGAGCCAGCCGCACGTTGTGTTGCGGTGCGCGAGTATCCCAGGCATTACGGTCGCACGTTGTGTTGCGGTGCGCGAGTATCCCAGGCATTACGGTCGAGCCAGCCGCACGTTGTGCTGCGGTGCGCGAGTATCCCAGGCATTACGGTCGAGCCAGCCGCACGTTGTGTTGCGGTGCGCGAGTATCCCAGGCATTACGGTCGAGCCAGCCGCACGTTGTGTTGCGGTGCGCGAGTATCCCAGGCATTACGGTCGAGCCAGCCGCACGTTGTGCTGCGGTGCGCGAGTATCCCAGGCATTACGGTCGAGCCAGCCGCACGTTGTGCTGCGGTGCGCGAGTATCCCAGGCATTACGGTCGAGCCAGCCGCACGTTGTGCTTGCGGTGCGCGAGTATCCCAGGCATTACGGTCGAGCCAGCCGCACGTTGTGTGCGGTGCGCGAGTATCCCAGGCATTACGGTCGAGCCAGCCGCACGTTGTGTTGCGGTGCGCGAGTATCCCAGGCATTACGGTCGAGCCAGCCGCACGTTGTGTTGCGGTGCGCGAGTATCCCAGGCATTACGGTCGAGCCAGCCGCACGTTGTGCTGCGGTGCGCGAGTATCCCAGGCATTACGGTCGAGCCAGCCGCACGTTGTGTTGCGGTGCGCGAGTATCCCAGGCATTACGGTCGAGCCAGCCGCACGTTGTGCTGCGGTGCGCGAGTATCCCAGGCATTACGGTAGAGGCCTGTAAAAAACCGCCTTCAAAATAAAAGCGTTTACTCGGTCAATAACAAATATACCTAAAAACACACCGAACATATTCATATATGCTGGAGCTTAGATGAAGACATGTCCGATACAATGTGATCAATAATAATGTAAAACAAACTGCGTATAGCTACATTATAACTGAGTGAATGCAAAATGTAAGGATGCAGTTATGAAGACACATCTGACATTTCCACGGGGTGACCATTTAAAATGTATGCTGTTTAAAATCTCAGGTTGGATCCATTGTCCATCTGGAGTTAGATTGTGATTCAATGGAAAGCGTCCATAATCAAAGAGTCACTCGAAGTCAACAAAGGGAAGGGGTGACAGCAGGAGACCCCGTCTGGTGACTCAGAGAACATCAGGACTATCCGATGTAGAGTTTCAAAATAAAAGACCTCTGAAGTCTCACATATGAGCTCTCGTCCTTCTGTTTGTATCCAACAATACAATACAACTTTATTTATAAAGCACTTTAAACCTCCAGACCAAAGTGCTGTACAGGCAAACAGATAAAACGCAGCTCAGCTCACACGCCATAACACAAGCACAAGTACAAACAAAAAACTATTTAAATGCAAAACTCTAAAAGATGTTGAAACGCCAAGGAGAAGAGGCGGGTTTTAAGAAGCGATGTAAAGCAGGCGGTGTGGAGGCAGAGCGCTCCACGGAGCGGGAGCCGCGACAGAGAAGCAACGGCCCCTCTGAGCTGAGACCTGGGTTCAGGCACATTCAGGAGCAGTCGGTCCGCTGACCGGAGAGGGCGGTTCGGCGTGTGGTGCTGTAGCAGCTCAGCAAGGTGTGGTGGCGCCATTTAGGGATTTAAAAGCAAATAAAATAATTTTAAAATGGATCCTAAAATGCATTGGCCGCCAGTGGAGAGAAGCTGAACCAGGGAGATGTGGTCAAACTCCCGTGTGCCAGTTAAGAGCCTTGCTGCAGCATTTTGCACCCGCTGCAGTCGTGCGAGCGAGGAGCCGCTGACCCCCACGGAGAGAGAGTTACAGTCGTCCAGCCGGGTGGGGACAGAGGCCTGGATCACGGTCTCAAACCGCTGTCTGGAGAGAAACGGTTTCACTTTGGCTCGCTGCCTCAGGTGATACAAGCTCGTTTTTACCACCGACTTCATCTGACTCTCAAGTTTGAGTTCACGGTCCATTTTAACACCAGGGGTCGTAACGGTGGGCTTGGTGGACTGATTCAAGGGACCCAGGTCTACAGAAGTGGTGTCAGTGGTGCTACCAAAGACCATTACTTCTGTTTGTCCTTCGTTGAGTTTAAGGAGGTGGCGCGCCATCCAGGCCTTTGTGCCATCCAGGCCTTTGTGCCATCCAGGCCTTTGTGCCATCCAGGCTTTGTGCCATCCAGGCCTTTGTGCCATCCAGGCCTTTATATCATCCAGGCTTTATATCTCCAGGCCTTTGTGCCATCCAGGCCTTTGTGCCATCCAGGCCTTTATATCATCCAGGCCTTTGTGCCATCCAGGCCTTTGTGCCATCCAGGCCTTTATCATCAGCTTTGTGCATCCAGGCTTTGTGCCATCCAGGCCTTTAGCCTTTATCATCCAGGCCTTTGTGTCATCTGGGCACTTTAGCAGTGGGCTAAGGAAGTAACCCTCCTTCTGTGTTAGAGGGACGTAACTCTGGCTATCGTCAGCATAGCAGTGGAATGCGATGCCGTGCTTTCTAAAAATGGACCCAAGAGGGAGCAAATAGAGGGAGAATAGCAGGGGGCCTAATACTGAGCCCTGTGGGACCCCATACAGGAGTGGAGCAGAGGATGACTCGGAGTCACCAAGGCTGACAGAGAAAGTTCTGTCCTTCAAATATGACCTGAACCATTCCAGGGCTTTCCCCTCAATGCCCACCCACTGCTCCAGGCGGGAGATCAGGATGTCGTGGTCGACTGTATCGAGCGGGAGATCGGGATGTCGTGGTCGACTGTATCGAGCGGGAGATCGGGATGTCGTGGTCGACTGTATCGAGCGGGAGATCGGGATGTCGTGGTCGACTGTATCGAGCGGGAGATCGGGATGTCGTGGTCGACTGTATCGAGCGGGAGATCGGGATGTCGTGGTCGACTGTATCGAGCGGGAGATCGGGATGTCGTGGCCGACTGTATCGAGCGGGAGATCGGGATGTCGTGGTCGACTGTATCGAGCGGGAGATCGGGATGTCGTGGTCGACTGTATCGAGCGGGAGATCGGGATGTCGTGGTCGACTGTATCGAGCGGGAGATCGGGATGTCGTGGTCGACTGTATAGAGCGGGAGATCGGGATGTCGTGGTCGACTGTATCGAGCGGGAGATCGGGATGTCGTGGTGGACTGTATCGAAAGCAGCAGTTAGGTCAGTAAGTAGGAGCACAACGCAGTCCCCAGAGTCAGTAGATAAGAGGATGTCATAGAGACTCTTAAAAGCGCTGTTTCAGTGCGGTGCACAGAGTTAAACCGGATTGGAGAACCTGCAGTGTGATGTTCTCTTCCAGAGAAAACATCATTTGACTGAAGACAATCTTCTCCAGGATCTTTGACAGAAAAGGCGTTTTGGGCCTAACATGAGCCAGAACTGTGGATCCAGGCTGGGTTTTTCAATACGAGGTTGCACGACTGCATGCCTCAGGCTCTCGGGGACCTTCCCGAGAGCAGGCTGCTGTTTCAAACTGCCGGCACAGAGGGTCCCACAGTGGGGAAAACCTCTTTAAGAAGCCGAGGCGCGGCAGGGTCTTTTGGAGAACCAGAGGGCTTTACCTTGGAGACAATCTCCTGTACAAAAGACAGAGCTGCAGACTGGTTAAAGGCAGCAGAGCACGCTGCAGGGACTGAGGGGTCATCTAATGATCACGTCATTCGAACAGTTAAAATGTTCGAATTACATTGAAGCAGAATTGTCCTCCTTTTTTCTTTACCAGTGATGTTGATGATATGGCCGCAAAACTCAAAATGTCCCCGGTTCTCATTTTGAAAAACTCTGGTCACCTGTGTGTGTGTGGTACAGTGTGTGTGTGTGTGTGTGTGTATCTGTAGCCTGTTATCGTCTCATGACCCGCCCTGTGAATGAATCAAAGTAGATAGAAGTGGTCTTGAACCCATGTGTCCTCAGACAGAGGGTGAGCCTCCTGTCATCACTAATGGACGTCTCTTTAAGATGACCGCTCAGAGGTGAGGAGTTCTCCTTCCTCTCCCTTTTTTCCCATACCCCCCCCCCTACCCGACTTGAAAAGCGACCTTGGGTTTCCTGAAAGGCGCGATACAAATATTATATATTATTATTATTATTAACCGCCTGCTGCTTCCCCTCCTCTCTCCTTGGTTCCCCTCCTCTCTCCTCGGCTCCACTCCTCTCTCCTCAGTTCCCCTCCTCTCTCCTCTGCTCCACTCCTCTCTCCTCGGTTCCCCTCCTCTCTCCTCGGCTCCACTCCTCTCTCCTCGGTTCCCCTCCTCTCTCCTCTGCTCCACTCCTCTCTCCTCGGTTCCCCTCCTCTCTCCTCGGCTCCACTCCTCTCTCCTCGGTTCCCCTCCTCTCTCCTCTGCTCCACTCCTCTCTCCTCGGTTCCCCTCCTCTCTCCTCGGCTCCACTCCTCTC
>CM070481.1:41695428-41697928 GCA_036324585.1 Champsocephalus esox
TCTAGACTCCTGGTGCTAGACTCCTGGTTCTAGACTCCTGTGCTAGACTAGTGGACTCCTGGTACTAGACTCCTAGTGCTAGACTCCTGGTACTAGACTCCTGTGCTAGACTCCTGGTGCTAGACTCCTGGTGCTAGACTCCTGGTGCTAGACTCCTGGTACTAGACTCCTGGTGCTAGACTCCTAGTGCTAGACTCCTAGTGTTAGACTCCTGGTACTAGACTCCTGGTGCTAGACTCCTGGTGCTAGACTCCTGGTGCTAGACTCCTGGTACTAGACTCCTGGTGCTAGACTCCTGGTGCTAGACTCCTAGTGCTAGTCTCCTGGTGCTAGACTCCTGTTGCTAGACTCCTGTTGCTGCTAGACTCCTGGTGTTAGACTCCTGTGCTAGACTCCTGGTGCTAGACTCCTGGTACTAGACTCCTGGTGCTAGACTCCTAGTGCTAGACTCCTAGTGTTAGACTCCTGGTACTAGACTCCTAGTGCTAGACTCCTAGTGCTAGACTCCTGGTACTAGACTCCTGGTGCTAGTCTCCTGGTACTAGAGTCCTGGTACTAGACTCCTGGTGCTAGACTCCTGGTGCTGGACTCCTGTTGCTAGACTCCTGTGCTGCTAGACTCCTGGTACTAGACTCCTGGTGCTAGACTCCTAGTGCTAGACTCCTAGTGTTAGACTCCTGGTACTAGACTCCTAGTGCTAGACTCCTAGTGTTAGACTCCTGGTACTAGACTCCTGGTGCTAGACTCCTGGTGCTGGACTCCTGGTGCTAGACTCCTGGTACTAGACTCCTGGTGCTGGACTCCTGGTGCTAGACTCCTGGTGCTAGACTCCTGGTGCTAGACTCCTAGTGCTAGACTCCTAGTGTTAGACTCCTGGTACTAGACTCCTAGTGCTAGACTCCTAGTGTTAGACTCCGGGTACTAGACTCCTGGTGCTAGACTCCTGGTACTAGACTCCTGGTTCTAGCATCCTCGTGCTAGACTCCTGGTACTAGACTCCTAGTGCTAGACTCCTGGTGCCAGACTCCTGGTCCTAGCCTCCTGGTGCTAGACTCCTGGTGCTAGACTCCTAGTGTTAGACTCCTGGTGCTAGACTCCTAGTGCTAGACTCCTAGTGTTAGACTCCTGGTACTAGACTCCTAGTGCTAGACTCCTAGTGCTAGACTCCTAGTGTTAGACTCCTAGTGTTAGACTCCTGGTACTAGACTCCTGGTGCTAGACTCCTGGTACTAGACTCCTGGTTCTAGCGTCCTCGTGCTAGACTCCTGGTACTAGACTCCTAGTGCTAGACTCCTGGTGCTAGACTCCTGGTGCTAGACTCCTGGTGCTAGACTCCTGTTGCTAGACTCCTGGTGCTAGACTCCTGGTACTAGGCTCCTGGTGCCAGACTCCTGGTGCTAGACACCTGGTGCTAGACTCCTGGTTCTAGCGTCCTCGTGCTAGACTCCTGGTACTAGACTCCTAGTGCTAGACTCCTGGTGCTAGACTCCTGGTGCTAGACTCCTGGTGCTAGACTCCTGTTGCTAGACTCCTGGTGCTAGACTCCTGGTACTAGGCTCCTGGTGCCAGACTCCTGGTGCTAGACTCCTGGTGCCAGACTCCTGGTGCTAGACACCTGGTGCTTGACTCCTGGTGCTAGACTCCTAGTTATTATTACTATTATTGTAATAATTCACTACAGATCAGACCCAGCTGATTGGCTGATGCAGGACCAGTAGTAATACAGCATTTCTGTGTTTCAGACTCTCCTGATGGCACTGGGGGGTCAGCGTTACCATGACATCAGCCCAGTGACCCTGCAGGTGGGGGGGGCAGCGTTACCATGACATCAGCCCAGTGACCCTGCAGGTGGGGGGGGCAGGTGAGCTCCAGCCTGTACTGTGGGGAGGTGGGGGGGCCGTGGGGGGGGCAGGTGGAGGCCTTCCTGGTGGAGTTGTTCAGATGCAAGCTGTGTGAGTTCACCTGCAGCCGGAGAGGACCAATCAGCACGCACCTGCTGAGCCACCGGGCGGGGGGGGTCGCCCTACCAGGACCTGAGCGGGGGGGCCAAGCAGGACGAAGACGACTTCCTGCTCTACAACATCCTGATCAGCCCTGCCCCCCCAGGGAGCCCCCCCCCCAGGAGACATCAGCGGGGAGGTGGCCCACACCTGTGAGGTCAGACCGCCCACACGCACGACCGCACGCACACACGCACGCCCACACGCACACACGCACGCCCATGCATGCACACGTGCACGCCCACACGCGTACCCCCATACACGCACACCTGTACGCACACTCAGTGTGTGTGGGTTTCAGGTGTATAACTGTGTGTGTGTGTGTGTGTGTGTGTTGTAGGTGTATAACTGTGTGTGTGTGTGGTGTGTTGCAGGTGTATAACTGTGTGTGTGTGTGTGTGTGTGTTGTAGGTGTATAACTGTGTGTGTGTGTGTGTGTGTGTGTGTGTGTGTGTGTTGTAAGTGTATAACTGTATGTGTGTGTGTGTGTGGTGTGTGTG
>CM070481.1:41700428-41702928 GCA_036324585.1 Champsocephalus esox
CAGCCAGGTGAGAGACACAGCCAGGTGAGAGACAGCCAGGTGAGAGACACAGCCAGGTGAGAGACACAGCCAGGTGAGAGACACAGCCAGGTGAGAGAGACAGCCAGGTGAGAGACAGCCAGGTGAGAGAGACATCCAGGTGAGAGAGACAGCCAGGTGAGAGACAGCCAGGTGAGAGAGACATCCAGGTGAGAGAGACAGCCAGGTGAGAGACATCCAGGTGAGAGACACAGCCAGGTGAGAGACACAGCCAGGTGAGAGAGACAGCCAGGTGAGAGAGACATCCAGGTGAGAGAGACATCCAGGTGAGAGAGACATCCAGGTGAGAGAGACAGCCAGGTGAGAGACAGCCAGGTGAGAGACAGCCAGGTGAGAGACACAGCCAGGTGAGAGAGACAGCCAGGTGAGAGAGACAGCCAGGTGAGAGAGACATCCAGGTGAGAGACACAGCCAGGTGAGAGACACAGCCAGGTGAGAGAGACATCCAGGTGAGAGAGACATCCAGGTGAGAGAGACATCCAGGTGAGAGACACAGCCAGGTGAGAGACACAGCCAGGTGAGAGAGACATCCAGGTGAGAGACACAGCCAGGTGAGAGAGACAGCCAGGTGAGAGAGACAGCCAGGTGAGAGACATCCAGGTGAGAGACAGCCAGATGAGAGAGACAGCCAGGTGAGAGACACAGCCAGGTGAGAGACATCCAGGTGAGAGACATCCAGGTGAGAGAGACATCCAGGTGAGAGAGACAGCCAGGTGAGAGACATCCAGGTGAGAGAGACAGCCAGGTGAGAGACAGCCAGGTGAGAGACACAGCCAGGTGAGAGACACAGCCAGGTGAGAGAGACAGCCAGGTGAGAGACAGCCAGGTGAGAGACAGCCAGGTGAGAGACACAGCCAGGTGAGAGAGACAGCCAGGTGTGAGAGACAGCCAGGTGAGAGACAGCAGGTGAGAGACACAGCCAGGTGAGAGACACAGCCAGGTGAGAGAGACATCCAGGTGAGAGACACAGCCAGGTGAGAGAGACAGGTGAGAGAGACAGCCAGGTGAGAGAGACATCCAGGTGAGAGACACAGCCAGGTGAGAGAGACAGCCAGGTGAGAGAGACAGCCAGGTGAGAGAGACAGCCAGGTGAGAGAGACAGCCAGGTGAGAGACATCCAGGTGAGAGACATCCAGGTGAGAGACACAGCCAAGTGAGAGAGACAGCCAGGTGAGAGAGACAGCCAGGTGAGAGAGACAGCCAGGTGAGAGACAGCCAGGTGAGAGACACAGCCAGGTGAGAGACATCCAGGTGAGAGAGACAGCCAGGTGAGAGAGACAGCCAGGTGAGAGAGACAGGTGAGAGAGACATCAGGTGAGAGAGACATCCAGGTGAGAGAGACAGGTGAGAGACAGCCAGATGAGAGAGACAGCCAGGTGAGAGAGACATCCAGGTGAGAGAGACAGGTGAGAGAGACATCCAGGTGAGAGAGACAGGTGAGAGACAGCCAGGTGAGAGAGACATCCAGGTGAGAGAGACAGCAGGTGAGAGAGACATCCAGGTGAGAGAGACATCCAGGTGAGAGAGACAGGTGAGAGACAGCAGGTGAGAGAGACAGCCAGGTGAGAGAGACAGCCAGGTGAGAGACACAGCCAGGTGAGAGAGACAGCCAGGTGAGAGACATCCAGGTGAGAGACACAGCCAGGTGAGAGAGACATCCAGGTGAGAGACACAGCCAGGTGAGAGAGACAGGTGAGAGAGACAGCCAGGTGAGAGAGACAGCCAGGTGAGAGACACAGCCAGGTGAGAGAGACAGCCAGGTGAGGAGACAGCCAGGTGAGAGACAGCCAGGTGAGAGACAGCAGGTGAGAGACATCCAGGTGAGAGACATCCAGGTGAGAGACACAGCCAAGTGAGAGAGACAGCCAGGTGAGAGACACAGCCAGGTGAGAGACACAGCCAGGTGAGAGAGACATCAGGTGAGAGACAGCAGGTGAGAGAGACAGCCAGGTGAGAGACAGCCAGGTGAGAGACACAGCCAGGTGAGAGAGACAGGCAGGTGAGAGACAGCCAGGTGAGAGACAGCCAGGTGAGAGAGACAGCAGGTGAGAGAGACAGCAGGTGAGAGAGACAGCCAGGTGAGAGACAGCCAGGTGAGAGACACAGCCAGGTGAGAGACATCCAGGTGAGAGAGACAGCCAGGTGAGAGACACGCCAGGTGAGAGACAGCCAGGTGAGAGACACAGCCAGGTGAGAGACATCCAGGTGAGAGAGACAGCCAGGTGAGAGAGACAGCCAGGTGAGAGACAGCCAGGTGAGAGACACAGCCAGGTGAGAGACATCCAGGTGAGAGAGACATCCAGGTGAGAGAGACAGCCAGGTGAGAGAGACAGGTGAGAGACAGCCAGGTGAGAGAGACATCCAGGTGAGAGAGACATCCAGGTGAGAGAGACATCCAGGTGAGAGAGACAGCCAGGTGAGAGAGACAGCAGGTGAGAGACAGCCAGGTGAGAGACACAGC
>CM070481.1:41707928-41722928 GCA_036324585.1 Champsocephalus esox
TGCAGAGACACACCCGCCGTCACCACGGCAACACAGAAGACCCTGCGCTCTGATTGGACCGTCAGCTCGGGTGCGGGGCTACAGTCTGACGGTATATTGGTTGATTTTTATACGCTGGATTTTTTAATAAAAGGAATATATAACAGCGACTCAGCGTTTCATTAAAGAAAGATATCTACTGTGACACACTATCCCTTAACCTTAGCCTTAATTATCCCTTAACTGACCCTCAACCTTAGCCTTAATTATCCCTTAACTGTCCCTCAACCTTAGCCTTAATTATCCCTTAACCTTAATTATCCCTTAACTGTCCCTCAACCTTAGCCTTAATTATCCCTTAACCTTAATTATCCCTTAACCTTAGTCTTAATTATCCCTTAACCTTAGCCTTAATTATCCCTTAACCTTAATTATCCCTTAACCTTAGTCTTAATTATCCCTTTCATTTCATTTCAAACCTTTATTTATCAGATAAATCCCATTGAGATCATTGATCTCTTTCTCAGGCAGAGCTGCCCCAGCAGTTCCTCATGAAGCATCAACAGAACAACAAAAGGACAGCATCGTGTACGTACTGACCCACGTGAGCAGGTACCAGCAGCTTCTGGTTGAGCAGCATCCACCCAGCTTTAGAACATGTAGTGGCACCAGATTGCTCAGTCTCCATGTAGCCTGCAGCCTGCTCCCAGACAGAGGAGCTGCCTCTGAAGCTGCTCCCCTCAGACAGTCCTAGCAGCTGCTCATCCAATGAAACCACAGCATGCGAACTCAGCAGGAGCCTCTGACACCTCTCCCTGAGGTCAGGAGCAGATATCAGAGGAGGTTCCCCAGCACGGCTTGGTAGATGAGATGTCCCAGAGACTGAGCCTCCGTGCAGAGAGTGAAGCAGAGCAGCCCTTGCTGCAGGGGGCAGTGAAGGGTTAACGCTGTACAGGCTGTCACACATCTCAGAGCGCTGTGAGACGCAGCATCTACCTGACCAGGCAACGGGCCGGTGCATTCAGATAGACCAGATCCCAGAGTCCAGCACAGGTCAAAGGTCACAGAGCCTTCATATAGACCAGGTCCCAGAGTCCAGCACAGGTCAAAGGTCACAGAGCCTTCATATAGACCAGATCCCCAGAGTCCAGCACAGGTCAAAGGTCACAGAGCCTTCAGATAGACCAGATCCAGAGTCCAGCCCAGGTCAAAGGTCACAGAGCCTTAGATAGACCAGATCCCCAGAGTCCAGCACAGGTCAAAAGTCACAGAGCCTTCATATAGACCAGATCCCAGAGTCCAGCACAGGTCAAAGGTCACAGAGCCTTCAGACAGACCAGATCCCCAGAGTCCAGCACAGGTCAAAGGTCACAGAGCTTCAGATAGACCAGATCCCAGAGTCCAGCACAGGTCAAAGGTCACAGAGCCTTCATATAGACCAGGTCCCAGAGTCCAGTACAGGTCAAAGGTCACAGAGCCTTCATATAGACCAGATCCCAGAGTCCAGCACAGGTCAAAGGTCACAGAGCATTCATATAGACCAGGTCCCAGAGTCCAGCACAGGTCAAAGGTCACAGAGCCTTCAGACAGACCAGATCCCCAGAGTCCAGCACAGGTCAAAGGTCACAGAGCCTTCAGACAGACCAGATCCCAGAGTCCAGCACAGGTCAAAGGTCACAGAGCCTCTTCCTGTCCTCCGGAGAAGCAGGACGTGTCCCTGTAGAAGGACCCTAGCCTCACCCTCAGCTCCTCAGCAGGTTAGAGACCTGAGGGTCAGAGGAGAGACGATCATCAAGCAGACACCCAGGTGTTTGTAACAGGAGCCACTCTGAGCACTTGTCCTTGCAGTAGTAACAATATCTACAGCAGGCTCTGGGTCTGTGCAGCTTTAGAGAGAGCGTTGCCTTGGTTTGATCCACATCAGAAGAAGCTTGAGTTCAGAGCGCTGAGTCTGAGGAGTGTTAGAAGCAGCCTGTGATGTAGCACCAGCTCCTGACTGAGGGACCTGCTCAGAACATCACGGGATCATCCGCATAATGTAAAGTAGCTTCATCCACATGTTCCCCTGAGCTGCTGATGTAGATGGAGAATAGAAGTGGGCCTGAAACAGAGCCTTGAGGAACACCATTAGTGATGTTTAACCACTCAGAAGACAGTCCATCAGAGTGAACACATGGGACCTTTCAGAGAGGCAGTTCACAAACCACTGTTGACAGCTTCATAGTATGTTGAATACTTAAAACGAAAGTTAGTTATAATCAAATATCATCAATTATATTCTTGTATAACCCACAATGAAAATGCTTCATATTTGAGGTTTTTCTATATTTACAGCATAAACAAAACAAAGTGGTTTGTTAAGTTGAGTGTAAGGCCTAACAATGATGTATGCCCTGCTCTCTGATCAGAGAGGAGGCAGGGTCTCCCCTCTCCTCTCACAGCAGGGGGGGGCTCCAGACTCAAGCAGAAACACATGGAGGCCTCAGAAAGGTGGTTATGTCATAGCCATAGAATATGTCTCGTCATGTTTTGTGTTACACAAACGTGGGAAGGTGTGTCTTATGCCAGAGCCAGTAGGATATGTTGGTTGGGTATGGAGGAGGTGTTTGTGGGTTTTCTATCCGGTTTTTTGAAAAAAAAATGATGAACTGCAGTGGTGTACAATAAGGAAGTGCCAAAAAAATGTCACTTCCTTATTGTACACCACTGCAGTTCATCCACATATAATCCACATCAAGATGTCCAATAGATCTATTTCAGAAACTTGTGCACACAATTATTATCTTGAGTCAAACCTCTACTACGAGCTGTGTAGCTCTTCACCGGTCACTATACCCATGTATCTTCAATTCTGGTATACCTAAAAAACAATGTTAACGTCTTTAACCGTGCGTGGAGCCCTGGGTGTCCGAACATGTAACAATCACTCCTTCCTCCATCAAGGACCTAAAAACAGAAGTAATTTCATCAATGGTTTGTAGCTGAACTTAGGAAGTATCCCTCATGGTAGGAATGTTTTTACTTTTTAACATCTCTAAATGTCAGTTAATTACTAACTAAATGAATGTCCATTAGGAGGTGGTGCCGCTAGTCCTCTAAACTCATAATCTGGTGCCGTGCGCTTCCTGTGAAGCTGCAAGTAAGATTTTAAAACCCACTGCAGGGTGGGCCGAGCGACCCCTCCTCCCTATTGGTCACAATAACATGCACCCTTACTTACGGTGATTGAAGGCCCCACATTATTTCCCCTTTCAGCATCAGCCCTCTTTACTCTAACATTACTTTCTAAATAGGAATATCCAGAAAGGGAACAAATATTCAATCTTCAGAAAAGTTCTTAACCAATGTCTGTCTAGTGAATAGCCAACATATTTTAAAATGTCAGATGTATAAAAATAAGCCTAAATACTCCCTTACCATCAAAGTCCAAATCCAGACACAAGGTGAACAGTTTTGGTAACGGACAATTTAATCTAAAAACAAAACAAAATTGGACTTGTGTCCTTGTTATTTGTTCTTCAGAATACATTAGCAAACACCCTGCGAAGTATTCGCAACCTAACTAACCCTCTCCCAGGATATGAAATCCATTAATCCCTTTACTCATAGTCAGTTTATATGTCTATATTATTATGTGTGACCTAATAATCAGATCTCTTGTTTGCCAAACAAGGATATTCAACTTGAATCTTTCCAGTGTTCCAGACCATCGTTTAAACAATCAGCCTCCCTTCTCAAACACTAACCCTATTGTTCTACACCACCCTCTGGAAAACTCCTGCACCTTGATGCTGTCAAATCATCCATCATTTCTTCAGAGTCTGAACCGTCTGAGACCAGCCTGTCTCAAGATCTTGTCACAATGTGAACAGTCAGTGATGCGTTGTCCTCTGCAGCTGTAGCCATGTAGAGATGGGTTTTGAGGCCTTTTTTAAAAGCCTCCACGCTCTGTGGTGTCTCGTGCGGTCGGGGAGAGCGTTCCACAGATTGGGAGCAGCCGAGCAGAAGGCCCGGTCTCCCAGAGCACGGAGCTTAGTCCTGGGGGGTTTGAGGAGGTTGGAGTTGCTGGAGCGGGTGGTCCGCAGGGAGGTATGGGGGGTGAGGAGTTCCTTGAGGTAGGGGGGGGGCAGTTCCATGGACACACTGGTGGGTGAGGACGGAGACCTTGAATTCGATCCTCGGCTCCACGGGGAGCCAGTCTAGTGCTCTAAGGATGGGGGTGATGGGATCGTATGTGCGCACCCTCATCAGGATCCTAGCAGCGCTGTTCTGAATGTACCGGAGCTTCTGGATGCTTCTGTTAGCGATCCCGAAGAGGAGTGCATTGCAGTCGTCCAGCCTGGAGGAGACGAAGGCGTGGACCAGCTTCTCGGCCTCAGACAAAGTGAGTGTGGGGCGGAGTTTGGCGATGGTCCTGAGGTGGTAGAAGGAGTTCTTGCACAGCTGTTTAATGTGGGGCTCAAAGGTCAGATGGGCGTCCATCTGAACACCCAAAAACCAAAAAAGGTCTTCCTTCTCCACCATGATCCTATCTCGACATCAAAGTCCATACGAACGGATGATTTATCTTTAGAAACCACGAGGAATGACAGTTCTTCTCATAAACCACTATTCTTCCTTACTCCAGTGCTAAACCAAATGAGCCAGACAGGAACCCCCTAACCACTTGCTTATTCTCTCGTTTATCTAAGTTGTGTTACAAGCAGGTTAGATCTGTAACAAAATACAAAACTAACTGTATTTAGCGCTAAATTTGAAAAACAAGTAATCTGATTACAGTTAATGAATATATATGTTTGAACACTTATTATTGGTGGAAAGGTTTCCTCACATGTAATCTCCATTACGAAAGCTCAAACCTAAAGAAATCCTCACGGAACAGCTTTCTGTCCTTCTCACTGAATCGTCTCAATACAAACCAAAAAGCGTTGTGAAACCTCCCACTCTTGGGAACATCTCAACACTTCACTCCACCTGAGTGTCTGACAGGCGCGCGCTATCGATCCAAAACGGTCTTTAATGGTATCAATGCAGCGTATGTTCTCTTTGGGACAGTAGCTGCTGAAACTGGTTAATAGCAGTTTTCTGTCAACCCAGTTAAGCATGTTGTTCTTATATCTAGTAAATATATTTTTATTTCATGTTTACTCACAAAACAATATGACATTATTCAGAATAGCAGTTAACTGTATACAAGTTGTACTCTCTCTGAACTCTTCCAAACATCTACTTCTCTTGTCTCTCTCTCTCCTCCCGGTGCCCTGCAGCTGCCCAAGCTTCCCTCACCAATCACCTCTGTGTTCCCACAGTGGGAGATGGCTGGGGCAAACCTCGTTTGTGCAGCACCTCCGTCATGCTTCACCACTTAACAGATTCCTTCTGACTGACAAACTTATAAAAACCTCCCGTTTACTTTCTACTCTTTCTTCATACACTTAAAACACAATTCATGTCTACTAATGATATTACAAAAACTCCCTCTAATAACCGTTTCATCCATTGTGACATATTTACCCAAACTAAGTTGTTCAACACCCACATGTTTCCAGCATCGCAGATCTCACACACCATGAAGGAACCTCCCTGCACTTAAAGATCCGCTGCTTGGTAGAACAATAGTAAACCTGCAGAGCACTCCAATCAGATCACAGTCATGTCATCTGACCCGAGTGTAGGACCATGTCGTTCCTAAAAATGTTAGCAAACACCAACTCCAACATTTATAGATAAATTGATTTAGCAACATGAAATGTTATGTAATTCAAAATGTGACAAAAGAACAATGATTTGTCTTCCACAAGATGGTGGTCTAACAGAATGACTCCTGCCCTCAAGGGGTCAAAGGACCTCTCACTCATGAACCCAACGGACTCTCAGAGATGAGATCTAGCCCTGAGGAGGCTGACTTTAAAATGAACTGTGACCAATAAACCACATGCGTGTGGGTACATTATATTGTACACAATATAACACAAAACAACACTACATTAAGACAATAACCACTCAAATGAGCCTTGGTGAAAAGCATGAAAGACAAAACAACTTAATCTACTCTCATTGTTCGTGTACATCTTTATTCCCACGATTCCACCCTCAGTATGCCCACTGGCTGGCCCACTAGCTGAGCAGTAAACCTCACTGTTGCATGATCAACACATCTCCTAAATAACATTACAATATATATTTCTCACAGTGAGCTCGCCATCCAATGCCCAACTAATTCTCATCTCTCCATGTCCAATCTAGGTGGAATAATCCACTTTTATGTTCAATTTGAATCAAACTTTAACCTGCATGTACTTCATATACTCAGCCAAACCTATTCTTACTTCCCCTCAACGTTACTGTATGCAATTAAGTTCCTCTGAAATATAAGTAAAATTCTCAGTAAATGACGAATACCACGAAATTCACAATGCAATGTTTCTTATTCATTTAAATATCTACGACACATTGATCTATTAATTTTCAATGTTATTCACTCCTTTTTTTAAATTCAACGCTCAGCAGCCATTTTCTAGGCATTTTGAGAAGAAGCGCCAGCAGTCACTCCGGGCTGCTGCACAGCCATGAGAGCGAACCTGTGAAGAAAAAGGGGCGCTTTCTCGAACCCACGGAATCCTTCCAGCTTGACTTCGCATTTCTTTATCTGACTTTTCTCCCTTATCTATTCGTAATTATTCACAGAAAATGATTCCCCGTACAGTCTATCCAGCTTTATGGTGCGATGTTTATTTCAACAGACAATGCGACCTTAGAATGCGCTTCGACACGGCTTTTCAGCGATGTGACATCCTCATGGAGCCGAAACCCAGGTCAACAGAATCCTTTATCGTCACGTTTAGCCTTCTAGGTTAACCCCACAGAACAAGAGAACGAGATTCCGTTCGTTTCAAAATGGCTTTTTGAAATGTGCGTATCCCCCCCTTGGATTTATACTTATAATACAACTGCAGCTCCTATGAGACTGGAAAGCATTATTCTGGTTTGTTCTGGATGGAATGTTTTAAAAAACCGCTGAACTTCCCCGATGGGCTAGCCGTCTTGATTTCTGGAAAAACCCACGGGGCCTTACACCTTCGTCTTA
Source organism: Champsocephalus esox (assembly GCA_036324585.1). NCBI lineage: Eukaryota > Metazoa > Chordata > Actinopteri > Perciformes > Channichthyidae > Champsocephalus > Champsocephalus esox. The sequence goes on from CM070481.1 coordinate 41,714,995, forward strand.
CAGTCCTCATCGCTTCACGTGTAGCTAACGAGTCAGTCGTAGGATTCTGAAAAATCCACGAGGTTCCTAACCGTTGCTTTATTAATCTTATGAGTTAGTTTGTTACCTACCTATGCTAAAATATGCATTGCACTCTTTACCGTAAATGACACCTGGAAATATCTTTGACAACTCTAAAATGTAGCTTGAGCCAATTACAGACCTTCGATAGAAACAGGTGTCCGTTTTACCTTTCAGTTGGATCCATAGTTGTCAAATATTATTCCAGGCATCTCCCTCCGTCCGCTGGCTGCCACTCATGACGTCACCACGTCGGCACGTCACCACGTCCTCACGTCATGACGTCACCACGTCGGCACGTCACCACGTCCTCACGTCATGACGTCACCACGTCGGCACGTCCTCACGTCATGACGTCACCACGTCCTCACGTCATGACGTCACCACGTCGGCACGTCCTCACGTCATGACGTCACCACGTCGGCACGTCACCACGTCCTCACGTCATGACGTCACCACGTCGGCACGTCCTCACGTCATGACGTCACCACGTCGGCACGTCCTCACGTCATGATGTCACCACGTCGGCACGTCCTCACGTCATGACGTCACCCACGTCGGCACGTCACCACGTCCTCACGTCATGACGTCACCACGTCGGCACGTCCTCACGTCATGACGTCACCACGTCGGCACGTCCTCACGTCATGACGTCACCACGTCGGCACGTCACCACGTCCTCACGTCATGACGTCACCACGTCGGCACGTCCTCACGTCATGACGTCACCACGTCGGCACGTCCTCACGTCATGACGTCACCACGTCGGCACGTCCTCACGTCATGACGTCACCACGTCGGCACGTCCTCACGTCATGACGTCACCACGTCGGCACGTCACCACGTCCTCACGTCCTCACGTCATGACGTCACCACGTCGGCACGTCCTCACGTCATGACGTCACCACGTCGGCACGTCCTCACGTCATGACGTCACCACGTCGGCACGTCACCACGTCCTCACGTCCTCACGTCATGACGTCACCACGTCGGCACGTCCTCACGTCATGACGTCACCACGTCGGCACGTCACCACGTCCTCACGTCCTCACGTCATGACGTCACCATGTTGGGGTCACCATTTGTAGGAGCAGATACCACTTCTCCGCGCCGATCCTATGAGTTTGCTTTAAAAGAAGGAACACTCAAAACAACCAGGACGAGGGTTACACAATAATCTGTTTTAATTATAAAAGGTAATAATGCAATACAATATAATACATTACCATACCATATAAAATCATATCCGTAATGTAAGGGGTATGCCTACTCCTGCCCTGGTTCACGCGCTGTGATCCTTCTGTCTGGGCAGCGCGAGAAGAGAGAGCGAACAAAAGGATGAACAGGCTTTCATACCGGAAGGGGTGGAGTTTAACTGCTCGTCTTTTCCGGTCATCTGATTGGGAGATGCAAACGTGAATCCGCGCGTGCCAGCAGAGAACCAAACAGTTTCAGTTTGAAGCAAAACAAACACCTCTGGCATTCACTGTCTCATATTTCTGCAGCCTCCACACCACATTCCAGAGACCTCAGATGTGTCTTAAAGGATATTTAAGATAACACAAGATTTCATCTCTCATATCTCCAACTTCTGGTTACACAGAATACAAAGTGATTCAACCCACACATGTACTATTCAAGAGATGTAGACTTCCCTGAAACATGGCCTGCTAGAGATCTCCCCCCACCCAGCCCCCTGTGCTGCATGCCTCCACCTCCCCCGCAGGGCAATAACACCCTGTTTACTCCAACCAGCCCTTGTCTCGAGCCATTTGAGTCCTCGCCTTCTGAAAGGATCAAACACACACAGTATTGTTTGAACAGTATTCCCTGAACTGCTGCTGTTGATAATTACCAGAGAAACTCAAAGGACCTCTTTTCAGATCTGGACTTTCTGCCATTTCAAATGTAACGCACTTCTTAAATATCAGATGATAATACTCTTCACTATGTACAGGTCTCTCTCTCTCTCTCTCTCTCTCTCTCTGAACCTCTCCTTCACTATGTACAGGTATCTCTCTCTCTCTCTCTCTCTCTCTCTCTCTCTCTCTCTCTCTGAACCTCCCGTTCACTATGTACAGGTCTCTCTCTCTCTCTCTCTCTGAACCTCTCCTTCACTATGTACAGGTCTCTCTCTCTCTCTCTCTCTCTCTGAACCTCCCCTTCATGATGTACAGGTCTCTCTCTCTCTCTCTCTCTCTCTCTCTGAACCTCTCCTTCACTATGTACAGGTCTCTCTCTCTCTCTCTTTCTCTCTGAACCTCCCCTTCATGATGTACAGGTCTCTTCTCTCTCTCTCTCTCTCTCTCTGAACCTCTCCTTCACTATGTACAGGTCTCTCTCTCTCTCTCTCTCTGAACCTCCCCTTCATGATGTACAGGTCTCTCTCTCTCTCTCTCTCTCTCTCTGAACCTCCCCTTCATGATGTACAGGTCTCTCTCTCTCTCTCTCTCTCTCTGAACCTCTCCTTCACTATGTACAGGTATCTCTCTCTCTCTCTCTCTCTCTCTCTCTGAACCTCTCCTTCACTATGTACAGGTATCTCTCTCTCTCTCTCTCTCTCTCTCTCTGAACCTCTCCTTCACTATGTACAGGTCTCTCTCTCTCTCTCTCTCTGAACCTCCCCTTCATGATGTACAGGTCTCTCTCTCTCTCTCTCTCTCTCTCTCTGAACCTCTCCTTCACTATGTACAGGTATCTCTCTCTCTCTCTCTCTCTCTCTCTCTCTCTGAACCTCTCCTTCACTATGTACAGGTCTCTCTCTCTCTCTCTCTCTCTCTCTCTGAACCTCTCCTTCACTATGTACAGGTCTCTCTCTCTCTCTCTCTCTGAACCTCCCCTTCATGATGTACAGGTCTCTCTCTCTCTCTCTCTCTCTCTGAACCTCTCCTTCACTATGTACAGGTCTCTCTCTCTCTCTCTCTCTCTCTCTCTGAACCTCCCCTTCATGATGTACAGGTCTCTCTCTCTCTCTCTCTCTCTCTGAACCTCTCCTTCACTATGTACAGGTATCTCTCTCTCTCTCTCTCTCTCTCTCTCTCTCTCTGAACCTCCCCTTCACTATGTACAGGTATCTCTCTCTCTCTCTCTCTCTCTCTCTCTCTCTCTCTGAACCTCTCCTTCACTATGTACAGGTCTCTCTCTCTCTCTCTCTCTCTCTCTCTGAACCTCCCCTTCATGATGTACAGGTATCTCTCTCTCTCTCTCTCTCTCTCTCTCTCTGAACCTCCCCTTCACTATGTACAGGTATCTCTCTCTCTCTCTCTCTGAACCTCCCTTCATATGTACAGTCTCTCTCTCTCTCTCTCTCTCTCTGAACCTCCCCTTCACTATGTACAGGTATCTCTCTCTCTCTCTCTCTCTCTCTCTCTCTGAACCTCCCCTTCACTATGTACAGGTCTCTCTCTCTCTCTCTCTCTCTCTCTCTCTCTGAACCTCCCTTCACTATGTACAGGTCTCTCTCTCTCTCTCTCTCTCTCTCTCTGAACCTCCCCTTCATGATGTACAGGTCTCTCTCTCTCTCTCTCTCTCTCTCTCTCTCTGAACCTCTCCTTCACTATGTACAGGTATCTCTCTCTCTCTCTCTCTCTCTGAACCTCCCCTTCACTATGTACAGGTATCTCTCTCTCTCTCTCTCTCTCTCTGAACCTCCCCTTCACTATGTACAGGTATCTCTCTCTCTCTCTCTCTCTCTCTCTCTCTCTCTCTCTGAACCTCCCCTTCACTATGTACAGGTCTCTCTCTCTCTCTCTCTCTCTCTCTCTGAACCTCCCTTCACTATGTACAGGTCTCTCTCTCTCTCTCTCTCTCTCTCTGAACCTCCCCTTCATGATGTACAGGTCTCTCTCTCTCTCTCTCTCTCTCTCTCTCTGAACCTCTCCTTCACTATGTACAGGTCTCTCTCTCTCTCTCTCTCTCTCTCTGAACCTCCCTTCACTATGTACAGGTCTCTCTCTCTCTCTCTCTCTCTCTCTCTGAACCTCTCCTTCACTATGTACAGGTCTCTCTCTCTCTCTCTCTCTCTCTCTGAACCTCTCCTTCACTATGTACAGGTCTCTCTCTCTCTCTCTCTCTCTCTCTCTCTGAACCTCTCCTTCACTATGTACAGGTCTCTCTCTCTCTCTCTCTCTCTCTCTCTCTCTCTGAACCTCCCCTTCACTATGTACAGGTCTCTCTCTCTCTCTCTCTCTCTCTCTCTGAACCTCCCGTTCACTATGTACAGGTCTCTCTCTCTCTCTCTCTCTCTCTCTCTGAACCTCCCCTTCATGATGTACAGGTCTCTCTCTCTCTCTCTCTCTCTCTCTCTCTGAACCTCTCCTTCACTATGTACAGGTCTCTCTCTCTCTCTCTCTCTCTCTCTGAACCTCCCCTTCATGATGTACAGGTCTCTCTCTCTCTCTCTCTCTCTCTCTCTGAACCTCCCGTTCACTATGTACAGGTCTCTCTCTCTCTCTCTCTCTCTCTCTCTCTCTGAACCTCTCCTTCACTATGTACAGGTATCTCTCTCTCTCTCTCTCTCTCTCTGAACCTCCCCTTCACTATGTACAGGTATCTCTCTCTCTCTCTCTCTCTCTCTCTCTCTCTGAACCTCCCCTTCACTATGTACAGGTATCTCTCTCTCTCTCTCCCTCTCTCTCTCTCTCCTCCCCCTCTTGTGTGTTGTTGCTGTTGTTGATAAAGTTATATTGAAGCTAATCCCTCAGATTAGGTCAGTCAGCGGTTAGCAGATTAGCCGTTAATCCCAACATGTCGGAGTGGAGGAACAGCATGCTGCTCTCAGGTACCCCACATTTCATACTTCGTTTAACATACACTCTTTTACACTCCTTTACCGTGTGTCCCCGTGTGTACCCGTGTGTCCCCCCGTGTGTCCCCGTGTGTACCCGTGTGTCCCTGTGTGTACCCGTGTGTCCTCGTGTATTTCTGTGTGTACCCGTGTGTACCCGTGTGTCCCTGTGTGTACCCGTGTGTCCTCGTGTATTTCTGTGTGTACCCGTGTGTCTCTGTGTGTACCTGTGTGTCCCTGTGTGTCCCTGTGTGTAGCCGTGTGTACCTGTGTGTACCCGTGTGTCCCTGTGTGTACCCGTGTGTACCTGTGTGTACCCGTGTGTCCCTGTGTGTCCCCGTGTGTACCTGTGTGTCCCCGTGTGTCCCCGTGTGTACCCGTGTGTACCCGTGTGTCCCCCCGTGTGTACCCGTGTGTATCCGTGTGTCCCTGTGTGTACCTGTGTGTACCTGTGTGTCCCCGTGTGTCCCCGTGTGTACCCGTGTGTCCCAGTGTGTCCCCGTGTGGCCCCGTGTGTCCCCCCGTGTGTACCCGTGTGTATCCGTGTGTCCCTGTGTGTACCTGTGTGTATCTGTGTGTACCCGTGTGTCCCCGTGTGTCCCCGTGTGGCCCCGTGTGTACCCGTGTGTCCCCGTGTGTCCCTGGGTTTACCTGAGCTTATTGTTTCAGTTCTGCTGCTGCTGGCCGGTTCAGCCTCAGCCTTCGTGGAGGAACTGGATGATAGGTGAGTTTATATTATATTAAACTGTTTCCTGTTTGGAGTTGTAGTCCTCTTTAAAAGACTTCCTGTAGTTTGGATAATGTGTAGGGGCAGATAGCAACAATTAGCTGTAACATCAACATGTGTGCAGATTGAGACAGGAAGTACCCCTTCACAATAAAAGCTTCTCTGAATGTTTTTCACAGCTTCATGGAGACGAGAGGAGACGAAGACATCTGGCTCATCAAAGTATGTTCATCATGTATATATTATATATTTGTATTAGCATTATTACTGCAGGCTACTGTAGTGACGCTGTATTTCATTTATTATTATATCAGTAAATATGTGATTTCCCCGGGTCAGTTCTACACCCCCTGGTGTTCGTTCTGCAGACAGCTGGACCCGGTCTGGCATCAGATCGGATCAGAGCTGACGAGCCGAGGCTCTCCGGTCCACGTCGGGAAGTCTGACGGCAGCACCAGCCCCGGTAACTTCTAGATCAGGGATGTCCAACTCAAATACACAGTGGGCCAACGTTAAACAATGGGTACTAGTGGAGGGCCGGACGGGTTCAATGTTTACTGCAACACTTATTGAAATGAACTTATTGCACATATTCAACCTGGAACTAACAAAGCTTAAATGATTGCCCATAAAAACAACATTAAACATTAAATAATCAGTTGCATTCATTCCTAATGGCTCTATCTGCAGAGTCATTCCTAATGGCTCTATCTGCAGAGTCATTCCTAATGGCTCTATCTGAAGAGTCATCTCTAATGGCTCTATCTGCAGAGTCATTCCTAATGGCTCTATCTGCAGAGTCATTCCTAATGGCTCTATCTGAAGAGTCATTCCTAATGGCTCTATCTGCATAGTCATTCCTAATGGCTCTATCTGCAGAGTCATTCCTAATGGCTCTATCTGCAGAGTCATTCCTAATGGCTCTATCTGCAGAGTCATTCCTAATGGCTCTATCTGCAGAGTCATTCCTAATGGCTCTATCTGCATAGTCATTCCTAATGGCTCTATCTGCATAGTCATTCCTAATGGCTCTATCTGCAGAGTCATTCCTAATGGCTCTATCTGCATAGTCATTCCTAATGGCTCTATCTGCAGAGTCATTCCTAATGGCTCTATCTGCATAGTCATCTCTAATGGCTCTATCTGCAGAGTCATTCCTAATGGCTCTATCTGCAGAGTCATTCCTAATGGCTCTATCTGAAGAGTCATCTCTAATGGCTCTATCTGCAGAGTCATTCCTAATGGCTCTATCTGCAGAGTCATTCCTAATGGCTCTATCTGCAGAGTCATCTCTAATGGCTCTATCTGCAGAGTCATTCCTAATGGCTCTATCTGCAGAGTCATTCCTAATGGCTCTATCTGCAGAGTCATTCCTAATGGCTCTATCTGCATAGTCATCTCTAATGGCTCTATCTGCAGAGTCATTCCTAATGGCTCTATCTGCATAGTCATCTCTAATGGCTCTATCTGCAGAGTCATTCCTAATGGCTCTATCTGCAGAGTCATTCCTAATGGCTCTATCTGCAGAGTCATTCCTAATGGCTCTATCTGAAGAGTCATCTCTAATGGCTCTATCTGCAGAGTCATTCCTAATGGCTCTATCTGAAGATTCATCTCTAATGGCTCTATCTGCAGAGTCATTCCTAATGGCTCTATCTGCAGAGTCATTCCTAATGGCTCTATCTGAAGAGTCATCTCTAATGGCTCTATCTGCAGAGTCATTCCTAATGGCTCTATCTGAAGAGTCATCTCTAATGGCTCTATCTGCAGAGTCATTCCTAATGACTCTATCTGCAGAGTCATTCCTAATGACTCTATCTGAAGAGTCATCTCTAATGGCTCTATCTGTAGAGTCATTCCTAATGGCTCTATCTTAAGAGTCATTCCTAATGGCTCTATCTGCAGAGTCATTCCTAATGGCTCTATCTGCAGAGTCATTCCTAATGGCTCTATCTGAAGAGTCATTCCTAATGGCTCTATCTGCAGAGTCATTCCTAATGGCTCTATCTGAAGAGTCATTCCTAATGGCTCTATCTGCAGAGTCATTCCTAATGGCTCTATCTGCAGAGTCATTCCTAATGGCTCTATCTGCAGAGTCATTCCTAATGGCTCTATCTGCAGAGTCATTCCTAATGGCTCTATCTGAAGAGTCATTCCTAATGGCTCTATCTGCAGAGTCATTCCTAATGGCTCTATCTGAAGAGTCATTCCTAATGGCTCTATCTGAAGAGTCATTCCTAATGGCTCTATCTGAAGAGTCATTCCTAATGGCTCTATCTGAAGAGTCATTCCTAATGGCTAAACACATTATTATATTTCAAAATAAGAGTCTCTACATGAACTTTCAAAATAAAAGTCTCT
>CM070481.1:41727928-41740428 GCA_036324585.1 Champsocephalus esox
AGAACCCTTTTGAGACAAGAACCCCTTTGAGACAAAAACCTCTTTGAGACAAGAACCTCTTTGAGACAAGAACCTCTTTGAGACAAGAACCCCTTTGAGACAGAACCTCTTTGAGACAAGAACCTCTTTGAGACGGAACCCTCTTTGAGACAAGAACCCCTTTGAGACAAGAACCCTTTGAGACAGAACCCATTTGAGACAAGAACCTCTTTGAGACAAGAACCCTCTTTGAGACAAGAACCATTTTGAGACAGAAACCTCTTTGAGACGGAACCCTCTTTGAGACGGAACCCTCTTTGAGACAGAACCCTTTTGAGACAGAACCCCTTTGAGACAGAACCCTTTTGAGACAAGAACCCCTTTGAGACAAAAACCCCTTTGAGACAAAAACCCCTTTGAGACAAGAACCCCTTTGAGACAAGAACCTCTTTGAGACGGAACCTCTTTGAGACAAGAACCTCTTTGAGACAAAAACCATTTTGAGACAGAACCCTCTTTGAGACGGAACCCTCTTTGAGACGGAACCCTCTTTGAGACAGAACCCTTTTGAGACAGAACCCCTTTGAGACAAAAACCCCTTTGAGACAAGAACCCCTTTGAGACAAAAACCCCTTTGAGACAAGAACCCCTTTGAGACAAGAACCTCTTTGAGACAAGAACCCTTTGAGACGGAACCTCTTTGAGACGGAACCTCTTTGAGACAAGAACCCCTTTGAGACAAGAACCCTCTTTGAGACAAGAACCCTCTTTGAGACGGAACCCTCTTTGAGACAAAAACCCCTTTGAGACAAGAACCTCTTTGAGACAAACCCCTTTGAGACAAGAACCTCTTTGAGACAAGAACCCTCTTTGAGACAAGAACCCTCTTTGAGACGGAACCCTCTTTGAGACAAAAACCCCTCTGAGACAAGAACCTCTTTGAGACAAACCCCTTTGAGACAGATCCCCTTTGAGACAAAAACCCCTTTGAGACAAGATCCCCTTTGAGACAAGAACCCTCTTTGAGACAGAACCCCTTTGAGACAAAAACCCCTTTGAGACAAAAACCCCTTTGAGACGGAACCCCTTTGAGACAAGAACCTCTTTGAGACGGAACCCTCTTTGAGACGGAACCCCTTTGAGACAAGAACCCCTTTGAGACAAGAACCTCTTTGAGACAAGAACCCCTTTGAGACAAGAACCCTCTTTGAGACAAGAACCCTCTTTGAGATGGAACCCTCTTTGAGACAAAAACCCCTTTGAGATAAGAACCCTCTTTGAGACGGAACCCTCTTTGAGACAAAAACCCCTTTGAGACAAGAACCCCTTTGAGACAAGAACCCCTTTGAGACAAGAACCCCTTTGAGACAAGAACCTCTTTGAGACAAGAACCTCTTTGAGACAGAACCCCTTTGAGACAAGAACCTCTTTGAGACAAGAACCCCTTTGAGACAAGAACCCCTTTGAGACAAGAACCTCTTTGAGACAAGAACCTCTTTGAGACAGAACCCCTTTGAGACAAGAACCTCTTTGAGACAAGAACCCCTTTGAGACAAGAACCCCTTTGAGACAAGAACCTCTTTGAGACAGAACCCCTTTGAGACAAGAACCCCTTTGAGACAAGAACCTCTTTGAGACAAGAACCCCTTTGAGACAAGAACCCCTTTGAGACAAGAACCTCTTTGAGACAAGAACCTATTTGAGACAAGAACCCCTTTGAGACAAGAACCTCTTTGAGACAAGAACCCCTTTGAGACAAGAACCCCTTTGAGACAGAACCTCTTTGAGACAAGAACCTCTTTGAGACAAGAACCCCTTTGAGACAAGAACCCCTTTGAGACAAGAACCTCTTTGAGACAAGAACCCCTTTGAGACAAGAACCCCTTTGAGACAAGAACCCCTTTGAGACAGAACCTCTTTGAGACAAGAACCTCTTTGAGACAAGAACCCCTTTGAGACAAGAACCTCTTTGAGACAAGAACCCCTTTGAGACAAGAACCTCTTTGAGACAAGAACCCCTTTGAGACAGAACCTCTTTGAGACAAGAACCTCTTTGAGACAAGAACCCCTTTGAGACAAGAACCTCTTTGAGACAAGAACCTCTTTGAGACAGAACCCCTTTGAGACAAGAACCTCTTTGAGACAAGAACCCCTTTGAGACAAGAACCCCTTTGAGACAAGAACCTCTTTGAGACAGAACCCCTTTGAGACAAGAACCTCTTTGAGACAAGAACCCCTTTGAGACAAGAACCTCTTTGAGACAAGAACCCCTTTGAGACAAGAACCTCTTTGAGACAAGAACCCCTTTGAGACGGAACCTCTTTGAGACGGAACCTCTTTGAGACAAGAACCCCTTTGAGACAAGAACCCTCTTTGAGACAAGAACCCTCTTTGAGACGGAACCCTCTTTGAGACAAAAACCCCTTTGAGACAAGAACCTCTTTGAGACAAACCCCTTTGAGACAAGAACCTCTTTGAGACAAGAACCCTCTTTGAGACAAGAACCCCTTTGAGACGGAACCCTCTTTGAGACAAAAACCCCTTTGAGACAAGAACCTCTTTGAGACAAGAACCCCTTTGAGACGGAACCTCTTTGAGACGGAACCTCTTTGAGACAAGAACCCCTTTGAGACAAGAACCCTCTTTGAGACGGAACCCTCTTTGAGACGGAACCTCTTTGAGACGGAACCTCTTTGAGACAAGAACCCCTTTGAGACAAGAACCCTCTTTGAGACGGAACCCTCTTTGAGACAAAAACCCCTTTGAGACAAGAACCTCTTTGAGACAAACCCCTTTGAGACAAGAACCTCTTTGAGACAAGAACCCTCTTTGAGACAAGAACCCTCTTTGAGACGGAACCCTCTTTGAGACAAAAACCCCTTTGAGACAAGAACCTCTTTGAGACAAACCCCTTTGAGACAGATCCCCTTTGAGACAAAAACCCCTTTGAGACAAGAACCCCTTTGAGACAAGAACCCTCTTTGAGACAGAACCCCTTTGAGACAAAAACCCCTTTGAGACAAGAACCCTTTTGAGACAGAACCTCTTTGAGACAAGAACCCCTTTGAGACAGAACCTCTTTGAGACAAAAACCATTTTGAGACAGAACCCTCTTTGAGACGGAACCCTCTTTGAGACGGAACCCTCTTTGAGACAGAACCCTTTTGAGACAGAACCCTTTTGAGACAGAACCCCTTTGAGACAGAACCCTTTTGAGACAAGAACCCCTTTGAGACAAAAACCCCTTTGAGACAAAAACCCCTTTGAGACAAGAACCCCTTTGAGACAAGAACCTCTTTGAGACGGAACCTCTTTGAGACAAGAACCTCTTTGAGACAAGAACCTCTTTGAGACAAGAACCCCTTTGAGACAGAACCTCTTTGAGACAAGAACCTCTTTGAGACGGAACCCTCTTTGAGACAAGAACCCCTTTGAGACAAGAACCCTTTTGAGACAGAACCCCTTTGAGACAAGAACCTCTTTGAGACAAGAACCCTCTTTGAGACAAGAACCATTTTGAGACGGAAACCTCTTTGAGACGGAACCCTCTTTGAGACGGAACCCTCTTTGAGACAGAACCCTTTTGAGACAGAACCCCTTTGAGACAGAACCCTTTTGAGACAAAAACCCCTTTGAGACAAGAACCCCTTTGAGACAAGAACCTCTTTGAGACGGAACCTCTTTGAGACAAGAACCTCTTTGAGACAAAAACCATTTTGAGACAGAACCCTCTTTGAGACGGAACCCTCTTTGAGACGGAACCCTCTTTGAGACAGAACCCTTTTGAGACAGAACCCCTTTGAGACAAAAACCCCTTTGAGACAAGAACCCCTTTGAGACAAGAACCTCTTTGAGACAAACCCCTTTGAGACAAGAACCTCTTTGAGACAAGAACCCTCTTTGAGACAAGAACCCTCTTTGAGACGGAACCCTCTTTGAGACAAAAACCCCTCTGAGACAAGAACCTCTTTGAGACAAACCCCTTTGAGACAGATCCCCTTTGAGACAAAAACCCCTTTGAGACAAGATCCCCTTTGAGACAAGAACCCTCTTTGAGACAGAACCCCTTTGAGACAAAAACCCCTTGAGACAAAAACCCCTTTGAGACGGAACCCCTTTGAGACAAGAACCTCTTTGAGACGGAACCCTCTTTGAGACGGAACCCCTTTGAGACAAGAACCCCTTTGAGACAAGAACCTCTTTGAGACAAGAACCCCTTTGAGACAAGAACCCTCTTTGAGACAAGAACCCTCTTTGAGATGGAACCCTCTTTGAGACAAAAACCCCTTTGAGATAAGAACCCTCTTTGAGACGGAACCCTCTTTGAGACAAAAACCCCTTTGAGACAAGAACCCTTTTGAGACAGAACCCCTTTGAGACAAGAACCCCTTTGAGATAAGAACCTCTTTGAGACAAAAACCCCTTTGAGACAAGAACCCCTTTGAGACAAAAACCCCTTTGAGACAAGAACCCCTTTGAGACAAGAACCCTCTTTGAGACGGAACCCTCTTTGAGACAAGAACCCTCTTTGAGACAAGAACCCTCTTTGAGACGGAACCCTCTTTGAGACAAAAACCCCTTTGAGACAAGAACCCTCTTTGAGACGGAACCCTCTTTGAGACAAGAACCTCTTTGAGACAGAACCCCTTTGAGACAAGAACGTCTTTGAGACAAGAACCCTTTTGAGACAGAACCCCTTTGAGACAAGAACCACTTTGAGACGGAACCCTCTTTGAGACAGAACCCCTTTGAGACAAGAACCTCTTTGAGACAAGAACCCCTTTGAGACAAGAACCCTTTTGAGACAGAACCCCTTTGAGACAATAACCTCTTTGAGACAAGAACCCCTTTGAGACAAGAACCATTTTGAGACAGAACCCTCTTTGAGACGGAAACCTCTTTGAGACGGAACCCTCTTTGAGACAGAACCCTTTTGAGACAGAACCCCTTTGAGACAGAACCCTTTTGAGACAGAACCCCTTTGAGACAGAACCCCTTTGAGACAAGAACGTCTTTGAGACAAGAACCCCTTTGAGACAAGAACCTCTTTGAGACAAGAACCCCTTTGAGACAGAACCCCTTTGAGACAAGAACCTCTTTGAGACAGAACCCTCTTTGAGACAGAACCCCTTTGAGACAAGAACCTCTTTGAGACAGAACCCCTTTGAGGCAGAACCCCTTTGAGACAAGAACCTCTTTGAGACAAGAACCCCTTTGAGACAGAACCCTCTTTGAGATGGAACCCTCTTTGAGACAGAACCCCCTTTGAGACGGAACCCTCTTTGAGACAGAACCCCTTTGAGACAAGAACCCCTTTGAGACAGAACCCCTTTGAGACAGAACCTCTTTGAGACAAGAACCCCTTTGAGACAGAACCCCTTTGAGACAAGAACCCCTTTGAGACAAGAACCTCTTTGAGACAGAACCCCTTTGAGACAAGAACCTCTTTGAGACGGAACCCTCTCTGAGACAGAACCCCTTTGAGACAAGAACCTCTTTGAGACAAGAACCTCTTTGAGACTGAACCCTCTTTGAGACGAGAACCTCTTTGAGACAAGAACCTCTTTGAGACGGAACCCTCTTTGAGACAGGACCCCTTTGAGACAGAACCCCTTTGAGACAAGAAACTCTTTGAGACAGGACCTCTTTGAGACAGAACCTCTTGAGACAGAACCTCTTTGAGACAAGAACCTCTTTCAGACGGAACCCTCTTTGAGACGAGAACCCCTTTGAGACAGAACCTCTTTGAGACAGGACCTCTTTGAGACAGAACCTCTTTGAGACAGGACCTCTTTGAGACAGAACCTCTTTGAGACAGGACCTCTTTGAGACAGAACCCCTTTGAGACAGAACCCCTTTGAGACAGGACCTCTTTGAGACAAGAACCCCTTTGAGACAGAACCCCTTTGAGACAGAACCTCTTTGAGACAGGACCTCTTTGAGACAGAACCCTTTTTGAGACGGAACCTCTTTGAGACAGAACCTCTTTGAGACAGAACCCTTTTGAGACAGAAACCCCTTTGAGACAGAACCCCTTTGAGACAAGAACCTCTTTCAGACGAAACCCTCTTTGAGACGAGAACCCCTTTGAGACAGGACCCCTTTGAGACGAGACCTCTTTGAAACGGAACCCTTTTGAGACAGGACACCTTTGAGACAGAACCTCTTTGAGACGGAACCCTCTTTGAGACGAGAACCTCTTTGAGACAGGACCCCTTTGAGACAGAACCCCTTTGAGACAAGAACCTCTTTGAGACGGAACCTCTTTGAAACGGAACCCTTTTGAGACAAGAACCTCTTTGAGACAAGAACCTCTTTGAGACAAGAACCTCTTTGAGACAAGAACCTCTTTGAGACGGAACCCTTTTGAGACAAAACCCTTTTTGAGACAGAACCCCTTTGAGACAGAACCTCTTTGAGACAGGACCTCTTTGAGACAGAACCTCTTTGAGACAGGACCTCTTTGAGACAGAACCTCTTTGAGACAGGACCTCTTTGAGACAGAACCTCTTTGAGACAGAACCTCTTTGAGACAGGACCTCTTTGAGACAGAACCCTTTTGAGACAGAACCCCTTTGAGACAGAACCTCTTTGAGACAGGACCTCTTTGAGACAGAACCTCTTTGAGACAGGACCTCTTTGAGACAGAACCCTTTTTGAGACAGAACCCCTTTGAGACAGAACCTCTTTGAGACAGGACCTCTTTGAGACAGAAACCCTTTGGGTTAGAACGGGAACCGCGTTGGTGTGAAAGGGGCATGAGACAGAACCTCTTTGAGACAGGACCTCTTTGAGACAGAACCTCTTTGAGACAGGACCTCTTTGTTTCTGTCCCCAGAGAAACAGGACGGGGATCTGAAGTCCTGGATCAACAGGGAACGGTTCCCTAACTTCTGCCGCATCGACAGCCACACTCTGTACGCCATGGGAGAGTCAGGTGATCTAATATGTATATATACAGGCTGTCGATTGGCTCAGATGAACACAGGCTGCTGAGTGGCTCAGATGAAAGACAATGGTCTCAGGTGTGACTCCGCCCCTCTCTGCAGGTAAGCTGGTGGTGTTGGCGCTGCTGGAGCCGTGGAGCCGCAGTGAGGAGAGTCACAGGTGAGAACAGGAAGTGCACCTGTCTGTCACTCTGAGCTTCCTGTTGATCACCTGTTCAGGTACAGGTGATCGACAGGAAGTGCACCTGTCTGTCACTCTGAGCTTCCTGTTGACTTCCTGTTCCTGTTCAGGTACAAACTCCTGGTGGAGAAGGTGTCTTCAGACTACACAGAGAAATACAGCAGGTACCTGTCTGTCTCTCTGTCTCTCTCACCTGTCTCTCACCTGTCTGTCTCTCTGTCTCTCTCACCTGTCTCTCACCTGTCTGTCTCTCACCTGTCTCTCTCTCTCACATGTCTGTCTCTCACCTGTCTCTCTCTCTCTCACCTGTCTCTCTCCTGTCTGTCTGTCTCTCACCTGTCTGTCTCTCTCCTGTCTGTCTGTCTCTCACCTCTCTGTCTGTCTCTCACCTGTCTGTCTCTCTCCTGTCTGTCTGTCTCTCACCTCTCTGTCTGTCTCTCACCTGTCTGTCTCTCTCCTGTCTGTCTGTCTCTCACCTCTCTGTCTGTCTCTCACCTGTCTGTCTCTCACCTGTCTCTCTCTCTCACCTGTCTGTATCTCACCTGTCTCTCACCTGTCTCTCTCTCTCTCACCTGTCTGTATCTCACCTGTCTGTCTGTCTCTCACCTGTCTCTCTCTCACCTGTCTGTCTCTCACCTGTCTCTCTCTCACCTGTCTCTCTCTCACCTGTCTGTCTCTCACCTGTCTCTCTCTCACCTGTCTCTCTCTCATCTGTCTCTCTCTCACCTGTCTCTCTCACCTGTCTCTCTCTCACCTGTCTCTCTCTCACCTGTCTCTCTCACCTGTCTCTCTCTCACCTGTCTCTCTCACCTGTCTCTCTCTCACCTGTCTCTCTCTCCCCTATCTGTCTCTCACCTGTCTGTCTCTCACCTGTCTGTCTCTCACCTGTCTCTCTCTCACCTGTCTCTCCCACCTGTCTCTCTCTCACCGGTCTCTCTCACCTGTCTGTCTCTCACCTGTCTCTCTCACCTGTCTCTCTCTCACCTGTCTCTCTCTCCCCTGTCTGTCTCTCACCTGTCTGTCTCTCACCTGTCTCTCTCTCACCTGTCTGTCTCTCACCTGTCTGTCTCTCACCTGTCTCTCTCACCTGTCTCTCTCTCACCTGTCTGTCTGTCTCTGTCTCTCTCTCACCTGTCTCTCTCTCACCGGTCTCTCTCACCTGTCTCTCTCACCTGTCTCTCTCTCACCGGTCTCTCACCTGTCTCTGTCTCTCTCTCACCTGTCTGTCTCTCACCTGTCTCTCTCTCACCTGTCTCTCTCTCCCCTGTCTGTCTCTCACCTGTCTGTCTCTCACCTGTCTGTCTCTCACCTGTCTCTCTCTCACCTGTCTGTCTCTCTCTCACCTGTCTCTCTCACCTGTCTCTCTCTCACCTGTCTCTCTCTCCCCTGTCTGTCTCTCACCTGTCTGTCTCTCACCTGTCTCTCTCTCACCTGTCTGTCTCTCACCTGTCTGTCTCTCACCTGTCTCTCTCACCTGTCTCTCTCTCACCTGTCTGTCTGTCTCTGTCTCTCTCTCACCTGTCTCTCTCTCACCGGTCTCTCTCACCTGTCTCTCTCACCTGTCTCTCTCTCACCGGTCTCTCTCACCTGTCTCTCTCACCTCTCTCTCTCTCACCTGTCTCTCTCACCGGTCTCTCTCACCTGTCTCTCTCACCTGTCTCTCTCTCACCGGTCTCTCTCACCTATCTCTCTCACCTGTCTCTCTCTCACCTGTCTCTCTCACCTGTCTCTCTCTCACCTGTCTCTCTCACCTGTCTCTCTCTCACCTGTCTGTCTGTCTCTGTCTCTCTCTCTATTGTCTCTCTCTCACCTGTCTCTCTCACCTGTCTCTCTCTCACCTGTCTCTCTCTCCCCTGTCTGTCTCTCACCTGTCTCTCTCTCACCTGTCTCTCTCTCACCTGTCTCTCTCTCACCTGTCTGTCTGTCTCACCTGTCTCTCTCTCACCTGTCTCTCTCTCACCTGTCTCTCTCTCACCTGTCTCTCTCTCTACTGTCTCTCTCTCACCTGTCTCTCTCACCTGTCTCTCTCTCACCTGTCTCTCTCTCACCTGTCTCTCTCTCCCCTGTCTGTCTCTCACCTGTCTCTCTCTCACCTGTCTCTCTCTCACCTGTCTGTCTCTCACCGGTCTCTCTCACCTGTCTCTCTCACCTGTCTCTCTCTCACCTGTCTCTCTCTCACCTGTCTCTCTCTCACCTGTCTCTCTCACCTGTCTCTCTCTCACCTGTCTCTCTCTCACCTGTCTGTCTCTCACCGGTCTCTCTCACCTGTCTCTCTCACCTGTCTGTCTCTCACCTGTCTCTCTCTCACCTGTCTCTCTCTCACCTGTCTGTCTCTCACCGGTCTCTCTCACCTGTCTCTCTCACCTGTCTCTCTCTCACCTGTCTCTCTCTCACCTGTCTCTCTCTCACCTGTCTCTCTCTCACCTGTCTCTCTCTCACCTGTCTGTCTCTCACCTGTCTCCCTCACCTGTCTCTCTCACCTGTCTGTCTCTCACCTGTCTCTCTCTCACCTGTCTGTCTGTCTCTGTCTCTCTCTCACCTGTCTGTCTCTCACCTGTCTCTCTCTCACCTGTCTCTCTCACCTGTCTGTCTCTCACCTGTCTCTCTCTCACCTGTCTGTCTGTCTCTGTCTCTCTCTCACCTGTCTGTCTCTCACCTGTCTCTCTCTCACCTGTCTGTCTCTCACCTGTCTCTCTGTCACCTGTCTGTCTCTCACCTGTCTGTCTCTCACCTGTCTCTCTCACCTGTCTCTCTCTCACCTGTCTGTCTGTCTCTGTCTCTCTCTCTACTGTCTCTCTCTCACCTGTCTCTCTCACCTGTCTGTCTCTCACCTGTCTGTCTCTCACCTGTCTCTCTCACCTGTCTCTCTCTCACCTGTCTGTCTGTCTCTGTCTCTCTCTCACCTGTCTGTCTCTCACCTGTCCCTCTCTCACCTGTCTGTCTCTCACCTGTCTCTCTCTCACCTGTCTCTCTCACCTGTCTGTCTCTCACCTGTCTGTCTCTCTCTCACCTGTCTGTCTCTCATCTGTCTGTCTCTCACCTGTCTCTCTCTCACCTGTCTGTCTGTCTCTGTCTCTCTCTCACCTGTCTGTCTCTCACCTGTCTCTCTCTCACCTGTCTCTCTCACCTGTCTGTCTCTCACCTGTCTCTCTCTCACCTGTCTGTCTGTCTCTGTCTCTCTCTCACCTGTCTGTCTCTCACCTGTCTCTCTCTCACCTGTCTGTCTCTCACCTGTCTCTCTGTCACCTGTCTGTCTCTCACCTGTCTGTCTCTCACCTGTCTCTCTCTCACCTGTCTGTCTGTCTCTGTCTCTCTCTCTACTGTCTCTCTCTCACCTGTCTCTCTCACCTGTCTGTCTCTCACCTGTCTGTCTCTCACCTGTCTCTCTCTCACCTGTCTGTCTGTCTCTGTCTCTCTCTCACCTGTCTGTCTCTCACCTGTCCCTCTCTCACCTGTCTGTCTCTCACCTGTCTCTCTCTCACCTGTCTCTCTCACCTGTCTGTCTCTCACCTGTCTGTCTCTCTCTCTCACCTGTCTCTCTCTCACCTGTCTGTCTGTCTCTCTCTCTACTGTCTCTCTCTCTACTGTCTCTCTCTCACCTGTCTCTCTCACCTGTCTGTCTCTCACCTGTCTGTCTCTCACCTGTCTGTCTCTCACCTGTCTCTCTCACCTGTCTCTCTCTCACCTGTCTGTATGTCTCTGTCTCTCTCTCTACTGTCTCTCTCTCACCTGTCTCTCTCTCACCTGTCTCTCTCACCTGTCTGTCTCTCACCTGTCTGTCTCTCACCTGTCTCTCTCTCACCTGTCTGTCTCTCACCTGTCTGTCTGTCTCACCTGTCTGTCTCTCACCTGTCTGTCTCTCTCACCTGTCTCTCTCTCACCTGTCTCTCTCACCTGTCTCTCTCTCTACTGTCTCTCTCTCTACTGTCTCTCTCTCACCTGTCTCTCTCACCTGTCTGTCTCTCACCTGTCTGTCTCTCACCTGTCTGTCTCTCACCTGTCTCTCTCACCTGTCTCTCTCTCACCTGTCTGTATGTCTCTGTCTCTCTCTCTACTGTCTCTCTCTCACCTGTCTCTCTCTCACCTGTCTCTCTCACCTGTCTGTCTCTCACCTGTCTGTCTCTCACCTGTCTCTCTCTCACCTGTCTGTCTCTCACCTGTCTGTCTCTCACCTGTCTGTCTCTCACCTGTCTGTCTCTCACCTGTCTGTCTGCAGGAGCTTTTATTTTGGCTACATGGAGGGCAGTGAGTACGTCAGCGGTCTGGTGATGGGGTGAGTCTCTGAACCTTCAACACATTACATTCACTAAGGAGTGTTACATGTGACTCAGTGTGTGTGTGTGTGTGTGTGTGTGTGTGTGTGTGTGTGTGTGTGTGCGCGTGTGTGTGTGTGTGTGTGCGCGTGCATGTGTGTGTGCGCGTGTGTGTGTGTGTGTGTGCGTGTGTGCGTGCGTGTGTGTGTGTGTGCGCGTGTGTGTGTGTATCTGTGGGTGTGTGTGTGTGTGTGTGTGTGTGTGTGTGTGTGTGTGTGTGTGTGTGTAGAGAGGTGTCCCTCCCCTCCCTCATCGTGCTGTCTCTCTCCACTGATGGCTACTTCCTGTCTGAGGGGCTCCAGGGCGAGCAGCAGCTCCTGGACTTCCTGGACGGCGTCCTGGACGGCAGCCGGAAGGTGAGACAGTTCTGACTCTCCTCAGCGTTTCAGAGGACATCTGTCCCTGAGAATCTAAACATGTTGTGTTTGAGCTCCAGCGTTTCAGAGGACATCTGTCCCTGAGAATCTAAACATGTTGTGTTTGAGCTCCAGCGTTTCAGAGGACATCTGTCCCTGAGAATCTAAACATGTTGTGTTTGAGCTCCAGCGTTTCAGAGGACATCTGTCCCTGAGAATCTAAACATGTTGTGTTTGAGCTCCTGCGTTTCAGAGGACATCTGTCCCTGAGAATCTAAACATGTTGTGTTTGAGCTCCAGCGTTTCAGAGGACATCTGTCCCTGAGAATCTAAACATGTTGTGTTTGAGCTCCAGCGTTTCAGAGGACATCTGTCCCTGAGAATCTAAACATGTTGTGTTTGAGCTCCAGCCGCAGGGAGGGAACAGCATGCTTCAGAGACTCCTGCGCGTCCTGTTCGAGGCAAGGTCCTCACTGAGGGTGAGCTGGCTTCCTGTCTCACCTGTCCTCTCTCCTGCTTCCTGTTCCTGTCTCACCTGTCCTCTCTCCTGCTTCCTGTTCCTGTCTCACCTGAACTCTTCGTCTTCTCTCCTTCCAGTGGATGTTCTCTACGTTTCCGGTTCTCAGCTACGTCTTCGTCAGCGTCCTGTTCGCCTTCATCTGTGCTGTCTTCTACGTCTGCTGCTGGAGGCGCCGAAACACGAGCGATGATGACGACGATGATA
>CM070481.1:41745428-41754363 GCA_036324585.1 Champsocephalus esox
TATATTAATATAATAATAAAAAAATATTATAATAAGTATAAGCATAATATATAACATAACATATAATACATGCACAGCTATCAAGCATAGGCAGTATATTTAGCCAGCTAGTAATGTAGCATAACATATAATATATATTAATACAAAAATATTATATATAATATAAGTATAAGCATAATATATAATATAACATATACATGCAGAGGGTCTCGTTTTTCTCATACTGATATTCTGAACAATCTGTGTTGTTGTATTTGCTGTAAAGTGTCTCGACTGTAGGCTAATTTTATTATATGTACAGCACTTTGGCTCGACCACACATCGTTTATAAATGTGCTCTATAAATAAAACTTGATCTGATTCACAGCTATCAAGCATAGACAGTATATTTAGCCAGCATGGAATGTAGCATAACAATAGCATTCATTAATGGAGGAATAATTTAGTAAATTAAAGAAATTCACTTTATTATTTATTAACTTTATTTTATCATTTCATTTCATTAGAGAACGTCTGCAAGAAAAGATGAAAGAAGTCTGCTGTCTGCTGTGACCAATGGCCCAGCCAACCCCACCAGTGCTGGAGGAGGACGAGGACTTTCAATTCTTCAAGAGCCTCTTGCCCACCATGAGGCAGATGACAAGGGCACAGAGGGCAAGAGTCCGCCTCGGGGTACACCAGCTCATTTTTGAGGTGGACCAGGAGAACAATGTATCATTTTATAATGTTTTCACACGTACTGATCCACGTTACATTTGTTTACACTCATCACACACACTTCACTCATCACACACACTTCACTCATCACACACACTTCACCAAATAAAACATTATTTCAAGTATGTTATGGCTATACCGTGTCTTCACTTGTTCATGTGGTTTGTCAGTTGCAACATACCAGAAGCTTCATGTATGTCGGTATATATAACGTGCTTTCTTCTGTAATTGGTCATCTGAAAACCTGTTGAAGTTATGAGTGGTTTATCAGTAAAAACAGGGCTGAAAGAAAAAGGCTGTTAGTCATATCATAATATAATAATATCAATTCAAGAAACATGTTTATTAGCAATGTTTGATTTTAAAATGGCTCATTTGGAACATTTGCTCTTTAAAGAAAATGGGTAGCTCTTAAAAGAGCTTTTGGTTTGGAGGAGCCATGGTGACCCGACACCACGTTCTGCTGCCATGGCAACACCCTCCTCATTGAAATGGGAGCTGAAGGTCTCCCGCAGGTGGATGGATCGGCGTGTGCCGTTGTTTGAGCCCATCATAGGTGCATCACGCAGGGTTGGAGCTTCATCACTCGACTTTGCGACGACAGGTGTGCATGATGACCTTCCTATTGTCTTCCTGCGGAGGAAGTTGTGCAACACACAGGTGGCCTTCACACACAACTCTGCTACCTCCGGGCTGGTGGTGATGACACGCCAGAACATTCTCCACTGAGATGAGAGGATGCCAAACGCACATTCAACCACCAACCTGGCCCGGCTGAGTCGGTAGTTGAACAGCCTCCAGTGAGGTGACGTCCAGGAAACGGACGCAGCAGGTTGTCCAGCAGCGGAAAAGCCTCATCTCCAACCAACACATGGGGAAGAAGGCCGAGCCGCTCTGCTCCTGGGGTGACGGTGTCAGGTGGAGCTGCAGACTGCCACCTCGGAGGCTCTCTCCAAAAGCGGAATTCCCCAGGCTCCCACCGTCGCTGCTCCTTCCAAAACCTCCGACATCCACTACCCGGAGGAGGTACTGGGCGTCCACAACAGCCACCAGTACCAAGGAGTGGGTGCACTTGTAGTTGAAGTAGAGGGACCCAGAATGTGCCGGAGCCTGGATCACCACGTGCTTCCCATCGATGGCACCAACGCAATTTGGAAAGCTCCAGCGCTCCTGAAACTCAGCAGCGATGGCTCTCCAGTCCTCCGTCTGTGGTACCGGCATGGTCTCCTCGACCAGCGCGGTCCAGATGGCACCCGCAACCTCCTTCACGATGACAGCCACTGTTGTATGCCCGACCTGATAGCTGAATGCTGTGGTCCTGTACGAGTCACCGGTTGCCAGGTACCTGAGAAAAAAGTAATATACATGTTTTAAAAAAAATAAAAAAAAGTGATATGCCACGCAGACACACACACCACAGACACACACACACCACAGACACACACATCACAGACACACACACCAGACACACACACCAACATACCACAGACACATACACATCACAGACATACACATCACAGACAGACACACATCACAGACACACAATTACACCACAGGCAGACACACACACATCACAGACACACCAACATACCACAGACACATCACAAACACACAATTACACCACAGGCAGACACAATTACACCACAGACACACAATTACACCACAGGCAGACACACACACATCACAGACAGACACACACACAGACACACCAACATACCACAGACACACACACCAACATACCACAGACACACAATTACACCACAGGCAGACACACACACATCACAGACAGACATACCACAGACACACAATTACACCACAGGCAGACACACACACACAATTACACCACAGGCAGACACACACACATCACAGACAGACACACACCACAGACACACACAATTACACCACAGACAGACACATCAACATATCACAGACACACAATTACACCACACACACACACACACACACACACACACACACACACACACAATACTGCGTTTACCTAGCTATCTTAATTAATGTCATTCATCTGAACTAAATCACAGACTTCATTCATCCATTGCATGCATTCTCTCTCTTTATAAACAGAGTCATATTAAAGAAGTAGAAATACACAAAACGTACCGTAGGCAGATAGCGAGTCGCTCGGCGGGTCCGATTGACAAACGCATACGGGTGTCTGCCTTTGCAATCAGTGGACCGACTTTTCCAAGCAACTCGTCAAACGCGTCTTTGCTCATCCTGCTGAAACAGTACACCATCCAGGCGGAGCTCTTGGACAAGAACGTGGTATTCCCCGTTGCAGACGTTTTCTGAGTATCGGATGTACCCAACAGCGACGCACTTTACGTGGCCTCCTGCGAGACATTGAATAAACCAACGCTACCGTTACTACAAAACCGGCATCCATTTTGGCAATAGAGTCGGGCGTTTTTTTGCTTTGTATGCCGGGGGCGGGCGGGAGATTCCTGATTGGTTGTTGGTCGCCTTGGGCGCGAGAAAGCGCCAAGCCTCAGACACGCCCAGCTTCAAGCTTTTCTGACGCCTGTAGTGTGTACGGGCCGTTACAGTAGCGTGGCCTAGCAACAGCTAAAGCCTGGTAGGCTACTGCATGCTATTTAGCTTAAGCTAGTTAGCAGCAAAATGCCTCCGTTCTCTACAGATGACTTCCACACACTTCTACAGAAGATGGCTGTGTTGGAAATGAAAATGCAACGGTTGGGAGTTAACGTGGAAGAATGGACTAGGTTGGAATGACACCACTTTACCAGTGTTGCAAAATAATGGACAAAGGCATGCTAACTCACAGCTAGTTAGCAGCTACAAGGATTCAGAGGAACAGGAGGGCTGTGTACCGGGTCATAAATCTACACGTGGTGGTCCTCCCTGGAACTCTCCGGGTGCAAAGCCTAAGAGTAAATCATTTCCATGGGATCTGGGAGGACGGATAACAGGCAGAGCCCAGCTCTCTGAAATCTGTGATCGACCGGCTGGCCTGCATTGTTATCACCCAGGAAGAGCCCCTCTACAACCCCTATTCATACTAGGAAACAGCCGTGGACAGCTGCTAAAGGGAGAGCTACAAACAATCCTCCTAAACCACCGAGTGTGCCGATCCAGAACAGATACGCTCCGCTGACCGAGAGCCAGAGATCTCTTTCTGATGACCTGGATAACCCGTCCTCTTCACACAGCGGGGTAAGGACCAATAGCTGCTCCAAAAGTAAAGGGCTAGAGGGAAAGCTAACGACTGGGCCTGAAACTCTGACTGTGGGTGACTCTGCTGTAAGAGATGTAAAAGGTCTGTGTAGTAAGAACAACACCACAGTACTCTGTTCTCCCAAGGATGTGGTCTCTGACTTGGCTGAGAAGACCCTGCATATTGGGGCTGAAAATCCGACTGTGAAGAATGTGGTTCTGCACATTGGAACAGATGATGTTGAGAAACAAGAGTCAGAAGTGCTGAAAGAAGACTTTACATGTCTGTTGGAAACTGCCAGCTCTCTCAATGCAGAGGTGTTCATCAGTGGCCCTCTACCGCCAGGCAGAAGAGGAGTGGAGAGATTCAGCAGACTGTCTGCACTGAACTCCTGGCTTTCATCTGTTTGCACTGACCACCTGGCTTTCACCTGTCTGTACTGACCACCTGGCTTCCACCTGTCTGCACTGACCACCTGGCTTTCACCTGTCTGCACTGAACACCTGGCTTTCATCTGTTTGCACTGAACACCTGGCTTTCACCTGTCTGCACTGACCATTCTGTGCATTTTATTGACAACTTCAACTTGTTCTGGGACCGCAGACATCTTTTCAAGGCAAATGGAGTTTGCCTGAACAAGTCAGGAGTGAAATTGTTTATCTCTAACATATTCAACTGCCTGCGTCATCAATCTGTTCCCTCTGCCAAGGACAAGCGGCAAGAGGAATCGAAACAGGAGATAGACACAACACATCGCGCAGAAAACCCTGAAGAAGTATCACTGCACCCGCCTGAGGAACGTTCTGATTATGGGAGACCTATGGGACACACGGAGGAGTCTCCCCCGCGCGTCACCCCCCCCCTGTCACCGCCTTTGAGGATACTCTTCATTCATCCCCAGCTCTCTCTACTCTCCGCTCACCCTTTCACCCTCGCCCACCCCCCTGGAGTTCGATGACCGCATGAAGGCGACACGCAGGGTTGGCAGCATGTCCTTTACCCCCGCGCCTCAACGACGCCCACCAAAATCACCGAAGCAGAGATGCGCACCATCTCCCCCGGCTTACAGTGTAGCCCTCACCCTGCCCTCCTTTGAGAGGAGAAGGGTGGTGGGTCCTCCCTCCCCTCCAAAGCCTGATAGGGATGTGTGTGTACAAAACGCTGCAAACTGATATCTGCTGGGTCCCGGCTCAAGGGCGTATGGCACTCTCAACTCTCTCCAGGACATGCCGGGCCCTGCCTGCCTGTAGCTTTGCCGATATCTGTGTTGATAGGTAATAGATTAAGAGCGGTGAATCACCTTAGAAACAGGAAGCGCTCAAACGTTTGTGTGAGTTTATCTAATGTAGCAGTGATTCCATGTCAGCCACAGCTTGTTACAAAAACATGACTGATAGTGTGTTTAACGAACTTAAACTAGCTTTATTAAATGTCAGGTCTTTGGCAGGAAAAACATTTTTAATCAATGATTTTATCACTGAGCACAATCTGAGATCTAAGAAATCTAAGAAAGGGGGTGGAGTTGCTGATCTGTTCAATGATTCCCTTAAATGCAGGAAGACATCGTATGGAAACTTTGATTCTTTTGAATATGTGGCCCTTCAGCTGAAATGCTCCTCTCGAGCTCTGTTCCTAAATATCTATAGACCACCCAAATACTGTGCAAGCTTTGTGATGACTTTACTGAACTGCTGTCTATAGTGTGTATTGACTTTGACCGTCTAGTCATTGTTGGTGATTTTAACATCCATGTTGACAACCCCCAGGACAGAGGGGCTAAATAACTGATCTGTGTTCTTGATAGCTATGGACTGACTCAGCATGTGACGGAGCCCACGCACAATAAGGGGCACACTCTGGACTTAATTATCTCAAAGGGTCTGAATATCTCTGAGGTCGTGGTGACTGATGTTGCACTGTCTGACCATTCCTGTGTTTTCTTTGAGAGCTCTATTTCTGTTCACACAAGTGTTCAAAAAGAGGTAACCACAAAGCGATGTTTAACTGAAAACACTAGGGAAATGTTTACTCAGAATTGTTCTTCCACACTTGCCCCTGCTAACATCTCAGTAAATGAGCTAGTAGATCAATTCATTCCAAAATTAAAAATGTTATAGACGCCATTGCTCCAACTAAGGTAAAGGAAGTGACTGGGAAGAACATATCTCCATGGAGAAAGGCCATGACCGTGAGAGCAGAGAACAGAGAGTGTCGAAAAGCTGAACGCAGGTGGAGAAAAACAAATCTCCAGGTTCACTTTGAAATTTATAAAGAGAGACTTGGCCTTGAACGACAATCGTTCTTCTCTGACATCATTACCAAAAACAAAAACAACGCACGTGCCTTTGTTTCGCTACCATCGACAGACTGACTAACCCCCCAGTGTCAGTAGCCTCTGAATTTCTATCCACCAGGGCGTGCAATGACTCTGCCTCCTTCACTGACAACATTCAGAACACCAGACGAGCAGTCAGTGCCTCTGCATCAGGAACAGCAAATGTGTTGTCTCTGTGTCCACTTAACATCAATTCAGACATCATGACATAGTTCCATCAGATTAATGATAAAAACCTGGAGGACATTATACAACTTCTGAAGTCCTCCTCCTGCTGCCTTGATATTATTCCAACAGGGTTTTTCAAAGATGTTTTGCCTTGCATGGCCTCAGAACTACTTCATATAGTAAACAAATCTCTTCACTCAGGTATTTTTCCACAGGTCCTGAAAACTGCAGTCATTAAACCGCTCTTAAAAAAGAATAATCTAGATGCTTCAGTGATGAACAACTACAGGCCCATATCAAACCTGCCATTTATAGGTAAGATCATTTAAATAACTGTTTGGATGTGTTCCAGTCAGGCTTTCGTCCAAACCACAGCAATGAGACTGCTCTTGGAAAGGTCTTCAATGACATCCACTTAAACACAGACAGTGGCAGAACTTCAGTGTTAGTATTATTAGATCTCAGTGCTACGTTTGACACTGTTGACCACAGCATATTACTGGACCGACTGGAACACTGGGTGGGACTTTCGGAAACAGTTCTAAATTGGTTTGGACTGAAAAAGAACGACTGAAGACGAGAAGAACGACTGAAGACGAGAAGAACGACTGAAGAAGAACGACTGAAGACGAGAAGAACGACTGAAGACGAACGACTGAAGACGAGAAGAACGACTGAAGACGAGAAGAACGACTGAAGACGAGAAGAACGACTGAAGAAGAACGACTGAAGACGAGAAGAACGACTGAAGACGAGAAGAACGACTGAAGACGAGAAGAACGACTGAAGACGAACGACTGAAGACGAACGACTGAAGACGAACGACTGAAGACGAACGACTGAAGACGAACGACTGAAGACGAACGACTGAAGACGAACGACTGAAGACGAGAAGAACGACTGAAGACGAACGACTGAAGACGAACGACTGAAGACGAACGACTGAAGACGAACGACTGAAGACGAGAAGAACGACTGAAGAAGAACGACTGAAGACGAGAAGAACGACTGAAGAAGAACGACTGAAGAAGAACGACTAAAGACGAGAAGAACGACTGAAGAACGAACGACTGAAGACGAGAAGAACGACTGAAGAAGAACGACTGAAGAAGAACGACTGAAGACGAACGACTGAAGAAGAACGACTGAAGAAGAACGACTGAAGAAGAACGACTGAAGACGAACGACTGAAGAAGAACGACTGAAGAAGAACGACTGAAGACGAGAAGAACGACTGAAGAAGAACGACTGAAGACGAGAAGAACGACTGAAGAAGAACGACTGAAGAAGAACGACTGAAGAAGAACGACTGAAGAAGAACGGATGAAGACGAGAAGAACGACTGAAGAAGAACGACTGAAGACGAGAAGAATGACTGAAGAAGAACGACTGAAGACGAGAAGAACGACTGAAGAAGAACGACTGAAGAAGAACGACTGAAGAAGAACGACTGAAGAAGAACGACTGAAGACGAGAAGAACGACTGAAGAAGAACGACTGAAGACAAACGACTGAAGAAGAACGACTGAAGACGAGAACAACGACTGAAGACGAACGACTGAAGAAGAACGACTGAAGAAGAACGACTGAAGACGAACAACTGAAGAAGAACGACTGAAGACGAACGACGGAAGACGAGAAGAACGACTGAAGAAGAACGACTGAAGACGAACGACTGAAGACGAAGACTGAAGAAGAAGACGACTGAAGACGAACGACTGAAGACGAACGACTGAAGACGAAAGACTGAAGACCAACGACTGAAGACCAACGACTGAAGACCAACGACTGAAGACGAGAAGAACGACTGAAGAAGAACGACTGAAGACGAGAAGAACGACTGAAGAAGAACGACTGAAGAAGAACGACTAAAGACGAGAAGAACGACTGAAGACGAACGACTGAAGACGAACGACTGAAGACGAACAACTGAAGACGAGAAGAACAACTGAAGTAGAACGACTGAAGACGAACGACTGAAGAAGAACGACTGAAGAAGAACGACTGAAGACGAACGAATGAAGAAGAACGACTGAAGACGAGAGGAACGACTGAAGAAGAACGACTGAAGACGAGAAGAACGACTGAAGAAGAACGACTGAAGAAGAACGACTGAAGAAGAACGGATGAAGACGAGAAGAACGACTGAAGAAGAACGACTGAAGACGAGAAGAACGACTGAAGAAGAACGACTGAAGAAGAACGACTGAAGACGAGAAGAACGACTGAAGAAGAACGACTGAAGAAAGAAACGACTGGAGACGAGAAGAACGACTGAAGAAGAACGACTGAAGACAAACGACTGAAGAAGAACGACTGAAGACGAGAACAACGACTGAAGACGAACGACTGAAGAAGAACGACTGAAGACGAACGACTGAAGAAGAACGACTGAAGACGAACGACTGAAGACGAGAAGAACGACTGAAGAAGAACGACTGAAGACGAGAAGAACGACTGAAGAGACGAAACGACTGAAGAAGAAGACGAGAAGAAGACTGAAGAAGAACGACTGAAGA
>CM070481.1:41754863-41794863 GCA_036324585.1 Champsocephalus esox
ACGACTGAAGAAGACCAGGGACGGACATCTCCTGAACACCTGTCCTGTGAGACCTGTCCTGTAAAAATAATTTGTGATGCTTATACAGTGCTTTTTCTAATCTATGTGTGTCTCTGTGTGTGTGTGTGTCTCTGTGTGTGTCTCTGTGTGTGTGTGTGTGTGTCTCTGTGTGTGTCTCTGTGTGTCTGAATGTCTTTGTCCTGGAGTTTTACCTTTTGTCCCGTCTTTCTTCAAATAACACCATCCCACAATATTCACAACACAGACATTCAGACAAGACATGGCCAAACGTTTCTTGTGTGTGTGTGTGTGTGTGTGTGTGTATATCTCTCTCTCTGTGTGTGTGTGTGTGTGTGTGTGTGTCTCTGTGTGTCTCTCTCTCTGTGTGTGTGTGTGTGTGTGTGTGTGTGTGTGTGTGTCTCTGTGTGTGTGTGTGTGTGTGTGTGTGTCTGTGTGTGTGTGTGTGTGTGTGTCTCTCTCTGTGTGTGTGTGTGTGTGTGTGTGTGTGTGTGTGTCTCTGTGTGTCTCTACAGTGTGTGTCTTTTATCAGATTATATCTCCATAATCTTTAAATAACATGTATTTGATTTGTTCCTTAAAATTGGGGGCTCTTATTTTGAAGGTGGGTGTGACCGGATGTGTGGGTGACGCGACGTGCTAACAGCTAGCCGCTAACAGCAGCATTAGTTTAACCGGGTTCCGTTAACCGGGTTCCGGTAACGTTTGTATTAAAATAACAACAACAAAGATAAAGTAAACTGCGCGCGGCCGCATCACTGACCCAGAAGCTTCTGGAAGCTGCTCGTGAACAAGCACAGTCTCCATGGCGACGGAGGAGTTCTACGAGGTAATATTAACATGCTAACATGCTAAAGACAGAGTTAAAACAAAAATAACGGACTTTAGAAAGTAAAGTAAAAGTACTGCAGTCTCACCTGTACATGAAGTACTGCAGTCTCACCTGTACATGAAGTACTGCAGTCTCACCTGTACATGAAGTACTGCAGTCTCACCTGTACATGAAGTACTGCAGTCTCACCTGTACATGAAGTACTGCAGTCTCACCTGTACATGAAGTACTGCAGTCTCACCTGTACATGAAGTACTGCAGTCTCACCTGTACATGAAGTACTGCAGTCTCACTTCAGTCTCACCTGTACCTGAAGTACTTCAGTCTCACCTGTACATGAAGTACTGCAGTCTCACCTGTACATGAAGTACTGCAGTCTCACTTCAGTCTCACCTGTACCTGAAGTACTTCAGTCTCACCTGTACCTGAAGTACTTCAGTCTCACCTGTACATGAAGTACTGCAGTCTCACCTGTACATGAAGTACTTCAGTCTCACCTGTACATGAAGTACTGCAGTCTCACCTGTACATGAAGTACTGCAGTCTCACCTGTACATGAAGTACTGCAGTCTCACCTGTACATGAAGTACTTCAGTCTAACCCAGGTACCTGGCTGGAGTGAGATTTTGATATCATGGGTTTGATTACACACATGCGCACTAAATGACTGCTATCGTGTCAGTAGCGGGACCTTAGCTTATATGATATATATATATATATACATACAATATATACAAATACACAATATTGGACACAGACTAGTGAGTGAGGGGGGGGGGCATGGAGGAGGGTGAAAGCAGGGCTGAACAGGTGGGGTGAGGGACTTGTTGAGTGGGGGGGGGGCATGGAGGAGGGTGAAAGCAGGGCTGAACAGGTGGGGTGAGGGACTTGTTGAGTGGGGGGGGGCATGGAGGAGGGTGAAAGCAGGGCTGAACAGGTGGGGTGAGGGACTTGTTGAGTAGGGGGGGGGGCATGGAGGAGGGCGAGGAGGATGGAGCGATTGGCGGAGCGATTGGCAGAGCGATTTGTGCATTCAGTTACGGCACTTCCTGTTCCTGCCGGAGGGGGGGCCGTCCCAAAGCCGGCTGCTGAGTTCCTCCCTCTGACCGGAGGAGCCTCGTTGAGCTGCGAGTGAGGCTGCAGGCGGAGTTCACTGCGTCGGAGGGGGAGGGTCCAGGGGGTGGGCCTGGGTTACAGGCTGTCGTCCTGGGTTACAGGCTGTCGTCCTGGGTTACAGGCTGTCGTCCTGGGTTACAGGCTGTCGTCCTGGGTTACAGGCTGTCGTCCTGGGTTACAGGCTGTCGTCCTGGGTTACAGGCTGTCGTCCTGTTAGCGGCACTCTGGGTTCTGTCTTCAGGACAGAGTGTTGGATGTTTGATAATTGGACGGGACTTGATTGGATCCAATAATAGAGTAATTTTATCGTTTGTGTGTTTGTTTAACCTGCACCTGAAGTACTGCTGGTCTAACCTGCACCTGAAGTACTGCTGGTCTAACCTGCACCTGAAGTACTGCTGGTCTAACCTGCACCTGAAGTACTGCTGGTCTAACCTGCACCTGAAGTACTGCTGGTCTAACCTGCACCTGAAGTACTGCTGGTCTAACCTGCACCTGAAGTACTGCTGGTCTAACCAGCACCTGAAGTACTGCTGGTCTAACCTGCACCTGAAGTACTGCTGGTCTAACCTGCACCTGAAGTACTGCTGGTCTAACCTGCACCTGAAGTACTGCTGGTCTAACCTGCACCTGAAGTACTGCTGGTCTAACCTGCACCTGAAGTACTGCTGGTCTAACCAGTACCTGAAGTACTGCTGGTCTAACCTGCATCTGAAGTACTGCTGGTCTAACCTGCACCTGAAGTACTGCTGGTCTAACCAGTACCTGAAGTACTGCTGGTCTAACCTGCACCTGAAGTACTGCTGGTCTAACCAGTACCTGAAGTACTGCTGGTCTAACCAGTACCTGAAGTACTGCTGGTCTAACCTGTACCTGAAGTACTGCTGGTCTAACCAGTACCTGAAGTACTGCTGGTCTAACCAGTACCTGAAGTACTGCTGGTCTAACCTGTACCTGAAGTACTGCTGGTCTAACCAGTACCTGAAGTACTGCTGGTCTAACCTGTACCTGAAGTACTGCTGGTCTAACCTGCACCTGAAGTACTGCTGGTCTAACCTGCACCTGAAGTACTGCTGGTCTAACCTGCACCTGAAGTACTGCTGGTCTAACCTGCACCTGAAGTACTGCTGGTCTAACCTGCACCTGAAGTACTGCTGGTCTAACCTGCACCTGAAGTACTGCTGGTCTAACCTGCACCTGAAGTACTGCTGGTCTAACCTGCACCTGAAGTACTGCTGGTCTAACCTGCACCTGAAGTACTGCTGGTCTAACCTGCACCTGAAGTACTGCTGGTCTAACCTGCACCTGAAGTACTGCTGGTCTAACCTGCACCTGAAGTACTGCTGGTCTAACCTGCACCTGAAGTACTGCTGGTCTAACCTGCACCTGAAGTACTGCTGGTCTAACCTGCACCTGAAGTACTGCTGGTTTAACCTGCACCTGAAGTACTGCTGGTCTAACCTGCACCTGAAGTACTGCTGGTCTAACCTGCACCTGAAGTACTGCTGGTCTAACCTGCACCTGAAGTACTGCTGGTCTAACCTGCATCTGAAGTACTGCTGGTCTAACCTGTACCTGTGTCCTCAGGTGGAGCGCTTGGTGGACCGCAGGAGGAGTAAGAAGGGGGGTCTGGAGTACCTGGTGAGGTGGAGGGGGTTTGGGTCTGAGGAGGACACCTGGGAGCCAGAGTCCCATCTGTCCACCTGCATGTTCCACGTGCAACAGTTCAACCATCAGCAAAGAGACCGGACCTTACTGCGGTCCACCCGCTACTGCAGCCCCCCCCCCAGGACCTGCAGACCCCTTCCCTTCAGCAGGACCTACGAACCCCCCTCCCCAGCAGGTTGGGGTCTGGTCTCAGGGCCTCTCTCCGGGTCTATCCGCAGCGTGGATCTGTCCCGGATCAAGATCCTGGTCCCTAAGAGCCCCATGCCCAGCCGGCCCCCCCCAGGACTCCCCCAGCGAGGCGGCCCTCTCCCTGGGGGGTCCGGAGGATCAGCTGGGACCTCCCAGCGAGGCGGCCCTCTCCCTGGGGGGTCCGGAGGATCAGCTGGGACCTCCCAGCGAGGCGGCCCTCTCCCTGGGGGGTCCGGAGGTGAAACCTGCAGGAGTGCAGCTGGGCCCCGGAGAGGAGAGGGCCCGCATGGGGACCCGGCCCCGGGGCCAGAACCCCGCCCCCTCAGGAGCCCCCCCCTCCTCAGGTGACCCCCCCTTGGTGGTCCAGACTGCTGTTACCGGGGCAACGGGCTCCCTGGGGAGGCGGCGTCTGGATGAGGGTCCGGGCTTTGATAAGCGGCTCCGGTTCAGCGTCCGGCAGACAGAGAGCGCCTACAGGTACAGAGATCTGGTGGTAAGGAAGCAGGACGGGTTCACCCACATCCTGCTGAGCTGCAGGGGCTCCCAGGACAACCGGCTCACCCCCGAGGTGAGACCCCCCCCCCTACAGATCCCATGTTAACCCCTGTTGCCATGATGACTGACAGGTGTGTCCCCAGGTGATGAAGGAGATCCAGAGCGCCATGGCGACCGCAGCCTCAGACGACAGTCAGCTGGTCCTCCTCGGCGCCGTGGGCAACGTGTTCTGCTGCGGACTTGACTTCCTGTATTTCATCAGGAGGCTGACAGACGACAGGAAGAAGGAGAGCATCAAGATGGCCGAAACCATCAGGTAAGGCCCGGGGTGTGAGGTCATCAGGTAATGCCCCATGGCAGCCCCGTGTGATGTCATCATCACCCATTCTCCTCTTCTTCCTCAGGACCTTCGTCAACACCTTCATCCAGTTCAGGAAGCCCATCATCGCGGCGGTGAACGGTCCGGCGCTTGGCCTCGGGGCGGCCATCTTGCCTCTGTGTGACGTGGTGTGGGCCAATGAGAAGGCTTGGTTCCAGACGCCGTACGCTGCCTACGGACAGACGCCCGACGCCTGCTCCTCCTTCACCTTCCCCCCGCATCATGGGCCTCGCCGCGGTACGTGCTAACGGAGCTAATGCTATAGATCCACCCTAGTGTTGCAGGCTAGGCTAACGATCCATGCTAAGTGTCCATGCTAACCCCTGTGTTGTGTCATGTTTAGAGTTCTAGGTGAGGTCCTGATAATTTATTCCGGTAAATTACTCTGACCTCACTAATTGACCCGACCGAAGTTACTGAGTCTATGTAAGTTTACTGCTTGGCTCAGATCCACCAACGTCAGCAAGATCTCACCTCTACTGACTCCCCGAAGAACCAGGTTCAATTAACTGCTGTTTCAATTCAGACAACTCTTTTAATCTGTTTAAGCGATCCCGAAGGATTTTGGTATCAGTAAATGGGGTGTGTTCCTACCTAAGTGTGTGTGGCAGGGTGCAATCTCCCCTTGGAAGCAGGAGAGGAGAGCACAGATTTTCCATTTTATTGTCCCAGTCCAAAAGGTGAGATCAGTTTATTTGAAGAAAAAGTAGGTCCAAACTAATACAGGGTTTTTACCTTTTAACACATTATAATCATACAACACATATCAAAATGGGGTTATATATTTTTTATCTAAAACCTTAATTCATATTCATTCAAAAGCCCAAATCATGTATTCTGGTTGTTCTAATAACGTCTTCCAGCAAAAGCCCAAATCATGTATTCTGGTCGTTCTAATAACATCTTCCAGCAAAAGTCTAATCATGTATTCTGGTCGTTCTAATAACGTCTTCCAGCAAAAGTCAAATCATGTATTCTGGTTGTTCTAATAACGTCTTCCAGCAAAAGCCCAAATCATGTATTCTGGTTGTTCTAATAACATCTTCCAGCAAAAGTCTAATCATGTATTCTGGTCGTTCTAATAACGTCTTCCAGCAAAAGCCCAAATCATGTATTCTGGTTGTTCTAATAACGTCTTCCAGCAAAAGTCTAATCATGTATTCTGGTCGTTCTAATAACATCTTCCAGCAAAAGTCAAATCATGTATTCTGGTTGTTCTAATAACGTCTTCCAGCAAAAGCCCAAATCATGTATTCTGGTCGTTCTAATAACATCTTCCAGCAAAAGTCTAATCATGTATTCTGGTCGTTCTAATAACATCTTCCAGCAAAAGTCAAATCATGTATTCTGGTTGTTCTAATAACGTCTTCCAGCAAAAGCCCAAATCATGTATTCTGGTTGTTCTAATAACATCTTCCAGCAAAAGCCCAAATCATGTATTCTGGTTGTTCTAATAACATCTTCCAGCAAAAGCCCAAATCATGTATTCTGGTTGTTCTAATAACGTCTTCCAGCAAAAGTCTAATCATGTATTCTGGTCGTTCTAATAACGTCTTCCAGCAAAAGCCCAAATCATGTATTCTGGTCGTTCTAATAACGTCTTCCAGCAAAAGCCCAAATCATGTATTCTGGTCGTTCTAATAACGTCTTCCAGCAAAAGCCCAAATCATGTATTCTGGTCGTTCTAATAACGTCTTCCAGCAAAAGTCTAATCATGTATTCTGGTCGTTCTAATAACGTCTTCCAGCAAAAGTCTAATCATGTATTCTGGTTGTTCTAATAACGTCTTCCAGCAAAAGTCTAATCATGTATTCTGGTCGTTCTAATAACGTCTTCCAGCAAAAGCCCAAATTATGTATTCTGGTCGTTCTAATAACGTCTTCCAGCAAAAGTCTAATCATGTATTCTGGTCGTTCTAATAACATCTTCCAGCAAAAGTCAAATCATGTATTCTGGTTGTTCTAATAACGTCTTCCAGCAAAAGCCCAAATCATGTATTCTGGTCGTTCTAATAACATCTTCCAGCAAAAGTCTAATCATGTATTCTGGTCGTTCTAATAACATCTTCCAGCAAAAGTCAAATCATGTATTCTGGTCGTTCTAATAACGTCTTCCAGCAAAAGCCCAAATCATGTATTCTGGTTGTTCTAATAACGTCTTCCAGCAAAAGCCCAAATCATGTATTCTGGTTGTTCTAATAACGTCTTCCAGCAAAAGTCAAATCATGTATTCTGGTTGTTATAATAACGTCTTCCAGCAAAAGCCCAAATCATGTATTCTGGTTGTTCTAATAACATCTTCCAGCAAAAGCCCAAATCATGTATTCTGGTTGTTCTAATAACATCTTCCAGCAAAAGCCCAAATCATGTATTCTGGTCGTTCTAATAACGTCTTCCAGCAAAAGCCCAAATCATGTATTCTGGTCGTTCTAATAACGTCTTCCAGCAAAAGTCTAATCATGTATTCTGGTCGTTCTAATAACGTCTTCCAGCAAAAGTCTAATCATGTATTCTGGTTGTTCTAATAACGTCTTCCAGCAAAAGTCTAATCATGTATTCTGGTCGTTCTAATAACGTCTTCCAGCAAAAGCCCAAATTATGTATTCTGGTCGTTCTAATAACGTCTTCCAGCAAAAGTCTAATCATGTATTCTGGTCGTTCTAATAACATCTTCCAGCAAAAGTCAAATCATGTATTCTGGTTGTTCTAATAACGTCTTCCAGCAAAAGCCCAAATCATGTATTCTGGTCGTTCTAATAACATCTTCCAGCAAAAGTCTAATCATGTATTCTGGTCGTTCTAATAACATCTTCCAGCAAAAGTCAAATCATGTATTCTGGTCGTTCTAATAACGTCTTCCAGCAAAAGCCCAAATCATGTATTCTGGTTGTTCTAATAACGTCTTCCAGCAAAAGCCCAAATCATGTATTCTGGTTGTTCTAATAACGTCTTCCAGCAAAAGTCAAATCATGTATTCTGGTTGTTATAATAACGTCTTCCAGCAAAAGCCCAAATCATGTATTCTGGTTGTTCTAATAACATCTTCCAGCAAAAGCCCAAATCATGTATTCTGGTTGTTCTAATAACATCTTCCAGCAAAAGCCCAAATCATGTATTCTGGTTGTTCTAATAACATCTTCCAGCAAAAGTCAAATCATGTATTCTGGTTGTTCTAATAACGTCTTCCAGCAAAAGCCCAAATCATGTATTCTGGTTGTTCTAATAACATCTTCCAGCAAAAGTCAAATCATGTATTCTGGTCGTTCTAATAACATCTTCCAGCAAAAGCCCAAATCATGTATTCTGGTCGTTCTAATAACATCTTCCAGCAAAAGCCCAAATCATGTATTCTGGTTGTTCTAATAACATCTTCCAGCAAAAGCCCAAATCATGTATTCTGGTTGTTCTAATAACATCTTCCAGCAAAAGTCAAATCATGTATTCTGGTCGTTCTAATAACATCTTCCAGCAAAAGTCAAATCATGTATTCTGGTCGTTCTAATAACGTCTTCCAGCAAAAGTCTAATTATGTATTCTGGTCGTTCTAATAACATCTTCCAGCAAAAGTCTAATCATGTATTCTGGTCGTTCTAATAACATCTTCCAGCAGACTACTTACCGAGAGCCATCTAACCCAGCTCTGAAGGACAGAGCTCACCGGGAGAGAGCATACCAGGGGTTCCCCCCCTCTCTCCCCCCGGAAATCCAAAAAAGCCAGTCTTTCTATGCTCAAAAAACCGGATAGAAAACCCACAAACACCTCCTCTATACCCAACCAACATATTCTATTGGCTCTGGCATAAGACACACCTTCCCAAGTTTGTGTAACACATATTCTATGACTATGACACAACCACCTTTTTGAGGCCTCAATCTGTTTCTCCTTAAGTCCGGAGCCCCCCCCCCTGCTGTGAGAGGAGAGGGAAGAACCTGCCTACTCTCTTATCAGTGACACCCATAAATCATTATAGGTCTTACACTCAACTTAACAAACCACTTGGTTTATACTGTAAATATAGAAAAACATATAATATGAAGCATTTTTTATAGCTAACTTTCGTTTTAAGTATTCAACCTGTTATGGAGATCTCAACAGTCTCCAGGCTAACGATCCATGCTAACCTCCGTGTTGTGTCTCCAGGCTAACGATCCATGCTAACCTCCGTGTTGTGTCTCCAGGCTAACGATCCATGCTAACCTCCGTGTTGTGTCTCCAGGCTAACGATCCATGCTAACCTCCGTGTTGTGTCTCCAGGCTAACGATCCATGCTAACCTCCGTGTTGTGTCTCCAAGCTAACGATCCATGCTAACCTCCGTGTTGTGTCTCCAGGCTAACGATCCATGCTAAGTGTCCATGCTAACCTCCGTGTTGTGTCTCCAGGCCAACGATCCATGCTAACCTCCGTGTTGTGTCTCCAGGCTAACGATCCATGCTAAGTGTCCATGCTAACCTCCATGTTGTGTCTCCAGGCTAGCGATCCATGCTAAGTGTCCATGCTAACCTCCGTGTTGTGTCTCCAGGCCAACGATCCATGCTAAGTGTCCATGCTAACCTCCGTGTTGTGTCTCCAGGCCAACGAGCTGCTGCTGAGCGGCAGGAAGCTAACGGCCCAGGAGGCGTGTTCTAAAGGGCTGGTGTCTCAGGTGCTGTGGCCGGGAACCTTCACACAGGAAGTGATGCTGCGAGTCAGGGAGCTGGTGACAATGGATCCACAGGTGTGTGTGTGTGTGTGCGCCTGTGTGTGTTCGTTCTCATCACTAACGGGGTCTCCTCTTCCCACTGCAGGTTCTGCAGGAGTCCAAAGCTCTGATGAGGAACACCAGCCGCAGTGCTCTTGAGCAAACCAACGAGCGCGAGTGTGAAGCTCTGAAGAGGGTCTGGGGTTCCTCGCAGGGAACCGACGCCATCCTGCAGAACCTGCAGAGGGGAACCGAGCTCTGCTAGAACCCTGACTCACCTGGTGCAGCTCACCTGGAGAGCCCCGACTCACCTGGAGAGCCCCGACTCACCTGGAGAGCCCCGACTCACCTGGAGCTCACCTGGAGAGCCCCGACTCACCTGGAGCTCACCTGGAGAGCCCCGACTCACCTGGAGAGCCCCGACTCACCTGGAGAGCCCCGACTCACCTCCTACCTAAAGGACGTCTGTGCTAAGCTAACTTTTTGCCCCGCCTCCAGTCTTTTGTGCTAAGCTAGGCTAACACACACACACACACACACACAGGTGAACTGAAGACACTGGAGGCGACCTTTGACCTCCCAGATGGATTTCTACAGGAAATGAACCCGGACTTCCTTTCTCCTCTGCTGGGCGCTTCAGGTACTACAGTGTTCTGAGTGAACCCCTGGAGGAGACCCTGTTCATCTGTGTGTTCAAACCTTTATTGAACCGTAAACTTGAACAGTTTCTCCATTAATAAAAACAAGGTTTCACAACAGATGGATTTATTCGTCAAACTGAAATATAAAATTAAACGTCATCACCTGTTGAGTGTTTAACCTGTACACACATTTACACACTTTATAACTCGTCATGGACCGTGGGGACAGGAGGTGCAGGGGACAGGTGTTTATAGAGGACAGGTGTTCAGGGGGACAGGTGTTTACAGAGGACAGGGGGACGGGTGTTTACAGAGGACAGGAGTTCAGGGGGACGAGTGTTTACAGAGGACAGGTGTTTACAGAGGACAGGAGTTCAGGGGGACAGGTGTTTACAGAGGACAGGGGGACGGGTGTTTACAGAGGACAGGAGTTCAGGGGGACGAGTGTTTACAGAGGACAGGTGTTTACAGAGGACAGGAGTTCAGGGGGACAGGTGTTTACAGAGGACAGGGGGACGGGTGTTTACAGAGGACAGGAGTTCAGGGGGACGGGTGTTTACAGGGGGACGGGTGTTTACAGAGGACAGGAGTTCAGGGGGACGAGTGTTTACAGTGGACAGGAGTTCAGGGGGACGAGTGTTTACAGAGGACAGGAGTTCAGGGGGACGGGTGTTTACTGAGGACAGGTGTTTACAGAGGACAGGTGTTTACAGAGGACAGGAGTTCAGGGGGACGAGTGTTTACAGAGGACAGGAGTTCAGGGGGACGAGTGTTTACAGAGGACAGGAGTTCAGGGGGACGGGTGTTTACAGAGGACAGGAGTTCAGGGGGACGAGTGTTTACAGAGGACAGGAGTTCAGGGGGACGGGTGTTTACAGAGGACAGGTGTTTACAGAGGACAGGAGTTCAGGGGGACAGGTGTTTACAGAGGACAGGAGTTCAGGGGGACGGGTGTTTATCGCAGACAAGTGTTACGGGGGACAGATGTCCTGCGCTCCTGTCCCCAGGTGTATTCTGTAGGTCTGGTCGGGGAACAGCAGCAGACTGTAGAAGTTCTCCCCCCCCCTCAGGACGCCGTGCTCAGAGACGCCCCACGAGACCGGACTGTCCACAAAACCATGGACCGTCAGAGACGCCCAGGTAGAGACGTTCTGCTCCAGGTGACACCTGGGGACAGGTGAGAACAGGGTTGGAAAGGTGAGGGTGAGGGAGGACAGTTGAAGACGAGGGAGGACAGGTGAGGGAGGACAGTTGAAGATGAGCGAGGACAGGTGAGGGTGAGGGAGGACAGTTGAAGACGAGGGAGGACAGGTGAGGGTTAGGGAGGACAGGTGAGGGTGAGGGAGGACAGTTGAAGACGAGGGAGGACAGGTGAGGGAGGACAGTTGAAGATGAGCGAGGACAGGTGAGGGTGAGGGAGGACAGTTGAAGACGAGGGAGGACAGGTGAGGGTGAGGGAGGACAGTTGAAGATGAGGGAGGACGGGTGAGGATGAGGGAGGACAGTTGAAGACGATGGAGGACGGGTGAGGGAGGACAGGTGAGGATGAAGGAGGACAGTTGAAGACGAGGGAGGACAGGTGAGGGTGAGGGAGGACAGTTGAAGACGAGGGAGGACGGGTGAGGGAGGACAGGTGAAGACAAGGGAGGATGAGGGAGGACGGGTGAGGGAGGACAGGTGAGGGAGGACAGTTGAGGACGAGGGAGGACAGTTGAGGACGAGGGAGGACAGTTGAGGACGAGGGAGGACAGGTGAGGGAGGACAGTTGAAGACGAGGGAGGACAGTTGAAGACGAGGGAGGACAGGTGAGAACAGGGTTGGAAAGGTGAGGGTTAGGGACGACAGTTGAAGACGAGGGAGGACAGGTGAGGACGAGGGAGGACAGTTGAAGACGAGGGAGGACAGGTGAGGGAGGACAGTTGAAGACGAGGGAGGACAGGTGAGGACGAGGGAGGACAGTTGAAGACGAGGGAGGACAGGTGAGGGTGAGGGAGGACAGTTGAAGACGAGGGAGGACAGGTGAGGGAGGACAGGTGAGGACGAGGGAGGACAGTTGAAGACGAGGGAGGACAGGTGAGGGTGAGGGAGGACAGGTGAAGACGAGGGAGGACAGGTGAGGGAGGACAGTTGAAGACGAGGGAGGACAGTTGAAGACGAGGGAGGACAGGTGAGAACAGGGTTGGAAAGGTGAGGGTTAGGGACGACAGTTGAAGACGAGGGAGGACAGGTGAGGACGAGGGAGGACAGTTGAAGACGAGGGAGGACAGGTGAGAACAGGGTTGGAAAGGTGAGGGTTAGGGACGACAGTTGAAGACGAGGGAGGACAGTTGAAGATGAGGGAGGACGGGTGAGGGAGGACAGGTGAGGATGAGGGAGGACAGTTGAAGACGATGGAGGACGGGTGAGGGAGGACAGGTGAGGATGAGTGAGGACAGGTGAGGATGAAGGAGGACAGTTGAAGACGAGGGAGGACAGTTGAAGACGAGGGAGGACGGGTGAGGGAGGACAGGTGAAGACAAGGGAGGACGGGTGAGGATGAGGGAGGACGGGTGAGGGAGGACAGGTGAGGGAGGACAGTTGAGGACGAGGGAGGACAGTTGAGGACGAGGGAGGACAGTTGAAGACGAGGGAGGACAGGTGAGGGAGGACAGTTGAAGACGAGGGAGGACAGTTGAAGACGAGGGAGGACAGGGTTGGAAAGGTGAGGGTTAGGGACGACAGTTGAAGACGAGGGAGGACAGGTGAGGACGAGGGAGGACAGTTGAAGACGAGGGAGGACAGGTGAGGGAGGACAGGTGAGGGAGGACAGTTGAAGACGAGGGAGGACAGGTGAGGACGAGGGAGGACAGTTGAGGACGAGGGAGGACAGTTGAGGACGAGGGAGGACAGGTGAGGGTGAGGGAGGACAGTTGAAGACGAGGGAGGACAGGTGAGGGAGGACAGGTGAGGACGAGGGAGGACAGTTGAAGACGAGGGAGGACAGGTGAGGGTGAGGGAGGACAGGTGAGGGAGGACAGTTGAAGACGAGGGAGGACAGTTGAAGACGAGGGAGGACAGGTGAGAACAGGGTTGGAAAGGTGAGGGTTAGGGACGACAGTTGAAGACGAGGGAGGACAGGTGAGGACGAGGGAGGACAGTTGAAGACGAGGGAGGACAGGTGAGAACAGGGTTGGAAAGGTGAGGGTTAGGGACGACAGTTGAAGACGAGGGAGGACAGTTGAAGATGAGGGAGGACGGGTGAGGGAGGACAGGTGAGGATGAGGGAGGACAGTTGAAGACGATGGAGGACGGGTGAGGGAGGACAGGTGAGGATGAGTGAGGACAGGTGAGGATGAAGGAGGACAGTTGAAGACGAGGGAGGACAGTTGAAGACGAGGGAGGACGGGTGAGGGTGGGGGAGGACAGTTGAAGACGAGGGAGGACAGGTGAGGGAGGACAGTTGAAGACGAGGGAGGACAGGTGAGGGAGGACAGTTGAAGACGAGGGAGGACAGGTGAGGGTGAGGGAGGACAGTTGAAGACGAGGGAGGACAGGTGAGAACAGGGTTGGAAAGGTGAGGGTTAGGGACGACAGTTGAAGACGAGGGAGGACAGGTGAGGACGAGGGAGGACAGTTGAGGACGAGGGAGGACAGTTGAAGACGAGGGAGGACAGGTGAGGGAGGACAGGTGAGGACGAGGGAGCACAGTTGAGGACGAGGGAGGACAGTTGAAGACGAGGGAGGACAGGTGAGGGTGAGGGAGGACAGGTGAAGACGAGGGAGGACAGGTGAGGGTGAGGGAGGACAGGTGAAGACGAGGGAGGACAGGTGAGGGTGAGGGAGGACAGGTGAGGGAGGACAGTTGAAGATGAGGGAGGACAGGTGAGGGAGGACAGGTGAGGGAGGACGGGTGAGGGAGGACAGTTGAAGACGAGGGAGGACAGGTGAGGGAGGACAGTTGAAGACGAGGGAGGACGGGTGAGGGTGAGGGAGGACAGTTGAAGACGAGGGAGGACAGGTGAGGGAGGACAGTGAGTGAGGGAGGACAGGTGAGGGGAGGACGAGGGAGGACAGGTGAGGGTGAGGGAGGACAGTGAGAGAGGGAGGACAGTGAGTGAGGGAGGACAGGTGAGAGGGAGGACAGTTGAAGACGAGGGAGGACAGTGAGGAGGGAGGACAGGTGAGGATGAGGGAGGACAGGTGAGGACGAGGGAGGACAGTTGAAGACGAGGGAGGACAGGTGAGGGTAGGACAGTTGAAGACGAGGGAGGACAGTGAGTGAGGGAGACAGTGAGGAGGGAGGACAGTTGAA
Source organism: Champsocephalus esox (assembly GCA_036324585.1). NCBI lineage: Eukaryota > Metazoa > Chordata > Actinopteri > Perciformes > Channichthyidae > Champsocephalus > Champsocephalus esox. The sequence continues at coordinate 41,769,173 of CM070481.1, forward strand.
GACGAGGGAGGACGGGTGAGGGAGGACAGGTGAGGATGAGTGAGGACAGGTGAGGATGAGGAGGACAGTTGAAGACGAGGGAGGACGGGTGAGGGTGACGGGTGAGGACAGTTGAAGACGAGGGAGGACAGGTGAGGGAGGACAGTTGAAGACGAGGGAGGACGGGTGAGGGAGGACAGTTGAAGACAAGGGAAGACGGGTGAGGGAGGACAGGTGAGGGTGAGGGAGGACAGTTGAAGACGAGGGAGGACGGGTGAGGGAGGACAGTTGAAGACGAGGGAGGACAGTTGAAGACGAGGGAGGACAGTTGAGAACAGGGTTGGAAAGGTGAGGGTTAGGGACGACAGTTGAAGACGAGGGAGGACAGTTGAGGACGAGGGAGGACAGTTGAAGACGAGGGAGGACAGGTGAGGGTGAGGGAGGACAGTTGAAGACGAGGGAGGACAGGTGAGGGAGGACAGGTGAGGACGAGGGAGACAGGTGAGGACGAGGGAGGACAGTTGAAGACGAGGGAGGACAGTTGAAGACGAGGGAGGACAGGTGAGGGTGAGGGAGGACAGTTGAAGACGAGGGAGGACAGGTGAGGGTGAGGGAGGACAGTGAGGGAGGACAGGTGAGGGAGGACAGGTGAGGAGGGAGGACAGTTGAAGACGAGGGAGGACAGGTGAGGGAGGACAGGTGAAGACGAGGGAGGACAGGTGAGGGAGGACAGTTGAAGACGAGGGAGGACAGTTGAGACGAGGGAGGACAGGTGAGACAGGGAGGACAGGTGAGGGTAGGGAGGACAGTTGAAGACGAGGGAGGACAGGTGAGGACGAGGGAGGACAGTTGAAGACGAGGGAGGACAGGTGAGACAGGGAGGACAGGTGAGGGTGAGGGAGGACAGTTGAAGACGAGGGAGGACAGTTGAAGATGAGGGAGGACGGGTGAGGGAGGACAGGTGAGGATGAGGGAGGACAGTTGAAGACGAGGGAGGACGGGTGAGGGAGGACAGGTGAGGATGAGTGAGGACAGGTGAGGATGAGGAGGACAGTTGAAGACGAGGGAGGACAGTTGAAGACGAGGGAGGACGTGAGGTGAGGGAGGACAGTTGAAGACGAGGGAGGACAGGTGAGGGAGGACAGTTGAAGACGAGGGAGGACGGGTGAGGTGAGGGAGGAGGTGAGGGAGGACAGGTGAGGGAGGACAGTTGAAGACGAGGGAGGACAGGTGAGGGTGAGGGAGGACAGTTGAAGACGAGGGAGGACAGGTGAGGGAGGACAGTTGAAGACGAGGGAGGACAGGTGAGACGAGGGAGGACAGGTGAGGGTAGGGAGGACAGTTGAAGACGAGGGAGGACAGGTGAGGATGAGGGAGGACAGTTGAAGACGAGGGAGGACAGGTGAGGGAGGACAGTTGAAGACGAGGGAGGACAGGTGAGGACGAGGGAGGACAGTTGAGGACGAGGGAGGACAGTTGAAGACGAGGGAGGACAGGTGAGGGTGAGGGAGGACAGTTGAAGACGAGGGAGGACAGGTGAGGGAGGACAGGTGAGGACGAGGGAGGACAGTTGAGACGAGGGAGGACAGGTGAGGGTGAGGGAGGACAGGTGAGGGAGGACAGTTGAAGACGAGGGAGGACAGTTGAAGACGAGGGAGGACAGGTGAGAACAGGGTGGAAAGGTGAGGGTTAGGGACGACAGTTGAAGACGAGGGAGGACAGGTGAGGACGAGGGAGGACAGTTGAAGACGAGGGAGGACAGGTGAGACAGGGTTGGAAAGGTGAGGGTGAGGGAGGACAGTTGAAGACGAGGGAGGACAGTTGAAGATGAGGGAGGACGGGTGAGGGAGGACAGGTGAGGATGAGGGAGGACAGTTGAAGACGATGGGAGGACGGGTGAGGGAGGACAGGTGAGGATGAGTGAGGACAGGTGAGGATGAAGGAGGACAGTTGAAGACGAGGGAGGACAGTTGAAGACGAGGGAGGACGGGTGAGGGTGGGGGAGGACAGTTGAAGACGAGGGAGGACAGGTGAGGGAGGACGTGAGGGAGGACAGGTGAGGGAGGACAGTTGAAGACGAGGGAGGACAGGTGAGGGAGGACAGTTGAAGACGAGGGAGGACAGGTGAGGGTGAGGGAGGACAGTTGAAGACGAGGGAGGACAGGTGAGAACAGGGTTGGAAAGGTGAGGGTTAGGGACGACAGTTGAAGACGAGGGAGGACAGGTGAGGACGAGGGAGGACAGTTGAGGACGAGGGAGGACAGTTGAAGACGAGGGAGGACAGGTGAGGGTGAGGGAGGACAGTTGAAGACGAGGGAGGACAGGTGAGGGAGGACAGGTGAGGACGAGGGAGCACAGTTGAGGACGAGGGAGGACAGGTGAGGACGAGGGAGCACAGTTGAGGACGAGGGAGGACAGTTGAAGACGAGGGAGGACAGGTGAGGGTGAGGGAGGACAGGTGAAGACGAGGGAGGACAGGTGAGGGTGAGGGAGGACAGTTGAAGACGAGGGAGGACAGGTGAGGGAGGACAGGTGAGGGAGGACAGGTGAGGGTGAGGGAGGACAGTTGAAGACGAGGGAGGACAGGTGAGGGAGGACAGTTGAAGACGAGGGAGGACGGGTGAGGGTGAGGGAGGACAGTTGAAGACAGGGAGATGAGGGAGGACAGGTGAGGGAGGACAGTTGAAGACGAGGGAGGACAGGTGAGGGTGAGGGAGGACAGGTGAGGATGAGGGAGGACAGGTGAGGACGAGGGAGGACAGTTGAAGACGAGGGAGGACAGGTGAGGGTGAGGGAGGACAGTTGAAGACGAGGGAGGACAAGTGAGGGACGAGGGAGAACAGGTGAGGACGAGGGAGGACAGTTGAAGACGAGGGAGGACGGGTGAGGGAGGACAGGTGAGGATGAGTGAGGACAGGTGAGGATGAAGGAGGACAGTTGAGACGAGGGAGGACAGTTGAAGACGAGGGAGGACGGGTGAGGAGGACAGTTGAAGACGAGGGAGGACAGGTGAGGGAGGACAGTTGAAGACGAGGGAGGACGGGTGAGGGAGGACAGTTGAAGACAAGGGAAGACGGGTGAGGGTGAGGGAGGACGGGTGAGGGAGGACAGGTGAGGTGAGGGTGAGGGAGGAAAGTTGAAGACGAGGGAGGACGGGTGAGGGAGGACAGTTGAAGACGAGGGAGGACAGTTGAGACGAGGGAGGACAGTTGAAGACGAGGGAGGACAGGTGAGAACAGGGTTGGAAAGGTGAGGGTTAGGGACGACAGTTGAAGACGAGGGAGGACAGTTGAGGACGAGGGAGGACAGTTGAAGACGAGGGAGGACAGTTGAAGACGAGGGAGGACAGGTGAGGGTGAGGGAGGATAGTTGAAGACGAGGGAGGACAGGTGAGGGTGAGGGAGGACAGGTGAGGGAGGACAGTTGAAGATGAGGGAGGACAGGTGAGGGAGGACAGTTGAAGACGAGGGAGGACAGGTGAGGGTGAGGGAGGACAGTTGAAGACGAGGGAGGACAGGTGAGGTGAGGGAGGACAGTTGAAGACGAGGGAGGACAGGTGAGGGTGAGGGAGGACAGTTGAAGACGAGGGAGGACAGGTGAGGGTGAGGGACAGTTGAAGACGAGGGAGGACAGGTGAGGGTGAGGGAGGACAGTTGAAGATGAGGGAGGACAGGTGAGGATGAGGGAGGACAGTTGAAGACGATGGGAGGACGGGTGAGGGAGGACAGGTGAGGTGAGGACAGGTGAGGATGAGGGAGGACAGTTGAAGACGAGGGAGGACGGGTGAGGGTGAGGGAGGACAGTTGAAGACGAGGGAGGACAGGTGAGAGTGAGGGAGGACAGGTGAGAGTGAGGGAGGACAGGTGAGGGAGCAGTGAGACGAGGGACGGGTGAGGGAGGACAGTTGAGGACGAGGGAGGACATGTGAGGGTGAGGGAGGACAGTTGAAGATGAGGGAGGACAGTTGAAGACGAGGGAGGACAGGTGAGGGTGGACAGTTGAAGACGAGGGAGGACAGGTGAGGGTGAGGGAGGACAGTTGAAGACGAGGGAGGACAGGTGAGGGTGAGGACAGTTGAAGACGAGGGAGGACAGGTGAGGGTGAGGGAGGACAGTTGAAGACGAGGAGGACGGGTGAGGGAGGACAGGTGAGGATGAGGGAGGACAGGTGAGGTGAGGGAGGACAGTTGAAGACGAGGGAGGACGGGTGAGGGTGAGGGAGGACAGTTGAAGACGAGGGAGGACAGGTGAGGTGAGGGAGGACAGGTGAGAGTGAGGGAGGACAGGTGAGGGAGACGTGAGGGAGGACAGTTGAGGACGAGGGAGGACAGTGAGGGTGAGGGAGGACAGTTGAAGATGAGGGAGGACAGTTGAAGACGAGGGAGGACAGGTGAGGGTGGACAGTTGAAGACGAGGGAGGACAGGTGAGGGTGAGGGAGGACAGTTAAAGACGAGGGAGGACAGGTGAGGGACAGTTGAAGACGAGGGAGGACAGGTGAGGAGTGAGGGAGGACAGTTGAAGACGAGGGAGGACGGGTGAGGGAGGACAGGTGAGGATGAGTGAGGACAGGTGAGGATGAGGGAGGACAGTTGAAGACGAGGGAGGACGGGTGAGGGTGGGGGAGGACAGTTGAAGACGAGGGAGGACAGGTGAGGGAGGACAGTTGAAGACGAGGGAGGACGGGTGAGGGTGAGGGAGGACAGTTGAAGACAAGGGAGACGGGTGAGGATGAGGGAGGACGGGTGAGGGAGGACAGGTGAGGGTGAGGGAGGAAAGTTGAAGACGAGGGAGGACAGGTGAGGGTGAGGGAGGACAGTTGAAGACGAGGGAGGACAGGTGAGAACAGGGTTGGAAAGGTGAGGGTTAGGGACGACAGTTGAAGACGAGGGAGGACAGGTGAGGACGAGGGAGGACAGTTGAGGACGAGGGAGGACAGTTGAAGACGAGGGAGGACAGGTGAGGGTGAGGGACAGTTGAAGACGAGGGAGGACAGGTGAGAGGAGGGAGGACAGGTGAGGGTGAGGGAGGACAGTTGAAGACGAGGGAGGACAGGTGAGGGTGAGGGAGGACAGTGAGTGAGGGAGGACAGTTGAAGACGAGGGAGGACAGGTGAGGGAGGACAGTTGAAGACGAGGGAGGACAGGTGAGGGTGAGGGAGGACAGTTGAAGACGAGGGAGGACAGTGAAGTGAGGGAGGACGGGTGAGGGAGGACAGGTGAGGATGAGGGAGGACAGTTGAAGACGATGGGAGGACGGGTGAGGGGACGTGAGGGAGGACAGGTGAGGATGAGGGAGGACAGTTGAAGACGAGGGAGGACAGTTGAAGACGAGGGAGGACAGGGTGAGGGTGGGGGAGGACAGTTGAAGACGAGGGAGGACAGGTGAGGGTGAGGGAGGACAGTTGAAGACGAGGGAGGACAGTTGAAGACGAGGGAGGACAGTTGAAGACGAGGGAGGACAGGTGAGACAGGTGAGGTGAGGGAGGACAGTTGAAGACGAGGGAGGACAGGTGAGGATGAGGGAGGACAGTTGAAGACGAGGGAGGACAGTGAAACAGGGTGGAAAGGTGAGGGTAGGACAGTTGAAGACGAGGGAGGACAGTTGAAGATGAGGGAGGACGGGTGAGGATGAGGGAGGACAGTTGAGACGATGGAGGACGGGTGAGGGAGGACAGGTGAGGGAGTGAGGACAGTGGGATGAGGAGACGTGAGAGGGAGGACAGTTGAAGACGAGGGAGGACGGGTGAGGGTGGGGGAGGACAGTTGAAGACGAGGGAGGACAGGTGAGGGAGGACAGTTGAAGACGAGGGAGGACAGGTGAGGGAGGACAGTTGAAGACGAGGGAGGACAGTGGGGTTAGGGAGACAGTTGAAGACGAGGGAGGACAGGTGAGGACGAGGGAGGACAGTTGAGGACGGGGAGGACAGTTGAAGACGAGGGAGGACAGGTGAGGGTGAGGGAGGACAGTTGAAGACGAGGGAGGACAGGTGAGGGAGGACAGTGAGGACGAGGGAGACAGGTGAGGACGAGGGAGGACAGTTGAAGACGAGGGAGGACAGGTGAGGGTGAGGGAGGACAGGTGAAGACGAGGGAGGACAGGTGAGGGTGAGGGAGGACAGGTGAGGGTGAGGGAGACAGTTGAAGAGGGAGGACAGGTGAGGGAGGACAGTTGAAGACGAGGGAGGACAGGTGAGGGTGAGGGAGGACAGTTGAAGACGAGGGAGGACAGGTGAAGACAGGAGAGGGAGGACAGGTGAGGGAGGACAGTTGAAGACGAGGGAGGACAGGTGAGGGTGAGGGAGGACAGTGAGATGAGGGAGGACAGGTGAGGGCGAGGGAGGACAGTTGAAGACGAGGGAGGACAGGTGAGGGTGAGGGAGGACAGTTGAAGACGAGGGAGGACAGTGAGACGAGGGAGACAGTGAGGACGAGGGAGGACAGTGAGGGTGAGGGAGGACAGTTGAAGACGAGGGAGGACAGGTGAGGATGAGGAGGACAGTTGAAGACGAGGGAGGACAGTTGAAGACGAGGGAGGACGGGTGAGGGAGGACAGTTGAAGACGAGGGAGGACAGGTGAGGGAGGACAGTTGAGGAGTGAGGGAGGACAGTTGAAGACGAGGGAGGACAGGTGAGGGTGAGGGAGGACAGGTGAGGTGAGGGAGGACAGTTGAAGACGAGGGAGGACGGGTGAGGGAGGACAGTTGAAGACGAGGGAGGACAGTGAGTGAGGGAGGACAGTTGAAGACGAGGGAGGACAGGTGAGGGTGAGGGAGGACAGTTGAAGACGAGGGAGGACAGGTGAGGGTGAGGGAGGACAGTTGAAGACGAGGGAGGACAGGTGAGGGTGAGGGACAGGTGAAGACGAGGGAGGACAGTGAGGGTGAGGGAGGACAGTGAGGGTGAGGACAGTTGAGAGGGAGGACAGGTGAGGGAGGACAGTTGAAGACGAGGGAGGACAGGTGAGGGTGAGGGAGGACAGTTGAAGACGAGGGAGGACAGGTGAGGTGAGGGAGGACAGTTGAAGACGAGGGAGGACAGGTGAGGTGAGGGGACAGTTGAAGACGTGAGGACGGGTGAGGACAGGTGAGGATGAGGGAGGACAGTTGAAGACGAGGGAGGACAGGTGAGGGTGAGGACAGTTGAAGACGAGGGAGGACAGGTGAGGGTGAGGGAGGACAGTTGAAGACTGAGGGAGGACAGTTGAAGACGAGGGAGGACGGGTGAGGGAGGACAGGTGAGATGAGGGAGGACAGGTGAGGATGAGGGAGGACAGTTGAAACGATGACGGGGAGGACAGGTGAGGATGAGGGAGGACAGTGAGGAGAGGGAGGACAGTTGAAGACGAGGGAGGACGGGTGAGGGTGAGGGAGGACAGTTGAAGACGAGGGAGGACAGGTGAGAGTGAGGGAGGACAGGTGAGTGAGGGAGGACGTGAGGGAGGACAGTTGAAGACGAGGGAGGACGGGTGAGGGAGGACAGTTGAGGACGAGGGAGGACAGTGAGGGTGAGGGAGGACAGTTGAAGATGAGGGAGGACAGTTGAAGACGAGGGAGGACAGGTGAGGGGGACAGTTGAAGACGAGGGAGGACAGGTGAGGGTGAGGGAGGACAGTTAAAGACGAGGGAGGACAGGTGAGGGTGAGGGACAGTTGAGACGAGGGAGGACAGTTGAAGATGAGGGAGGACGGGTGAGGGAGGACAGTTGAAGACGATGGAGGACGGGTGAGGGAGGACAGGTGAGGATGAGTGAGGACAGTGAGGATGAAGGGGACAGTTGAAGACGAGGGAGGACAGTTGAAGACGAGGGAGGACGGGTGAGGGTGGGGGAGGACAGTTGAAGACGAGGGAGGACAGGTGAGGGTGAGGGAGGACAGTTGAAGACGAGGGAGGACGGGTGAGGGAGGACAGGTGAGGGAGGACAGTTGAAGACAAGGGAAGACGGGTGAGGATGAGGGAGGACGGGTGAGGGAGGACAGGTGAGGGTGAGGGAGGAAAGTTGAAGACGAGGGAGGACAGGTGAGGGAGGACAGTTGAAGACGAGGGAGGACAGGTGAGGGTGAGGGAGGACAGTTGAAGACGAGGGAGGACAGTTGAAGACGAGGGAGGACAGGTGAGAACAGGGTTGGAAAGGTGAGGGTTAGAGACGACAGTTGAAGACGAGGGAGGACAGGTGAGGACGAGGGAGGACAGTTGAGGACGAGGGAGGACAGTTGAAGACGAGGGAGGACAGGTGAGGGTGAGGGAGGACAGTTGAAGACGAGGGAGGACAGGTGAGGGAGGACAGGTGAGGACGAGGGAGCACAGTTGAGGACGAGGAGGACAGGTGAGGGAGGACAGGTGAGGACGAGGGAGCACAGTTGAGGACGAGGGAGGACAGTTGAGGACGAGGGAGGACAGTTGAAGACGAGGGAGGACAGGTGAGGGTGAGGGAGGACAGTGAAGACGAGGGAGGACAGTTGAGGGTGAGGGAGGACAGTTGAAGACGAGGGAGGACAGGTGAGGGAGGACAGTTGAAGACGAGGGAGGACAGGTGAGGGTGAGGGAGGACAGTTGAAGACGAGGGAGGACAGTTGAAGATGAGGGAGGACGGGTGAGGGAGGACAGGTGAGGATGAGGGAGGACAGTTGAAGACGATGGAGGACGGTGAGGGAGGACAGGTGAGGATGAGTGAGGACAGGTGAGGATGAAGGAGGACAGTTGAAGACGAGGGAGGACAGTTGAAGACAGGGGACGGGTGAGGGTGGGGGAGGACAGTTGAAGACGAGGGAGGACAGGTGAGGGTGAGGGAGGACAGTTGAAGACGAGGGAGGACAGGTGAGGGAGGACAGGTGAGGGAGGACAGTTGAAGACAGGGAAGACGGGTGAGATGAGGGAGGACGGGTGAGGGAGGACAGGTGAGGGTGAGGGAGGAAAGTTGAAGACGAGGGAGGACAGGTGAGGGAGGACAGTTGAAGACGAGGGAGGACAGGTGAGGGTGAGGGAGGACAGTTGAAGACGAGGGAGGACAGTTGAAGACGAGGGAGCAGGTGAGACAGGGTTGGAAAGGTGAGGGTTAGGGACGACAGTTGAAGACGAGGGAGGACAGGTGAGGACGAGGGAGGACAGTTGAGGACGAGGGAGGACAGTTGAAGACGAGGGAGGACAGGTGAGGGTGAGGGAGACAGTTGAAGACGAGGGAGGACAGGTGAGGGAGGACAGTGAGGACGAGGGAGCACAGTTGAGGACGAGGGAGGACAGGTGAGGGAGACAGGTGAGGACGAGGGAGACAGTTGAGGGAGGACAGTTGAGGACGAGGGAGGACAGTTGAAGACGAGGGAGGACAGGTGAGGGGAGGGAGGACAGTTGAAGACGAGGGAGGACAGGTGAGGGAGGACAGTTGAGGGTGAGGGAGGACAGTTGAAGACGAGGGAGGACAGGTGAGAGTGAGGGAGGACAGGTGAGGGAGGACAGTTGAAGACGAGGGAGGACGGGTGAGGGTGAGGGAGGACAGTTGAAGACAAGGGAGAATGAGGGAGGACAGGTGAGGGTGAGGGAGGACAGTTGAAGACGAGGGAGGACAAGTGAGGACGAGGGAGAACAGTTGAAGACGAGGGAGGACAGTTGAAGACGAGGGAGGACAGTTGAAGACGAGGGAGGACAGGTGAGGGTGAGGGAGGACAGTTGAAGACGAGGGAGGACAGGTGAGGGTGAGGGAGGACAGTTGAAGACGAGGGAGGACAGGTGAGGACGAGGGAGGACAGGTGAGGACGAGGGAGGACAGGTGAGGACAGGTGAGGGCATGCTGGTCTCACCTGAGCTGCTTCAGGATCCTCTGCAGGTCTTCAGGGAGCAGCAGTCCGGAGACGGAGACGCTCAGAGAGCTCGTCACCGTCTGAGGATCAGGACAACAGAGAGAGGACAGGAAGCTGCTGGACGTGTTCTCACTGAAACCACAGAAGAAGAGTCAGCCGGAGGTTAATACAGCAGGTAAACACGTTGCCGCCGCGTTCCCAACAACACGTTCCCAACATCACGTTCCCAACAACACGTTCACGTTCCCAACATCACGTTCACGTTCCCAACATTACGTTCACGTTCCCAACATCACGTTCCCAACATCACGTTCACGTTCCCAACATCACGTCCCCAACATCACGTCCCCAACAACACGTCCCCAACGTCACGTTCCCAACGTCACGTTCACGTTCCCATTCCCAACAACACGTTCCCAACATCACGTTCCCAACGTCACGTTCCCAACGTCACGTTCACAACATCACGTTCCCAACGTCACGTTCCCAACAACACGTTCACCAACAACACGTTCCCAACATCACGTTCCCAACATCACGTTCACATTCCCAACAACACGTTCCCAACATCACGGTCCCAACATCACGTTCACGTTCCCAACGTCACGTTCACACACGTTCCCAACGTCACGTTCCCAACATCACGTTCACGTCTCCCAACGTCACGTTCCACACGTTCCCAACGTCACGTTCCCAACATCACGTTCCCATCACGTTCCCAACGTCACGTTCCCAACATCACGTTCCACACGTTCCCAACGTCACGTTCCCACACGTTCCCGTTCCCAACGTCACGTTCACGTTCCCAACGTCACGTTCCCAACATCACGTTCACGTTCCCAACATCACGTTCACGTTCCCAACATCACGTTCACGTTCCCAACATCACGTTCACAACAACACGTTCCCAACATCACGTTCACATTCCCAACATCACGTTCATGTTCCCAACATCACGTTCACGTTCCCAACATCACGTTCACGTTCCCAACAACACGTTCACAACATCACCTTCCCAACATCACGTTCACGTTCCCAACATCACGTTCACGTTCCCAACATCACGTTCACGTTCCCAACATCACGTTCCCAACATCACGTTCACGTTCCCAACATCACGTTCACGTTCCCAACGTCACGTTCCCAACAACACGTTCCCAACATCACGTTCCCAACAACACGTTCCCAACATCACGTTCACGTTCCCAACATCACGTTCACGTTCCCAACGTCACGTTCCCAACGTCACGTTCCCAACATCACGTTCCCAACGTCACGTTCCCAACAACACGTTCACGTTCCCAACGTCACGTTCCCAACAACACGTTCCCAACGTCACGTTCCCAACATCACGTTCACGTTCCCAACGTCACGTTGCCGCCGCGTTCCGAACATCACATCACGTTCCCAACAACACGTTCCCAACATCACGTTCCCAACGTCACGTTCCCAACATCACGTTCCCAACATCACGTTCCCAACATCACGTTGCCGCCGCGTTCCGAACATCACATCACGTTCCCAACATCACGTTCCCAACAACACGTTCCCAACAACACGTTCCCAACAACACGTTCCCAACATCACGTTCCCAACAACACGTTCCCAACATCACGTTCCCAACAACACGTTCACATTCCCAACAACACGTTCCCAACATCACGTTCACGTTCCCAACGTCACGTTCCCAACGTCACGTTCCCAACATCACGTTCACGCTCCCAACATCACGTTCACGTTCCCAACATCACGTTCCCAACAACACGTTCCCAACAACACGTTCCCAACAACACGTTCCCAACATCACGTTCACATTCCCAACATCACGTTCACGTTCCCAACGTCACGTTCCCAACATCACGTTCACGTTCCCAACATCACGTTCACGTTCCCAACGTCACGTTCCCAACATCACGTTCACGTTCCCAACATCACGTTCCCAACATCACGTTCACGTTCCCAACAACACGTTCCCAACATCACGTTCACAACATCACGTTCACGTTCCCAACATCACGTTCCCAACATCACGTTCCCAACATCACGTTGCCGCCGCATTCCGAACATCACATCACGTTCCCAACAACACGTTCCCAACGTCACGTTCCCAACGTCACGTTCCCAACGTCACGTTCCCAACGTCGCGTTCCCAACATCACGTTCCCAACATCACGTTGCCGCCGCGTTCCGAACATCACATCACGTTCCCAACATCACGTTCCCAACATCACGTTCACGTTCCCAACATCACGTTCACGTTCCCAACATCACGTTCCCAACAACACGTTCCCAACATCACGTTCCCAACATCACGTTCCCAACGTCACGTTCCCAACGTCACGTTCCCAACATCACGTTCCCAACATCACGTTCCCAACATTACGTTCACGTTCCCAACATCACGTTCACGTCCCAACATCACGTTCACGTTCCCATTCCCAACATCACGTTCCCAACATCACGTTCCCAACGTCACGTTCCCAACAAACTCACGTTCCCAACAACACGTTCCCAACATCACGTTCCCAACATCACGTTCACAACATCACGTTCCCAACGTCACGTTCCCAACGTCACGTTCCCAACAACACGTTCCCAACAACACGTTCCCAACAACACGTTCCCAACATCACGTTCACGTTCCCAACGTCACGTTCCCAACAACACGTTCCCAACGTCACGTTCCCAACAACACGTTCCCAACGTCACGTTCCCAACATCACGTTCACGCTCCCAACATCACGTTCCCAACAACACGTTCCCAACATCACGTTCCCAACAACACGTTCCCAACAACACGTTCCCAACATCACGTTCACATTCCCAACATCACGTTCCCAACATCACGTTCCCAACATCACGTTCACGTTCCCAACATCACGTTCACGTTCCCAACGTCACGTTCCCAACATCACGTTCACGTTCCCAACATCACGTTCACGTTCCCAACGTCACGTTCCCAACATCACGTTCACGTTCCCAACGTCACGTTCCCAACATCACGTTCACGTTCCCAACAACACGTTCCCAACATCACGTTCACATTCCCAACAACACGTTCCCAACATCACGTTCACGTTCCCAACATCACGTTCACGTTCCCAACATCACGTTCACGTTCCCGTTCCCAACATCACGTTCCCAACATCACGTTCCCAACATCACGTTCACGTTCCCAACATCACGTTCACATTCCCAACAACACGTTCCCAACATCACGTTCACGTTCCCAACATCACGTTCACGTTCCCAACATCACGTTCACGTTCCCAACATCACGTTCCCAACATCACGTTCCCAACATCATGTTCCCAACATCACGTTCACGTTCCCAACAACACGTTCCCAACATCACGTTCACATTCCCAACAACACGTTCCCAACATCACGTTCACAACATCACGTTCCCAACATCACGTTCACATTCCCAACAACACGTTCCCGACATCACGTTCACAACATCACGTTCCCAACATCACGTTCCCAACATCACGTTCACGTTCCCAACGTCACGTTCCCAACATCACGTTCACAACATCACGTTCACGTTCCCAACGTCACGTTCACGTTCCCAACAACATGTTCCCAACATCACGTTCCCAACATCACGTTCCCAACATCACGTTCACGTTCCCAACAACACGTTCCCGTTCCCAACATCACGTTCACGTTCCCAACATCACGTTCACGTTCCCAACATCACGTTCCCAACATCACGTTCACGTTCCCAACATCACGTTCCCAACATCACGTTCCCAACATCACGTTCCCAACATCACGTTCACGTTCCCAACGTCACGTTCACGTTCCCAACGTCACGTTCACGTTCCCAACGTCACGTTCCCAACGTCACGTTCATGTTCCCAACATCACGTTCACAACAACACGTTCCCAACAACACGTTCCCAACAACACGTTCCCAACATCACGTTCCCAACGTCACGTTCACATTCCCAACGTCACGTTCCCAACGTCACGTTCCCAACGTCACGTTCCCAACGTCACGTTCCCAACGTCACGTTCCCAACGTCACGTTCACGTTCCCAACGTCACGTTCCCAACATCACGTTCACGTTCCCAACGTCACGTTCCCAACATCACGTTGCCGCCGCGTTCCGAACATCACATCACGTTCCCAACAACACGTTCCCAACATCACGTTCACGTTCCCAACGTCACGTTCACGTTCCCAACGTCACGTTCACGTTCCCAACGTCACGTTCCCACCGTCACGTTCCCAACGTCACGTTCCCAACGTCACGTTCCCAACATCACGTTGCCGCCGCGTTCCGAACATCACATCACGTTCCCAACATCACGTTCCCAACAACACGTTCCCAACATCACGTTCCCAACATCACGTTCCCAACATCACGTTCCCAACATCACGTTCTCACATCACGTTCACGTTCCCAACGTCACGTTCCCAACGTCACGTTCCCAACATCACGTTCACGTTCCCAACGTCACGTTCACGTTCCCAACGTCACGTTCCCAACGTCACGTTCCCAACAACACGTTCCCAACGTCACGTTCCCAACATCACGTTCACAACAACACGTTCACGTTCCCAATGTCACGTTCTCAACAACACGTTCCCAACATCACGTTCACGTTCCCAACAACACGTTCCCAACATCACGTTCACGTTCCCAACAACACGTTCCCAACATCACGTTCCCAACATCACGTTCCCAACAACATGTTCCCAACGTCACGTTCCCAACATCACGTTCACGTTCCCAACATCACGTTCACGTTCCCAACGTCACGTTCCCAACATCACTTCCCAACAACACGTTCCCAACATCACGTTCCCAACAACACGTTCCCAACATCACGTTCACGTTCCCAACAACACGTTCCCAACATCACGTTCCCAACAACACGTTCCCAACAACACGTTCCCAACATCACGTTCCCAACATCACGTTCACGTTCTCAACATCACGTTCCCAACATCACGTTCCCAACAACACGTTCCCAACAACACGTTCCCAACAACACGTTCCCAACAACACGTTCCCAACAACACGTTCCCAACAACACGTTCCCAACATCACGTTCCCAACGCCTCTCACCAGCTGATGTTGGCGTCCACGGCTCCGAGCCACTCCAGGAGGCGGTGCGGGTCACATGACTGCGGGTCAGAGGTCAGCAGGGGGCAGCAGACGTCGGTCAGGAGGCGGCGGCTGACCTCAGGGCGATGTTCCGACCAATCATAACGGGACAGGAGGGCCTGAAGAGAGGCTCCACCCCCTGTGGGACACACAGCAGGGGGTTACGGGTAACGTGTACCTGGAGGATGTGACATCACTACAGGTGACTCACCTGGAGGGTGTGTGAGCAGGAAGTCTGTCTTCAGCTGGAGGCAGGGACTTCAGACCTGTGAGCAGTCTCTGGTAGCCCCGCCCCCCCGGAGCCATGCGGCTGTCAGTCAAATCCACAGACACCACTGGAACAGACAACGTTTGTTATAAAAACACATCATTTATATTTGGGCCATTCTACGGAATTGGTGCAAAGTCATAGTCCATATATATGTTGTACCATATCTAAATTACACATCTAGTAAAAGAACCGTACATTTTGATATCGTATTTTCTACTGTATTGGAATGTTTCTCCTCTACCAAAAATGGCCACTACCGAAACATACGGTAGTATAAGAGTGTTATATTAACCTGTTAACATTGGCTTACCTTCCCGTCTCTAAATAGTGTTTTCACAAATAAATCAATTAAATGCATAAAAATCCTTACTGTAAAAAAAGCCTTCCTGTATGTTGAAGTGTGACCTACTACTACTACTGACCCAGAATCAGCACTTTAGTAGCAGGCTGAAAGAGAGGGGGCTGAGGCTAGAATGCATGATCTATATATTTGTATATCAAAAGTATGGGATATAGCTACTGGCCATTCCGCCATGAGGGACAGGGATGCAGTGTCACTGGGCTTGGGGTGGGGCTAAAACCAGACTCCGCCATTGGACTAAAACCAGGCCCAGCCATTGGACTAAAACCAGGCCCAGCCATTGGACTAAAACCAGGCCCAGCCATTGGACTAAAACCAGGCCCAGCCATTGGACTAAAACCAGGCTCAGCCATTGGACTAAAACCAGGCCCAGCCATTGGACTAAAACCAGGCCCAGCCATTGGACTAAAACCAGGCCCAGCCATTGGTCTAAAACCAGGCCCAGCCATTGGACTAAAACCAGGCCCAGCCATTGGACTAAAACCAGGCCCAGCCATTGGACTAAAACCAGGCCCAGCCATTGGACTAAAACCAGGCTCAGCCATTGGACTAAAACCAGGCCCAGCCATTGGACTAAAACCAGGCCCAGCCATTGGACTAAAACCAGGCCCAGCCATTGGACTAAAACCAGGCCCAGCCATTGGACTAAAACCAGGCTCAGCCATTGGACTAAAACCAGGCTCAGCCATTGGACTAAAACCAGGCCCAGCCATTGGACTAAAACCAGGCCCAGCCATTGGACTAAAACCAGGCCCAGCCATTGGACTAAAACCAGGCCCAGCCATTGGACTAAAACCAGGCCCAGCCATTGGACTAAAACCAGGCTCAGCCATTGGACTAAAACCAGGCCCAGCCATTGGACTAAAACCAGGCCCAGCCATTGGACTAAAACCAGGCCCAGCCATTGGACTAAAACCAGGCCCAGCCATTGGACTAAAACCAGGCCCAGCCATTGGACTAAAACCAGGCTCAGCCATTGGACTAAAACCAGGCCCAGCCATTGGACTAAAACCAGACTCAGCCATTGGACTAAAACCAGGCCCAGCCATTGGACTAAAACCAGGCCCAGCCATTGGACTAAAACCAGGCCCAGCCATTGGTCTAAAACCAGGCTCAGCTATTGGACTAAAACCAGGCCCAGCCATTGGACTAAAACCAGGCCCAGCCATTGGACTAAAACCAGGCCCAGCCATTGGACTAAAACCAGGCCCAGCCATTGGACTAAAACCAGGCCCAGCCATTGGACTAAAACCAGGCCCAGCCATTGGTCTAAAACCAGGCTCAGCCATTGGACTAAAACCATGTAATGCCTTGTGTTTAAATAGGCCATCACGTGTTCGTAGTAAATGTCTATGTCTGAATACTTCATTGTTTTGTTAAATCGGTGTTCTTGTTGTGGGACCACACGCTGCACTAATTACAGTAGATATACACATCATGGACGGACCATATCTGATGTTCCTCTTGTGGCTGAACCTAGACGGCTTGCCTTCAACTCCCAACAACTCAAAGGAGTCCTTATCCAGAGAGAGGGACAGGTGACCTGCAGACAGGTGAGAGACAGACAGGTGAGAGAGAGACAGGTGAGAGACAGACAGGTGAGAGACAGACAGGTGAGGGACAGACAGGTGAGAGACAGACAGGTGATAGAGGGACAGGTGAGAGAGGGACAGGTGACCTGCAGACAGGTGAGAGAGAGACAGGTGAGAGAGAGACAGGTGAGAGACAGACAGGTGAGAGAGAGACAGGTGAGAGACAGACAGGTGAGAGACGGACAGGTGAGAGACGGACAGGTGAGAGAGGGACAGGTGAGAGAGGGACAGGTGAGAGAGAGACAGGTGAGAGAGAGACAGGTGAGAGACAGACAGGTGAGAGACAGACAGGTGAGAGATAGACAGGTGAGGGACAGACAGGTGAGGGACAGACAGGTGAGAGAGAGACAGGCTTACCGTTTGGCAGCAGAGCCACACAGTTGTCTTCATCGAGCCTTGTCCTGTAGGACAGGGCGCTCACTCCTGAACAGGTGACATGTATTATAGATATATTACTGATACAAACATGTATACATGTGATACGATGCGATTCAACATGTGGGGGTGTGTGTATGTATATATATATATATATATATATATATATATATATATACATACATACACACACACACAGGTGTGTACCGAACGAATATAACATTAAACGTAAAAAAATAGAACGTGAACAGCGTTTTAGAAGTAATCTCAGGTGCTGCGTCGCAGCGCTCAGAGTCATGTGCTCACACTGGGCTCAACGCGTCGGAGCGAGCGAGTCATTTCATTGGACGAGAGGCAAACTATGAGAGCTGGTCACAGGGATGCGTTCAAATGTAGTCAGTAATTTGAGGAACTGTGGAAATGGCGAACGCAGACGAAGTTGAGCTGAAAACCCTCCAGCATCACTGAAGTCTCTCGAGTTACGAACAGGGCTGACGGACAAAGACCGGTGGACCGACCCAGAGCTGTTCGTCTGCATTGATCAACAAACATCGGTTACGCGGCTGGCAACACATCGAACGTGCACTCATTTGAAAAGGCATCACGTGAATATCACCGGTACCAACAGAAAACAGACTGAAGCTAGCATGTAGCCTCCTCCGCTCGCAGAGAGTTCAGACCGAGCCAGAGCTACTACAAACGCCAAGTATCCTCGTGTTGCCATGGTAGCAAAGCGCTACCTGGCTGTGCTGCCTCTGTCCCTAGAGGGTGGTCTCCACAGCAGCTGATCTGCCCTTTCTGCAGCCATGAGGACGAGTTCCTCTTTCTTTAGACGACATGAGAACACGACGAGCCAGTCCTCAGGTGCAGTGCGTCCACATGCTGCGCCTTAATGTTTGTTTAATCATATTTAGTATTTATCTGAGTGAATACATGATTCACAGTTTAGTAATAATTAAAAACCCAAAAGATATTTGATGTTCTGTGATCATTGTTTCTGCTGTACCGAAGACGTACCGAGACCTAAAACCCGAGCTACGTACCGAACCGAAATGTGTGTGAACCGTTACACCCCGAACATACATATAGATGTTGCCTCACCCTGCAGGGAGGGGGTCTCCAGCAGCTCGTGGACCGGCAGATCTCTGATCAGGTAGAAAGGGGTCAGGCCGTCCAGCACAGCGTCCAGGTGAGAGGGGGCGGAGCCACAGTCCGGCAGCAGCACGGACACCTGCACAGGTAACAGTTAATGTTTCTGAGACACCTGCACAGGTAACATCTGTCGTTAATGGGTTTCAGAACTTAAACACACCTATATACAATCTCTGGTCTACACCAGTACCCGTCTATATGCCAGTCTATATACCCGATACCCGTCTATATACCCGTCTATATGCCCGTCTATATACCCGATACCCGTCTATATGCCCGTCTATATACCCGATACCCGTCTATATGCCCGTCTATATACCCGATACCCGTCTATATCCCGTCTATATGCCCGTCTATATACCCGATACCCGTCTATATGCCCGTCTATATACCCGATACCCGTCTATATGCCCGTCTATATACCCATACCCGTCTATATGCCCGTCTATATACCCGATACCCGTCTATATACCCGTCTATATGCCCGTCTATATACCCGATACCCGTCTATATGCCCGTCTATATACCCGATACCCGTCTATATGCCCGTCTATACCCGATACCCGTCTATATGCCCGTCTATATACCCGTCTATATGCCCGTCTATATACCCGATACCCGTCTATATGCCCGATACCCGTCTATATGCCCGTCTATATACCCGATACCCGTCTATATGCCCGTCTATATACCCGATACCCGTCTATATACCCGTCAATATACCCGATACCCGTCTATATACCCGTCTATATGCCCGTCATATGCCCGTCTATATACCCGATACCCGTCTATATACCCAATACACGTCTATATGCCAGTCTATATACCCAATACCCGTCTATATACCCGTCTATATGCCAGTCTATATACCCGATACCCCTATATGCCCGTCTATATACCCAAACCCGTCTATATACCCGTCTATATACCCGATACCCGTCTATATGCCCGTCTATATACTCGTCTATATACCCGATACCCGTCTATATACCCGATACCCGTCTATATACCCGATACCCGGCTATATACCCGATACCCGTCTATATACCCGATACCCGTCTATATACCCGTCTATATGCCCGTCTATATACCCATATATATATATACACACACACGTCTATACCCTCTATATGCCCGTCTATATGCCCGTATATATACACGTCTATATACCCGATATCCTTCTATATACCCTATACCTGTCTATATACCTGTCTATATACTTGTCTATATACCTGTGTATATACCCGTCTATATACCCGATACACGTCTATACCCCTTATGCCCGTCTATATATCCGATACCCGTCTATATACCCATCTATTTACCCGATACCGGTCTATATACCAGTCTATATACCCGTCTATATGCCCGTCTATATACCCGTATATATACCCGTCTATATACCCGTGTATATACCCGATACCCGTCTATATACCCGTCTATATACCCGTCTATATACCCGTCTATATACCCGTATATACCCGTCTATATACACCTGTCTATATGCCCGTCTATATACCCGTCTATACCCGTCTATATACCCGTCTATATACCCGATACCCTTCTATATACCCGTCTATATACCCGATACCCTTCTATATACCCTTCTATATACCCGTCTATATACCCGATACCCTTCTATATACCCGTCTATATACCCGTCTATATACCCGTCTAGATACCTGTCTATATACCTGTGTATATACCTGTGTATATACCCGTCTATATACCCGATACCCGTCTATATATACGTCTATATACCCGTCTATATACCCGTCTAGATACCTGTCTATATACCTGTGTATATACCTGTGTATATACCCGTCTATATATCTGTGTATATACCTGTGTATATACCCGTCTATATATCTGTGTATATACCTGTGTATATACACGTCTATATATACGTCTATATACCCATCTATTTACCCGATACCGGTCTATATACCAGTCTATATACCCGTCTATATGCCCGTCTATATATCCGATACCCGTCTATATACCCGTATATATACCCGTCTATATACACCTGTCTATATGCCCGTCTATATACCCGTCTATATACCCGTCTATATACCCGTCTATATACCCGTCTATATACCCGTCTATATACCCGTCTATATACCCGATACCCTTCTATATACCCGTCTATATACCCTTCTATATACCCGTCTAGATACCTGTCTATATACCTGTGTATATACCTGTGAAGCTGCAAACCCACCTGTGTCTCACCTTGTAGTTGAAGTTGAGCTGCTGAGAGAGCAGGCGGTTGTTCTCTTGCAGGAACCCGGACCTCTCAGAGACCAGCAGGCAGCGGGGGGTCCGCTCCAGCTCCGTAGCCATCCTGAAGTCTCTTCAATAACACCTTGAATAACACCTTAAAGAATACCTTAAATACCTAATAACAGGAGTTCGAATCAGCAGCGGGCAGCATGGAGCTAACGCTCCACTTGACGTCACTTCCTGTCGGGGATTTTCAGCGTAAGAGCCTCGGAGCTGCTCGGTCCCTTTAAATATGAAGAATGTGTTTTAATGGAAATATGTGAGGGTTATTAGTACAGTTGAACAACCTCTTGATATACATTAATCCATCACTAATTACAGTTGTGTTCTTCTACACCCTTCGTTGGTGTCGTGAGTAGTAGTAGGGCAGCAGCCAGCGGCATTCGCGAAAACAGCCTCTTCTCTCACCGTAGACACGTGTGTCGACCCGGAAGTAAAGACAACACGTTGCCGTGCTCTGAGGCCGTTTGTTTAGATCGGTTTAGACCGAGTTTGGATCAGTTTAGACCGGGTTTCAGACCGGGTTTCACTTCAGTTTAATTCAGGTTCAGAGCGTCACGTGATGTCGGTCCCTGGGCAGTTCGATGACGCAGACGGGTGAGGCTGATGTTTGTTTACATCTGGAGGTTAACGATCACAACCCAGACACAGTGTGTATCTGCGTGTATCAGCGCGCGTGTGCGTGTGTGTGTGTGTGTGTGTATATCTGCGTGTATCAGTGTGTGTGTGCGTGTATATCAGCGTGTGTGTGTCAATGTGTATCAGTGTGTGTGTGTGTGTGTGTGTATCAGTGTGTGTGTGTGTATCAGTATGTGTGTGTGTGTATCAGCATGTATCAGTGTGTGTGTGTGTCCGTGTGTACCAGCGTGTACCAGTGTGTGTCAGTGTGTAGTTATCTGAAGGTTCACCAGATGAAACAAAGACTATGCAGCACTAACATCAACATGTGTCTGTTGTTGTTGTCTGGATGTTTGTCTGTTGATGTTGTTGTTGTCTGGATGTTTGTCTGTTGATGTTGTTGTTGCCTGGATGTTTGTCTGTTGATGTTGTGTCTGGATGTTTGTCTGTTGATGTTGTCTGGATGTTTGTCTGTTGATGTTGTTGTTGCCTGGATGTTTGTCTGTTGATGTTGTGTCTGGATGTTTGTCTGTTGATGTTGTTGTTGCCTGGATGTTTGTCTGTTGATGTTGTGTCTGGATGTTTGTCTGTTGATGTTGTGTCTGGATGTTTGTCTGTTGATGTTGTCTGGATGTTTGTCTGTTGATGTTGTGTCTGGATGTTTGTCTGTTGATGTTGTCTGGATGTTTGTCTGTTGTTGTTGTCTGGATGTTTGTCTGTTGATGTTTGTCTGTTGATGTGTGTCTGTTGTTGATGTTGTCTGGATGTGTGTCTGTTGTTGTCTGGATGTTTGTCTGTTGTTGTTGTTGTCTGGATGTTTGTCTGTTGGTGTTGTCCGGATGTTTGTCTGTTGTTGATGTTGTCTGGCTGGTTGTCTGTTGTTGTTGTTGTCTGGATGTTTGTCTGTTGTTGTTGTTGTTTTCTGGATGTTTGTCTGTTGGTGTTGTCCGATGTTTGTCTGTTGTTGATGTTGTCTGGCTGGTTGTCTGTTGTTGTTGACTGGTTGTCTGTTGTTGTTGTTGTTGTTGTCTGGATGTTTGTCTGTTGGTGTTGTCCGGATGTTTGTCTGTTGTTGTTGTTGTCTGGATGTTTGTCTGTTGTTGTCTGGATGTTTGTCTGTTGGTGTTGTCAGGATGTTTGTCTGTTGTTGTTGTTGTTGTCTGGATGTTTGTCTGTTGTTGTTATTGTTGTCTGCATGTTTGTCTGTTGTTGGTGTTGTCTGGATGTTTGTCTGTTGTGTTGTCTGGATGTTTGTCTGTTGTTGTTGTTGTTGTCTGGATGTTTGTCTGTTGTTGTTTTGTTGTCTGGATGTTTGTCTGTTGTTGTGTCTGGATGTTTGTCTGTTGTTGTTGTTATTGTTGTCTGGATGTTTGTCTGTTGTTGTTGTCTGGATGTTTGTCTGTTGTTGTTGTTATTGTTGTCTGGATGTTTGTCTGTTGTTGTTGTCTGGATGTTTGTCTGTTGTTGTTGTTGTTGTTATTGTTGTTGTCTGGATGTTTGTCTGTTGTTGTTGTTGTCTGGATGTTTGTCTGTTGTTGTTGTTGTTATTGTTGTCTGGATGTTTGTCTGTTGTTGTTGTTGTCTGGATGTCTGTTGGTGTTGGACATGGAGCTGCTGTGACGCACATGTCAGACCTAGGGGGTATACCACGAAGCCGGATGTTCTCTGAGCGGCTAACTTCAGGGTAACTCGGGGTTTCCGGTCCTACGAAGCTGGCTCTCTTTTTAGCAGCTAGATCTCCATGGTAACTGATGCTGAGCGGCTAGCCTGCTCCGGAGCAGGTTAGGTTGCAGGCTAAGAGCTCAACTCAGTGAAAGCACCGCCTGCTGACCAATCAGAGCTCAGTGTGCGGAGTTTAAAGCGATCAAGTCATATCACAGGAGAAAGGAAACACAGAAAAGCTGCCGCTGCAGGAAAGACGGCCGGCAGAAATCACTGACTGTGTGAACGAGAACATGAACAGAATATCACCTCCATCTTCAGAGCAGTCTGACTGTTAGAACATCAGCGTTAAGAAAGCTCTTAAATATCTGCCTCAGCATCAGAACCCGGATCAGAGTACACTAAGTCCAGTCCGCGGCACATCACTTCATGATGTATCACATGTCTCTGATCCGAGTCCCTGAGCGTGTCTGGCCGTGCAGCGCTCTCAGCGCCACAGACTGGAGGAAGCATTATGTTAGCAACACGTTGAGTTGAGGACACTCTGAGTCAGAGGTGATGAAAGTCAGACGGTGTGTGAGACGGGCCGTGACATCATGAACCTGCTGATGGACGCATTCCAACACTTGTTCTGCTCCAGCTGTGTTCACCTTGCAGCTGCAGCTCTGAGGCTCTGATCCTGATCAAGTGTTCGAGTCATGTTTAAAGTTTAACTTCTTCATGTGTCTGATATTAGAGTTCACTTTTCATTCAGGAAGTATGACGCTGCGCTGTCAGTAGCTTCTCCATGTCTGTGATTGGTCGAATGCTCCAGATCCCACCCCTCTCATGTGAACACCTAGCTAGATAGGACACGGCTGGCTGAGCGATCCACTTGATAACCCGCGTCGTAGGACCGCTTAGCGAGAGCGCGTATGTTCTGGATTAGGCCAACCGGCTAACTCCAACATATCAGGTTAGGTTGAACCGGCTAACTCCAACACATCAGGTTAGGTTGAACCGGCTAACTCCAACACATCAGGTTAGGGTGAACCGGCTAACTCCAACACATCAGGTTAGGGTGAGCCGGCTAACTCCAACACATCAGGTTAGGGTGAACCGGCTAACTCCAACACATCAGGTTAGGTTGAACCGGCTAACTCCAACACATCAGGTTAGGATGAACCGGCTAACTCCAACACATCAGGTTAGGGTGAGCCGGCTAACTCCAACACATCAGGTTAGGGTGAACCGGCTAACTCCAACACATCAGGTTAGGTTGAACCGGCTAACTCCAACACATCAGGTTAGGTTGAACCGGCTAACTCCAACACATCAGGTTAGGGTTGAACCGGCTAACTCCAACACATCAGGTTAGGTTGAACCGGCTAACTCCAACACATCAGGTTAGGTTGAACCGGCTAACTCCAACACATCAGGTTAGGGTGAACCGGCTAACTCCAACACATCAGGTTAGGGTGAACCGGCTAACTCCAACACATCAGGTTAGGTTGAACCGGCTAACTCCAACACATCAGGTTAGGTTGAACCGGCTAACTCCAACACATCAGGTTAGGGTGAACCGGCTAACTCCAACACATCAGGTTAGGTTGAACCGGCTAACTCCAACACATCAGGTTAGGGTGAACCGGCTAACTCCAACACATCAGGTTAGGTTGAACCGGCTAACTCCAACACATCAGGTTAGGTTGAACCGGCTAACTCCAACACATCAGGTTAGGGTTGAACCGGCTAACTCCAACACATCAGGTTAGGTTGAACCGGCTAACTCCAACACATCAGGTTAGGGTGAACCGGCTAACTCCAACACATCAGGTTAGGTTGAACCGGCTAACTCCAACACATCAGGTTAGGGTGAACCGGCTAACTCCAACACATCAGGTTAGGTTGAACCGGCTAACTCCAACACATCAGGTTAGGTTGAACCGGCTAACTCCAACACATCAGGTTAGGGTGAACCGGCTAACTCCAACACATCAGGTTAGGTTGAACCGGCTAACTCCAACACATCAGGTTAGGTTGAACCGGCTAACTCCAACACATCAGGTTAGGTTGAACCGGCTAACTCCAACACATCAGGTTAGGTTGAACCGGCTAACTCCAACACATCAGGTTAGGTTGAACCGGCTAACTCCAACACATCAGGTTAGGTTGAACCGCTAACTCCAACACATCAGGTTAGGGTGAACCGGCTAACTCCAACACATCAGGTTAGGTTGAACCGGCTAACTCCAACACATCAGGTTAGGTTGAACCGGCTAACTCCAACACATCAGGTTAGGTTGAACCGGCTAACTCCAACACATCAGGTTAGGTTGAACCGCTAACTCCAACACATCAGGTTAGGGTGAACCGGCTAACTCCAACACATCAGGTTAGGTTGAACCGGCTAACTCCAACACATCAGGTTAGGTTGAACCGGCTAACTCCAACACATCAGGTTAGGGTGAACCGGCTAACTCCAACACATCAGGTTAGGTTGAACC
>CM070481.1:41799863-41817363 GCA_036324585.1 Champsocephalus esox
GTACGATCCCCTACCCGAGGTAGAACAGATACCCCCCGATACCCACCCGAGGTAGAACAGATGCCCCTACCCGAGGTAGAACAGATACCCCTACCCGAGGTAGAACAGATACCCCTACCCGAGGTAGAACAGATACCCCTACCCGAGGTAGAACAGATGCCCCTACCCGAGGTAGAACAGGTACCCCTACCCGAGATACCCCTACCCGAGTGACAGATACCCCTACCCGAGGTAGAACAGATGGACCGCGGAACCGGAGAACCTGTGGCGCGCTTACACTAATTGCGCCGCATGAGAACATATATTCCTTATACGGAGTATACCTTATGTTGGTGTACCTCGCGTAACAGCATAACCCGTATGGCACGATACAGCTCAGGTCATTACGTCAGTTTCCCTTTCTGGAGCAGAATTGTATAAACCGGAAGCTAGGTCATCAGCTGGCGCGGGTGACGGCGCTGAGCGGTGAACGGCCTGTTAGGAAAGAGATGTCGGACTGGCTTACCTGTCCGTCAATCAAGTGGCATATTGCCAAAGTGAAGATGGGTGACAGGCTGACTCTTTTGCCATGCGATCTACCCACATCGACGGCTTGGCTCGAGAACACAGGTGCACTTAGTTCAGCTCGTATTGAAACTGGAGCCTTAGACTTCCGGCTGAGCGGCCATGCTGGTAGCAGACTAACTCAACAGCTCCCCCATTCATATCTGAAGCCCTGTAACTTCGCTCCTACGTGTTTTCAGTTTATCAAATCATGGTGGGGACCATAAGACGCCTGAAGGCCAGCTGAAGAAACCAACCCACGATAAAGTTCCCGGTAAGCATGCCGTGAACAACAAGCCCCTCCCCAAAGAGAGCGGAGCTAGCGAGAGAGCTAGCTCTAGCTAGCGAGACACCGAAGAGCAACGTGAGGTAGGGAACATGGCCAACCTGGACGCGATTCTTCGAGAATTGAGAGAGTTTAGACAAGAAAACGGCGAGCGGCTACGGGACATCAGGGAAGACATGAATAAGACAAACAGTAGAATTGCAGAAGCAGAAGAGAGGTCAGAAAGCGTGGAGGGCCACTTGATGAATATATTTAGCCCCGGCTACTCAGCAATATGGAGATGGATTGAGAGTCAACTCAACCGAGGTCCCACTGCAGGCGGTTATCGGCGACAGAGGATTGAGGACCACCTGATTGAGGACCACCTGATTGAGGACCACCTGATTGAGGACCACCTGATTGAGGACCACCTGATTGAGGACCACCTGATTGAGGACCACCTGATTGAGGACCACCCGGGGGAACAGCCCAAGCCGTGTCTAGGTCTGCCACATGTGCTTTAAAGCAGCTAAGAGACCTGGGACCGTGGAGCCGTACTCCCTGATCCGCTGCGTGGCCTGGGTCCAGGTTTCATTCAAACACGCTTGATGCACATTTTAAAAAATGGCAGCCTCAGGGCCTGAATATTAATTTGATTAATTTGAAAGAAACAGAATTAAAGGCTTCCAAGATGGAAGGGATCAATACGGCGTGGCCAGCCAGGACCTCTGACAAACTGAGTAGTAAAGAAGATATGTTCAAATCATTATCTGGGACTGGTATATTAAGTGTCTTTGTTTCGGCATACAGAGCTGACCAAGGTCACAAGACTATTCCTGAACGGTAGCAGGGCCCCCAGGAGCTAAGTGGGTGAACACGTCCTACGTGAAGGACACTTTGTCTCATCAACAGAAGAGTTGGACATCAGGGCCCCCAGGAGCTAAGTGGGTGAACACGTCCTACGTGAAGGACACTTTGTCTCATCAACAGAAGAGTTGGACATCAGGGCCCCCAGGAGCTAAGTGGGTGAACACGTCCTACGTGAAGGACACTTTGTCTCATCAACAGAAGAGTTGGACATCAGGGCCCCCAGGAGCTAAGTGGGTGAACACGTCCTACGTGAAGGACACTTTGTCTCATCAACAGAAGAGTTGGACATCAGGGCCCCCAGGAGCTAAGTGGGTGAACACGTCCTACGTGAAGGACACTTTGTCTCATCAACAGAAGAGTTGGACATCAGGGCCCCCAGGAGCTAAGTGGGTGAGCACGTCCTACGTGAAGGACACTTTGTCTCATCAACAGAAGAGTGGGGACATCAGGGCCCCCAGGAGCTAAGTGGGTGAACACGTCCCACGTGAAGGACACTTTGTCTCATCAAAGAAGAGTGGGACATCAGGGCCCCCAGGAGCTAAGTGGGGTGAGCACGTCCCACGTGAAGGACACTTTGTCTCATCAACAGAAAGAGTGGGACATCAGGGCCCCCAGGAGCTAAGTGGGTGAGCACGTCCCACGTGAAGGACACTTTGTCTCATCAACAGAAGAGTGGGACATCAGGGCCCCCAGGAGCTAAGTGGGTGAACACGTCCCACGTGAAGGACACTTTGTCTCATCAACAGAAGAGTGGGACATCAGGGCCCCCAGGAGCTAAGTGGGGTGAGCACGTCCCACGTGAAGGACACTTTGTCTCATCAACAGAAGAGTGGGACATCAGGGCCCCCAGAAGCTAAGTGGGTGAGCACGTCTCACGTGAAGGACACTTTGTCTCATCAACAGAAGAGTGGGACATCAGGGCCCCCAGGGCTAGTGGGTGACACTCCTACGTGAAGGCACTTTGTCTCATCACAGAAGAGTGGGACATCAGGGCCCCCCAGACTAGTGGGTGAGCACGTCCCACGTGAAGGACACTTTGTCTCATCAACAGAAGAGTGGGACATCAGGGCCCCCAGGAGCTAAGTGGGTGAACACGTCCCACGTGAAGGACACTTTGTCTCATCAACAGAAGAGTGGGACATCAGGGCCCCCAGGAGCTAAGTGGGGTGAGCACGTCCCACGTGAAGGACACTTTGTCTCATCAACAGAAGAGTGGGACATCAGGGCCCCCAGAAGCTAAGTGGGTGAGCACGTCTCACGTGAAGGACACTTTGTCTCATCAACAGAAGAGTGGGACATCAGGGCCCCCAGGAGCTAAGTGGGTGAACACGTCCTACGTGAAGGACACTTTGTCTCATCAACAGAAGAGTGGGACATCAGGGCCCCCAGGAGCTAAGTGGGGTGCACACGTCCCACGTGAAGGACACTTTGTCTCATCAACAGAAGAGTGGGACAGCTTAATGGAAAGGCAATGGAAATCAACCAACTCACTAACATGGAGAGTTGAACTGGGAACATGTGGTCACACACTTCGTAGCACCAGGGCAGTGAAGGAGGGCAGGTGGTGTGCTGGAGAGGCCGTGAGGGCCGATCACCATCCTGTGCTTTGGAATGTTCACTATGGACTCAATAAGAGATGGAGTGGACGGAGCTTTACACACTGAGATTGACCTCTGCTTTGAAGTGCTTTGAAGTACTGTACCCGGGCAAGATGCCACAACAGCTTCTTGGCTTCTCAACAACAAGCGTGTCCTCCCGTATGGAGCGTGTCCTCCCGTACGGAGCGCGTCCTCCCGTACGGAGCGTGTCCTCCCGTACGGAGCGTGTCCTCCCGTACGGAGCGCGTCCTCCCGTACGGAGCGTGTCCTCCCGTACGGAGCGCGTCCTCCCGTACGGAGCGCGTCCTCCCGTACGGAGCGCGCCCTCCCGTACGGAGCATGTCCTCCCGTACGGAGCGTGTCCTCCCGTATGGAGCGCACTTCCACTGGAAGCTCTCTTCGTAACGGAGCCCCTGGTTCTCTGCTGCACTGCGTCGGTCTTTCCGTGTTCGTTTGTCTGTGTGCGCGATTCACATGATTTGATTTGTATTATTTCAAAACATGTAAGATGGTCTGAAACTGGAACCTTAATTCAAAGTACAGAATATAAATCCTCAAATGATTGGGTGAGAGCTCAAGTATAAAGATACTAGAAGAGAATGTTGAATGTCAGGTTGCTCAGAAACGTGAGGGGACACATGTTGCCATTCTGCGCAGCAGGTGCAGAGCTCCGTCAGGGAGGGCCCGGAGGCCCTCCACTCTCCAGTGGGGGAGTCTCTCTTTCTGTAGGTGCTGGGGTTGTAAATAGCCCCATCTGCGACCATCCACCCCCTGCCAACGGGACTCCATAAGCAGGGCTTGGGTTCAGGCTGTGACACCAGGGGTTGGACTGGGCCGGGCCATGACTGTACTTCAAATGAGCAGATCTCTGACCGGACGTGTGTCTCTGCTCCGATCAGCCGTACTCCGGAGCCGTGTGTGTGTGTGTGTGTGTGTGTGTGTGTGTGTGTGTGTGTGTGTGTGGTGTGTGTGGTGTGTGTGTGTGTGTTGTGTGTGTGTGTGTGTTTGTGTGTGTGTGTGTGGTGTTGTGTGTGTGTGTGTGTGTGTGTGTGTGTTGTGTGTTGTGTGTGTGTGTGTGTGTGTGATGTGTGTGTGTTGTGTGTGTGTGTGTGGGTGTGTGTGGTGTGTGTGTGTGTGTGTGTGTGTGTGTGTGTGTGTGTGTGTGTGTGTGTGTGTGTGTGTGTGTGTGTGTGTGTGTGGTGTGTGTGTGTGTGTGTTGTGTGTGTGGTGTGTGGTGTGGTGTGTGTGTGGTGTTGTGGTGGTGTGTGTGTGTGTGTGGTGTGTGTGGTTGGTGTGTGTGTGTGGTGTGTGTGTGGTGTGTGTGTGTGTGTGTGTGTGTGTGTGTGTGTGTGTTGTGTGTGTGTGTGTGTAAAGCTGATCGGTCACAGAATTACTGCATACTTTTGGCCATAATCTCGCAGCCCTACAAATGAACTGACATTTCCACACAAATGTTCTTGAGCAAGTGTGCAGAGCAATTTGATTTAAAATAGCGATTTGGAGGTTGGATATTCGTAAACATTTCTGTGTACATGAATAATGTAAGATGTTGATGTAGTACTTTCTATTTGTACTGGGTCATGGTGGCATCAATGTGCATTTGATGCAGGTAATAGAGCAGTTGCTTTAGGGCCTCATATACAGTTAGCCCTGAAGGTCAGCTCCGCCCCCCCCCCACATATCATATCCCAACGTAACCCCCGGCGACACCGTATCGCTGTCTGAAACATTGCTCTGTACATGTTGTTGAAATGCATCCTCTGTGTGCGGCAGATCTTCCGAGGCTGCATCTGTTGTTGATGCAGTTCTGCACCTCAGCTCATCCAAGTCTGTGCATCAGTCCAATTTCCTTTTTCCTTATAGCAGAAGCGCACATTCTCTTGCGAGGGGGTGGATGGTCGCAGATGGGGCTATTTACAACCCCAGCACCTACAGAAAGAGAGACTCCCCCACTGGAGAGAGTGGAAGGGCCTCTCCGTCGGCCCTCCCTGACGGAGCTCTGCACCTGCTGCGCAGAATGGCAACATGTGTCCCCTCACGTTTCTGAGCAACCTGACATTCAACATTCTCTTCTAGTATCTTTATACTTGAGCTCTCACCCAATCATTTGAGGATTTATATTCTGTACTTTGAATTAAGGTTCCAGTTTCAATACGAGCTGAACTAAGTGCACCTGTGTTCTCGAGCCAAGCCGTCGATGTGGGTAGATCGCATGGCAAAAGAGTCAGCCTGTCACCCATCCTCACTTTGGCAATATGCCACTTGATTGACGGACAGGTAAGCCAGTCCGACATCTCTTTCCTAACAGGCCGTTCACCGCTCAGCGCCGTCACCGGCGAGCTGATGACCTAGCTTCCGGTTTATACAATTCTGCTCCAGAAAGGGAATCAAACTGACGTAATGACCTGAGCTGTATCGTGCCATACGGGTTATGCTGTTACGCGAGGTACACCAACAGAGCACTAGTAGGTAGAGACATTTGACTTGGTCCCTAAAGATGAGAAACATCATGTTGTGTTTTGTTCTTCCTCGGGTAGGGGCATCTCAAACTGAGGGCCCTTCTTTCTAGACTAATAACTCAGACGTCACTCCTGTAGAATCAGCTGACCGATCTTCCTCCTCCTCCTCCTCCTCCTCCTCCTCCTCCTCCTCCTCCTCCTCCTCCTCCTCCTCCTGCAGGTGTTGGATCCTCGGACCCGGATGATTCTGTTTAAGATGTTGAATCGAGGAGTCATCTGTGAAATCAACGGCTGCATCAGCACAGGGAAGGAGGTCAGGAGCCACACACACACACACTCACTCACTCACTCACTCACACTCACTCACTCACTCTCACTCTCTCTCACTCACTCTCTCACTCACTCCACTCACTCTCACTCACACACTCACTCTCTCACTCACACTCACTCTCTCTCACTCACTCTCACTCACTCTCTCACTCACTCTCTCACTCACTCTCACTCACTCTCACTCTCTCTCACTCTCTCTCACTCACTCTCTCTCGCTCACTCTCACTCACTCTCTCTCTCACTCACTCTCTCACTCACTCACTCACTTTCACTCACTCTCTCTCACTCACTCTCACTCACTCACTCTCTCACTCACTCTCACTCACTTTCACTCACTCACTCACTTTCTCTCACTCTCTCACTCACTCTCACTCACTTTCACTCACTCTCTCACTCACTCTCTCACTCACACACTCACACTCACTCACTCACTCTCACTCACTCACTCTCTCACTCACTCTCACTCACTTTCACTCACTCACTCACTTTCTCTCACTCTCTCACTCACTCTCACTCACTTTCACTCACTCTCTCACTCACTCTCTCACTCACACACTCACACTCACTCACTTTCACTCACTTTCTCTCACTCTCACTCTCTCACTCACTCACGCACTCACTCTCTCACTCACTCACTCACACACTCACTCTCTCTCACTCACTCACACACTCTCTCACTCTCTCTCACTCACACACTCACTCACTCTCTCACTCACACACTCACTCTCACTCTCACTCTCTCACTCTCTCTCACTCTCTCTCACTCTCACTCACTCTCACTCACTCACTCTCTCTCTCACTCACTCTCTCACTCACTCTCTCACTCACTTTCACTCACTCACTCACTCACTCTCTCACTCTCTCACTCACTCTCACTCACTTTCACTCACTCTCTCACTCACTCTCTCTCTCACTCTCACTCACTTTCTCTCACTCACTCTCTCTCTCACTCTCACTCACTTTCACTCACTCTCACTCACTC
Organism: Champsocephalus esox; assembly: GCA_036324585.1. Lineage (NCBI taxonomy): Eukaryota > Metazoa > Chordata > Actinopteri > Perciformes > Channichthyidae > Champsocephalus > Champsocephalus esox. The sequence goes on from CM070481.1 coordinate 41,806,911, forward strand.
TCTCACTCACTCACTCACTCACTCACTCTTCACTCACTTTCACTCACTCTCTCACTCACTTTCACTCACTCTCTCACTCACTCTCACTCACTCTCACTCTCTCACACTCTCTCTCAATCACTCTCTCACTCACTCTCTCACTCACTCTCTCACTCACTCTCTCACTTTCACTCACTCACTCTCTCGCTCACTCTCCTCTCTCACTCACTCTCTTTCACTCACTCACTTTGCGTTTCAGGCAAACGTTTATCACGCCGGCACGACGTCAGGAGAGAGCCGAGCCATCAAGATCTACAAGACTTCCATCCTACTGTTCAAAGACCGGGACAAATACGTCAGTGGGGAGTTCAGGTGAGTCCAGAACCACAGAGGAAGAGTTGGAGTCAGTCCAGAACCACAGAGGAAGAGTTAGGGTGAGTCCAGAGCCACAGAGGAAGAGTTAGGGTCAGTCCAGAACCACAGAGGAAGAGTTCAGGTCAGTCCAGAACCACAGAGGAAGAGTTAGGGTCAGTCCAGAACCACAGAGGAAGAGTTAGGGTCAGTCCAGAGCCACAGAGGAAGAGTTCAGGTCAGTCCAGAACCACAGAGGAAGAGTTAGGGTCAGTCCAGAACCACAGAGGAAGAGTTAGGGTCAGTCCAGAACCACAGATGAAGAGTTAGGGTCAGTCCAGAACCACAGAGGAAGAGTTAGGGTCAGTCCAGAACCACAGATGAAGAGTTAGGTCAGTCCAGAACCACAGAGGAAGAGTTAGGGTCAGTCCAGAACTACAGAAGAAGAGTTAGGGTGAGTCCAGAACCACAGAGGAAGAGTTCAGGTGAGTCCAGAACCACAGAAGAAGAGTTAGGGTCAGTCCAGAACCACAGATGAAGAGTTAGGGTCAGTCCAGAACCACAGAGGAAGAGTTAGGGTCAGTCCAGAACCACAGAGGAAGAGTTAGGGTCAGTCCAGAACCACAGAGGAAGAGTTAGGGTCAGTCCAGAACCACAGATGAAGAGTTAGGGTCAGTCCAGAACCACAGAGGAAGAGTTAGGGTCAGTCCAGAACCACAGATGAAGAGTTAGGGTCAGTCCAGAACCACAGAGGAAGAGTTAGGGTCAGTCCAGAACCACAGAGGAAGAGTTAGGGTCAGTCCAGAACCACAGATGAAGAGTTAGGGTCAGTCCAGAACCACAGAGGAAGAGTTAGGGTCAGTCCAGAACCACAGAGGAAGAGTTAGGGTCAGTCCAGAACCACAGAGGAAGAGTTAGGGTCAGTCCAGAACCACAGATGAAGAGTTAGGGTCAGTCCAGAACCACAGAGGAAGAGTTAGGGTCAGTCCAGAACCACAGAAGAAGAGTTAGGGTCAGTCCAGAACCACAGAAGAAGAGTTAGGGTCAGTCCACTACCACAGAAGAAGATCATGTGTTACATTTCTACTTCTTTTGTTCGGCAGGTTCCGTCACGGTTACTGTAAAGGGAACCCCAGGAAGATGGTGAGAACGTGGGCAGAGAAAGAGATGAGGAACCTGATCAGGTCAGAACCTTTCTGTGACATCAGAACCAAGTTGACCTTATCTTACCCAGTAGAACATGTTTTCACTGACCAGTAGAACCTGTTTACAATGACCGGTAGAACCTGTTCTCACTGACCGGTAACACCCAATATAACCTGTTTACACTGACCGGTAGAACCCAGTAGAACCTGTTCTCACTGACTGGTAGAACCCAGTATAACCTGTTTACACTGAACGGTAGAACCCAGTAGAACCTGTTCTCACTGACCGGTAGAACCCAGTAGAACCTGTTCTCACTGACTGGTAGAACCCAGTATAACCTGTTTACACTGAACGGTAGAACCCAGTATAACCTGTTTACACTGACCGGTAGAACCCAGTAGAACCGGTTCTCACTGACCGGTAGAACCCAATATAACCTGTTTACACTGACCGGTAGAACCCAGTATAACCTGTTTACACTGACGGTAAAACCCAGTAGAACCGGTTCTCACTGACCGGTAGAACCCAGTATAACCTGTTTACACTGACCGGTAGAACCCAATATAACCTGTTTACACTGACCGGTAGAACCCAATATAACCTGTTTACACTGACCGGTAGAACCCAGTAGAACCGGTTCTCACTGACCGGTAGAACCCAGTATAACCTGTTTACACTGACCGGTAGAACCCAGTATAACCTGTTTACACTGACCGGTAGAACCCAGTAGAACCGGTTCTCACTGACTGGTAGAACCCAATATAACCTGTTTACACTGACCAGTAGAACCCAGTATAACCTGTTTACACTGACCGGTAGAACCCAGTATAACCTGTTTACACTGACCGGTAGAACCCAGTAGAACCGGTTCTCACTGACCGGGAGAACCCAATATAACCTGTTTACACTGACCGGTAGAACCCAATATAACCTGTTTACACTGACCGGTAGAACCCAATATAACCTGTTTACACTGACCGGTAGAACCCAGTAGAACCGTTCTCACTGACCGGTAGAACCCAGTATAACCTGTTTACACTGACCGGTAGAACCCAGTATAACCTGTTTACACTGACCGGTAGAACCCAGTAGAACCGGTTCTCACTGACCGGTAGAACCCAGTATAACCTGTTTACACTGACCGGTAGAACCCAGTATAACCTGTTTACACTGACCGGTAGAACCCAGTAGAACCGGTTCTCACTGACTGGTAGAACCCAATATAACCTGTTTACACTGACCGGTAGAACCCAGTAGAACCTGTTCTCACTGACCGGTAGAACCCAGTATAACCTGTTTACACTGACCGGTAGAACCCAGTAGAACCGGTTCTCACTGACTGGTAGAACCCAGTATAACCTGTTTACACTGACCGGTAGAACCCAGTAGAACCTGTTCTCACTGACCGGTAGAACCCAGTATAACCTGTTTACACTGACCGGTAGAACCCAGTAGAACCGGTTCTCACTGACCGGTAGAACCCAATATAACCTGTTTACACTGACCGGTAGAACCCAGTAGAACCTGTTCTCACTGACCGGTAGAACCCAGTATAACCTGTGTACATTGATCGGTAGAACCCAGTAGAACCTGTTCTCACTGACCGGTAGAACCCAGTAGAACCGGTTCTCACTGACCGGTAGAACCCAGTAGAACCTGCTTTCACTGACCAGTAAAACCTGTTCTGTGTGCAGGCTTCAGACGGCAGGGATCCCCAGTCCAGAACCGCTGCTGCTCCGGAGTCACGTTCTGCTGATGAGCTTCATCGGAAAAGACAACACGTAAGAACCAATCAGACGCTTCCCTCTGAGAACCCGAGTCAACAAGAAGTTATTTATGCCTGAACTGACTTCCTGTTGTGACCGGACTTCCTGTTGTGACTTCCTGTGTATGTCCTGACTTCCTGTGTTAGCCCCGCCCCCCTGCTGAAGAACGCCTCCCTCTCGGACTCGAAGGCCCGCGAGCTGTACCTCCAGGTTCTGCAGCACATGAGGACCATGTTCCAGGAGGCCCGCCTGGTCCACGCGGACCTCAGCGAGTACAACATGCTGTAAGAGACCCTTTCAAAATAAAAGCCTCTGAAATATTTTTAGAAAAGCCTTTCACTAGATCTCTGAAACCCCTGTTGTTGCCATGCCGACGTTAACACCACTGCTTTGGTTCTGTTGTTTTATTTGATTTTGTTTTGTTTCACTCTTTCACTTTGAGTTTGGTTTACTCAAAGGAAAAGTGCGCTTATAAATCAAATGTCCTGCCTGCAGATATCACGACGGAGACGCTTACATCATCGACGTGTCTCAGTCCGTGGAGCACGACCACCCGCACGCTCTGGAGTTCCTGAGGAAAGACTGCGGCAATGTCAACGGTGAGAAACCTGCAGAACCTGAGTGTCCTCCTCCAACATGAGAGTAGCATGCTAACAAGGGTACCAGCTGCAGCTGTGAACATGAGAGTAGCATGCTAACAAGGGTACCAGCTGCAGCTGTGAACATGAGAGTAGCATGCTAACAATGGTACCAGCTGCAGCTGTGAACATGAGAGTAGCATGCTGTGAACAGGATGTGTGATGACCCAGAAGAGCACCAGGACTGCTTGAGGCAGATGATAGCTATGTGATTAACATGATGACTCAGCCTCTATGGAGAGAGACATCAAGCATGCTCATTATGGAGAGAGACATCAAGCATGCTCATTTCTGACGTGGAGCTAATCTGAAGTAAACATTGATACTGCTTTCTGTTCCTCCATCTTGTGACTGTGTGACTCCCTCTCTTGATATCAGCGTGTGAAGGACACTGCTTCACGGCCCGTCTGTTTGTCTTTCCAGATTTCTTTATGAAGCGCGGCGTGCCAGTGATGACGGTCAGAGAACTGTTTGACTTCATCACCGACCCGTCAATCACCCGGCAGAACATGGACCAGTACCTGGAGAAGGTCTGAGCACACCTTCAGAAGCACATATTGGGTTATTGTGATTCTAGTAATGTTTTATTACATGTGCAGCACTTTGGCTCGACCAAACATCGCTTTCAATGTGCTTTATAAATAAAACTTGATTTGAGGGTTCAGGACTAACAATTACATCGCATCGCATTTAGCTGAGGCTTTTATCCAGAGAGACTCACAATAAGTGCTTTCGACCAACAAAATACAACCTTGAAGAAAACAGAATCATAAAGTACATCAGGTTTCATAGAGCCAAACATTTCAAGTGCTTCTCAACTGGCTTTAGAGGAGCCAGTCCTTTGTTAGTATATAAGTGCTTTGTGAGTATATAAGTGCTTAGTTAGCATATAAGAGCTTTGTTAGTATATAAGTGCTTTGTTAATATATAAGTGCTTTGTTAGTATATAAGTGCTTTGTTAGTATATAAGTGCTCTGTTAGTATATAAGTGCTTTGTTAGTATATAAGTCCTTTGTTAGTATATAAGTGCTTTGTGAGTATATAAGTGCTTAGTTAGCATATAAGAGCTTTGTTAGTATATAAGTGCTTTGTTAATATATAAGTGCTTTGTTAGTATATAAGTGCTTTGTTAGTATATAAGTGCTTTGTTAGTATTTAAGTGCTCTGTTAGTATATAAGTGCTTTGTTAGTATATAAGTGCTTAGTTAGTATATAAGTGCTTTGTTAGTATATAAGAGCTTTGTTAGTATATAAGTGCTTTGTTAGTATATAAGTCCTTTGTTAGTATATAAGTGCTCTGTTAGTATATACGTGCTTTGTTAGTATATAAGTGCTTTGTTAGTATATAAGAGCTTTGTTAGTATATATGTGCTTTGTTAGTATATAAGTGCTTTGTTAGTATATAAGTGCTTTGCTAGTATATAAGTGCTTTGTTAGTATATAAGTGCTTTGTTAGTATATAAGTGCTTTGTTAGTATATAAGAGCTTTGTTAGTATATAAGAGCTTTGTTAGTGCTTTGTTAGTATATAAGAGCTTTGTTAGTATATAAGAGCTTTGTTAGTATATAAGTGCTTTGTTAGTATATAAGTGCTTTGTTAGTATATAAGAGCTTTGTTAGTGCTTTGTTAGTATATAAGAGCTTTGTTAGTATATAAGAGCTTTGTTAGTATATAAGTGCTTTGTTAGTATATAAGTGCTTTGTTAGTATATAAGTGCTTTGTTAGTGCTTTGTTAGTATATAAGTGCTTTGTTAGTATATAAGAGCTTTGTTAGTATATAAGAGCTTTGTTAGTGCTTTGTTAGTATATAAGTGCTTTGTTAGTATATAAGAGCTTTGTTAGTGCTTTGTTAGTATATAAGTGCTTTGTTAGTATATAAGAGCTTTGTTAGTGCTTTGTTAGTATATAAGTGCTTTGTTAGTATATAAGTGCTTTGTTAGTGCTTTGTTAGTATATAAGTGCTTTGTAGTATATAAGCTTTGTTAGTATATAAGAGCTTTGTTAGTGCTTTGTTAGTATATAAGTGCTTTGTTAGTATATAAGAGCTTTGTTAGTATATAAGAGCTTTGTTAGTAGTTCTATCCTCGAGGTGGAGTCAGAGAGATGAGCTTCAGTCTGGAAGGTGTGTGAGCTTTCTGCTGTCCTGATGTCAATGGGAGCTCATTCCACCATCTTGGAGCCAGGACAGCAAACCCACGTGTTCCTGCTGATGGGAACTTGGGTCCCCCTCGCAGCGAGGGGGACTGGGACTGGGGACTTGGGTCCTGACTCAGGGTTCAGGACTCATAATGCTGACTCAGGGTTCAGGACTCATCATGCTGACTCAGGGTTCAGGACTCATCGTGCGGACTCATGTCTGGTTCAGGACTCATCATGCGGACTCATCATGCGGATTCATGGTTCAGGACTCATGATGCGGACTCAGGGTCCAGGACTCATCATCACGCTGACTCAGGGTCCAGGACTCATCATCACGCTGACTCAGGGTCCAGGACTCATCATCACGCTGACTCAGGGTTCAGGACTCATCATGCGGACTCAGGGTTCAGGACTCATGATGCTGACTCAGGGTTCAGGACTCATCGTGCGGACTCATGTCTGGTTCAGGAATCATCATGCGGACTCAGGGTTCAGGACTCATAATGCTGACTCAGGGTTCAGGACTCATAATGCTGACTCATGTCAGGGTTCAGGACTCATCGTGCGGACTCAGGGTTCAGGACTCATCGTGCGGACTCAGGGTTCAGGACTCATCATGCTGACTCAGGTCAGGGTTCAAGACTCATCGTGCGGACTCAGGGTTCAGGACTCATCGTGCGGACTCAGGGTTCAGGACTCATAATGCGGACTCAGGGTTCACGACTCATAATGCTGACTCAGGGTTCAGGACTCATCATGCTGACTCAGGGTTCAGGACTCATAATGCTGACTCAGGCTTCAGGACTCATAATGCTGACTCAGGGTTCAGGACTCATAATGTGGACTCAGGGTTCAGGACTCATAATGCTGACTCAGGGTTCAGGAGTCATAATGCTGACTCAGGGTTCAGGACTCCTCATGCGGACTCAGGGTTCAGGACTCATCATGCGGACTCAGGGTTCAGGACTCATCATGCTGACTCAGGGTTCAGGACTCATAATGCTGACTCAGGGTTCAGGACTCATCGTGCGGACTCAGGGTTCAGGACTCATAATGCGGACTCAGGGTTCACGACTCATAATGCTGACTCAGGGTTCAGGACTCATCATGCTGACTCAGGGTTCAGGACTCATAATGCTGACTCAGGCTTCAGGACTCATAATGCTGACTCAGGGTTCAGGACTCATAATGTGGACTCAGGGTTCAGGACTCATAATGCTGACTCAGGGTTCAGGAGTCATAATGCTGACTCAGGGTTCAGGACTCCTCATGCGGACTCAGGGTTCAGGACTCATCATGCGGACTCAGGGTTCAGGACTCATGATGCTGACTCAGGGTTCAGGACTCATCATGCTGACTCAGGGTTCAGGACTCATAATGCTGACTCAGGGTTCAGGACTCATCGTGCGGACTCAGGGTTCAGGACTCATAATGCGGACTCAGGGTTCAGGACTCATAGTGCTGACTCAGGGTTCAGGACTCATAGTGCTGACTCAGGGTTCAGGACTCATAATGCTGACTCAGGCGTTAGGACTCATCATGCGGACTCAGGGTTTAAGACTCATCATGCGGACTCAGGGTTCAGGACTCATAATGCGGACTCAGAGTTCAGGACTCATGATGCTGACTCAGGGTTCAGGACTCATAATGCTGACTCAGGGTTCAGTACTCATCGTGCGGACTCATGTCTCCAGGTGATGGTGATAGCAGCTGATCGGACGTCGGAGCAGCGATCGGATCAGGACCGAGTAGACGAGGAGGTAGGAAACACACACACACACACTACTTCCTGTTGAGCTGGACATGTGATCGTGTGACCCTGTGACCCCCCCCCAGGTGTTTATGAAGGCCTACATCCCCCGCACCCTGACGGAAGTGAGTCACTACGAGAGAGACATCGACCTGATGAGGACGAAGGAGGAGGAGTCAGCCATCAGCGGTCACCATGACAACGTGAGGGAGAACACACACCCTCACAGACACACACACTCACACACACACACACACAGACACAAAGACACACACACTTACACTCACACATACACAGACACACACTCACACACACACAGAGACACTCTCACACACACACTCACAGAGACACTCTCACACACACACACACACACAGACACTCTCACACACAGACACTCTCACACAGACACACACACTCACACATACACATACACACACACAGACACACACTCACACACAGACACTCACACACACAGAGACACACACACTTGTCAGTAACAGTCGTTGTGTGTTCAGGTTCTCTATCAGACGCTGACTGGACTGAAGAAGGATCTCTCTGGAGTTCAAACGGTACGAACACCTCTTAGCTTAGCTTCCCTCTGATTGGCTGACTGTGATTGGCTCACTCTGATTGGCCGACTGTGCTGTATCTTCAGGTTCCTGCTCTCCTGCAGGATGACCAGTCTTCATCCTCTGAGGAGGAGGAAGAGGGGGAGGAAGAGGAAGAGGGGGAGGAAGAGGAGCAGAGTGAGGAATCCCAGATCGACAAAAAGGTATTTCATTCTTTCTGTTAGCTAACGTAGCTACTGTAGCTAATGCAGCTACAGTAGCTACGTTAGCTAATGCAGCTACTGTAGCTAATTCAGCTACTGTAGCTACGTTAGCTAATGCAGCTACTGTAGCTAATTCAGCTACTGTAGCTACGTTAGCTACAGTAGCTAACGTAGCTACTGCAGCTAATGCAGCTACAGTAGCTAATGTAGCTGCGTTAGCTAACGTAGCTAATGTAGCTAACGTAGCTACTGTAGCTAATGTAGCTACTGTAGCTAATGCAGCTACAGTAGCTAATGTAGCTAATGTAGCTACTGTAGTTAATGTAGCTGCATTAGCTAACGTAGCTACGTTAGCTACTGTAGCTACGTTAGCTACTGTAGCTAACGTAGCTACGTTAGCTACTGTAGCTACGTTAGCTAATGTAGCTACTGTAGCTACTGTAGCTAATGTAGCTGCATTAGCTAACGTAGCTACAGTAGCTGAATTAGCTACGTTAGCTAACGCAGCTACACTAGCTACTGTAGCTGCATTAGCTACAGTAGCTTGCTGCGTTAGCTAACGTAGCTACTGTAGCTAACGCAGCAAGCTACCTAAGGAGCTATCTCTCGGTTCTTTATTTAGATCCGTATTAACTCACCGTGTCTCCTCAGGAGAAGAAGAAGATGGTGAAGGTGGCTCAGAGAGAGAAGAGGAAGGTCAAGTTGCCGAAGCACGTGAAGAAGAGGAAGGAGAAGGTGTCCAAGACCAAGAAAGGGAAATGACAACTTCCTGTAACTTTGAATAAAACTCTGAAAAATGTTTCCTGTTTTTCTTCTGAGCCCAAAGTGTGTGTGTGTGTGTGTGTGTGTGTGTGTGTGTGTGTGTGTGTGTGTGTGTGTGTGTGTGTGTGTGTGTGGTGTGTGTGTGTGTGTGTGTGTGTGTGTGTGTGTGTGTGTGTGTGTGTGTGTGTGTGTGTGTGTGTGTGTGTGTGTGTGTGTGTGTGTGTGTGTGTGTGTGTGTGTGTGTGTGTGTGTGTGTGTGTGTGTGTGTGTGTGTGTGTGTGTGTGTGTGTGTGTGTGTGTGTGTGTGTGTGTGTGTGTGTGTGTCTTCAGACTCAATAAATATATGAATCAGATTCTAAATAATAAACATGTCTCGATAACAGAGCAGACGACGCGTGTCCTCGCCTCGCGCTGCGTCTCTGTCAGATAGGAAGTACATGAGCAGCAGTACTGTGGGTACTTCCTCCTCCTCTGGAGTTCCTCTGTATACACTCAATTACTGTTTATTTATATATATATATATATATATATATTAGTACAGGGCGTTACTGAGGCAGAATGAGAGCTGATAAGATTCAAGGCTCTGTCCTCACGGAGAACACAACAACTACAAGTGATGCAGCAGGAAGGGTCCGCATACAAGTACATGGAGTATGAGACCGCAGGAAGGGTCCGCATACAAGTACATGGAGTATGAGACCGCAGGAAGGGTCCGCATACAAGTACATGGAGTATGAGACCGCAGGAAGGGTCCGCATACAAGTACATGGAGTATGAGACCGCAGGAAGGGTCCGCATACAAGTACATGGAGTATGAGACCGCAGGAAGGGTCCGCATACAAGTACATGGAGTATGAGACCGCAGGAAGGGTCTGCATACAAATACATGGAGTATGAGACCGCAGGAGGGGTCCGCATACAAGTACATGGAGTATGAGACCGCAGGAAGGGTCCGCATACAAGTACATGGAGTATGAGACCGCAAGAAGGGTCCGCATACAAGTACATGGAGTATTCGGTGTATACTTTCTACTCAGTGTGTACTTTCTACACTCAGTGTACTTACTTTCTACTCAGTGTGTACTTTCTACACTCAGTGTGTACTTTCTACTCTGTGTGTACTTTCTACACTCAGTGTGTACTTTCTACT
>CM070481.1:41822363-41847010 GCA_036324585.1 Champsocephalus esox
GTGTTCCTCCTCTTCCTCTGTGTTCCTCCTCTTCCTCTGTGTTCCTCCTCTTCCTCAGTGTTCCTCCTCTTCCTCAGTGTTCCTCCTCTTCCTCTGCTCTTCATCAGTGTTCCTCCTCTTCCTCAGTGTTCCTCCTCTTCCTCTTCTCTTCCTCTGTGTTCCTCCTCTTCCTCAGTGTTCCTCCTCTTCCTCCGTGTTCCTCCTCTTCCTCAGTGTTCCTCCTCTTCCTCAGTGTTCCTCCTCTTCCTCTGTGTTCCTCATCTTCCTCTGTGTTCCTCCTCTTCCTCAGTGTTCCTCCTCTTCCTCAGTGTTCCTCCTCTTCCTCTGCTCTTCATCAGTGTTCCTCCTCTTCCTCTGCTCTTCCTCAGTGTTCCTCCTCTTCCTCAGTGTTCCTCCTCTTCCTCAGTGTTCCTCCTCTTCCTCTGCTCTTCATCAGTGTTCCTCCTCTTCCTCTGCTCTTCCTCAGTGTTCCTCCTCTTCCTCAGTGTTCCTCCTCTTCCTCTGCTCTTCATCAGTGTTCCTCCTCTTCCTCTGCTCTTCCTCAGTGTTCCTCCTCTTCCTCAGTGTTCCTCCTCTTCCTCTGCTCTTCCTCAGTGTTCCTCCTCTTCCTCAGTGTTCCTCTGCTCTTCCTCAGTGTTCCTCCTCTTCCTCAGTGTTCCTCCTCTTCCTCAGTGTTCCTCCTCTTCCTCTGCTCTTCATCAGTGTTCCTCCTCTTCCTCTCCTCTTCCTCAGTGTTCCTCCTCTTCCTCAGTGTTCCTCCTCTTCCTCAGTGTTCCTCTGCTCTTCCTCAGTGTTCCTCCTCTTCCTCTGCTCTTCATCAGTGTTCCTCCTCTTCATCATGTCTGATTGGACTGACTGTCTGGATTTCGGCGTCTCCATCGCCAAGCAGGCGTCTGAGGTGAGACACGTGGACCAATCACAGCGCAGCTCTGAATGTTCGTGTGTATATTAAGCTCTGATTGGTTGATGCTGTTGATATGGAGAGCCAATAGGAAGCTGGTGTGTGGTGGTGATGAAGATGAAGCCTTTGTGTTCAGACGGTCCTGGCGGCGTTCGTCCTGCAGAAGGAGGTGCAGCTGAAGAGTTCTCCGGCTGATCTGGTGACGGAGACAGACCAACGAGTCGAGCAGATCCTGATCTCTGCCATCAGGGCCCGGTTCCCTCTGCACAGGTACTATAATATACACTATATACACTATAATATACACTATATACTCAAATATACACTATATACACAGGTTCCCTCTGCACAGGTACTATAATATACACTATATACACTATATACACTATATACGCAGGTTCCCTCTGCACAGGTACTATAATATACACTATATACACAGGTTCCCTCTGCACAGGTACTATAATATACACTATATACACTATATACACACAATATACACAGGTTCCCTCTGCACAGGTACTATAATATACACTATATACTCAAATATACACTATATACACAGGTTCCCTCTGCACAGGTACTATAATATACACTATATACACAGGTTCCCTCTGCACAGGTACTATAATATACACTATATACACTATATACACACAATATACACAGGTTCCCTCTGCACAGGTACTATAATATACACTATATACTCAAATATACACAATATATACACAGGTTCCCTCTGCACAGGTACTATAATATACACTATATACACACAATATACACTATATAAACACTATATACGCAGGTTCCCTCTGCACAGGTACTATAATATACACTATATACTCAAATATACACTATATACACAGGTTCCCTCTGCACAGGTACTATAATATACACTATATACTCAAATATACACTATATACTCAAATATACACACAAGATACACAGGTTCCCTCTGCACAGGTACTATAATATACACTATATACACACAATATACACAGGTTCCCTCTGCACAGGTACTATAATATACACTATATACTCAAATATACACACAAGATACACAGGTTCCCTCTGCACAGGTACTATAATATACACTATATACTCAAATATACACTATATACACAGGTTCCCTCTGCACAGGTACTATAATATACACTATATACACAGGTTCCCTCTGCACAGGTACTATAATATACACTATATACTCAAATATACACTATATACACAGGTTCCCTCTGCACAGGTACTATAATATACACTATATACACACAATATACACTATATACACACTATATACGCAGGTTCCCTCTGCACAGGTACTATAATATACACTATATACTCAAATATACACTATATGCACAGGTTCCCTCTGCACAGGTACTATAATATACACTATATACTCAAATATACACTATATACTCAAATATACACACAAGATACACAGGTTCCCTCTGCACAGGTACTATAATATACACTATATACACTATATACACACAATATACACAGGTTCCCTCTGCACAGGTACTATAATATACACTATATACTCAAATATACACTATATACACAGGTTCCCTCTGCACAGGTACTATAATATACACTATATACTCAAATATACACTATATACACAGGTTCCCTCTGCACAGGTACTATAATATACACTATATACTCAAATATACACTATATACACAGGTTCCCTCTGCACAGGTACTATAATATACACTATATACTCAAATATACACACAAGATACACAGGTTCCCTCTGCACAGGTACTATAATATACACTATATACTCAAATATACACTATATACACAGGTTCCCTCTGCACAGGTACTATAATATACACTATATACACAGGTTCCCTCTGCACAGGTACTATAATATACACTATATACTCAAATATACACTATATACACAGGTTCCCTCTGCACAGGTACTATAATATACACTATATACACAGGTTCCCTCTGCACAGGTACTATAATATACACTATATACTCAAATATACACTATATACACACAATATACACTATATACACACTATATACGCAGGTTCCCTCTGCACAGGTACTATAATATACACTATATACTCAAATATACACTATATACACAGGTTCCCTCTGCACAGGTACTATAATATACACTATATACACACAATATACACTATATACACACTATATACGCAGGTTCCCTCTGCACAGGTACTATAATATACACTATATACTCAAATATACACTATATACACAGGTTCCCTCTGCACAGGTACTATAATATACACTATATACTCAAATATACACTATATACACAGGTTCCCTCTGCACAGGTACTATAATATACACTATATACTCAAATATACACTATATACTCAAATATACACACAAGATACACAGGTTCCCTCTGCACAGGTACTATAATATACACTATATACACACAATATACACTATATACACACTATATACGCAGGTTCCCTCTGCACAGGTACTATAATATACACTATATACACTATATACTCAAATATACACACAAGATACAGAGGTTCCCTCTGCACAGGTACTATAATATACACTATATACTCAAATATACACTATATATGTGTGTGTGTGTATGTGTGTCTGTGTGTGTCTGTGTGTGTACGCGTGTGTGTCTGTGTGTGTGTGTGTGTGTCTCTGTGTCTGTGTGTGTCTGTGTGTGTGTTTGTCTGTGTGTGTGTGTCTGTCTGTGTGTGTCTGTTTGTGTGTGTCTGTCTGTCTGTGTGTGTGTGTGTCTGTGTCTGTGTGTGTGTGTGTGTGTGTGTGTGTGTGTCTGTGTGTGTGTGTGTGTGTGTGTGTGTGTGTGTGTAGGTTCATAGGGGAGGAGTCAGTAGCTGCAGGTGAGCCCTGTGTCCTGACTGATGAGCCCACCTGGATCATCGACCCCATCGACGGGACCGTCAACTTCGTGCACCGGTGAGTTGTTGTTATTGATGTTTATTAAAGGTTATTGTTATTGATAACGTTGTTGTTATTGATGTTTATTAAAGGTTGTTGTTATTGATGTTTATTAAAGGTTATTGTTAATAAGTTGAATCTGCTTCAGATCCAGGTATCATGTGATCTCTGTTCCTCTGCAGGAACACAACAATATACATTGTTGTTTACAATTTGTTGTTGTTTACAAATAAAGGTCATCAGGGCCCCTTTCTCATTTCTCTATTTCCCCGAACCGAGGAGAGAAGAGGGGAGTCGAGGAGAGAGGAGGGGAGTCGAGGAGGGGAGTCGAGGAGAGAGGAGGGGAGTCGAGGAGAGAGGAGGGGAGTCGAGGAGGGGAGTCGAGGAGGGAGGAGGGGAGTCGAGGAGGGGAGTCGAGGAGGGAGGAGGGGAGTCGAGGAGGGGAGTCGAGGAGGGAGGAGGGGAGTCGAGGAGAGAGGAGGGGAGTCGAGGAGGGGAGTCGAGGAGGGGAGTCGAGGAGGGGAGTCGAGGAGAGAGGAGGGGAGTCGAGGAGGGAGGAGGGGAGTCGAGGAGGGGAGTCGAGGAGAGAGGAGGGGAGTCGAGGAGGGGAGTCGAGGAGGGAGGAGGGGAGTCGAGGAGAGAGGAGGGGAGTCGAGGAGGGAGTCGAGGAGAGAGGAGGGGAGTCGAGGAGAGAGGAGGGGAACCGAGGAGAGAGGAGGGGAGTCGAGGAGAGAGAGGAGGGGAGTCGAGGAGAGAGGAGGGGAGTCGAGGAGAGAGGAGGGGAACCGAGGAGAGAGGAGGGGAGTCGAGGAGAGAGAGAAGGGGAGTCGAGGAGAGAGGAGGGGAGTCGAGGAGGGGAACCGAGGAGAGAGGAGGGGAGTCGAGGAGAGAGGAGGGGAGTCGAGGAGAGAGGAGGGGAGTCGAGGAGGGGAGTCGAGGAGAGAGGAGGGGAACCGAGGAGAGAGGAACCGAGGAGAGAGGAGGGGAGCCGAGGAGAGAGGAGGGGAGCCGAGGAGAGAGGAGGGGAGTCTAGGAGAGAGGAGGGGAACCGAGGAGAGAGGAGGGGAGCCGAGGAGAGAGGAGGGGAGTCGAGGAGAGAGGAGGGGAGCCGAGGAACCGAGGAGAGGGGAGGGGAACCGAGGAGAGAGGAGGGGAACCGAGGAGAGAGGAGGGGAGTCGAGGAGAGAGGAACCGAGGAGAGAGGAGCGGAGCCGAGGAGAGAGGAACCGAGGAGAGAGGAGGGGAGCCGAGGAGAGAGGAGGGGAGTCGAGGAGAGAGGAGGGGAGCCGAGGAGAGAGGAACCGAGGAGAGGGGAGGGGAACCGAGGAGAGAGGAGGGGAGCCGAGGAGAGAGGAGGGGAACCGAGGAGAGAGGAGGGGAGTCGAGGAGAGAGGAGGGGAACCGAGGAGAGAGGAGGGGAGTCGAGGAGAGAGGAGGGGAGTCGAGGAGGGAGGAGGGGAGTCGAGGAGGGGAGTCGAGGAGAGAGGAGGGGAGTCGAGGAGGGGAGTCGAGGAGGGAGGAGGGGAGTCGAGGAGAGAGGAGGGGAGTCGAGGAGGGAGTCGAGGAGAGAGGAGGGGAGTCGAGGAGAGAGGAGGGGAACCGAGGAGAGAGGAGGGGAGTCGAGGAGAGAGAGGAGGGGAGTCGAGGAGAGAGGAGGGAGTCGAGGAGAGAGGAGGGGAACCGAGGAGAGAGGAGGGGAGTCGAGGAGAGAGAGAAGGGGAGTCGAGGAGAGAGGAGGGGAGTCGAGGAGGGGAACCGAGGAGAGAGGAGGGGAGTCGAGGAGAGAGGAGGGGAGTCGAGGAGAGAGGAGGGGAGTCGAGGAGGGGAGTCGAGGAGAGAGGAGGGGAACCGAGGAGAGAGGAACCGAGGAGAGAGGAGGGGAGCCGAGGAGAGAGGAGGGGAGCCGAGGAGAGAGGAGGGGAGTCTAGGAGAGAGGAGGGGAACCGAGGAGAGAGGAGGGGAGCCGAGGAGAGAGGAGGGGAGTCGAGGAGAGAGGAGGGGAGCCGAGGAACCGAGGAGAGGGGAGGGGAACCGAGGAGAGAGGAGGGGAACCGAGGAGAGAGGAGGGGAGTCGAGGAGAGAGGAACCGAGGAGAGAGGAGCGGAGCCGAGGAGAGAGGAACCGAGGAGAGAGGAGGGGAGCCGAGGAGAGAGGAGGGGAGTCGAGGAGAGAGGAGGGGAGCCGAGGAGAGAGGAACCGAGGAGAGGGGAGGGGAACCGAGGAGAGAGGAGGGGAGCCGAGGAGAGAGGAGGGGAACCGAGGAGAGAGGAGGGGAGTCGAGGAGAGAGGAGGGGAACCGAGGAGAGAGGAGGGGAGTCGAGGAGAGAGGAGGGGAGTCGAGGAGAGAAGAGGGGAACCGAGGAGAGAGGAACCGAGGAGAGAGGAGGGGAGCCGAGGAGAGAGGAGGGGAAACGAGGAGAGAGGAACCGAGGAGAGAGGAGAGGAGCCGAGAAGAGAGGAGGGGAGTCGAGGAGAGAGGAGGGGAGCCGAGGAGAGAGGAACCGAGCACTGCACTCCATGCCCGCCGAGCACTCCACTCCATGGCTTTCTGCACGGACCAATCAGCTGCTCTGCTTTCTGCACGGACCAATCAGCTGCTCTGCTTTCTGCACGGACCAATCAGCTGCTCTGCTTTCTGCACGGACCTCTCAGCTGCTCTGCTTTCTGCACGGACCAATCAGCTGCTCTGCTTTCTGCACGGACCAATCAGCTGCTCTGCTTTCTGCACGGACCAATCAGCTGCTCTGCTTTCTGCACGGACCTCTCAGCTGCTCTCTCTGGAAACATGGCGTCACCATGAGAGCAGGTACTACAATAATATCAGGGGATGCATGCAGAGCTGTGATTGGCTGAGATCAGTCCGGCTGGGAGTCACGCCTCTTTGAAACATCTCTGTTCCCGGAAATGCATCCACGAAGGAGCCGAGGAGGAGCCATCAGTGTCTCCTCGGTCAGAGCTCCTCCAGAGAGCCTCCTCTCTCCTCGGTCAGAGCTCCTCCAGAGAGGCTCCTCTCTCCTCGGTCAGAGCTCCTCCAGAGAGGCTCCTCTCTCCTCTCTCCTCGGTCAGAGCTCCTCCAGAGAGGCTCCTCTCTCCTCGGTCAGAGCTCCTCCAGAGAGGCTCCTCTCTCCTCTCTCCTCGGTCAGAGCTCCTCCAGAGAGCCTCCTCTCTCCTCGGTCAGAGCTCCTCCAGAGAGCCTCCTCTCTCCTCGGTTAGAGCTCCTCCAGAGAGCCTCCTCGACGCTCGATCCTCGGTTCTCGAAGTGCATTTAGAGAAATGAGATGTCCTTCAACACGGCGCGCTGAAATTCAATTCCGGGTCACCACCGGAGTAGCGAGCAGTCGAGCAGTCGAGCAGTCGAGCAGTCGAGCAGTCGAGGAGGGGTTGATGAAATGAGAAAGGGCCATGGTCTCTGTAACCACCCCCTGTTTCTTGTTTCCTGTTCCCTGTTTCCTGTTCCCTGTTTCTTGTGTCCTGTTTCCTGTGTCCTGTTTCCTGATTCCTGTGTCCTGTGACCTGTTTCCTGTGTCCTGTGTCCTGTTTCCTGTTTCCTGTGTCCTGTTTCCTGCTTCCTTCGTCCTGTGTCCTGTTTCCTGTGTCCTGTGTCCTGTTTCCTGCTTCTTGTGTCCTGTGTCCTGCTTCCTGTGTCCTGTGTCCTGTTTCCTGTGTCCTGTGTCCTGTTTCCTGTTTCCTGTGTCCCGTTTCCTGTGTCCTGTGTCCTGTTTCCTGCTTCCTGTGTCCTGTGTCCTGTGTCCTGTGTCCTGTTTCCTGTGTCCTGTTTCCTGTTGCCTGACAGGTTTCCCTTTGTTGCCATCTCCATCGCCTTCACCGTCAACAAGCAGGTAAACACACCTGTTAGCTGGGGGGGGGGTTGATGTTGTTGTTGTTGATGTACCTGTTGTTGATGTACTTGTTGATGTTGTATATGGTGTTGTTATTGTCAGACGGAGTTTGGGATCGTTTACAGCTGTGTGGAAGACAAACTGTTTCACGCTCAGAGAGGAAGAGGAGCATTCCTGAACGGAGAGAAGCTGCAGGCCTCCGGACAGGAAGGTGACATCACACACCTGAGACATCACACACACCTGTGACATCACACACACCTGTGACATCACACACACCTGAGACATCACACACACCTGAGACATCACACACCTGTGACATCACACACACCTGAGACATCACACACCTGAGACATCACACACCTGTAACATCACACACACCTGTGACACACACACACCTGTGACATCACACACACCTGTGACACACACACACCTGTGACATCACACACACCTGTAACATCACACACACCTGTGACACACACACACCTGTGACATCACACACACCTGTAACATCACACACACCTGTGACACACACACACCTGTGACATCACACACACCTGTAACATCACACACACCTGTGACATCACACACACACCTGTGACACACACACACCTGTGACACACACACCTGTAGTGCCATAGAGCTGACGCTCGGTGACGTTGTCTGAACGGCAGAAACAAACAGTGTTTCTGGGGGGGTTTGTTGTTGTTGTTGTTGTTGTTGTTGTGACGAGGAACCAAGCTGTGTCAATTGTCATGCTTGACTTATTGTGTGTCGTCCAATCAGACGTCAGCAAGTGTGTGGTGGTGACGGAGATCGGGGCAGAGCGCGATGACCTCGCTCTGTCCACCATGACCTCCAACATCCTGCGGCTGCTGCAGCTGCCCGTCCAGGGGTCAGTGTTGTTGTTGTTGTTGTGTCTCTGCCGTGCTGTTGTCGTCTCATTGACGTGTTGTTGTTGTTGATGCAGGGTGCGTGCGCTGGGCACGGCGGCGGTCGACATGTGTCAGGTGGCGACGGGCGGCGCTGACGCCTACTATCACATCGGGATGCACTGCTGGGACATCGCCGCCTCCGCCATCATCGTGCAGGAGGCGGGGGGGCGTCGTCATGGATACTGATGGTGTGTATTCTGTGTGTACCTGTCGGGGCGTGTCCTCCTCTCATTGGTCTGTGTGTACCTGTGGGGGCGTGTCCTCCTCTCATTGGTCTGTGTGTACCTGTGGGGGCGTGTCCTTCTCTGATTGGTCTGTGTGTACCTGTGGGGGCGTGTCCTCCTCTCATTGGTCTGTGTGTACCTGTGGGGGCGTGTCCTCCTCTCATTGGTCTGTGTGTACCTGTGGGGGCGTGTCCTCCTCTCATTGGTCTGTGTGTATCTGTGGGGGCGTGTCCTCCTCTCATTGGTCTGTGTGTACCTGTGGGAGCGTGTCCTCCTCTCATTGGTCTGTGTGTACCTGTAGGGGCGTGTCCTCCTCTCATTGGTCTGTGTGTACCTGTGGGGGCGTGTCCTTCTCTGATTGGTCCGTGGGTCCTCCTCTCATTGGTCCTGGTCCGTGTCTCTCCTCTCATTGGTCCCCGTGTCCTCCTCTCATTGGTCTGTGTGTACCTGTAGGGGCGTGTCCTCCTCTCATTGGTCTGTGTGTACCTGTAGGGGCGTGTCCTCCTCTCATTGGTCTGTGTGTACCTTTGGGGGCGTGTCCTCCTCTCATTGGTCTGTGTGTACCTGTGGGGGCGTGTCCTCCTCTCATTGGTCTGTGTGTATCTGTGTGGGCGTATCCTCCTCTTATTGGTCTGTGTATACCTGTGGGGGCGTGTCCTTCTCTGATTGGTCCGTGGGTCCTCCTCTCATTGGTCCTGGTCCGTGTCTCTCCTCTCATTGGTCTGTGTCTCTCCTCTGATTGGTCCGTGTCTCTCCTCTCATTGGTCCCTGTGTCCTCCTCTCATTGGTCCTGGTCCGTGTCTCTCCTCTGATTGGTCTGTGTCTCTCCTCTGATTGGTCTGTGTCTCTCCTCTGATTGGTCTGTGTCTCTCCTCTGATTGGTCCGTGTCTCTCCTCTGATTGGTCTGTGTCTCTCCTCTGATTGGTCCGTGTCTCTCCTCTGATTGGTCTGTGTCTCTCCTCTGATTGGCTTGTGTCTCTCCTCAGGCTCAGATTTCGACATGATGTCACGCAGAGTGATCGCAGCCAGCTCCACCTCGGTGGCCAATAGCATCGCTCAGGTGGTCCAGGCGTTCCCCTGTCGCCGTGACGACGACGATCCAACCAGGTGTGTCTGCGGAGCCGCAGGTGTGAAGGGGGAGTAGGTCAGCTGACAGGAAATGATACATGAAATGATCACCTGATGTAAACAAGCAGCACAGGTGATCAGCTGTTAACGGCGGACGGATGCTGTGATTTTGGCTTTATGAATAAAAATGACTAAATGAATCTTCAAAGTGTTTCCTGTTCTTATTCTGAATTTGAGGAGTGGGTTTGACAGACAGGTGCACACTCAACACCTGCAGGGGGCAGTGTTCACCTGCAGGGGGCAGTGTTCACCTGCAGGGGGCAGTGTTCACCTGCAGTGCCCAGTGTTCACCTGCAGGGGGCAGTGTTCACCTGCAGGGGGCAGTGTCCACCTGCAGTGCCCAGTGTTCACCTGCAGAGGGCAGTGTTCACCTGCAGTGCCCAGTGTTCACCTGCAGGGGGCAGTGTCCACCTGCAGAGGGCAGTGTTCACCTGCAGTGTCCAGTGTTCACCTGCAGGGGGCAGTGTCCATCTGCAGGGGGCAGTGTTCACCTGCAGTGTCCAGTGTTCACCTGCAGTGTCCAGTGTTCACCTGCAGGGGGCAGTGTCCATCTGCAGGGGGCAGTGTTCACCTGCAGTGCCCAGTGTTCACCTGCAGGGGGCAGTGTTCACCTGCAGTGTCTAGTGTTCACCTGCAGTGTCAAGTGTTCACCTGTAGGGGGCAGTGTTCACCTGCAGTGTCCAGTGTTCACCTGCAGGGGGCAGTGTTCACCTGCAGTGTCCATTGTTCACCTGCAGGGGGCAGTGTTAATAATAATTCCTTGCATTTATTATAGCCAGTGCTCAAAGCGCTTTACAGATACACATTACACATATATATATATTTTTTTTATACATACAATGGTCACTGTGGACAATACCCACAGGAGCAAGTTCGGGTGAAGTGCCTTGCCCAAGGACACACCGGCTTCACAGACACAGCAGCGGCGGGTTTCACCCCTTGATCTGATGATCATTGCACAGCGCACTGCGCCACACCGTCCTTCTTCACGCCTCGAAGTCATCGAGGCGCTTTCACCTGCAGGGGGCAGCAGGGGGGGGCTGCTGTTTGTTTCAGTATTATATATTATTATATGTCGAAGTGCCTTGCCCAAGGACACAACGGCCTGACGCAGTGGCGGCAGGAGCGGGTTTCGAACTGGAGTTCCCCAGCACCCCCCTTCATCTGATGATCAGATGCACAGTCCACTGTGCCGTCTCTCTTAATCAGACCAGGTTTTCCCCAGAAGGCTGTCCAGTTATTGACGAAGCCCACATTGTTTGCTGGGCACCACCAGGACAACCAGCGCTGACATGATGACATGCGGCTACTAGGGGTGTAACGGTTCACAAACATTTCGGTTCGCTACGTACCTCGGTTTTTTGGTCACGGTTCGGTTCGGTACGTTTTCGGCACAGCAGAATTTTTTTTAACAAAACAAAACATATATATATATTTTTTTTTATTATTATTAAACTGTGAATAATGTATTCACTCAAATAAATATAAAATATAATAAAATAAACATTAAGGTGCAGCTTTTCGATGAACTGAAATAATCTGTATTTGAACTGTAAAAACAAAACAAAAAACAATGATTTATCTGAAGATGTTCAGTCTGGCTTTAGAACACATCATAGCACAGAGACAGCTCTGGTTAAAGTCACAAATGATATTCTAATAGCCTCAGACAAGGGACTTGTCTCTATTCTTGTGTTGCTCGATCTCAGTGCTGCATTTGATACTATCGACCATGATATCCTATTGCAAAGACTAGAGCACTTGGTTGGCATACAGGGAACTGCTTTAGGCTGGTTTCAGGTCCTATCTATCTGAACGCTCTCAGTTTGTACGTGTTAACGATGAATCTTCCACGCAAACCAAAGTTAGCCATGGAGTGCCACAGGGCTCAGTGCTCGGACCTATTTTGTTCACATTATATATGCTTCCGTTAGGCAATATTATAAGGAATCATTCTGTAAACTTTCATTGTTATGCGGATGATACTCAACTATATTTATCAATCAAGCCTGATGAAATTAATCATCTAAATAAAATTCAAGCTGCCTTAAGGACTTAAAAACGTGGATGACCTTAAACTTTTTGATGTTAAACACGACCAAAACTGAAGTTATTGTACTTGGCCCGAAGAATCTACGAAACAAATGATCTAAAGATATACTAACTATGGATGGCATTAATTTGGCCTCCAGTGAGACTGTAAGGAATCTTGGTGTTATATTTGATCAGGATTTATCCTTTAACGCCCACATAAAATCAATCTCAAGGACCGCCTACTTCCATCTACGTAACATTGCAAAAATCAGGCATATCTTGCCTCAAAGCGATGCAGAGAAACTAGTCCATGCATTTGTTACTTCTAGGCTGGATTATTGTAACTCTTTATTATCAGGGAGTACCAAGAAGTCAGTCAAGTGGCTTCAGCTGATTCAAAATGCTGCGGCTCGTGTACTAACCAGAGTTAGGAGAAGGGACCACATGACTCCTGTTCTGGCTGCCTTACACTGGCTCCCTATAGAACACAGGATAGAATTTAAAATTCTTCTTCTCGCCTACAAAGCCCTTAATGGGCAGGCGCCATCTTACCTTAAAGAACTCATTATACCCTGCTGGCCTACTAGGGCATTGCGTTCCAAGAATGCAGGGTTGTTGGTTGTTCCTAGAGTCTCTGAAAGTACAATGGGAGCCAGAGCCTTTTCTTATCAAGCTCCACATTTGTGGAATCAGCTTCCAGTTTGTGTTCGGGCGGCAGACACCCTATCCGTTTTTAAGAGTGCGCTTAAGACCTTCCTTTTTGATAAAGCTTATAGTTAGGGCTGATTAGATTCAGCCCCTAGTTTTGCTGATATAGGCTTAGTTTGTCTGGGGGACATCTTGCTTCTTCCTTCTCTCTGTCTGTCCCTGTGTCCTCTCATGGGGACATCTTACTTCTTCCTTCTCTCTGTCTGTACCTGTGTCCTCTCATGGGGACATCTCACTTCTTCCTTCTCTCTGTCTGTACCTGTGTCCTCTCATGGGGACATCTCACTTCTTCCTTCTCTCTGTCTGTACCTGTGTCCTCTCATGGGGACATCTCACTTCTTCCTTCTCTCTGTCTGTACCTGTGTCCTCTCATGGGGACATCTTCCTTCTTCCTTCTCTCTGTCTGTACCTGTGTCCTCTCATGGGGACATCTCACTTCTTCCTTCTCTCTGTCTGTACCTGTGTCCTCTCATGGGGACATCTTCCTTCTTCCTTCTCTCTGTCTGTACCTGTGTCCTCTCATGGGGACATCTCACTTCTTCCTTCTCTCTGTCTGTACCTGTGTCCTCTCATGGGGACATCTTCCTTCTTCCTTCTCTCTGTCTGTCCCTGTGTCCTCTCATGGGGACATCTCACTTCTTCCTTCTCTCTGTCTGTACCTGTGTCCTCTCATGGGGACATCTCACTTCTTCCTTCTCTCTGTCTGTACCTGTGTCCTCTCATGGGGACATCTCACTTCTTCCTTCTCTCTGTCTGTACCTGTGTCCTCTCATGGGGACATCTCACTTCTTCCTTCTCTCTGTCTGTACCTGTGTCCTCTCATGGGGACATCTCACTTCTTCCTTCTCTCTGTCTGTACCCTGTGTCCTCTCATGGGGACATCTCACTTCTTCCTTCTCTCTGTCTGTACCTGTGTCCTCTCATGGGGACATCTCACTTCTTCCTTCTCTCTGTCTGTACCTGTGTCCTCTCATGGGGACATCTCACTTCTTCCTTCTCTCTGTCTGTACCTGTGTCCTCTCATGGGGACATCTCACTTCTTCCTTCTCTCTGTCTGTACCTGTGTCCTCTCATGGGGACATCTCACTTCTTCCTTCTCTCTGTCTGTACCTGTGTCCTCTCATGGGGACATCTCACTTCTTCCTTCTCTCTGTCTGTACCTGTGTCCTCTCATGGGGACATCTCACTTCTTCCTTCTCTCTGTCTGTACCTGTGTCCTCTCATGGGGACATCTCACTTCTTCCTTCTCTCTGTCTGTACCTGTGTCCTCTCATGGGGACATCTCACTTCTTCCTTCTCTCTGTCTGTACCTGTGTCCTCTCATGGGGACATCTCACTTCTTCCTTCTCTCTGTCTGTACCTGTGTCCTCTCATGGGGACATCTCACTTCTTCCTTCTCTCTGTCTGTACCTGTGTCCTCTCATGGGGACATCTCACTTCTTCCTTCTCTCTGTCTGTACCTGTGTCCTCTCATGGGGACATCTCACTTCTTCCTTCTCTCTGTCTGTACCTGTGTCCTCTCATGGGGACATCTCACTTCTTCCTTCTCTCTGTCTGTACCTGTGTCCTCTCATGGGGACATCTCACTTCTTCCTTCTCTCTGTCTGTACCTGTGTCCTCTCATGGGGACATCTCACTTCTTCCTTCTCTCTGTCTGTACCTGTGTCCTCTCATGGGGACATCTCACTTCTTCCTTCTCTCTGTCTGTACCTGTGTCCTCTCATGGGGACATCTCACTTCTTCCTTCTCTCTGTCTGTACCTGTGTCCTCTCATGGGGACATCTCACTTCTTCCTTCTCTCTGTCTGTACCTGTGTCCTCTCATGGGGACATCTCACTTCTTCCTTCTCTCTGTCTGTACCTGTGTCCTCTCATGGGGACATCTCACTTCTTCCTTCTCTCTGTCTGTACCCTGTGTCCTCTCATGGGGACATCTCACTTCTTCCTTCTCTCTGTCTGTACCTGTGTCCTCTCATGGGGACATCTCACTTCTTCCTTCTCTCTGTCTGTACCTGTGTCCTCTCATGGGGACATCTCACTTCTTCCTTCTCTCTGTCTGTACCTGTGTCCTCTCATGGGGACATCTCACTTCTTCCTTCTCTCTGTCTGTACCTGTGTCCTCTCATGGGGACATCTCACTTCTTCCTTCTCTCTGTCTGTACCTGTGTCCTCTCATGGGGACATCTCACTTCTTCCTTCTCTCTGTCTGTACCTGTGTCCTCTCATGGGGACATCTCACTTCTTCCTTCTCTCTGTCTGTACCTGTGTCCTCTCATGGGGACATCTCACTTCTTCCTTCTCTCTGTCTGTACCTGTGTCCTCTCATGGGGACATCTCACTTCTTCCTTCTCTCTGTCTGTACCTGTGTCCTCTCATGGGGACATCTCACTTCTTCCTTCTCTCTGTCTGTACCTGTGTCCTCTCATGGGGACATCTCACTTCTTCCTTCTCTCTGTCTGTACCTGTGTCCTCTCATGGGGACATCTCACTTCTTCCTTCTCTCTGTCTGTACCTGTGTCCTCTCATGGGGACATCTCACTTCTTCCTTCTCTCTGTCTGTACCTGTGTCCTCTCATGGGGACATCTCACTTCTTCCTTCTCTCTGTCTGTACCTGTGTCCTCTCATGGGGACATCTCACTTCTTCCTTCTCTCTGTCTGTACCTGTGTCCTCTCATGGGGACATCTCACTTCTTCCTTCTCTCTGTCTGTACCTGTGTCCTCTCATGGGGACATCTCACTTCTTCCTTCTCTCTGTCTGTACCTGTGTCCTCTCATGGGGACATCTCACTTCTTCCTTCTCTCTGTCTGTACCTGTGTCCTCTCATGGGGACATCTCACTTCTTCCTTCTCTCTGTCTGTACCTGTGTCCTCTCATGGGGACATCTCACTTCTTCCTTCTCTCTGTCTGTACCTGTGTCCTCTCATGGGGACATCTCACTTCTTCCTTCTCTCTGTCTGTACCTGTGTCCTCTCATGGGGACATCTCACTTCTTCCTTCTCTCTGTCTGTACCTGTGTCCTCTCATGGGGACATCTCACTTCTTCCTTCTCTCTGTCTGTACCCTGTGTCCTCTCATGGGGACATCTCACTTCTTCCTTCTCTCTGTCTGTACCCTGTGTCCTCTCATGGGGACATCTCACTTCTTCCTTCTCTCTGTCTGTACCTGTGTCCTCTCATGGGGACATCTCACTTCTTCCTTCTCTCTGTCTGTACCTGTGTCCTCTCATGGGGACATCTCACTTCTTCCTTCTCTCTGTCTGTACCTGTGTCCTCTCATGGGGACATCTCACTTCTTCCTTCTCTCTGTCTGTACCTGTGTCCTCTCATGGGGACATCTCACTTCTTCCTTCTCTCTGTCTGTACCTGTGTCCTCTCATGGGGACATCTCACTTCTTCCTTCTCTCTGTCTGTACCTGTGTCCTCTCATGGGGACATCTCACTTCTTCCTTCTCTCTGTCTGTACCTGTGTCCTCTCATGGGGACATCTCACTTCTTCCTTCTCTCTGTCTGTACCTGTGTCCTCTCATGGGGACATCTCACTTCTTCCTTCTCTCTGTCTGTACCTGTGTCCTCTCATGGGGACATCTCACTTCTTCCTTCTCTCTGTCTGTACCTGTGTCCTCTCATGGGGACATCTCACTTCTTCCTTCTCTCTGTCTGTACCTGTGTCCTCTCATGGGGACATCTCACTTCTTCCTTCTCTCTGTCTGTACCTGTGTCCTCTCATGGGGACATCTCACTTCTTCCTTCTCTCTGTCTGTACCTGTGTCCTCTCATGGGGACATCTCACTTCTTCCTTCTCTCTGTCTGTACCTGTGTCCTCTCATGGGGACATCTCACTTCTTCCTTCTCTCTGTCTGTACCTGTGTCCTCTCATGGGGACATCTCACTTCTTCCTTCTCTCTGTCTGTACCTGTGTCCTCTCATGGGGACATCTCACTTCTTCCTTCTCTCTGTCTGTACCTGTGTCCTCTCATGGGGACATCTCACTTCTTCCTTCTCTCTGTCTGTACCTGTGTCCTCTCATGGGGACATCTCACTTCTTCCTTCTCTCTGTCTGTACCTGTGTCCTCTCATGGGGACATCTCACTTCTTCCTTCTCTCTGTCTGTACCTGTGTCCTCTCATGGGGACATCTCACTTCTTCCTTCTCTCTGTCTGTACCTGTGTCCTCTCATGGGGACATCTCACTTCTTCCTTCTCTCTGTCTGTACCTGTGTCCTCTCATGGGGACATCTCCTTCTTCCTTCTCTCTGTCTGTACCTGTGTCCTCTCATGGGGACATCTCACTTCTTCCTTCTCTCTGTCTGTACCTGTGTCCTCTCATGGGGACATCTCACTTCTTCCTTCTCTCTGTCTGTACCTGTGTCCTCTCATGGGGACATCTCACTTCTTCCTTCTCTCTGTCTGTACCTGTGTCCTCTCATGGGGACATCTCACTTCTTCCTTCTCTCTGTCTGTACCTGTGTCCTCTCATGGGGACATCTCACTTCTTCCTTCTCTCTGTCTGTACCTGTGTCCTCTCATGGGGACATCTCACTTCTTCCTTCTCTCTGTCTGTACCTGTGTCCTCTCATGGGGACATCTCACTTCTTCCTTCTCTCTGTCTGTACCTGTGTCCTCTCATGGGGACATCTCACTTCTTCCTTCTCTCTGTCTGTACCTGTGTCCTCTCATGGGGACATCTCACTTCTTCCTTCTCTCTGTCTGTACCTGTGTCCTCTCATGGGGACATCTCACTTCTTCCTTCTCTCTGTCTGTACCTGTGTCCTCTCATGGGGACATCTCACTTCTTCCTTCTCTCTGTCTGTACCTGTGTCCTCTCATGGGGACATCTCACTTCTTCCTTCTCTCTGTCTGTACCTGTGTCCTCTCATGGGGACATCTCACTTCTTCCTTCTCTCTGTCTGTACCTGTGTCCTCTCATGGGGACATCTCACTTCTTCCTTCTCTCTGTCTGTACCTGTGTCCTCTCATGGGGACATCTCACTTCTTCCTTCTCTCTGTCTGTACCTGTGTCCTCTCATGGGGACATCTCACTTCTTCCTTCTCTCTGTCTGTACCTGTGTCCTCTCATGGGGACATCTCACTTCTTCCTTCTCTCTGTCTGTACCTGTGTCCTCTCATGGGGACATCTCACTTCTTCCTTCTCTCTGTCTGTACCTGTGTCCTCTCATGGGGACATCTCACTTCTTCCTTCTCTCTGTCTGTACCTGTGTCCTCTCATGGGGACATCTCCTTCTTCCTTCTCTCTGTCTGTACCTGTGTCCTCTCATGGGGACATCTCACTTCTTCCTTCTCTCTGTCTGTACCTGTGTCCTCTCATGGGGACATCTCACTTCTTCCTTCTCTCTGTCTGTACCTGTGTCCTCTCATGGGGACATCTCACTTCTTCCTTCTCTCTGTCTGTACCTGTGTCCTCTCATGGGGACATCTCACTTCTTCCTTCTCTCTGTCTGTACCTGTGTCCTCTCATGGGGACATCTCACTTCTTCCTTCTCTCTGTCTGTACCTGTGTCCTCTCATGGGGACATCTCACTTCTTCCTTCTCTCTGTCTGTACCTGTGTCCTCTCATGGGGACATCTCACTTCTTCCTTCTCTCTGTCTGTACCTGTGTCCTCTCATGGGGACATCTCACTTCTTCCTTCTCTCTGTCTGTACCTGTGTCCTCTCATGGGGACATCTCACTTCTTCCTTCTCTCTGTCTGTACCTGTGTCCTCTCATGGGGACATCTCACTTCTTCCTTCTCTCTGTCTGTACCTGTGTCCTCTCATGGGGACATCTCACTTCTTCCTTCTCTCTGTCTGTACCTGTGTCCTCTCATGGGGACATCTCACTTCTTCCTTCTCTCTGTCTGTACCTGTGTCCTCTCATGGGGACATCTCACTTCTTCCTTCTCTCTGTCTGTACCCTGTGTCCTCTCATGGGGACATCTCACTTCTTCCTTCTCTCTGTCTGTACCCTGTGTCCTCTCATGGGGACATCTCACTTCTTCCTTCTCTCTGTCTGTACCTGTGTCCTCTCATGGGGACATCTCACTTCTTCCTTCTCTCTGTCTGTACCTGTGTCCTCTCATGGGGACATCTCACTTCTTCCTTCTCTCTGTCTGTACCTGTGTCCTCTCATGGGGACATCTCACTTCTTCCTTCTCTCTGTCTGTACCTGTGTCCTCTCATGGGGACATCTCACTTCTTCCTTCTCTCTGTCTGTACCTGTGTCCTCTCATGGGGACATCTCACTTCTTCCTTCTCTCTGTCTGTACCTGTGTCCTCTCATGGGGACATCTCACTTCTTCCTTCTCTCTGTCTGTACCTGTGTCCTCTCATGGGGACATCTCACTTCTTCCTTCTCTCTGTCTGTACCTGTGTCCTCTCATGGGGACATCTCACTTCTTCCTTCTCTCTGTCTGTACCTGTGTCCTCTCATGGGGACATCTCACTTCTTCCTTCTCTCTGTCTGTACCCTGTGTCCTCTCATGGGGACATCTCACTTCTTCCTTCTCTCTGTCTGTACCTGTGTCCTCTCATGGGGACATCTCACTTCTTCCTTCTCTCTGTCTGTACCTGTGTCCTCTCATGGGGACATCTCACTTCTTCCTTCTCTCTGTCTGTACCTGTGTCCTCTCATGGGGACATCTCACTTCTTCCTTCTCTCTGTCTGTACCTGTGTCCTCTCATGGGGACATCTCACTTCTTCCTTCTCTCTGTCTGTACCCTGTGTCCTCTCATGGGGACATCTCACTTCTTCCTTCTCTCTGTCTGTACCTGTGTCCTCTCATGGGGACATCTCACTTCTTCCTTCTCTCTGTCTGTACCTGTGTCCTCTCATGGGGACATCTCACTTCTTCCTTCTCTCTGTCTGTACCTGTGTCCTCTCATGGGGACATCTCACTTCTTCCTTCTCTCTGTCTGTACCTGTGTCCTCTCATGGGGACATCTCACTTCTTCCTTCTCTCTGTCTGTACCTGTGTCCTCTCATGGGGACATCTCACTTCTTCCTTCTCTCTGTCTGTACCTGTGTCCTCTCATGGGGACATCTCACTTCTTCCTTCTCTCTGTCTGTACCTGTGTCCTCTCATGGGGACATCTCACTTCTTCCTTCTCTCTGTCTGTACCTGTGTCCTCTCATGGGGACATCTCACTTCTTCCTTCTCTCTGTCTGTACCTGTGTCCTCTCATGGGGACATCTCACTTCTTCCTTCTCTCTGTCTGTACCTGTGTCCTCTCATGGGGACATCTCACTTCTTCCTTCTCTCTGTCTGTACCTGTGTCCTCTCATGGGGACATCTCACTTCTTCCTTCTCTCTGTCTGTACCTGTGTCCTCTCATGGGGACATCTCACTTCTTCCTTCTCTCTGTCTGTACCCTGTGTCCTCTCATGGGGACATCTCACTTCTTCCTTCTCTCTGTCTGTACCTGTGTCCTCTCATGGGGACATCTCACTTCTTCCTTCTCTCTGTCTGTACCTGTGTCCTCTCATGGGGACATCTCACTTCTTCCTTCTCTCTGTCTGTACCTGTGTCCTCTCATGGGGACATCTCACTTCTTCCTTCTCTCTGTCTGTACCTGTGTCCTCTCATGGGGACATCTCACTTCTTCCTTCTCTCTGTCTGTACCTGTGTCCTCTCATGGGGACATCTCACTTCTTCCTTCTCTCTGTCTGTACCTGTGTCCTCTCATGGGGACATCTCACTTCTTCCTTCTCTCTGTCTGTACCTGTGTCCTCTCATGGGGACATCTCACTTCTTCCTTCTCTCTGTCTGTACCTGTGTCCTCTCATGGGGACATCTCACTTCTTCCTTCTCTCTGTCTGTACCTGTGTCCTCTCATGGGGACATCTCACTTCTTCCTTCTCTCTGTCTGTACCTGTGTCCTCTCATGGGGACATCTCACTTCTTCCTTCTCTCTGTCTGTACCTGTGTCCTCTCATGGGGACATCTCACTTCTTCCTTCTCTCTGTCTGTACCTGTGTCCTCTCATGGGGACATCTCACTTCTTCCTTCTCTCTGTCTGTACCTGTGTCCTCTCATGGGGACATCTCACTTCTTCCTTCTCTCTGTCTGTACCTGTGTCCTCTCATGGGGACATCTCACTTCTTCCTTCTCTCTGTCTGTACCTGTGTCCTCTCATGGGGACATCTCACTTCTTCCTTCTCTCTGTCTGTACCTGTGTCCTCTCATGGGGACATCTCACTTCTTCCTTCTCTCTGTCTGTACCTGTGTCCTCTCATGGGGACATCTCACTTCTTCCTTCTCTCTGTCTGTACCTGTGTCCTCTCATGGGGACATCTCACTTCTTCCTTCTCTCTGTCTGTACCTGTGTCCTCTCATGGGGACATCTCACTTCTTCCTTCTCTCTGTCTGTACCTGTGTCCTCTCATGGGGACATCTCACTTCTTCCTTCTCTCTGTCTGTACCTGTGTCCTCTCATGGGGACATCTCACTTCTTCCTTCTCTCTGTCTGTACCTGTGTCCTCTCATGGGGACATCTCACTTCTTCCTTCTCTCTGTCTGTACCTGTGTCCTCTCATGGGGACATCTCACTTCTTCCTTCTCTCTGTCTGTACCTGTGTCCTCTCATGGGGACATCTCACTTCTTCCTTCTCTCTGTCTGTACCCTGTGTCCTCTCATGGGGACATCTCACTTCTTCCTTCTCTCTGTCTGTACCCTGTGTCCTCTCATGGGGACATCTCACTTCTTCCTTCTCTCTGTCTGTACCTGTGTCCTCTCATGGGGACATCTCACTTCTTCCTTCTCTCTGTCTGTACCCTGTGTCCTCTCATGGGGACATCTCACTTCTTCCTTCTCTCTGTCTGTACCTGTGTCCTCTCATGGGGACATCTCACTTCTTCCTTCTCTCTGTCTGTACCTGTGTCCTCTCATGGGGACATCTCACTTCTTCCTTCTCTCTGTCTGTCCCTGTGTCCTCTCATGGGGACATCTCACTTCTTCCTTCTCTCTGTCTGTACCTGTGTCCTCTCATGGGGACATCTCACTTCTTCCTTCTCTCTGTCTGTACCCTGTGTCCTCTCATGGGGACATCTCACTTCTTCCTTCTCTCTGTCTGTACCTGTGTCCTCTCATGGGGACATCTCACTTCTTCCTTCTCTCTGTCTGTACCTGTGTCCTCTCATGGGGACATCTCACTTCTTCCTTCTCTCTGTCTGTACCTGTGTCCTCTCATGGGGACATCTCACTTCTTCCTTCTCTCTGTCTGTCCCTGTGTCCTCTCATGGGGACATCTCACTTCTTCCTTCTCTCTGTCTGTACCTGTGTCCTCTCATGGGGACATCTCACTTCTTCCTTCTCTCTGTCTGTACCTGTGTCCTCTCATGGGGACATCTCACTTCTTCCTTCTCTCTGTCTGTACCTGTGTCCTCTCATGGGGACATCTCACTTCTTCCTTCTCTCTGTCTGTACCCTGTGTCCTCTCATGGGGACATCTCACTTCTTCCTTCTCTCTGTCTGTACCTGTGTCCTCTCATGGGGACATCTCACTTCTTCCTTCTCTCTGTCTGTACCTGTGTCCTCTCATGGGGACATCTCACTTCTTCCTTCTCTCTGTCTGTACCTGTGTCCTCTCATGGGGACATCTCACTTCTTCCTTCTCTCTGTCTGTACCTGTGTCCTCTCATGGGGACATCTCACTTCTTCCTTCTCTCTGTCTGTACCTGTGTCCTCTCATGGGGACATCTCACTTCTTCCTTCTCTCTGTCTGTACCTGTGTCCTCTCATGGGGACATCTCACTTCTTCCTTCTCTCTGTCTGTCCCTGTGTCCTCTCATGGGGACATCTCACTTCTTCCTTCTCTCTGTCTGTACCCTGTGTCCTCTCATGGGGACATCTCACTTCTTCCTTCTCTCTGTCTGTCCCTGTGTCCTCTCATGGGGACATCTCACTTCTTCCTTCTCTCTGTCTGTACCTGTGTCCTCTCATGGGGACATCTCACTTCTTCCTTCTCTCTGTCTGTACCTGTGTCCTCTCATGGGGACATCTCACTTCTTCCTTCTCTCTGTCTGTACCTGTGTCCCTCTCATGGGGACATCTCACTTCTTCCTTCTCTCTGTCTGTACCTGTGTCCTCTCATGGGGACATCTCACTTCTTCCTTCTCTCTGTCTGTACCCTGTGTCCTCTCATGGGGACATCTCACTTCTTCCTTCTCTCTGTCTGTACCTGTGTCCTCTCATGGGGACATCTCACTTCTTCCTTCTCTCTGTCTGTCCCTGTGTCCTCTCATGGGGACATCTCACTTCTTCCTTCTCTCTGTCTGTACCTGTGTCCTCTCATGGGGACATCTCACTTCTTCCTTCTCTCTGTCTGTACCCTGTGTCCTCTCATGGGGACATCTCACTTCTTCCTTCTCTCTGTCTGTCCCGTGTCCTCTCATGGGGACATCTCACTTCTTTCCTTCTCTCTGTCTGTACCTGTGTCCTCTCATGGGGACATCTCACTTCTTCCTTCTCTCTGTCTGTCCTGTGTCCTCTCATGGGGACATCTCACTTCTTCCTTCTCTCTGGCTGTCCCTGTGCCTCTCATGGGACATCTCACGTCTGCCTTCCTCTGTCTGTCTGTGGTCCGCGCATGGGGACTCTCACTTCTTCCGTCCCGCTGTTTGAACCTGTGTCCTTTCATGGGGACATTCCGCTTCTTTTCCTTCCTCGCCTGGCTGTCCCTGTGTCCTCTCATGACATCTTCCTTCTTCCTTCGCTCTGTCTGTCCTGTGTCCTCGTCATGGGGACATCTCACGTCGTCCTCTCTCTGTCTGTACCTGTGTCCTCCATGGGACTTCTCACTCTTTCCTAGCTCGCTGGCTGTCCCTGTCCTCTCTGGTTCCGAGAACCCTGCTTCCCTCCCCACTTGTCTCTCTTGTTGGTGTCTCTATACGCCTGGGATCCGGAGGCATGATGATCCTGCGTCTTGTGTCCTGAGTCCCGCGTCGTGGCTGTTGGTCCTGAGACAGAGGGTCTGAGGACAGAGGTCTGAGGACAGTGGGTCTGAGACAGAGGGTTTGTGGTCAGAGGGTCCTGCGGACAGAGGTCTGAGGACAGAGGGGTTGTGGACACAGAGGTCCTGAGGACAGAGGCTCTGAGACAGGCGGGTTTGAGACAGAGTTCTGAGGGACACAGAGGAAGGACTCTAGAGAGTGGAGGAGAGTCCTCTGCAGTCAGACATGATGCTGCTAGTTCAGCTCAGTGAGGACGGACTCTGAGTGGGGCGAGTCCTCTGCAGCCAGTCGAGCGCTATCTTCAGCTCAGTAGGCAGGACTCAGAGAGTGGAGGAGAGTCTCTGCAGCAGACTGATGCGCTAGCTTCAGCTCAGTGAGGAAGTGACTCTGAGAGGTGTGAGGAAGAGTCCTCCTGCAGCCAGACTAGGCTGCTACTGCAGCTCTGTGAGGAAGGACTCTGAGGGTGGAGGAGAGTCCTCTGCGTCCCCAGACTGATGCAGCTACTTCACTCAGTGAGGAAGACTCTGAGAGGTGGAGGAGAGTCCTCGGCAGCCAGACTGAGGCTGCTAGCTGTCAGCTCAGTGAGGAAGGACTCTGAGAGGTGGAGGAGAGGATCCTCTGCATGCCTGACTGAGGCTGCTACGCAGCTCTCAGGGAGGACGGACTCTGAGGGGTGGAGATGGAGTCCTCTGCAGCCAGACGGAGGCTGCGAGCTTCAGCGCACGTGAGGAAGGACTCTGAGGGGTGGAGAGCGAGTCCTCTGCAGCCAGACTGAGCTGCTAGCTCTGCAGCTCAGTGAGGAAGACTTCTGAGAGGTGGAGGAGAGGTCCTCTGCAGCCAGACTGAGGCTGCTAGCTTCAGATCAGTGAGGAAGACTCTGAAGGTGGAGGAGAGTCCTCTGCAACCAGAACTGAGGCTGCTAGCTTCAGCTCAGTGAGGAAGGACTCTGATAGGAGGAGGAGAGTCCTCTGCACCAGACTGAGGGCTGCTAGCTTCAGCTCAGTGAGGA
>CM070481.1:41847510-41852510 GCA_036324585.1 Champsocephalus esox
CCCCCCCACCACCCAAACCAAAAACCCACACACCACACCACTACACACACACACAATCAAAACACACACACCAAAAACCCCAACACACCCTCTCTCCCCTCATCTCACCTCCACACACCATCATCATACCTCTCCTACCCCACAACAAACTAACTTTAATATACATTTCCATTCTTCCACTGTTAGCTAAAATATCTATGTTTCTGAAAGATTTTCAACTTAGACCTCTCCCCCCCAATACACCCCACTTTAATATTTATCCTTCTATTACACACCCGGGGGGCAAGGTTGGAAACAGGGTGTGAGCGTCTGGAGCAGGTATGGGACAGGTGCAGGTCTGGAGCAGGTTGCGCAGGTGCTGGCGTGCGGCAGGTTGGGACCAGGTGCAGGTCTGGAGGCAGGTTGGGACCAGGTGCAGGTCTGGAGCCAGGTTGGGACCAGGTGCAGGTCTGGAGGGGGGGGGGCAGGTTGGGACCAGGTGCAGGTCTGGAGCAGGTTGGGACCAGGTGCAGGTCTGGAGCAGGTTGGGACCAGGTGCAGGTCTGGAGGGGGGGGGGCAGGTTGGGACCAGGTGCAGGTCTGGAGCAGGTGGGACCAGGTGCAGGTCTGGAGCAGGTTGGGACCAGGTGCAGGTCTGGAGGGGGGGGTCCCAGAGCAGAAACAGCAGCCCTCACATCTCGAATAGGATCCCTCTCATGCGCCAGCGGACGTTGTACACGGATCAGGGACGCTTCTGTATTATCTAACTCAGGGGTCGCCAACCCGCGGCTCTTCAGTTCATATCGAATTGTGTGAGTTTGGGGGAGAGACACTGACTCCTGACTCGTGTCGCACGGTTGTACCGATACTTGAAAGGTACCGCGATACCCTGCCGTTAAAAACGTTACGATTCCTCCGTTTCATTAGTATCGGTACTTTAAGAATGACGGGGAAAGTACTCCGGTAAGAAAGCGCCGTTTTGATAAGAGCCGTGTGTGTTCAGCGCTTTGCTTCCACTCCCTGCACTGCAGCCGTGCCTCCCTCTCTAGCACGCTCCAAGTCCCTCCCCTCTCGTGCACGCTCCAAGTCCCTCCCCTCTCGTGCACGCTCCAAGTCCCTCCCCTCTCTAGCACGCTCTAAGTCCCTCCCCTCTCTAGCACGCTCCAAGTCCCTCCCCTCTCAAGTGCACGCTCCAAGTCCCTCCCCTCTCTAGCACGCTCTAAGTCCCTCCCCTCTCTCGTGCACGCTCCAAGTCCCTCCCCTCTCTCGTGCACGCTCCAAGTCCCTCCCCTCTCTCGTGCACGCTCAAGTCCCTCCCCTCTCTCGTGCACGCTCTAAGTCCCTCCCCTCTCTCAGTAGCACGCTCAAGTCCCTCCTCTCTCCTCTCTCGTGCACGCTCCAAGTCCCTCCCCTCTCTCGTGCACGCTCAAGTGCCTCCCCTCTCTCGTGCACGCTCCAAGTCCCTCCCCTCTCTCGTGCACGCTCAAGTGCCTCCCCTCTCTCGTGCACGCTCTAGTCCCTCCCCTCTCTCGTGCACGCTCAAGTGCCTCCCCTCTCTCGTGCACGCTCAGTGCCTCCCCTCTCTCGTGCACGCTCCAAGTCCCTCCCCTCTCTCGTGCACGCTCAAGTCCCTCCCCTCTCTCGTGCACGCTCCAAGTCCCTCCCCTCTCTCGTGCACGCTCAAGTCCCTCCCCTCTCTCGTGCACGCTCCAAGTCCCTCCCCTCTCTCGTGCACGCTCAAGTCTCCTCTCCTCTCTCGTGCACGCTCAAGTCTCTCTCCTCTCTCGTGCACGCTCAAGTGCCTCCCCTCTCTCGTGCACGCTCAAGTGCCTCCCCTCTCTCTCGTGCACGCTCAAGTGCCTCCCCTCTCTCGTGCACGCGCTAGCTGCCAGAGCATCTGAGAAAACGAGAAGCATGGCTGCGAGTGGGAGCGCAGCTGCCGCTGCGCCTCGGCTTGTTGACAGAAAAGAATCCAGAAGCTACATTGTGCTGTATTTCAGCGATATCTCTGACGGCGAGGGCCAGCCTGCGGACACACGCGGCCCGTCTGTCAGACATGTTTTCATTTGATTTAATACGTATTATTGTCATCTATTTTATTTATTGTTCTCATTGTTTAGAAGTGTTCTGGTTCTGGTGTGCAATAAAGCACAATAATTACGTTTTAGACTGTTTCCCTTTTTTAAGAAAAGTATCGAAAAAGAATCGGAATCACAATTCTTGACTTGGTATCGAAACCAAAATGTTGGTACCGTGACAACACTCCTCCTGACAGTTAACCTGATATTTAGCAGGTCTGTTAAGTATTAACGTATAATCTGGCCGGTCAAAGTTGTTTGGGCTCGGATCAAATCGCTCCGTTACTTTCGTCCCGTGTTACTTCGGTCCCGGCTCGCGGTGTGTGTGTGTGTGTGTGTGTCAGGTGTCAGTATGAGAGGATGACAGCACGTCTAATTTTGATGTGGCCCAAGAGCCAATCACAATAATACCTGCGATGCAGTGAACCAATCACCTTTGAGGGGGGGGAACCTATCGTTGATTAAACACTATCCAGTGTTTCCCCTACCATTGTCTTGGCGGGGCGCTGCGCCCCGCCACACGCAGGAGCCCCGCCAACGGAGCCCCGCCAACGGAGCCCCGCGCCGTCCCCTGAAATTCAAGGTGTTTAAAAAATATATATCATTTTTTTTTATAGCACCAAATTGCAAATAACGCTTTCATCTGAAGTTGTGAGTTTAGTGTTTTGGACCCTAAGATGCACTGATGCACTGATCAATAACAATAATCCACAGCTCCTCTCTGCTCCAGAGGATTTAAAACATATATATCCCAATGCCACACAAACGCATCAGTGACGGTGTGTTTGATGAGGCTCTTAACCTCTGGCTGGTTGGCCCTCCCTGATCTAACCGAACTAATGAAGATCATTTCAAATCAATTCAATGTAATTACTGCTTCATTTTATTTTACTATATTTTTCCTTATTTTGTAATGTTATTATAGTTTTCTTTAAAACAGTTT
The DNA here is from genome assembly GCA_036324585.1 of Champsocephalus esox. NCBI lineage: Eukaryota > Metazoa > Chordata > Actinopteri > Perciformes > Channichthyidae > Champsocephalus > Champsocephalus esox. The sequence continues at coordinate 41,850,511 of CM070481.1, forward strand.
GTCTTATTGCACACCCAGTCAAACTCCCGGTACGTCACTGTGAACCCACCTGGAGGGACACCTGAGGCTGGGCATTGTGCTACACACTCCTATCAGCAGGGGGCGGTAATGCTCCTGTAAACGCTGCCACCCCGCCATTGAACCGTAACAAGAAGAAGCAGTAGCAGACGAGGAAGAAGAGGAAGAAGAGGAGGAAGAGGAGGAAGAAGAGGAGGACCAGGTGAGCTACGGGCCGCGGGGAGTTCTCCAGAACCTGCCCTCTCCTCTGTGTGTCCTCGCGGGGTTCAGGGGAGAGGACAGGAGAAATCAAAATGGAGTTGTTTTGCTCTTTATGAACGGGACAACGGAGAAACATATTCTGCATGAGGTTGAAACTGAAATGTATCACGTATTAATCCGTAATATGTTAAAATGAAATATAAATGTATTTATGATAAACGTGTTCGTCCTTAATCACCGGGTATATATTCAAACATGCTGTATTACTCACATTGCCATTAGGAGCACAGGTCCTGGTGCAACACCCTTTCCACAGGATTAGAATAGGGTTACAATAATAATACAGTAATTATGACTTTATTAGCAAAGCATAGAACTACTAACAAAGCACTTATATACTAACAAAGCTCTTATATACTAACAAAGCTCTTATATACTAACAAAGCACTTATATACTAACAAAGCACTTATATACTAACAAAGCTCTTATATACTAACAAAGCACTTATATACTAACAAAGCACTTATATACTAACAAAGCTCTTATATACTAACAAAGCACTTATATACTAACAAAGCACTTATATACTAACAAAGCTCTTATATACTAACAAAGCACTTATATACTAACAAAGCTCTTATATACTAACAAAGCACTTATATACTAACAAGCTCTTATATACTAACAAAGCACTTATATACTAACAAAGGACTGGCTCCTCTAAAGCCAGCTGAGCAGCACTTGAAATACTTGGCTCGATGAAACCTGATGTACTTTATGATTCTGTTTATATCTTGTTGGTCGAACGCACTTAGTGTAAGTCGCTCTGGATAAAAGCCTTAGCTAAATGTGATGTTTATTGAAGACAGTCATAAACGTTTGAACTACTTTCAGCAGAATAACTTCCAAAGTACAGATGGTGTTTTGACCATCAGAAGATAGAAAGGTTTCTACGGATCATAGTTCCCGCGTTGAGGTCTATGTATAGATGTACATTGGCTTCTCACAGCCTCTCTGTAGAGTCTGTGTGTTTGGCTTGTTGGAGCTCCGCCCCCCCCCCTGGAGCCCCCTCTGTTCTGATTGGTCCACCCCCGTTACAGCGGAACATCAGTGATCACGTGTTACCATGGCGTTAGTTAGCAACCAGGAAATGACCCCAGTGATGACAAACAGATGAGCATGCTGCCTGGGGTCTGGGGGCCGTGCTGGGGGGACGTTGGGGGGCTCGCCGCTCCGCCCTGTGAGGCTCGAGGAGCGGACAGTGTGAGCTGGTTCACTGGTGCCAGGCTGCGGGTGTGTGGGTTAGGGTTAGGGTACGGGTCAGAAGCTACAGAACACCAGGGGACGGGTCAGAAGCTACAGAACACCAGGGGACGGGTCAGAAGCTACAGAACACCAGGGGACGGGTCAGAAGCTACAGAACACCAGGGGACGGGTCAGAAGCTACAGAACACCAGGGGACGGGTCAGAAGCTACAGAACACCAGGGGACGGGTCAGAAGCTACAGAACACCAGGGGACGGGTCAGAAGCTACAGAACACCAGGGGACGGGTCAGAAGCTACAGAACACCAGGGGACGGGTCAGAAGCTACAGAACACCAGGGGACGGGTCAGAAGCTACAGAACACCAGGGGACGGGTCAGAAGCTCCAGAACACCAGGGGACGGGTCAGAAGCTACAGAACACCAGGGGACGGGTCAGAAGCTACAGAACACCAGGGGACGGGTCAGAAGCTACAGAACACCAGGGGACGGGTCAGAAGCTACAGAACACCAGGGGA
>CM070481.1:41857510-41912510 GCA_036324585.1 Champsocephalus esox
ACACTGAGTCCAGTCAGCATCAGAACCCGGATCAGAGCACACTGAGTCCAGTCAGCATCAGTACCCGGATCAGAGCACACTGAGTCCAGTCAGCATCAGAACCCGGATCAGAGCACACTGAGTCCAGTCAGCATCAGAACCTGGATCAGAGCACACTGAGTCCAGTCAGCATCAGAACCCGGATCAGAGCACACTGAGTCCAGTCAGCATCAGAACCCGGATCAGAGCACACTGAGTCCAGTCAGCTTCAGTACCCGGATCAGAGCACACTGAGTCCAGTCAGCATCAGTACCCGGATCAGAGTACACTGAGTCCAGTCAGCATCAGTACCCGGATCAGAGTACACTGAGTCCAGTCAGCATCAGTACCCGGATCAGAGTACACTAAGTCCAGTCAGCATCAGTACCCGGATCAGAGTACACTGAGTCCAGTCAGCATCAGTACCCGATCAGAGTACACTAAGTCCAGTCAGCATCAGTACCCGGATCAGAGTACACTAAGTCCAGTCAGCATCAGAACCTGGATCAGAGCACACTGAGTCCAGTCAGCATCAGAACCCGGATCAGAGCACACTGAGTCCAGTCAGCATCAGTACCCGGATCAGAGCACACTGAGTCCAGTCAGCATCAGAACCCGGATCAGAGCACACTGAGTCCAGTCAGCATCAGTACCCGGATCAGAGTACACTGAGTCCAGTCAGCATCAGAACCCGGATCAGAGTACACTAAGTCCAGTCAGCATCAGTACCCGGATCAGAGTACACTAAGTCCAGTCAGCATCAGAACCTGGATCAGAGCACACTGAGTCCAGTCAGCATCAGAACCTGGATCAGAGCACACTGAGTCCAGTCAGCATCAGAACCCGGATCAGAGCACACTGAGTCCAGTCAGCATCAGTACCCGGATCAGAGCACACTGAGTCCAGTCAGCATCAGAACCCGGATCAGAGCACACTGAGTCCAGTCAGCATCAGTACCCGGATCAGAGTACACTGAGTCCAGTCAGCATCAGAACCCGGATCAGAGTACACTGAGTCCAGTCAGCATCAGTACCCGGATCAGAGTACACTAAGTCCAGTCAGCATCAGTACCCGGATCAGAGTACACTAAGTCCAGTCAGCATCAGTACCCGGATCAGAGTACACTAAGTCCAGTCAGCATCAGAACCCGGATCAGAGTACACTAAGTCCAGTCAGCATCAGTACCCGGATCAGAGTACACTAAGTCCAGTCAGCATCAGTACCCGGATCAGAGTACACTAAGTCCAGTCAGCATCAGTACCCGGATCAGAGCACACTGAGTCCAGTTAGCATCAGTACCCGGATCAGAGTACACTAAGTCCAGTCAGCATCAGTACCCGGATCAGAGTACACTAAGTCCAGTCAGCATCAGTACCCGGATCAGAGTACACTGAGTCCAGTCAGCATCAGTACCCGGATCAGAGCACACTAAGTCCAGTCAGCATCAGTACCCGGATCAGAGCACACTAAGTCCAGTCAGCATCAGTACCCGGATCAGAGTACACTAAGTCCAGTCAGCATCAGTACCCGGATCAGAGTACACTAAGTCCAGTCAGCATCAGTACCCGGATCAGAGCACACTAAGTCCAGTCAGCATCAGTACCCGGATCAGAGTACACTGAGTCCAGTCAGCATCAGTACCCGGATCAGAGTACACTAAGTCCAGTCAGCATCAGGACCCGGATCAGAGTACACTGAGTCCAGTCAGCATCAGAACCCGGATCAGAGTACACTAAGTCCAGTCAGCATCAGGACCCGGATCAGAGCACACTAAGTCCAGTCAGCATCAGTACCCGGATCAGAGTACACTGAGTCCAGTCAGCATCAGTACCCGGATCAGAGTACACTAAGTCCAGTCAGCATCAGTACCCGGATCAGAGTACACTAAGTCCAGTCAGCATCAGAACCCGGATCAGAGTACACTGAGTCCAGTCCGCGGCACATCACTTCATGATGTACCACATGTCTCTGATCCGAGTCCCTGAGCGTGTCTGGCCGTGCAGCACTCTCAGCGCCACAGACTGGAGGAAGCGTTACCTTAGCAACACGTTGAGTTGAGGACACTCTGGGTCAGAGGTGATGAGAGTCAGGCGGTGTGTGAGACGGCCGTGACATCGTGAACCTGCTGATGGACGCATTCATTTCATTTCAAACCTTTCTTTGTCAGATGAATCCCATCGAGGTCATTGCTCTCTCTTCAGGAGGCCTGCTCCAGCAGTTCCTCATGAGACAGGACACAGCATCATGTACATCCTGATCCTGAACCTCACTTCTTCTCCTGTTCTCCCAGTCAGGGCGGACTCCTGGCTTTCCTCTGTTATTGTGATTGTAGTATTTATTACATGTCCAGCACTTTAAATGTGCTTTGTATACGTGTGCATACTGCACCTCCATGTGTCCTGCAGGTGGAGGTTGGGGTGGTGTTCAGCTGTCTGGAGGATAAGATGTACACGGCCAGGAGGGGGGGGGGCGCCTTCTGCAACGGACAGAGGCTGCAGGTCTCCAGCCAGGAAGGTCTCATCAGATACTGCATATACACTATATATATACACTCATATAGTGCAGTGCAACAGTGTGTGTGTGTGTGTGTGTGTGTGTGTGCAGATATCCAGCAGGCGATGGTCTGCACAGAGTTCGGCTCCAGCAGAGACCCTGAAGTCGTGGAGAAAATCTTCTGCAGCCTGAGAGCCGTGCTGAGCATCCCTACACACGGGTTAGTGTGTGTGTGTGTGTGTGTGTGTGTGTGTGTGTGTGTGTGTGTGTGTGTGTGTGTTGTTGGAGGCCAGTATTAGACCTCCTAATTGACAGAAGCTATTGAGTCTCAATTTCCAAAACCACATACATTTTGTATATACTGTGAGTATCGAGCAACGTGACATAATGCATTTTCATTGTGAGTTATACACGTGTGTGTGTGTGTGTGTGTGTGTGTGTGGTGTGTGTGTGTGTAGAGTGCGTGGAGCAGGAACTGCAGCGATCAACATGTGTCTGGTGGCCTCTGGATGTGTGGAGGCGTATTATGAGATTGGGATCCACGTGTGGGACATCGCTGCGGGGGCTCTGCTGGTGACCGAGGCGGGGGGCGTGCTGATGGACGTGCAGGGTGAGGAGCTTCGCTAACACACAGATGCTAAGCTAACAGATGCTAAGCTAACAGATGCTATGTGTGCAGGCGGGCCGGTGGACCTGATGTCTCGCCGGGTGCTAGCGGCTAACAGCCCGGCGCTAGCTGAGCGGCTGCTGCAGGAGATCCACAGCTTCTGTCCAATCAGAGACGACGCTGCGCCCTCACTCTGAACACGTGCATTCTGGGTAAAACAGCATGAGGTGCATGGTCTGTTTGTAACGTTTGTGAATAATAAAGTTCATGATTAAAACAAAAACTGGACAACTTCTGTGACTGGGAAGGGAAGGGTTAAAACAGTCAGACGGGCCTTTATACATAGATATAGTAATTAATGAACATAAACATTTGTTCCATTCAAGATTTATTTCATATATATATATACAGTAACAACTGCAAAAGACTATCTGGGTTAGCACATGCTAACTGCTGCTAACGCTGAGAGAGACGGGACACTCAAATACTAAAGTTACATCAGCTCGTTAACAACATGTTACCATCAGCTCGTTAACATCTGCTCGTTAACATCAGGTCGAGCTCGTTAACATCTGCTCGTTAACAACATGTTCCATCAGCTCGTTAACATCTGCTCGTTAACATCTGCTCGTTAACAACATGTTACCATCAGCTCGTTAACATCTGCTCGTTTACATCTGCTCGTTAACAACATGTTAACATCTGCTCGTTAACATCTGCTCGTTAACATCAGTCGAGCTCGTTAACATCAGCTCGTTAACAACATGTTACCATCTGCTCGTTAACATCTGCTCGTTAACATCAGTCGAGCTCGTTAACAACATGTTACCATCAGCTCGTTAACATCTGCTCGTTAACATCAGCTCGTTAACAACATGTTAACATCTGCTCGTTAACATCATGTTACCATCAGCTCGTTAACATCATGTTACCATCAGCTCGTTAACATCAGGTCGAGCTCGTTAACATCTGCTCGTTAACAACATGTTAACATCTGCTCGTTAACAACATGTTAACATCTGCTCGTTAACATCATGTTACCATCAGCTCGTTAACATCAGGTCGAGCTCGTTAACATCTGCTCGTTAACAACATGTTAACATCTGCTCGTTAACAACATGTTAACATCTGCTCGTTAACATCATGTTACATCAGCTCGTTAACATCAGGTCGAGCTCGTTAACATCTGCTCGTTAACAACATGTTACCATCTGCTCGTTAACAACATCGTTAACATCTGCTCGTTAACATCATGTTACCATCAGCTCGTTAACATCAGGTCGAGCTCGTTAACATCTGCTCGTTACACATGTTACCATCAGCTCGTTAACATCAGTCCAAGAAACCGAGAGAGAAGACCATCGGCTGCTCGCTCCGTCTTCCTCCCTTTTCATTCGTCCTCTCACTGAAAACATGGAGCCAATCAGACACCACCGTCTTAATTGGTGACGATGACATCACTAACGGAAGCAGGAAGGAGACAAAATGCTGCCGTCTGATTGGTCGTGTCGGTGAGGAGGCGGAGATACAGCAGCGGTCAGATATGCTTCCTGAGAGGAAAGCTATTGGTCAGAGTCTGCAGAAAGAGACAGAATCACGTGCTGTGATTGGCTGAAGGGATGATGACACATCACAACTTGCAGTTGATTCGGTAATGATTTAACGAGGTGTTGTGAGTGAGTGTGTGTTCAGTGTGTGTGTGTTACTGACCGCGCGGAGGCGTTCTGTGTACTCTGGCTCCGCCTCCTCAGCTCTCCTGGTCGGCACAGCAACACCCCAGCGCTGAAGCTCTGCCCCCATCTCCGCCACGCTGAAGAGCACTGCGGGGTCGCCATGGCAACGGTTGATCAGCTGCACCAGGCACTCCTTAAAGTGAGACCTGAGGGTCGTTAAGCATCATCATCATCATCATCATCATCATCATCATCATCATCTCATCATCATCACTAACCCTTACCATCATTAACACAGTAATACGAATATATTATATAATATCAGGTGTAATGAGGGGGGGCTCACTCGCAGTATCCTCTGTACTGGGGGGGGGCGGCTCGTCCACACGCCTCTTCTCTCTCCTCCCTCATCTCCATCACTGGACACACACCTGAACACAGCATCATACACACACCTGAACACAGCATCATACACACACCTGAACTCAGCATCATACACACACCTGAACTCAGCATCATACACACACCTGAACACAGCATCAGACACACACCTGAACTCAGCATCATACACACACCTGAACTCAGCATCATACACACACCTGAACTCAGCATCATACACACACCTGAACACAGCATCATACACACACCTGAACTCAGCATCATACACACACCTGAACTCAGCATCATACACACACCTGAACACAGCATCAGACACACACCTGGACTCAGCATCATACACACACCTGAACTCAGCATCATACACACACCTGAACACAGCATCATACACACACCTGAACACAGCATCATACACACACCTGAACACAGCATCATACACACACCTGAACACAGCATCATACACACACCTGAACACAGCAGAAGGGTCCAGGTGACCCGATGCTTTTGTCACTACATCTACAGGTGGAGCCTCACCTGTGTGTGAGTCAGGTGATCTGAGGGGGGCGGAGTCACAGTCGGAGGGAGACACTCTGTAAAACTAAGACACAGAGACACCTGAACACACCTTCATTACTTCAGGTTAATGTGTGTTGCAGCATCTGATATTTAAGAAGTGCGTTACATTTGAAATGGCAGAAAGTCCAGATCTGAAAAGAGGTCCTTTGAGTTTCTCTGGTAATTATCAACAGCAGCAGTTCAGGGAATACTGTTCAAACAATACTGTGTGTGTTTGATCCTTTCAGAAAGGCGAGGACTCAAATGGCTCGAGACAAGGGCTGGTTGGAGTAAACAGGGTGTTATTGCCCTGCGGGGGAGGTGGAGGCATGCAGGACAGGGGGCTGGGTGGGGGGAGATCTCTAGCAGGCCATGTTTCAGGGAAGTCTACATCTCTTGAATAGTACATGTGTGGGTTGAATTACTTTGTATTCTGTGTAACCAGAAGTTGGAGATATGAGAGATGAAATCTTGTGTTATCTTAAATATCCTTTAAGACACATCTGAGGTCTCTGGAATGTGGGTGTGTGTGTGTGTGTGTGTGTGTGTGTGTGTGTGTGTGTGGTGTGTGTGTGTGTGTGTGTGTGTGTGTGTGTGTGGAGGCTGAGTAAACTCCACCCCTTCCTGTATCTATTGGTATGAAAGCCTATTCAGCTTTTTGTTCTCTCTCTCTTCTGGCGCCGCCGGACCGAAAGGTCGTGGCGGCCCGTGAACAGGGCCAGGAGGAGGCCTACTCCTGGCCCTGTTCACGGGCCAGGAGGAGGCCTACATCTTGGCCCTGTTCACGGGCCAGGAGGAGGCCTACATCTTGGCCCTGTTCACGGGCCAGGAGGAGGCCTACTCCTGGCCCGTGAACAGGGCCAGGAGGAGGCCTACATCTTGGCCCTGTTCACGGGCCAGGAGTAGGCCTACATCTTGGCCCTGTTCACGGGCCAGGAGTAGGCCTCCTCCTGGCCTGACGCAGATGATGTGATGTGGCTTTGTATGGTAATGTGTTGATTGTATTGTCATGTTACCATTAGAGTAGATTATTGTCTGACGGATACTTGTACGCTCTGGATTCCTTCCTGTGTGATGACCAGCTTGTTAGGGACGCGCGGAGATTTGGAAAGCGGACCAGTTGTCCCTACAAATTTCTAACAGTGTGTGTGTGTCTCTCTGTGTGTGTGTGTGTCTCTCTGTGTGTGTGTCTCTCTGTGTGTGTGTGTGTGTGTGTCTGTGTGTGTGTGTGTGTGTGTGTGTCTGTGTGTCTTTGTGTGTGTGAGTGAGTAAGTGAGTGAGTGAGTGTGTGTGTGTGTACCTGCAGCAGCAGCAGGAGGCGGGTCACTCTCCAGTCTCTCAGGTGATACAGACAGTCTCGGGGGTGATGGGCGTGCAGACCCCTCCCCCCACAGGAAGTGGAGAACCTGCAGGCCTGAGGACACAATAATAATATAAACACACCACCACCAACAACAGCAACAACAATAATAAGATAACTGTCACCAGGACTGCTGGAGGCAGATGATAGCTCTGTGATGAACATGATGGCTCAGCCTCTGTGGAGAGAGGCATCAAGCATGCTCACTATGGAGAGACATCAAGCATGCTCACTATGGAGAGAGACATCAAGCATGCTCACTATGGAGAGAGACATCAAGCATGCTCACTGTGGAGAGAGACATCAAGCATGCTCACTATGGAGAGAGACATCAAGCATGCTCACTGTGGAGAGAGGCATCAAGCATGCTCACTATGGAGAGACATCAAGCATGCTCACTATGGAGAGAGACATCAAGCATGCTCACTATGGAGAGAGGCATCAAGCATGCTCACTATGGAGAGAGACATCAAGCATGCTCACTATGGAGAGAGGCATCAAGCATGCTCACTATGGAGAGAGACATCAAGCATGCTCACTATGGAGAGAGGCATCAAGCATGCTCACTATGGAGAGAGACATCAAGCATGCTCACTATGGAGAGAGACATCAAGCATGCTCACTATGGAGAGAGACATCAAGCATGCTCACTATGGAGAGAGACATCAAGCATGCTCACTATGGAGAGAGACATCAAGCATGCTCACTATGGAGAGAGACATCAAGCATGCTCACTATGGAGAGGGACATCAAGCATGCTCACTATGGAGAGAGACATCAAGCATGCTCACTATGGAGAGAGACATCAAGCATGCTCACTATGGAGAGAGACATCAAGCATGCTCACTATGGAGAGGGACATCAAGCATGCTCACTATGGAGAGAGACATCAAGCATGCTCACTATGGAGAGAGACATCAAGCATGCTCACTATGGAGAGAGACATCAAGCATGCTCACTATGGAGAGAGACATCAAGCATGCTCACTATGGAGAGAGACATCAAGCATGCTCATTATGGAGAGAGACATCAAGCATGCTCACTATGGAGAGACATCAAGCATGCTCACTATGGAGAGAGACATCAAGCATGCTCACTATGGAGAGAGACATCAAGCATGCTCACTATGGAGAGAGACATCAGCATGCTCATATGGAGAGACATCAAGCATGCTCACTATGGAGAGAGACATCAAGCATGCTCACTATGGAGAGAGACATCAAGCATGCTCACTATGGAGAGAGACATCAAGCATGCTCACTATGGAGAGAGACATCAAGCATGCTCACTATGGAGAGAGACATCAAGCATGCTCACTATGGAGAGAGACATCAAGCATGCTCACTATGGAGAGAGACATCAAGCATGCTCACTATGGAGAGGGACATCAAGCATGCTCACTATGGAGAGAGACATCAAGCATGCTCACTATGGAGAGAGACATCAAGCATGCTCACTATGGAGAGAGACATCAAGCATGCTCACTATGGAGAGGGACATCAAGCATGCTCACTATGGAGAGAGACATCAAGCATGCTCACTATGGAGAGAGACATCAAGCATGCTCACTATGGAGAGAGACATCAAGCATGCTCACTATGGAGAGAGACATCAAGCATGCTCACTATGGAGAGAGACATCAAGCATGCTCATTATGGAGAGAGACATCAAGCATGCTCACTATGGAGAGACATCAAGCATGCTCACTATGGAGAGAGACATCAAGCATGCTCACTATGGAGAGAGACATCAAGCATGCTCACTATGGAGAGAGACATCAAGCATGCTCATTATGGAGAGACATCAAGCATGCTCACTATGGAGAGAGACATCAAGAATGCTCACTATGGAGAGAGACATCAAGCATGCTCACTATGGAGAGAGGCATCAAGCATGCTCACTATGGAGAGAGGCATCAAGCATGCTCACTATGGAGAGAGACATCAAGCATGCTCACTATGGAGAGAGACATCAAGCATGCTCACTATGGAGAGAGACATCAAGCATGCTCACTATGGAGAGAGACATCAAGCATGCTCACTATGGAGAGAGACATCAAGCATGCTCACTATGGAGAGAGACATCAAGCATGCTCACTATGGAGAGGGACATCAAGCATGCTCACTATGGAGAGAGACATCAAGCATGCTCACTATGGAGAGAGACATCAAGCATGCTCACTATGGAGAGAGACATCAAGCATGCTCACTATGGAGAGGGACATCAAGCATGCTCACTATGGAGAGAGACATCAAGCATGCTCACTATGGAGAGAGACATCAAGCATGCTCACTATGGAGAGAGACATCAAGCATGCTCACTATGGAGAGAGACATCAAGCATGCTCACTATGGAGAGAGACATCAAGCATGCTCATTATGGAGAGAGACATCAAGCATGCTCACTATGGAGAGACATCAAGCATGCTCACTATGGAGAGAGACATCAAGCATGCTCACTATGGAGAGAGACATCAAGCATGCTCACTATGGAGAGAGACATCAAGCATGCTCATTATGGAGAGACATCAAGCATGCTCACTATGGAGAGAGACATCAAGAATGCTCACTATGGAGAGAGACATCAAGCATGCTCACTATGGAGAGAGACATCAAGCATGCTCACTATGGAGAGAGACATCAAGCATGCTCATTATGGAGAGACATCAAGCATGCTCACTATGGAGAGAGACATCAAGCATGCTCACTATGGAGAGAGACATCAAGCATGCTCACTATGGAGAGAGACATCAAGCATGCTCACTATGGAGAGAGACATCAAGCATGCTCATTATGGAGAGACATCAAGCATGCTCACTATGGAGAGAGACATCAAGCATGCTCACTATGGAGAGAGACATCAAGCATGCTCACTATGGAGAGAGACATCAAGCATGCTCACTATGGAGAGAGACATCAAGCATGCTCACTATGGAGAGAGACATCAAGCATGCTCATTATGGAGAGACATCAAGCATGCTCACTATGGAGAGAGACATCAAGCATGCTCACTATGGAGAGAGACATCAAGCATGCTCACTATGGAGAGAGACATCAAGCATGCTCACTATGGAGAGAGACATCAAGCATGCTCATTATGGAGAGACATCAAGCATGCTCACTATGGAGAGAGACATCAAGCATGCTCACTATGGAGAGAGACATCAAGCATGCTCACTATGGAGAGAGACATCAAGCATGCTCACTATGGAGAGGGACATCAAGCATGCTCACTATGGAGAGAGACATCAAGCATGCTCACTATGGAGAGAGACATCAAGCATGCTCACTATGGAGAGAGACATCAAGCATGCTCACTATGGAGAGAGACATCAAGCATGCTCATTATGGAGAGAGACATCAAGCATGCTCACTATGGAGAGACATCAAGCATGCTCACTATGGAGAGAGACATCAAGCATGCTCACTATGGAGAGAGACATCAAGCATGCTCACTATGGAGAGAGACATCAAGCATGCTCATTATGGAGAGACATCAAGCATGCTCACTATGGAGAGAGACATCAAGAATGCTCACTATGGAGAGAGACATCAAGCATGCTCACTATGGAGAGAGACATCAAGCATGCTCACTATGGAGAGAGACATCAAGCATGCTCATTATGGAGAGACATCAAGCATGCTCACTATGGAGAGAGACATCAAGCATGCTCACTATGGAGAGAGACATCAAGCATGCTCACTATGGAGAGAGACATCAAGCATGCTCACTATGGAGAGAGACATCAAGCATGCTCATTATGGAGAGACATCAAGCATGCTCACTATGGAGAGAGACATCAAGCATGCTCATTATGGAGAGAGACATCAAGCATGCTCATTTCTGACGTGGAGCTACTCTGAAGTACACATTGAATACTGCTTTCTGTTCCTCCATCTTGTGACTGTGTGACTCCCTCTCTGGATATCAGCATGTGAAGGACACTGCTCAGGAACTAGCCTCTGTATGTGATGACTCCCTCTCTGGATATCAGCGTGTGAAGGACACTGCTCAGGAACTAGCCTCTGTATGTGATGACTCCCTCTCTGGATATCAGCGTGTGAAGGACACTGCTCAGGAACTAGTCTCTGTATGTGATGACTCCCTCTCTGGATATCAGCATGTGAAGGACACTGCTCAGGAACTAGTCTCTGTATGTGATGACTCCCTCTCTGGATATCAGCGTGTGAAGGACACTGCTCAGGAACTAGTCTCTGTATGTGATGACTCCCTCTCTGGATATCAGCGTGTGAAGGACACTGCTCAGGAACTAGCCTCTGTATGTGATGACTCCCTCTCTGGATATCAGCGTGTGAAGGACACTGCTCAGGAACTAGTCTCTGTATGTGATGACTCCCTCTCTGGATATCAGCGTGTGAAGGACACTGCTCAGGAACTAGTCTCTGTATGTGATGACTCCCTCTCTGGATATCAGCGTGTGAAGGACACTGCTCAGGAACTAGCCTCTGTATGTGATGACTCCCTCTCTGGATATCAGCGTGTGAAGGACACTGCTCAGGAACTAGTCTCTGTATGTGATGACTCCCTCTCTTGATATCAGCGTGTGAAGGACACTGCTCAGGAACTAGTCTCTGTATGTGATGACTCCCTCTCTTGATATCAGCGTGTGAAGGACACTGCTCAGGAACTAGTCTCTGTATGTGATGACTCCCTCTCTGGATATCAGCGTGTGAAGGACACTGCTCAGGAACTAGTCTCTGTATGTGATGACTCCCTCTCTGGATATCAGCGTGTGAAGGACACTGCTCAGGAACTAGTCTCTGTATGTGATGACTCCCTCTCTGGATATCAGCGTGTGAAGGACACTGCTCAGGAACTAGTCTCTGTATGTGATGACTCCCTCTCTGGATATCAGCGTGTGAAGGACACTGCTCAGGAACTAGTCTCTGTATGTGATGACTCCCTCTCTGGATATCAGCGTGTGAAGGACACTGCTCAGGAACTAGTCTCTGTATGTGATGACTCCCTCTCTTGATATCAGCGTGTGAAGGACACTGCTCAGGAACTAGTCTCTGTATGTGATGACTCCCTCTCTGGATATCAGCGTGTGAAGGACACTGCTCAGGAACTAGTCTCTGTATGTGATGACTCCCTCTCTGGATATCAGCGTGTGAAGGACACTGCTCAGGAACTAGTCTCTGTATGTGATGACTCCCTCTCTGGATATCAGCGTGTGAAGGACACTGCTCAGGAACTAGTCTCTGTATGTGATGACTCCCTCTCTTGATATCAGCGTGTGAAGGACACTGCTCAGGAACTAGTCTCTGTATGTGATGACTCCCTCTCTGGATATCAGCGTGTGAAGGACACTGCTCAGGAACTAGTCTCTGTATGTGATGACTCCCTCTCTGGATATCAGCGTGTGAAGGACACTGCTCAGGAACTAGTCTCTGTATGTGATGACTCCCTCTCTGGATATCAGCGTGTGAAGGACACTGCTCAGGAACTAGTCTCTGTATGTGATGACTCCCTCTCTGGATATCAGCGTGTGAAGGACACTGCTCAGGAACTAGTCTCTGTATGTGATGACTCCCTCTCTGGATATCAGCGTGTGAAGGACACTGCTCAGGAACTAGTCTCTGTATGTGATGACTCCCTCTCTGGATATCAGCGTGTGAAGGACACTGCTCAGGAACTAGTCTCTGTATGTGATGACTCCCTCTCTGGATATCAGCGTGTGAAGGACACTGCTCAGGAACTAGTCTCTGTATGTGATGACTCCCTCTCTGGATATCAGCGTGTGAAGGACACTGCTCAGGAACTAGCCTCTGTATGTGATGACTCCCTCTCTGGATATCAGCGTGTGAAGGACACTGCTCAGGAACTAGTCTCTGTATGTGATGACTTTGTCGAGGTCACAATAACCCTGAAGGAGGTCAATAATAATAACAACAGTGCGTACCGCTCCTGGGCTGAAGGTCTGTCTGCAGCCTCCACAGAACTGGTGCTGACACTGGGAGCAGGTGAAGTGAAGACAGCCTCCTCTGGAGACACTGAACACACTGCTGCAGCCCGGACACTCTGACACACACACACACACACCTCATTAATACATATTTATAAATGTATGTATGTGTGTGTGTGTGTGTGTGTGTGTGTGTGTGTGTGTACCCAGCAGGGGGGAGTTCTGGTTCTGGAGGTCTGGCTGGTTCTGATGCTGCCTGACCCTGAACTGCTGACAAGACACACCCTGATGTTCAGGAGACCACTGCAAACACACACACACACACACACACACACACACACACACACACACAAACAGTCTATAATATATATATATATTTATAAATGTGTATTAAGGCGAGACACCCCAGGTGAATAGTTTAATTTTTTTAACTTTAAGGTATCAGCTAGAAATTTCTCCAGTTAATTATTTTTTGTATTACAAGTGTCCTGAAATAGCATGTTTAAATATGCAAATGAGCCATTATCTCATTATGCACATATTTTAACACGCTTCAGGAATCTAAATCTGAGCTTTGATAAAGCCAGGTTCAAAGGTCATGTCAGCACCGAGGCTCGACTGAAGGGTTGGGTCTCTGTCTGCATCACTGCGTAGATCAGAACACACTGCAGCCCTCACATATCCAGTTCCCCATGTGTGTCGGTGTACATGTTGTGTCATGCAGGCTGTGAATGATGTATGAACAAACCCTTCTGTGAAGCCTTCATGATGTTGATGGGAATGGAGCTGGAAGGTCTGGTGTCTCTCCGTGCGACTGACGTGGACATGTCCAACTCAGAGCAGGAGGAAAGGACCTTGACAGGTTGCAGCGAGGCGCTAGCTGAACGCTCCCGCTCTCTGGACGACGGCTCGCGCCTCGACGCACTCCGCGAAGGCATGTCATGTTCGGGGTCATTTGTTTTTTGTGTAACCTCGCTTCGTGCAAGCGACAATTGTTGTCGTCTTCTCTGTGAACGTTTTTTTCGCCGTTCTTTTGCCATTTTGAGATTTCTATTTCTAGCGGAAAGCTAACCAGGAAGTGTTTTAGCACACCACGTGACGCCTCTGAACCAATCACGTTGTCAGAAGTTGACACCAGCCAATGAGATTTCGCTTCTTGGTTTAAGACCCCTCGGTGCTTTCACGATTGGTTGCCGATACGAAGGAGATGACCGTATGTGGATCCGATGAGATCGAGCAGGAGAGACGGAGCTGTTGCCATGGTGCCCACAGCGGTCGCGGTGCGTTATGTTACGTTAGAACGCTAACTTCTGGTGACTTCAGGAGAAACCTACGGACGCAGACGGACGCACGAAAGTCACATGAACTCTTAAATGTGTGTTTTATACGCTTTCCTCCGAAAGCCTGAAAGAAAACACGTGATAGAATCAAAACAGTGTGTGTGTGTGTGTGTGTGTGTGTGTGTGTGTGTGTGTGTCTCTTACAGGCGATCTGCACTGACAGCATGTGCTCTTCTTACAGCTCGGACAGTCCATCTTCAGCCGGTCAGCTTCATGAAGAATGCCAAACGAACACTGAAACACACACACACACACACACACACACACACACACACACACACACACACACACACACACACACACACACACACACACACACACACACACACACACACACACACACACACACACACACACACGTTGGTGTGTGTGTGTGTGTGTGTGTGTGTGTGCAGCAGGTCTCCTCTCTTACATGTGAACACCAGATGAAGTTGGGCATCTCCTGCAGAGCTCGGTCTCTCAGCTTCCTCTGGAACAGCTCGTGGGTCTGAGGAGGGAGGAAGTGACGGATCTACACACAGGACATCACAGTGTGTTAGTGAGTTGGTCTGCCGTGACCTTGAGAAGCCTATCTGGAGACAGTGACCTTGAGAAGCCTATCTGGAGACAGTGACCTTGAGAAGCCTATCTGTAGACAGTGACCTTGAGAAGCCTATCTGTAGACAGTGACCTTGAGAAGCCTATCTGTAGACAGTGACCTTGAGAAGCCTATCTGTAGACAGTGACCTTGAGAAGCCTATCTGGAGACAGTGACCTTGAGAAGCCTATCTGGAGACCTTGAGAAGCCTATCTGGAGACCTTGAGAAGCCTATCTGTAGACAGTGACCTTGAGAAGCCTATCTGTAGACAGTGACCTTGAAGCCTATCTGGAGACCTGAGAAGCCTATCTGAGACAGTGACCTTGAGAAGCCTATCTGGAGACAGTGACCTTGAGAAGCCTATCTGGAGACAGTGACCTTGAGAAGCCTATCTGGAGACAGTGACCTTGAGAAGCCTATCTGGAGACAGTGACCTTAAGAAGCCTATCTGTAGACAGTGACCTTGAGAAGCCTATCTGGAGACAGTGACCTTGAGAAGCCTATCTGGAGACAGTGACCTTGAGAAGCCTATCTGGAGACAGTGACCTTGAGAAGCCTATCTGGAGACAGTGACCTTGAGAAGCCTATCTGTAGACAGTGACCTTGAGAAGCCTATCTGTAGACAGTGACCTTGTGAAGCCTATCTGTAGACAGTGACCTTGAGAAGCCTATCTGTAGACAGTGACCTTGAGAAGCCTATCTGGAGACAGTGACCTTGAGAAGCCTATCTGGAGACAGTGACCTTGACCTTGAGAAGCCTATCTGGAGACAGTGACCTTGAGAAGCCTATCTGGAGACAGTGACCTTGACCTTGAGAAGCCGATCTGGAGACAGTGACCTTGAGAAGCCTATCTGGAGACAGTGACCTTGAGAAGCCTATCTGTAGACAGTGACCTTGAGAAGCCTATCTGTAGACAGTGACCTTGAGAAGCCTATCTGGAGACAGTGACCTTGAGAAGCCTATCTGGAGACAGTGACCTTGAGAAGCCGATCTGTAGACAGTGACCTTGAGAAGCCTATCTGGAGACAGTGACCTTAAGAAGCCTATCTGGAGACAGTGACCTTGAGAAGCCTATCTGTAGACAGTGACCTTGAGAAGCCTATCTGGAGACAGTGACCTTGAGAAGCCTATCTGTAGACAGTGACCTTGAGAAGCCTATCTGGAGACAGTGACCTTGAGAAGCCTATCTGGAGACAGTGACCTTGAGAAGCCGATCTGGAGACAGTGACCTTGAGAAGCCGATCTGGAGACAGTGACCTTGTGAAGCCGATCTGTAGACAGGGAGGTGGTCTCTGGTCACATGTCAGGAATGATATCAGTCCTCTGGCCCTAAAGCTGGGAGAGCTTCAGATCGAGCAAAGAGGATCAGAAGCCACGTCTCGCTTGTCGTCAGAACCCACTGGAAGGCTTCACGTTCACCAAGTCACACTCTCCCCTGTCCTCTCACCTGTGTTACCTGCCGTCCTCACCTGAGTGTCCAGCAGGTTGAAGTACTCCATCCCCCCCCCCTGACCTCCGACCTCCGGGCGGCCGCACTGAGGACAGGTCAGCTGATCGATGCTCTTCTCCTTAATGGCTGACGAGAAGAACGCCTTAAAACACGACTCACACAGGAAGCAGGAGCAGTGAGTCATCGAGATGATCTACAGGAGATAGGGCCAGAGAAGAAGAGATGATCTACAGGAGATACAGCCAGAGAAGAAGAGATGATCTACAGGAGATACAGCCAGAGAAGAAGAGATGATCTACAGGAGATAGAGCGTGTCGAGGAAGGATGCTCCACTATTTCAAGGATGCTAAGTCATCGAGTGCCGAAGGACTGTTCCAATGTCCAGCATACTTGGAATTCTACCGAGGCCGGCATCCTTCCTAGCGAGAGATGTCGAGGCTGCACATGACTCTGCGCTCTTAAAATCCCCATGGACCAATTTCCAAATCTTTGGCGTAAATCGCGCTCCATTTGAGGCGGGGCCTCTCATATGGCGCACACCTGCACGCCTGTTCCACCATTCTTCGTTTGCCGGGGCTAGGAAGGATTCTTGCCTGACTCTGAAGCACCTGACTCGGAAGACGCTTCCTACCA
The DNA here is from genome assembly GCA_036324585.1 of Champsocephalus esox. Taxonomy (NCBI): domain Eukaryota; kingdom Metazoa; phylum Chordata; class Actinopteri; order Perciformes; family Channichthyidae; genus Champsocephalus; species Champsocephalus esox. Next base: position 41,874,541 of record CM070481.1, read on the forward strand.
AGGAAGCGTCCTCGACATTGAGAAACATCCAGAGACCGTTGTCTCTTGTTAGTGAGAGTTATGTCATTATGTATTCAACCTGATCACCTGTAGCTGAGGGTAGGCTCTGATTGGCTGTGAACCTGATCACCTGTAGCTGAGGGTGGGCTCTGATTGGCTGTGAACCTGATCACCTGTAGCTGAGGGTGGGCTCTGATTGGCTGTGAACCTGATCACCTGTAGCTGAGGGTGGGCTCTGATTGGCTGTGAACCTGATCACCTGTAGCTGAGGGTGGGCTCTGATTGGCTGTGAACCTGATCACCTGTAGCTGAGGGTGGGCTCTGATTGGCTGTAGACCTGATCACCTGTAGCTGAGCGAGAGCTCTGATTGGCTGTGAACCTGATCACCTGTAGCTGAGCGAGAGCTCTGATTGGCTGTGAACCTGATCACCTGTAGCTGAGGGTGGGCTCTGATTGGCTGTAGACCTGATCACCTGTAGCTGAGCGAGAGCTCTGATTGGCTGTGAACCTGATCACCTGTAGCTGAGCGAGAGCTCTGATTGGCTGTGAACCTGATCACCTGTAGCTGAGGGTGGGCTCTGATTGGCTGTAGACCTGATCACCTGTAGCTGAGCGAGAGCTCTGATTGGCTGTGAACCTGATCACCTGTAGCTGAGGGTGGGCTCTGATTGGCTGTAGACCTGATCACCTGTAGCTGAGCAAGAGCTCTGATTGGCTGTGAACCTGATCACCTGTAGCTGAGGGTGGGCTCTGATTGGCTGTAGACCTGATCACCTGTAGCTGAGCAAGAGCTCTGATTGGCTGTGAACCTGATCACCTGTAGCTGAGCGAGAGCTCTGATTGGCTGTGAACCTGATCACCTGTAGCTGAGGGTGGGCTCTGATTGGCTGTAGACCTGATCACCTGTAGCTGAGCGAGAGCTCTGATTGGCTGTGAACCTGATCACCTGTAGCTGAGGGTGGGCTCTGATTGGCTGTAGACCTGATCACCTGTAGCTGAGCGAGAGCTCTGATTGGCTGTGAACCTGATCACCTGTAGCTGAGGGTGGGCTCTGATTGGCTGTAGACCTGATCACCTGTAGCTGAGCGAGAGCTCTGATTGGCTGTGAACCTGATCACCTGTAGCTGAGCGAGAGCTCTGATTGGCTGTGAACCTGATCACCTGTAGCTGAGGGTGGGCTCTGATTGGCTGTAGACCTGATCACCTGTAGCTGAGCGAGAGCTCTGATTGGCTGTGAACCTGATCACCTGTAGCTGAGCGAGGGCGCTGATTGGCTGTGAACCTGATCACCTGTAGCTGAGCGTGGGCTCTGATTGGCTGCAATCTGATTACCTGTAGCTGAGGGTGGTCTCTGGTTGGATGGTCTCACCTTGCTGAAGGTCACCTGCTCCTGACAGAGGGGGCAGCAGTGAGTCAGGAACCTGAGGGCTGATGGGTAATCTGGGCTGAGCTGCACCGCCTCCAACACATCAGCTGGTCTGAAGCCCCTCCCCTGTTTCAACAGAGACAGGAAGGTGGTCTTCTGGTCCTGAGGAAGACCTGCTGCCATCTGAAGAGGAAGAACCAGACCTGAGACCAGCAGGACTACAGAGACTTACAGGACTACAGAAACCTGCAGGACTACAGAGACCAGCAGGACTACAGAGACCAGCAGGACTACAGAAACCTGTAGGACTACAGAGACCAGCAGGACTACAGAGACCAGCAGGACTACAGAAACCTGCAGGACTACAGAAACCTGCAGGACTACAGAGACCAACAGGACTACAGAAACCTGCAGGACTACAGAGACCAGCAGGACTACAGAGACCAGCAGGACTACAGAAACCTGCAGGACTACAGAAACCTGCTGGACTACAGAAACCTGCAGGACTACAGAGACCAGCAGGACTACAGAAACCTGCAGGACTACAGAGACCAGCAGGACTACAGAGACCAGCAGGACTACAGAGACCAGCAGGACTACAGAAACCTGCAGGACTACAGAGACCAGCAGGACTACAGAAACCTGCAGGACTACAGCGACCAGCAGGACTACAGAAACCTGCAGGACTACAGCGACCAGCAGGACTACAGAAACCTGCAGGACTACAGAGACCAGCAGGACTACAGAGACCAGCAGGACTACAGAAACCTGTAGGACTACGGAGACCAGCAGGACTACAGAAACCTGCTGGACTTCCGAGACCTGAGTCCTGGTCTAATTAAGTTGGGACAGAGGTCCTTCTCACCTGAATGTGGTCCGCTGCAGCTGGAAACAGGTCTACAGATCCGGAGGTGTGGATGTTGGCTCCTGATTGGCCGGTCCGTACAGGTGAGCCTACCTGCTGAGGGTCCAGACTCAGGGCCTCCAGCCCCCTGCTGAGAGGGTCTGCAGACACACAGAGTGTACAGGTGAGTCTACCTGCTGAGGGTCCAGACTCAGGGCCTCCAGCCCCCTGCTGAGAGGGTCTGCAGACACACAGAGTGTACAGGTGAGTCTACCTGCTGAGGGTCCAGACTCAGGGCCTGCAGCCCCCTGCTGAGAGTCTACCTGCTGAGAGTCTACCTGCTGAGGGGACTGCAGACACAGAGTGTACAGGTCTCTGTGGTGGTCTCTGAAGGAGGGGTAGCTTGGGTTCTGCTGCTATCTCTATCTTTATTTATAGCCCAATATCACAAATGTTACATTTGTCTCAGTGGTCTTCACAGTGTGTACAGAATATCAGTATGACAATACGACACCCTCTGTCCTCAGACCCTCTGTCCTTAGACCCTCTGTCCTCAGACCCTCTGTCCTCAGACCCTCTGTCCTCAGACCCTCTGTCCTAAGACCCTCTGTCCTTAGACAGAGAGTCTTAAGCGCACTCTTAAAAACGGATAGGGTGTCTGCCGCCCGAACACAAACTGGAAGCTGATTCCACAAATGTGGAGCTTGATAAGAAAAGGCTCTGGCTCCCATTGTACTTTTAGAGACTCTAGGAACAACCAACAACCCTGCATTCTTGGAACGCAATGCCCTAGTAGGCCAGTAGGGTATAATGAGTTCTTTAAGGTAAGATGGCGCCTGCCCATTAAGGGCTTTGTAGGCGAGAAGAAGAATTTTAAATTCTATCCTGTGTTCTATAGGGAGCCAGTGTAAGGCAGCCAGAACAGGAGTCATGTGGTCCCTTCTCCTAACTCTGGTTAGTACACGAGCCGCAGCATTTTGAATCAGCTGAAGCCACTTGACTGACTTCTTGGTACTCCCTGATAGTAAAGAGTTACAATAATCCAGCCTAGAAGTAACAAATGCATGGACTAGTTTCTCTGCATCGCTTTGAGGCAAGATATGCCTGATCTCTGCAATGTTACGTAGATGGAAGTAGGCGGTCCTTGAGATTGATTTTATGTGGGCGTTAAAGGATAAATCCTGATCAAATATAACACCAAGATTCCTTACAGTCTCACTGGAGGCCAAATTAATGCCATCCATAGTTAGTATATCTTTAGATAATTTGTTTCGTAGATTATTCGGGCCAAGTACAATAACTTCAGTTTTGGTCGTGTTTAACATCAAAAAGTTTAAGGTCAGTCTTGAATTTTATTTAGATGATTCATTTCATCAGGCTTGATTGATAAATATAGTTGAGTATCATCCGCATGACAATGAAAGTTTACAGAATGATTCCTTATAATATTGCCCAACAGAAGCATATATAATGTGAACAAAATAGGTCCGAGCACTGAGCCCTGTGGCACTCCATGGCTGACTTTGGTTTGCATGGAAGATTCATCGTTGACACGTACGAACTGAGAGCGTTCAGATAGATAGGACCTAAACCAGCCTAAAGCAGTTCCCTGTATGCCAACTAAGTGCTCTAGTCTTTGCAATAGGATGTCATGGTCGATAGTATCAAATGCAGCACTGAGATCGAGCAAAACAAGAATAGAGACAAGTCCCTTGTCTGAGGCTATTAGAATGTCATTTGTGACTTTAACCAGAGCTGTCTCTGTGCTATGATGTGGTCTTGAGCCTTCAGCCGCTCTGCACCCCCCTTCCGTCTAACCACCATGGGGTCTAGAGCCTTCAGCCGCTCTGCACCCCGCCTTCCGTTTAACCACCATGGGGTCTAGAGCCTTCAGCCGCTCTGCACCCCCCTTCCGTCTAACCACCATGGGGTCTAGAGCCTTCAGCCGCTCTGCACCCCGCCTTCCGTTTAACCACCATGGGGTCTAGAGCCTTCAGCCGCTCTGCACCCCCCTTCCGTCTAACCACCATGGGGTCTAGAGCCTTCAGCCGCTCTGCACCCCCCTTCCGTTTAACCACCATGGGGTCTAGAGTCTTCAGCCGCTCTGCACCCCCCTTCCGTTTAACCACCATGGGGTCTTGAGCCTTCAGCCGCTCTGCACCCCCCTTCCGTTTAACCACCATGGGGTCTAGAGCCTTCAGCCGCTCTGCACCCCCCTTCCGTTTAACCACCATGGGGTCTAGAGCCTTCAGCCGCTCTGCACCCCGCCTTCCGTTTAACCACCATGGGGTCTAGAGCCTTCAGCCCCTCTGCACCCCCCTTCCGTTTAACCACCATGTGGTCTAGAGCCTTCAGCCGCTCTGCACCCCCCTTCCGTTTAACCACCATGGGGTCTAGAGCCTTCAGCCGCTCTGCACCCCCCTTCCGTTTAACCACCATGGGGTCTTGAGCCTTCAGCCGCTCTGCACCCCCCTTCCGTTTAACCACCATGGGGTCTAGAGCCTTCAGCCGCTCTGCACCCCGCCTCTGGAACTCCCTCCCACCTGACATCTGCAACACTGACTCTCTCCCCATTTTCAAATCACGCCTCAAAACACATCTCTTCACACTCGCATATGATCGTTATCCATCACACATCCTGTTTTATTGATTTGGTTTGTTATAAACTGCATTGTCTTGTTTATGTTTCTTATGCTGGTGTTAGGTATTGTGTATCTTCTTTTTATGTGTTTGAACGGCGACCTTGAGAGCCTTGAAAGGCGCCTATATAAAAATGAATTATTATTATTATTATTAAAGCTCCAGCTCTCCTCGTGTCTCTCTGAGTCCTGACTCCCATTGCTTCAGAGGGGGTTAGGGATTGTGGGTCCTGAAGCTGCTAGGGGGTCTCCCAACGACGCTTTCTCCTCCAGGTTCAGATACTGCTACTCTTGGGTCTCACCAGCCCACCTACTGCACTACACACTGCGGGGATATGGTGGCGGTCGGACACGCTTTAGTGCCTGAAAGAAGTTATACGACGACGACGGGCAGCTGGTTTAGAGGCCCCGCTGTTAGCTGCCCCCGAAACAGATTACGGTGATCTTGCGTGTAGATTTTTCCTGTTTCTCACCTGAGGGGGCGGGGCAGCTGAAGTCTATGCCCTGCAGCTCCTCGGCGTACGACATCCTGCTCTGCTCCCATTGGCTGCCTGCAACAGAGGGGGAGGGGCTTCTCAGTAGCATCAGCATGCTAACAGGCTACCAGGCTAAAAGCTAGCTCTGCTCGAGAACAGGAAGTTACCTTTCTGAGTGGACAGGTGAGGGGGGTTTAGGAAGAGGAGGGTTCTCTGTGGAGAGATGGGGCGGGGTCTGTGGGGCGAGGAAATAAAGACACCTGAACATCACGTTATCACCTGAACATCACGTTATCACCTGAACATCACGTTATCACCTGAACATCACGTTATCACCTGTACATCACGTTATCACCTGAACATCACGTTATCACCTGAACATCACGTTATCACCTGTAGCATCACGTTATCACCTGAACATCACGTTATCACCTGAACATCACGTTATCACCTGTAGCATCACGTTATCACCTGAACATCACGTTATCACCTGAACATCACGTTATCACCTGTAGCATCACGTTATCACCTGAACATCACGTTATCACCTGAACATCACGTTATCACCTGAACATCACGTTATCACATCACGTTATCACCTGAACATCACGTTATCACCTGAACATCACGTTATCACCTGAACATCACGTTATCACCTGAACATCACGTTATCACATCACGTTATCACCTGAACATCACGTTATCACCTGAACATCACGTTATCACCTGAACATCACGTTATCACCTGAACATCACGTTATCACCTGAACATCACGTTATCACCTGAACATCACGTTATCACATCACGTTATCACCTGAACATCACGTTATCACCTGAACATCACGTTATCACCTGAACATCACGTTATCACCTGAACATCACGTTATCACCTGTAGCATCACGTTATCACCTGAACATCACGTTATCACCTGAACATCACGTTATCACCTGAACATCACGTTATCACCTGAACATCACGTTATCACCTGTAGCATCACGTTATCACCTGAACATCACGTTATCACCTGAACATCACGTTATCACCTGAACATCACGTTATCACCTGTAGCATCACGTTATCACCTGTACATCACGTTATCACCTGAACATCAAGTTATCACCTGTACATCACGTTATCACCTGTACATCACGTTATCACCTGAACATCACGTTATCACCTGTAGCATCACGTTATCACCTGAACATCACGTTATCACCTGAACATCACGTTATCACCTGAACATCACGTTATCACCTGTAGCATCACGTTATCACCTGTAGCATCACGTTATCACCTGTAGCATCACGTTATCACCTGAACATCACGTTATCACCTGAACATCACGTTATCACCTGTAGCATCACGTTATCACCTGTAGCATCACGTTATCACCTGAACATCACGTTATCACCTGAACATCACGTTATCACCTGTAGCATCACGTTATCACCTGTACATCACATTATCACCTGAACATCACGTTATCACCTGAACATCACGTTATCACCTGTAGCATCACGTTATCACCTGTACATCACGTTATCACCTGTAGCATCACGTTATCACCTGAACATCACGTTATCACCTGAACATCACGTTATCACCTGAACATCACGTTATGAAATTGACAATAAAGTTGACTTTGATTATCACCTGTTTACATCAGCAGCAGGGGGCGGGGCTTGTACAGGACACCTGGCATAAAGGGGTGTGTCCTTCTGGAAGGCCTGCCTCATCTCTGACATCAGCAGTGATAAGCTGGACACGCCCTAACAGGAAGTGACAACATAATCACATCAACTTCATTACTTCATATAAAAAGCAACTCACTGGGTCAGGTGGTCTTTCCCGGGTCAGGTGGTCTTACCCAGGTCAGGTGGTCTTAACTGGGTCAGGTGGTCTTTCCCGGGTCAGGTGGTCTTAACTGGGTCAGGTGGTCTTTCCCGGGTCAGGTGGTCTTACCCAGGTCAGGTGGTATTTCCCGGGTCAGGTGGTCTTACCCGGGTCAGGTGGTCTTAACTGGGTCAGGTGGTCTTTCCCAGGTCAGGTGGTCTTTCCCGGGTCAGGTGGTCTTAACTGGGTCAGGTGGTCTTTCCTGGGTCAGGTGGTCTTAGTGGGTCAGGTGGTCTTACCCGGGTCAGGTGGTCTTACCCGGGTCTGGTGGTCTTTCCCGGGTCAGGTGGTCTTAGTGGGTCAGGTGGTCTTAACTGGGTCTGGTGGTCTTTCCCGGGTCAGGTGGTCTTTCCCGGGTCAGGTGGTCTTACCCGGGTCAGGTGGTCTTTCCTGGGTCAGGTGGTCTTAGTGGGTCAGGTGTTCTTACCTGGGTCAGGTGGTCTTACCCGGGTCAGGTGGTCTTACCCGGGTCAGGTGGTCTTTCCCGGGTCAGGTGGTCTTTCCCGGGTCAGGTGGTCTTACCCGGGTCAGGTGGTCTTACCCGGGTCAGGTGGTCTTTCCCGGGTCAGGTGGTCTTACCCAGGTCTGGTGGTCTTTCCCGGGTCAGGTGGTCTTACCCGGGTCAGGTGGTCTTAACTGGGTCAGATGGTCTTACCCGGGTCAGGTGGTCTTACCCGGGTCAGGTGGTCTTTCCCGGGTCAGGTGGTCTTACCCGGGTCTGGTGGTCTTTCCTGGGTCAGGTGGTCTTACCCGGGTCAGGTGGTCTTTCCTGGGTCAGGTGGTCTTAGTGGGTCAGGTGGTCTTTCCTGGGTCAGGTGGTCTTACCCGGGTCAGGTGGTCTTACCCGGGTCTGGTGGTCTTACCCGGGTCAGGTGGTCTTTCCTGGGTCAGGTGGTCTTTCCTGGGTCAGGTGGTCTTAGTGGGTCAGGTGGTCTTACCCGGGTCAGGTGGTCTTACCTGGGTCCAGCTGCTCAGGACCGGCAGACGGATGTTTCCGGAAACTTCATCCACGCAGCAGCACATTGGGTTGATCACCATGGAGACGGAGGGGCAGACGAGACAGCGGGGAGGCGACAGGGGGTGGGTCTCATGCAGCCAGATGCACACTGGGAAATTATACCTACTTCCTGTGAACACATGAGCCCTCTGTGAACACATGAGCCCCCTGATCAAAGTCATAGATCACAAGGAAACCAGATGAGTGACTGAGTGAGTGAGTGAGTGAGTAAACTAACCCTGATGCTAACGAGTGAAAGAGAGATTAAATTAATTAATTAATGAGTGAATAAAGAAATGAGTAAATGAATGAGTGACCTTCAAACTGAACCGGAAGAGTTCCCGCCAGAAACACCAGCTTCTTCTTCTCCTTGTTCGGAAAACCTGTCAAAGAATCATCACGTTCATCACCCACACGTTCATCACCAACACGTTCATCACCAACACGTTCATCACCCACACGTTCATCACCAACACGTTCATCACCATCACGTTCATCACCCACACGTTCATCACCCACACGTTCATCACCAACACGTTCATCACCAACACGTTCATCACCCACACGTTCATCACCAACACGTTCATCACCATCACGTTCATCACCCACACGTTCATCACCCACACGTTCATCACCAACACGTTCATCACCAACACGTTCATCACCCACACGTTCATCACCAACACGTTCATCACCATCACGTTCATCACCCACACGTTCATCACCCACACGTTCATCACCAACACGTTCATCACCAACACGTTCATCACCCACACGTTCATCACCATCACGTTCATCACCCACACGTTCATCACCCACACGTTCATCACCAACACGTTCATCACCCACACGTTCATCACCCACACGTTCATCACCCACACGTTCATCACCATCACGTTCATCACCAACATGTTCATCACCAACACGTTCATCACCATCACGTTCATCACCAACACGTTCATCACCATCACGTTCATCACCATCACGTTCATCACGTTCATCACCAACACGTTCATCACCATCACGTTCATCACCAACACGTTCATCACGTTCATCACCAACACGTTCATCACCATCACGTTCATCACCCACAAGTTCATCACCATCACGTTCATCACCCACACGTTCATCACCATCACGTTCATCACCATCACGTTCATCACCCACACGTTCATAACCATCACGTTCATCACCCACAAATTCATCACCAACATAGTTCATCACCAACACGTTCATCACCATCACGTTCATCACGTTCATCACCCACACATTCATCACCAACACGTTCATCACCAACACGTTCATCACGTTCATCACCATCACGTTCATCACCAACATGTTCATCACCAACACGTTCATCACCATCACGTTCATCACCCACACGTTCATCACGTTCATCACCAACACGTTCATCACCCACACGTTCATCACCAACACGTTCATCACCATCACGTTCATCACCAACACGTTCATCACCCACACGTTCATCACCAACACGTTCATCACCCACACGTTCATCAACAACACGTTCATCACGTTCATCACCAACACGTTCATCACCATCACGTTCATCACCCACACGTTCATCACCCACACGTTCATCACGTTCATCACCAACACGTTCATCACCCACACGTTCATCACCAACACGTTCATCACCATCACGTTCATCACCAACACGTTCATCACCCACACGTTCATCACCAACACGTTCATCACCCACACGTTCATCAACAACACGTTCATCACCACACGTTCATCACCCACACGTTCATCACCAACACGTTCATCACATTCATCACCAACACGTTCATCACCAACACGTTCATCACCAACACGTTCATCACCCACACGTTCATCACCCACACGTTCATCACCCACACGTTCATCACCAACACGTTCATCACCAACATGTTCATCACCAACACGTTCATCACCAACACGTTCATCACCATCACGTTCATCACCAACACGTTCATCACCAACACGTTCATCACCATCACGTTCATCACGTTCATCACCATCACATTCATCACCATCACGTTCATCACCCACACGTTCATCACCAACACGTTCATCACCCACACGTTCATCACCCACACGTTCATCACCAACACGTTCATCACGTTCATCACCAACACGTTCATCACCAACACGTTCATCACCAACACGTTCATCACCCACACGTTCATCACCCACACGTTCATCACCAACACGTTCATCACCATCACGTTCATCACCCACACGTTCATCACCAACACGTTCATCACGTTCATCACCAACACGTTCATCACCACCACGTTCATCACCCACACGTTCATCACCCACACATTCATCACCAACACGTTCATCACGTTCATCACCAACACGTTCATCACCAACACGTTCATCACCATCACGTTCATCACCATCACGTTCATCACCATCACGTTCATCACCAACACGTTCATCACCATCACGTTCATCACCACACGTTCATCACCACACGTTCATCACCAACACGTTCATCACCAACACGTTCATCACCAACACGTTCATCACCAACACGTTCATCACCCACACGTTCATCACCCACACGTTCATCACCAACACGTTCATCACCAACACGTTCATCACCCACACGTTCATCACCATCACGTTCATCACGTTCATCACCAACACGTTCATCACCAACACGTTCATCACCAACACGTTCATCACCATCACGTTCATCACCATCACGTTCATCACCATCACGTTCATCACCAACACGTTCATCACCATCACGTTCATCACCAACACGTTCATCACCAACACGTTCATCACCAACACGTTCATCACCCACACGTTCATCACGTTCATCACCAACACGTTCATCACCCACACGTTCATCACCATCACGTTCATCACCCACACGTTCATCACGTTCATCACCATCACGTTCATCACCCACACGTTCATCACGTTCATCACCAACACGTTCATCACCCACACGTTCATCACCATCACGTTCATCACCCACACGTTCATCACCACACGTTCATCACCCACACGTTCATCACCCACACGTTCATCAGTTCATCACCACACGTTCATCACCACACTCACGTTCATCACCCACACGTTCATCGTTCATCACCCACACGTTCATCACCCACACGTTCATCACCAACACGTTCATCACGTTCATCACCAAGCACGTTCATCACCAACATGTTCATCACCAAAACGTTCATCACCAACACGTTCATCACCCACACGTTCATCACCAACACGTTCATCACGTTCATCACCAACACGTTCATCACGTTCATCACCAACACGTTCATCACGTTCATCACCAACACGTTCATCACGTTCATCACCAACACGTTCATCACCAACACATTCATCACGTTCATCACCAACACGTTCATCACCAACACGTTCATCACCAACACGTTCATCACCCACACGTTCATCACCCACACGTTCATCACCCACACGTTCATCACCCACACGTTCATCACCAACACGTTCATCACCCACACGTTCATCACCCACACGTTCATCACCAACACGTTCATCACCAACACGTTCATCACCCACACGTTCATCACCCACACGTTCATCACCAACACGTTCATCACGTTCATCACCAACACGTTCATCACCAACACGTTCATCACCAACACGTTCATCACCCACACGTTCATCACCCACACGTTCATCACCCACACGTTCATCACGTTCATCACCAACACGTTCATCACCCACACGTTCATCACCCACACGTTCATCACCCACACGTTCATCACCCACACGTTCATCACCAACACGTTCATCACCAACACGTTCATCACCCACACGTTCATCACCAACACGTTCATCACCAACACATTCATCACCAACACGTTCATCACCAACACGTTCATCACGTTCATCACCCACACGTTCATCACCAACACGTTCATCACCAACACGTTCATCACCAACACGTTCATCACCCACACGTTCATCACCCACACGTTCATCACCAACACGTTCATCACGTTCATCACCAACACGTTCATCACCAACACGTTCATCACCAACACGTTCATCACCAACACGTTCATCACCCACACGTTCATCACGTTCATCACCAACACGTTCATCACCAACACGTCCATCACCCACACGTTCATCACCCACACGTTCATCACCAACACGTTCATCACCAACACGTTCATCACCAACACGTTCATCACCAACACGTTCATCACCCACACGTTCATCACCAACACGTTCATCACCCACACATTCATCACCCACACGTTCATCATGTTCATCACCAACACGTTCATCACCAACACGTTCATCATGTTCATCACCCAACACGTTCATCATGTTCATCACCAACACGTTCATCACCCACACGTTCATCATGATGGATGGATGATGAATGGATGATGAATGGATGGATGATGGATGGATGATGAATGGATGATGGATGATGAATGGATGGATGATGGATGATGATGAATGGATGATGGATGATGGATGATGAACGGATGAATGTATAAACGATGAACGGATGAATGTATAAACGATGAACGGATGATGATGAATGGATGATGGATGATGAATGGATGGATGGATGATGATGATGAATGGATGATGAATGGATGGATGATGGATGATGATGAATGGATGATGGATGAACGATGAACGGATGATGGATGGATGATGGATGATGAACGGATGAATGTATAAACGATGAACGGATGAATGTATAAACGATGAACGGATGATGATGAATGGATGATGGATGATGAATGGATGATGAATGGATGATGGATGAATGGATGATGGATGATGATGAATGGATGAACGATGAACGGATGATGGATGGATGATGGATGATGAACGGATGAATGTATAAACGATGAACGGATGCATGTATAAACGATAGGGATGCAATTATCGGGCCGATAATTATCGGCCCGATATTAGGAATTATGACGTCATCCCGATAAACCGATAACAGTATTAATAGCACCGATAATATACAATATATTTTTTGGGTATCCTGCGGTGTGGTGGGTGGGTTGGGATGAGGGGCGCTTGTTTTTCACTCGGCTCCTCCCGTTTTGCCAGTACTGTGGTGTTAGTGGTTTAGGAAGAGGGGAGTTCTTCACAAATCCAGCGCTCCCTAATACTTCGAACCTGATCAGTCACCTGAAACATCGCCATCGCTACGATGGTGTGTTAAAAGCGTACGAAGACAATAATACAATACAGCGTGTGTGTGTGTGTGTGTGTGTGTGTGTGTGTGTGTGTCTGCGCGTGTGTCTGCGCGCACGCGTTGGAGCTAAGTGCAACTCAAGGCATATGCTCGAACCGGAGCTGCCTGGACGCTGCAATCATGTTGCTGAGTGTGCTGACTTCTCCTCCAACGTCCCGCTGTCTGCTTCCTGCATCAAGTCAAGTGCTCTGCGCAGTTGTGTGGATAGAGCGCTCCTCTGTTTTCATTTAAACAGCTCCTTATATCCGTTAGCGCAGCTAGCTAGCACCAGATGCTAACAACAACAATGCACGTAAGGTCTCTCTCTTGCTCGCTCGGACCGCACGTACACACACCCTCCCGGTCCTCCCAGATGGCCAGTCGGTGCCTGCCGGTGAGCGTGGAAGTGTGGTCTGCCACAAGCGGGCGGCAGGAGCGGGGCTGTCAGCATCAGCTTGTAGATGGTATTTTAAACTCGATGCGCTCTGAAGCTACGGGGCGGCCGAGGAAAAAAAATACACATGCGTTAATCGCGTTAAAATAATTAGTGGCGTAATTTTTATTATCGGTTATCGGTATCGGTATCGGTCTTGAGAAGCAGGAAGTTATCGGTATCGGTATCGGTTTCAAAAAACCAATATCGTGCATCCCTAATAAACGATGAACGGATGAATGTATAAACGATGAACGGATGATGATGAATGGATGATGGATGATGATGATGAATGGATGATGGATGAACGGATGATGGATGGATGATGGATGATGAACGGATGCATGTATAAACGATGAACGGATGATGATGAATGGATGATGGATGAACGGATGAATATATAAACAATGAACGGATGAATGTATAAACGATGAACGGATGAATGTATAAACGATGAACGGATGATGATGAATGGATGATGAATGGATGATGAATGGATGATGAATGGATGATGGATGATGAATGGATGATGGATGATGAATGGATGATGGATGATGAATGTATAAACGATGAACGGATGAATGTATTAACGATGAACGGATGATGATGAATGGATGATGAATGGATGATGAATGGATGATGGATGGATGATGGATGATGAATGGATGATGGATGAACGATGAACGGATGAATGTATAAACGATGAACGGATGAATGTATTAACGATGAACGGATGATGATGAATGGATGATGAATGGATGATGGATGATGAATGGATGATGGATGGATGATGAATGGATGATGGATGATGAATGGATGATGGATGGATGATGAATGGATGATGGATGATGAATGGATGATGGATGGATGATGGATTATGATGGATGATGAATGTATAAACGATGAACGGATGAATGTATTAACGATGAACGGATGAATGTACTCACAGTAGAAGTCGCTGTAGAGCCTCAGGTCAGAGAACAGAGCGAGAGCCTCCCGGAGGTCAGACAGAGTGGCTTCTGGGTAACTGTACCCACACTGGGGGACATGACAATAAGCAGTATTTAATAACATCTCATTCCTTTCAATGTGAACATACTTATACCATTGACACATGTCCTCTGCTGCACAGAGGACATCTATCAGTCTCTGCTCAGAGGACATCTATCAGTCTCTGCTCAGAGGACATCTATCGGTCTCTGCTGCACAGAGGACATCTATCGGTCTCTGCTCGGAGGACATCTATCAGTCTCTGCTCAGAGGACATCTATCAGTCTCTGCTGCACAGAGGACATCTATCGGTCTCTGCTCGGAGGACATCTATCAGTCTCTGCTCAGAGGACATCTATCAGTCTCTGCTCAGAGGACATCTATCAGTCTCTACGGCACAGAGGACATCTATCAGTCTTTGCTCAGAGGACATCTATCAGTCTCTGCTGCACAGAGGACATCTATCAGTCTCTACGCACAGAGGACATCTATCAGTCTCTGCTGCTCAGAGGACATCTATCAGTCTCTGCTGCACAGAGGACATCTATCAGTCTCTGCTGCTCAGAGGACATCTATCAGTCTCTGCTGCACAGAGGACATCTATCAGTCTCTGCTGCACAGAGGACATCTATCAGTCTCAGCACAGAGGACATCTATCAGTCTCTGCTGCTCAGAGGACATCTATCAGTCTCAGCACAGAGGACATCTATCAGTCTCTGCTGCACAGAGGACATCTATCAGTCTCTGCTCAGAGGACATCTATCAGTCTCTGCTGCTCAGAGGACATCTATCAGTCTCTGCTGCTCAGAGGACATCTATCAGTCTCTGCTGCACAGAGGACATCTATCAGTCTCTGCTGCACAGAGGACATCTATCAGTCTCTGCTCAGAGGACATCTATCAGTCTCTGCACAGAGGACATCTATCAGTCTCTGCTCAGAGGACATCTATCAGTCTCTGCTGCACAGAGGACATCTATCAGTCTCTGCTGCACAGAGGACATCTATCAGTCTGTCTGTCCATGTCTTCTCACACTGAAAGGGTCCTGGTGTCCTCTACAGTGGACATACTGTAACATTTAAACATCTAATTCAATTAAAAAAGTCTAAATTGCAAGATGTGTTTTTAACCCTACGTCGTCCAGTTTGCACCTGCCGGCCACCGTACGTCAAATAGGTAGGACATGGAAAATAGAGATCGGAAAACATTCCTCGGGTCCCAGGAGGATATATATATATATAATATATATATAAGATATATATATATATATATATATTACTGTAGGAGCCTCTGATGGCTCGCGCTGCTGCCGATGAGAACACTTTTGTTTTTAGCATTTAGCTAACGAAGCTAACCGTTGTGAATGGAGCTGCACTAGCCGGTTAGCATCAGGTGTTGTTGTTTAGTGGTGAGTAAATAAAGTGTGTGTGTGTGTGGGGTCCTCACCTCCTTCAGAGTCCGCAGCTCCTCCCCGGATCCGACTCTCATTTCATCCAGAAACTCAGGAACACCCGCAGCTAACAAGCTAACATGCTAACAGCACCGGGACGCACCGGGACACACCGGGACACACCCACGGTCTCTTCCAGCGTTTCAGATTAAAAGCACGAAGACTAGAAGAAACTCCGTTTAAAAGTCATCAGTTATAAACAATATGTATATCAATGTTATTATTATCACCACTACACGTGTTTAACACGAGTATAATACTGATATTACTTTAATCAATGTTATTATTATCACCACTACACGTGTTTAACACGAGTATAATACTGATATTACTTTAATCAATGTTATTATTATCACCACTACACGTGTTTAACATGATTATAATACTGATATTACTTTAATCCAACACGCAGAATAAATGCAGCATTCTTTATATTCAAACAAATGCAAACAATATATAAACACATCAAACATAAATATTTTATATGTATATATGTTTTCCATGTATTTATATTTAATATATATATTTCATATGTATTTATATTTAATATATATATATTTAATGTGTATTTGTCATCAGACCCACTTTCCCTGATACTTGTGTTTTGGTAAATGCAGTAGCTTGTGTGACAACAGGAAGTGACATCAGAGCAGGAAGTGAGGCTTTATTGATGATCACATGACATAAAGACGGCGCTCAGAGGGGCGTGGCCCTCCACTCCTTGCCCTCCGTCAGCGCTCTGGGTTGGTGCAAGAACACGTTGTATCGGACTCCCTGATTGGCCGCCGCCCTGACGAAGCGCCCGTTGGCTGTCATGGTGACGGCTCTGAGCGAGTCCCCGGTGCCGAAGATGCTGACGGAGCGCTGCGTGACCTTGTGGCTGAGCGTGAGGTTCAGAGAGCGTTGAGACGGCTGGTCCTCCATCAGAGTGAGGCTCCTCAGCAGCTGCTCCCCTCTCTGCTTCTCCCCCGGACCCCCCAGCGTCTCCAGGATCAACCGGAAGTCTGTCACTGCAGCGCTGCAGGCGAACAGCTGCTTCCCCTCCATGAAGGCTCTGAGCTGCGGCAGGACGGGGCTCAGGCGCTCCTGAGCGGCCTGCTCCGTCAGAACGCCCTCTCTGAAGGAGAAGAAGCAGCCGCCGTGACTCAGAGAGGACACACAGCTGATGAGCGTCGTGATGTCCAGGTTCACTGAGAGGCAGGAGAGAGGAAGACGCTGCGCAGGGAAGGAGAGGCGGGCCAGAACCCTGCCACGCTGCACCCTGGAGGGGGAGGGGTCCTCATCAGGCTCCTCCTCTTCACCAGAATCCTCCCCCCCGTTTGGCCCCTCCCCAACTGGCTGCTCCTCCCCCTCCTCCATCATGGCATTGACAGCCACGATGGGGGAGGGTGGCTCTTCCTCCCCGTCCTCATCTGGCTCCTCCCCCTCCCCCTCTGGCTCCTCCCCCTCCGGCTCCTCCCCCTCCATCTCCTCCCCCATCATGGCATTGACGGCCACGATGTCCCCCCTGACGCTGACCCCCATGACCCCGAGCTGCTGCGCCATGGCGTGGGAGACCCCGTTGTAGAAGGCGAAGACGACGTGGGGGTGTTTGTACTGGACTTCCTGCTGCTGGCTGGCAGACAGGAAGTCTCTGGCCTGGCTGATGATGCTCTTCTCTCCGTACTGACCCCCCCCCTGCCAGATGCTGTGCAGAGCTTCAGCCTTCCTCCCCACCGCCTTCACCCAGGTGAGCCCCCCGTCCGAAACCACGTCCACCTGCAGCGAGCGAGGATCCCCCGCTGAGTCTGTGTACCTGGAGACAGGAGACAGAGACACAGTTAGTGAGAGAGAGAGAGTGTGTGAGAGTGAGATAGTGAGTGTGAGAGTGAGAGAGTGTGTGAGATAGTGAGTGTGAGAGAGTGTGTGAGAGAGTGAGTCGGTGTGAGAGTGTGAGAGAGTGAGTGAGAGAGAGTGGGAGAGTGAGTGAGAGTGTGTGAGAGAGAGTGAGAGAGTGAGTGAGTCGGTGTGAGAGTGAGTGTGAGAGAGAGAGTGAGTGAGAGAGAGTGAGAGTGAGTGAGAGAGAGTGAGTGAGAGAGTGAGTCGGTGTGAGAGTGAGTGAGTCGGTGTGAGAGAGTGAGTGAGAGTGAGAGAGAGTGAGTGAGAGAGAGAGTCGAGTGTGAGAGTGAGTGAGTGTGAGAGAGTGAGTGAGAGTGTGAGAGAGTGAGTGAGAGTGTGAGAGAGTGAGAGTGAGTGAGAGAGAGTGAGAGTGAGTGAGAGAGTGAGTCGGTGTGAGAGTGAGTGAGTGTGAGAGAGTGAGTGAGAGAGAGTGAGAGAGTGTGAGAGAGTGAGTGAGAGAGAGTGAGAGAGAGTGAGTGAGAGAGTGTGAGAGAGAGTGAGTCGGTGTGAGAATGAGAGTGTGAGAGAGTGAGTGAGTGAGAGAGAGTGTGAGAGAGTGAGTGAGTGAGAGAGAGTGTGAGAGAGAGTGAGAGAGTGTGAGAGAGTGAGTGAGAGTGAGTGAGAGAGAGTGAGTGAGAGAGAGTGTGAGAGTGAGAGAGAGTGAGTGAGTGAGAGAGAGTGAGAGAGAGAGTGAGAGAGAGTGAGTGAGAGAGAGTGAGTGAGAGTGGTGGAGATGAGAGAGTGAGTGAGGTGTGAGAGAGTGAGTGTGAGAGAGAGTGTGAGAGTGAGAGAGAGTGAGAGAGTGTGAGAGATAGTGAGAGTGTGAGTGAGTGAGTGTGAGTGAGAGTGTGTGAGAGTGTGAGAGATAGTGAGAGTGAGTGTGTGAGTGAGTGTGAGTGAGAGTGTGTGAGAGAGTGAGAGTGTACCTGAAGACGTGCAGCAGGGCCACCACCCCCCCCACGCTCTGCAGAGACTCCACGATGGCCGTCAGGTGCGTCAGGTTGCTGCTGTGCAAGTGAGACGCCTTCACCTCCCCCCCTTCACTCTGCACCCGCCGCAGGAAGCGCAGCTCGGCCCGCAGCCTCCCCAGCAGCTTGCCCCCCCCCTCCACACGCCCCCCCCCCACACAGATCCTGCGCCTGCTGCAGCAGACTCTGAGCTGAAGAGATGCGCTGCTGCAAGACCTCCTGCAGAGACATGCTGCATCACACCTGGGGACGGACAACAAGGATCTTTAGACCTACTGCAGAGACATGCTGCATCACACCTGTCAGGTGCTAGCTAATGTTAGCCACCTGTCAGGGTGCAAGCTAATGTTAGCCACCTGTCAGGTGCTAGCTTATGTTAGCCACCTGTCAGGGTGCTAGCTTATGTTAGCCACCTGTCAGGGTGCTAGCTAATGTTAGCCACCTGTCAGGGTGCTAGCTAATGTTAGCCACCTGTCAGGGTGCTAGCTAATGTTAGCCACCTGTCAGGGTGCTAGCTAATGTTAGCCACCTGTCAGGGTGCAAGCTAATGTTAGCCACCTGTCAGGGTGCAAGCTAATGTTAGCCACCTGTCAGGGTGCTAGCTAATGTTAGCCACCTGTCAGGGTGCAAGCTAATGTTAGCCACCTGTCAGGTAATAGCTAATGTTAGCCACCTGTCAGGGTGCAAGCTAATGTTAGTCACCTGTCAGGTAATAGCTAATGTTAGCCACCTGTCAGGTGATGGCTAAATGTTAGCCACCTGTCAGGTGATGGCTAATGTTAGCCACCTGTCAGGGTGCAAGCTCATGTTAGCCACCTGTGAGGTGCTAGCTAATGTTAGCCACCTGTGAGGTGCTAGCTAATGTTAGCCACCTGTCAGGGTGCAAGCTAATGTTAGCCACCTGTCATGGTGCTAGCTAATGTTAGCCACCTGTCAGGGTGCAAGCTAATGTTAGCCACCTGTCATGGTGCTAGCTAATGTTAGCCACCTGTCAGGGTGCTAGCTAATGTTAGCCACCTGTCAGGTGCAAGCTAATGTTAGCCACCTGTGAGGTGCAAGTTAATGTTAGCCACCTGTCAGGGTGCTAGCTAATGTTAGCCACCTGTCAGGTGCTAGCTAATGTTAGCCACCTGTCAGGGTGCTAGCTAATGTTAGCCACCTGTCAGGTGCTAGCTAATGTTAGCCACCTGTCAGGTGCAAGCTAATGTTAGCCACCTGTCAGGTGCTAGCTAATTAGCCACCTGTCAGGGTGCTAGCTAATGTTAGCCACCTGTCAGGTGCTAGCTAATGTTAGCCACCTGTCAGGTGCTAGCTAATGTTAGCCACCTGTGAGGTGCAAGTTAATGTTAGCCACCTGTCAGGGTGCTAGCTAATGTTAGCCACCTGTCAGGTGCTAGCTAATTAGCCACCTGTCAGGGTGCTAGCTAATGTTAGCCACCTGTCAGGGTGCTAGCTAATTAGCCACCTGTCAGGGTGCTAGCTAATGTTAGCCAGCTGCCAGGTGCTAGCTAATGTTAGCCACCTGTCAGGGTGCTAGCTAATGTTAGCCACCTGTCAGGGTGCTAGCTAATGTTAGCCACCTGTCAGGGTGCTAGCTAATGTTAGCCACCTGTCAGGGTGCTAGCTAATGTTAGCCAGCTGTCAGGTGCTAGCTAATGTTAGCCACCTGTCAGGGTGCTAGCTAATGTTAGCCACCTGTCAGGTGCTAGCTAATGTTAGCCACCTGTCAGGTGCTAGCTAATGTTAGCCACCTGTCAGGTGCAAGCTAATGTTAGCCACCTGTCAGGTGCTAGCTAATTAGCCACCTGTCAGGGTGCTAGCTAATGTTAGCCACCTGTCAGGTGCTAGCTAATGTTAGCCACCTGTCAGGTGCTAGCTAATGTTAGCCACCTGTCAGGTGCTAGCTAATGTTAGCCACCTGTCAGGTGCTAGCTAATGTTAGCCACCTGTCTACCTGGTTCATTGTCTTATGTTATATCCAACTATATTATATCTAACTATACAGACACATCTTAAAGGATATCTAATAGTTAGTATATGATGTTGTTATCCTGGTTGAACTCTTATCGGTCCTGTATTTGATTAAAAACTCATATTAATATGTAGTTTCTCTCCTGAAACTCTTTCAACAGTTCATTTTAACTGTGAAGTTTCTTCAGGAGATAAAGAATCTGCGCAGCTCATTACAGGAGCTCCAGATGAAGTGTTTAAAGCAAAGCGAGACTTACTGTCCGGGTCCAGAGACAGGGGTCCCAGAGACAGAGATCCGGGTCCAGAGACAGGGGGTCCCAGAGACAGAGGTCCGGGTGCAGAGACAGGGGTCCGGGTGCAGAGACGGTCCGGGTTCAGAGACAGGGGTCCGGTCCAGAGACAGGGGTCCCAGAGACAGAGGTCCGGGTGCAGAGACAGGGGTCCGGGTCCAGAAACAGGGGTCCCAGAGACAGGGGTCCGGGTCCGGGTCCAGATCTATATATGATATTATAAAGAATTATAATCTGCGAGGAATGCTAATGCTAACGCTAACGCTCGTTGTCGTCAGCTGTGAGGAACAACAAGGCAGCTTCCGGCAGACTTTCAGAATAAGAGCGTGTGTCACTACCCGATCCGTCCCCCTGCCCGATCGGTACTGCGCATGTGCGAGATGGTCCGTAAGTCTGGACGGCAACCCAAGATGGACACTTGACACAGTGGCTTTTAGCAAAGCTCAAAAAAAGGGGACGGATCGGGTAGTGACAGCGTGACCTGTGACCCGAAGTTCATATCAATACCCCTCCTCCGGGACTTGACCCGGAAATCGATCAAGACACGCCATGTTGAAAGACGTCCCAATACTTGAAATGCACACGGAGGAGTCGAGGAGAGAGGAGGGGAACCGAGGAGAGAGGAGGGGAAGCAGCAGGCGGTGAGAGAAAGGAGAACTCCTCTCCTCTGAGCGGTCATTTTAAAGAGACGTCCATTAGTGATGACAGGAGGCTCAGCCTCTGTCTGATGGACACACGTGTTCAAGACCACTTCTATCTACTTTGATTCACTCACAGGGCGGTGTCATGAGACGATAACAGGCTACAGATGCGGGGACACACACACACACACACAGACACACAGACACACATACAGACACACAAACACACACACGTAAATATTTATATAAATATACACAATTCCAGAATCAAACAGAGCACCCTCATAATAACGTAACACTATCAGAGACTGGATACCCCTCTGGTCGCTGCAATGAGGGAAATAAATTACGGGCCAAAAGTTGTATTTACAAGTATTAAAAGTAAGCAGAGGACACCAAACCAACTGAGACCTGTCTGTCCACTGCATCTACCACACGCACGCACACACACACACACACCTACACACCCGACCACACACACTGTACCACACGCACACACACACACACACACACACACACACACACACACCTGCAGCAGCTCCTAAAGCATCATCAGGCTGTAGCCGTTATGTATTTTATTTGGTGAAGCACTAAATGGAGTCAGAAACATCTGGACTCCTTGTTTGTAGATATCTCTAAACTAGAGAAAGAGAGTCGCCTGTTCCACAGAGTGAGATGCTCTCTGCTCTGCTTTCTGCACGGACCAATCAGCTGCTCTGCTTTCTGCACGGACCTCTCAGCTGCTCTGCTTTCTGCACGGACCTCTCAGCTGCTCTGCTTTCTGCACGGACCTCTCAGCTGCTCTGCTTTCTGCACGGACCAATCAGCTGCTCTGCTTTCTGCACGGACCAATCAGCTGCTCTGCTTTCTGCACGGACCTCTCAGCTGCTCTGCTTTCTGCACGGACCAATCAGCTGCTCTGCTTTCTGCACGGACCTCTCAGCTGCTCTGCTTTCTGCACGGACCTCTCAGCTGCTCTGCTTTCTGCACGGACCCCTCTCCTGAATAGCATCACGTCATACTCTGAGACCCCCCCGTTATTCAGACTGAATAGCATCAAGTCATACTCTGAGACCCCCCCCGTTATTCAGACTGAATAGCATCACGTCATACTCTGAGACCCCCCCCCGTTATTCAGACTGAATAGCATCAAGTCATACTCTGAGACCCCCCCCGTTATTCAGACTGAATAGCATCAAGTCATACTCTGAGACCCCCCCCGTTATTCAGACTGAATAGCATCAAGTCATACTCTGAGACCCCCCCCGTTATTCAGACTGAATAGCATCAAGTCATACTCTGAGACCCCCCCCGTTATTCAGACTGAATAGCATCACGTCATACTCTGAGACCCCCCCCGTTATTCAGACTGAATAGCATCAAGTCATACTCTGAGACCCCCCCCGTTATTCAGACTGAATAGCATCAAGTCATACTCTGAGACCCCCCCCGTTATTCAGACTGAATAGCATCAAGTCATACTCTGAGACCCCCCCCCGTTATTCAGACTGAATAGCATCACGTGATACTCTGAGACCCCCCCCCCGTTATTCAGACTGAATAGCATCATGTCATACTCTGAGACCCCCCCCGTTATTCAGACTGAATAGCATCAAGTCATACTCTGAGACCCCCCCCCGTTATTCAGACTGAATAGCATCATGTCATACTCTGAGACCCCCCCCCGTTATTCAGACTGATAGCATCAAGTCATACTCTGAGACCCCCCCCGTTATTCAGACTGAATAGCATCACGTCATACTCTGAGACCCCCCCCCGTTATTCAGACTGAATAGCATCACGTCATACTCTGAGACCCCCCCCCGTTATTCAGACTGAATAGCATCAAGTCATACTCTGAGACCCCCCCCCCGTTATTCAGACTGAATAGCATCACGTCATACTCTGAGACCCCCCCGTTATTCAGACTGAATAGCATCACGTCATACTCTGAGACCCCCCCCCCGTTATTCAGACTGATAGCATCAAGTCATACTCTGAGACCCCCCCCCCGTTATTCAGACTGAATAGCATCACGTCATACTCTGAGACCCCCCCCCGTTATTCAGACTGATAGCATCACGTCATACTCTGAGACCCCCCCCCGTTATTCAGACTGATAGCATCAAGTCATACTCTGAGACCCCCCCCCCGTTATTTAGACTGAATAGCATCAAGTCATACTCTGAGACCCCCCCCCGTTATTCAGACTGAATAGCATCAAGTCATACTCTGAGACCCCCCCCGTTATTCAGACTGAATAGCATCACGTCATACTCTGAGACCCCCCCCCGTTATTCAGACTGATAGCATCAAGTCATACTCTGAGACCCCCCCCGTTATTCAGACTGATAGCATCACGTCATACTCTGAGACCCCCCCCCGTTATTCAGACTGAATAGCATCACGTCATACTCTGAGACCCCCCCCCGTTATTCAGACTGATAGCATCACGTCATACTCTGAGACCCCCCCCCCGTTATTCAGACTGATAGCATCAAGTCATACTCTGAGACCCCCCCCGTTATTCAGACTGATAGCATCACGTCATACTCTGAGACCCCCCCCGTTATTCAGACTGATAGCATCACGTCATACTCTGAGACCCCCCCCCGTTATTCAGACTGATAGCATCAAGTCATACTCTGAGACCCCCCCCGTTATTCAGACTGATAGCATCACGTCATACTCTGAGACCCCCCCCCGTTATTCAGACTGATAGCATCACGTCATACTCTGAGACCCCCCCCCGTTATTTCATTAGAGGAGGGGTCCTCATCACAGCTGCTGCTCGTGCTCTGAAACTCTCCTGAGGAACAGGTTACACGCCGTCAGCGCTGAGACGTGATCCACCTTTGAGTTCCGGATGAGAGCCACGTTCAGCCTCTTCCTCCACAGCGGACCCGAGTTCCACTAAAGGCACGTCGGGAATTGAAGTTCATTTTAACAAATGTTCCACATAAATACTCATCTGTGGGAGTATCTGCTAATGATGTGAGTGACCACTGTGTTGTAGCCACCATTAGGGACACTAAGGTCCAAAAGGTTAAACCTCGTGTCATCACAAAGAGAGCAGGGCTTTGCTCATGATCTGTTTGATTTTGATTGGGGTAGAATCGATCTGTGTGCTGATGTGGAAACTGCATGGTCTTATTTTTATCTTGGTTTTATGAAAATGATAGATAGACATGCACCTCTGCGTACATTTAGAGTGAAGGGTTTCCTGCTGAGCTGTCCAGTCTCCTTCATGAGAGAAATAATGCCTGGGCTAAGGCTAGGAGATCAGGCTCAGAGGTAGAGTGGCTGCGTTCAGGCTCAGAGGTAGAGTGGCTGCGTTCAGGCTCAGAGGTAGAGTGGCTGCGTTCAGGCAGCTGAGGAATAGCTTCACATCTCAAATACAAAGTGCTAAATCAAAGTGCTATTTGTCGGTTACCACAGAACACCTGAATAATCCTAGGACATTTTGGAAAGCCATAAAATCGATTTCCACTGGTGATATCCCAAATGAGCTACCTCCGTGCCTCACCACAGCATCTGGCTCTATACCAGACAGGGCTCTATGCTCAATTGCTTTAATGAGCATGTTGTGTCTTGTGGCTCTCTGATTGGCTGTGTGGCTCCTGTGAACGCTCCAACCCTTGACTCTGAACAAAGTGGTCTGGAAAACCCTTTCAGTTTTACTCCTTTAACTGTTGGTATTGTTCATGAAGCATTATCCAAGTTAGATCCTAGGAAACCGGCCGGCCCGGACAACGTAGAACCTTTCCTTTTAAAGATAGCTGCAGATGTTATTGCTCCACCTCTCACTTCTCTTTCTAACCTCTCCCTCAGCACGAACACAATTCCAAAAGTGTGGAAGTCTGCTCATGTCTTGCCTTTACTGAAAGGAGGGGAGGCAACTATTTTAAATAACTATAGGCCCATCTCTAAATGGTCAGTTCTGGCTAAGGTGCTCGAACGCTTAGTGAGTGAACAAGTAAAGGAGTTTTTATGTAACCATGACATCCTGTCTGAGCATCAGTCAGGATTCAGAAAGCAGCGCAGCACCATCACTGCCACGATGAAAGTGGTAAATGACATTACTACTATTTTAGATAATAAGCAGAGTTGAGCAGCTCTGTTTATTGACCTTTCCAAAGCGTCTGACACCGTGGATCATCTCATCTTAAAGCAGAGGCTGCTCAGTGTCGGCATGTCCAGCCGTGCAGTGGGTGGTTGTGAACTGCCTCTCTGAAAGGTCCCATGTGTTCACTCTGATGGGCTGTCTTCTGAGTGGTTACACATCACTCATGGTGTTCCTCAAGGCTCTGTTTCAGGCCCACTTCATCAACAGCTCAGGGAACATGTGGATGAAGCTACTTTACATCATGCGGATGATCCCGTGATGTTCTGAGCAGGTCCCTCAGTCAGGAGCTGGTGTTACATCACAGGCTGCTTCTAACACTCCTCAGACTCAGCGCTCTGAACTCAAGCTTCTTCTGATGTGGATCAAACCAAGGCAACGCTCTCTCTAAAGCTGCACAGACCCAGAGCCTGCTGTAGATATTGTCACTACGCAAGGACAAGTGCTCAAAGTGTTCCTGTTACAAACACCTGGGTGTCTGCTTGATGATTGTCTCTCTTTTAAACGTCAGGTCTCTAACCTGCTGAGGAGCTGAGGGTGAGGCTAGGGTTCTTCTCCAGGAACAAGTCCTGCTTCTCCTTGAGGCCAGGAAGAGGCTCTGTGACCTTTGACCTGTGCTGGACTCTGGTCTATCTGAATGCACCGGCCCATTGCCTGGTCCAGTTAGATGCTGCGTATCACAGCGCATCACAGCGCTCTGAGATTTGTCACTAACTGTAAAGCGCTGACTCATCACTGCACCCTGTATACCAAGGCAGGTTTACCATCTCTCTCTGTACGGAGGCTCAGTCTCTGGTACACGTTTATCTGTAAAGCTTTGTGGGTAAACTCCCGTATTATATCTGCTCTCTGATCACACTGAGAGCAGCAAGCAGCTATTGTCTGAGGTCACATGATGTGGTCTTGTTAGATGTGCCAAGAGCAAGGACTGTCTCAGGTGAGACAGCTTTTATGTGCGCAGCTCCACTTGCTGGAACAATCTTCAGCAGGAAGTGAAACTGAGCGTCTCATTCCTCTGCATGTCTTTAGAGCTAGGGTAAATGAAATGCTTGCTGATACAATGGGCTCTTGTAAATGTCTATAACTATGTATCCTGTAAATATAATGTATGATGTCCTTTATTGTTTCATGTTTCATGTGGAAGCTATATGCTGCAGGTCTCCCTTGAAAAAGAGATCTATGATCTCAATGGGACCAATCTGAATAAATAAAGGTTTGAAATGAAATAGCATCATGTCATACACTGAGACGTTATTAGACAACAGGCAGCACTGAGGTAATAAATACTTTATTGACAGCATGATGAAGGTGAAGATGAAGGTGAGCGCGGGGATAAGGCACGGAGCTGCAGTTAGAAAACACTGTAAAAAACTAAAGAGGGCGGAGTCAGCTCTGGGCCTGCTTCCTCTTCTGGACCAGCTCAGCCAGCATCTTGTAGCGGATCATACACTCCTCCTGAAACACACACACACACACACACAGTTAGTGTGAGCCTGAGAGCATAGGGGGGTTGTGAATGCGGTGACCTTCAGTGACCTTGCTCCTCCCGGGGACGACCTTGGCGATGCAGTCCCAGCGCTCAACGGTTCCTCGGGGGAACGTCTGCAGCGCGAGCTCCAAAAGCTTCTGCTGGTTCTGAGTCCAGACACCAGGCTCCGCCTTCTCCTGAGACTCCACCTTCTCCTGAGGCCCCACCTTCTCCTGAGGCCCCACCTTCTCCTGAGGCCCCGCCTTCTCATGAGGCCCCACCTTCTCACAAGGCTCTGCCTTCTCCTGAGATCCTGCCTTCATACAAGGCCCCTCCCCCTCCAGGCTCTCCTGAGGCTCCCCCCCCTCGGCCATTGGGTCAAAGTCTCTCTGCCGGCGACCTCTGACCTTACACCCTTCCCCCCCCTCTGCTGACTTTCTGTTCCTCCTCCTGACACCAGGAAACTCCTCCTCCTCAGCAGCAGGAAGTGACCTCACAGGAAGAGGAGGAGCCTTCAGATCTGACAGCTTCACCAAACCTGGAACACAGAAACATGGACGCTAAGAACTCCAACAATAACACCATCTGTACAGCGTCATATTCAGAAAGCAGCAGCTCAGTGCAGAGGGGTAATTATCAGAATGATTGATTTAGTGAGAGCTCACCTGAGGTTTGGCTCACATTGTCCTTCACCTGTTTGACTTTAGCCGTCACCTGTGGAGCAGAGGAGCTTTAAAACAACATGCCTGTGGACTGCTGAACTCTGGGGATTCTATAGAGCCCCCCCCTCACCTCGGCCACAGAGCGACCCAGCTCCTGAGCGATCTTCTCCCAGCGCCCCGGGCTGCCTCCGGGGAATTTCACCATCAACCTGCCGAGGAGGCTGAGCTCGTGCTGCGCCCAGCCGGAAGCCTGCAATCACAGAGACATGAGATACTGAAGAACAGGTGTAATAACATGTGTGATAACATAACATGTGTGATAACAGGTCTAATAGCAGATAACAGGTGTAATAACAGGTGTGATAACAGGTGTAATAACATGTGTGATAACATGTGTAATAACAGATAACAGTTGTAATAACAGGTGTGATAACAGATAACATGTGTAATAACAGATAACATGTGTGATAACACACGTGTGTAATAGCAGATAACAGGTGTAATAACATAACATGTGTAATAACAGATAACATGTGTGATAACAGGTGTAATAACAGATAGCAGACGTAATAACATGTGTATAACGGATAACAGTGTGATAACAGTGAATAACAGATAACAGTGTGTAACATACGTAATAACATGTGTAATAACAGATAACATGTGTAATAACAGATAACAGACGTAATAACATGTGTAATAACATGTAATAACACACGTAATAACAGTTAACAGGGTAATAACAGACAACAGGTGTAATAACTGTGTAATAACAGATAACATGTGTGATAACATGTGTAATAGCAGATAACATGTGTAATAACAGTTGTAATAACAGATAACAGGTGTAATAACATGTGTAATAACAGATAGCAGACGTAATAACATGTGTAATAACGGATAACATGTGTGATAACAGGTGTAATAACAGATAACATGTGTGATAACATACGTAATAACATGTGTAATAACAGATAACATGTGTAATAACAGATAGCAGACGTAATAACATGTATAGTAACAGATAACATGTGTGATAACAGGTGTAATAACAGATAACATGTGTGATAACATGTGTAATAACAGATAACATGTGTGATAACAGATAACAGTTGTAATAACAGATAACATGTGTGATAACAGATAGCAGACGTAATAACATGTGTAATAACAGATAACATGTGTATAACAGATAACAGGTGTAATAACATGTGTAATAACAGTTGTAATAACAGATAACATGTGTGATAACAGATAGCAGACGTAATAACATGTGTAATAACAGATAACATGTGTGATAACAGATAACAGTGTGATACAGTAACATGTGTAATAACAGATAACGTTGTAATAACAGATAACATGTGTAATAACATGTGTGATACTGATAACATGTGTAATAACAGTTGTATAATAACAGGGTATAACATGTGTGATACAGGTGTAATAACAGAAAACATGTGAGATAACAGTATAACATGTGTGATAACAGATAACGTGTGTGATAACAGATAACAGGTGTAATAGCAGATAACAGGTGTAATAACATGTATAATAACAGGTGTAATAACATGTGTGATACAGGTGTAATAACAGATAACATGTGTGATAACAGACGTAATGACATGTGTAATAACAGATAACATGTGTGATAACAGATAACAGGTGTAATAACAGATAACATTCTAGATAACATGTGTAATAACAGGTGTAATAACAGATAACGTGTAATAACATGTGTGATACAGGTGTAATAACAGATAACAGTTGTAATAACAGGTGTGATACTAGACAACATGTTTGATAACAGATAACATGTGTAATAACAGATAACATGTGAGATAACAGAGAACATGTGAGATAACAGATAACGTGTGTAATAACAGATAACGTGTGTGATAACATGTGTAATAGCAGATAACAGGTGTAATAACATAACAGGTGTAATAACAGATAACATATGTGATAACAGACGTAATAACAGATAACAGGTGTAATAACAGATAACATGTGAGATAACAGGTGTAATAACATGTGTGATAACATGTGTAATCACAGATAACAGATAACATGTGTGATAACAGATAACAGGTGTAATAGCAGATAACAGGTGTAATAACATGTGTGATACAGGTGTAATAACAGGTGTGATACTAGATAACATGTGTAATAACAGATAACATGTGTAATAACAGATAACATGTTTGATAACAGATAACATGTGTAATAACAGATAACATGTGAGATAACAGATAACAGGTGTAATAACAGAGAACATGTGTGATACAGATAACAGTTGTAATAACATGTGTAATAACAGTTGTAATAACAGATAACATGTGTAATAACAGATAACAGACGTAATAACAGATAACAGTTGTAATAACAGATAACAGGTGTAATAACAGATAACATGTGTGATAACAGATAACAGGTGTAATAACAGACAACAGGTGTGATAACATACGTAATAACATGTGTAATAACAGATAACATGTGTAATAACAGATAACATGTGTGATAACAGGTGTAATAACAGATAACATGTGTGATAACATACGTAATAACATGTGTAATAACAGATAACATGTGAGATAACAGATAACGTGTGTAATAACAGATAACGTGTGTGATAACATGTGTAATAGCAGATAACAGGTGTAATAACATAACAGGTGTAATAACATGTGTAATAACAGATAACATGTGTGATAACAGACGTAATAACAGATAACAGTTGTAATAACAGATAACAGGTGTAATAACAGATAACATGTGTGATAACAGACGTAATAACATGTGTAATAACAGTTGTAATAACAGATAACAGGTGTAATAACAGATAACATGTGTGATAACATACGTAATAACATGTGTAATAACAGATAACAGTTGTAATAACAGATAACAGGTGTAATAACAGATAACATGTGTGATAACAGACGTAATAACATGTGTAATAATAGATAACATGTGTGATAACAGATAACAGTTGTAATAACAGATAACATGTGTGATAACAGATAGCAGACGTAATAACATGTGTAATAACAGATAACATGTGTAATAACAGATAGCAGACGTAATAACATGTGTAATAACAGATGTAATAACAGATAACAGGTGTAATAACAGATAACAGGTGTAATAACATGTGTAATAACAGTTGTAATACTAGATAACATGTGTAATAACAGTTGTAATAACAGATAGCAGACGTAATAACATGTGTAATAACAGATAGCAGGTGTAATAACAGAAAACATGTGAGATAACAGTTAACATGTGTGATAACAGATAACGTGTGTAATAACAGATAACAGAGTGTAATAGCAGATAACAGGTGTAATAACATGTATAATAACAGGTGTAATAACATGTGTGATACAGGTGTAATAACAGATAACATGTGTGATAACAGACGTAATAACATGTGTAATAACAGATAACATGTGTGATAACAGATAACAGGTGTAATAACAGATAACATTCTAGATAACATGTGTAATAACAGGTGTAATAACAGATAACGTGTAATAACATGTGTGATACAGGTGTAATAACAGATAACATGTGTGATAACAGACGTAATGACATGTGTAATAACAGATAACATGTGTGATAACAGATAACAGGTGTAATAACAGATAACATTCTAGATAACATGTGTAATAACAGGTGTAATAACAGATAACGTGTAATAACATGTGTGATACAGGTGTAATAACAGATAACAGTTGTAATAACAGGTGTGATACTAGACAACATGTTTGATAACAGATAACATGTGTAATAACAGATAACATGTGAGATAACAGAGAACATGTGAGATAACAGATAACGTGTGTAATAACAGATAACGTGTGTGATAACATGTGTAATAGCAGATAACAGGTGTAATAACATAACAGGTGTAATAACAGATAACATATGTGATAACAGACGTAATAACAGATAACAGGTGTAATAACAGATAACATGTGAGATAACAGGTGTAATAACATGTGTGATAACATGTGTAATCACAGATAACAGATAACATGTGTGATAACAGATAACAGGTGTAATAGCAGATAACAGGTGTAATAACATGTGTGATACAGGTGTAATAACAGGTGTGATACTAGATAACATGTGTAATAACAGATAACATGTGTAATAACAGATAACATGTTTGATAACAGATAACATGTGTAATAACAGATAACATGTGAGATAACAGATAACAGGTGTAATAACAGAGAACATGTGTGATACAGATAACAGTTGTAATAACATGTGTAATAACAGTTGTAATAACAGATAACATGTGTAATAACAGATAACAGACGTAATAACAGATAACAGTTGTAATAACAGATAACAGGTGTAATAACAGATAACATGTGTGATAACAGATAACAGGTGTAATAACAGACAACAGGTGTGATAACATACGTAATAACATGTGTAATAACAGATAACATGTGTAATAACAGATAACATGTGTGATAACAGGTGTAATAACAGATAACATGTGTGATAACATACGTAATAACATGTGTAATAACAGATAACATGTGAGATAACAGATAACGTGTGTAATAACAGATAACGTGTGTGATAACATGTGTAATAGCAGATAACAGGTGTAATAACATAACAGGTGTAATAACATGTGTAATAACAGATAACATGTGTGATAACAGACGTAATAACAGATAACAGTTGTAATAACAGATAACAGGTGTAATAACAGATAACATGTGTGATAACAGACGTAATAACATGTGTAATAACAGTTGTAATAACAGATAACAGGTGTAATAACAGATAACATGTGTGATAACATACGTAATAACATGTGTAATAACAGATAACAGTTGTAATAACAGATAACAGGTGTAATAACAGATAACATGTGTGATAACAGACGTAATAACATGTGTAATAATAGATAACATGTGTGATAACAGATAACAGTTGTAATAACAGATAACATGTGTGATAACAGATAGCAGACGTAATAACATGTGTAATAACAGATAACATGTGTAATAACAGATAGCAGACGTAATAACATGTGTAATAACAGATGTAATAACAGATAACAGGTGTAATAACAGATAACAGGTGTAATAACATGTGTAATAACAGTTGTAATACTAGATAACATGTGTAATAACAGTTGTAATAACAGATAGCAGACGTAATAACATGTGTAATAACAGATAGCAGGTGTAATAACAGAAAACATGTGAGATAACAGTTAACATGTGTGATAACAGATAACGTGTGTAATAACAGATAACAGATAACAGGTGTAATAGCAGATAACAGGTGTAATAACATGTATAATAACAGGTGTAATAACATGTGTGATACAGGTGTAATAACAGATAACATGTGTGATAACAGACGTAATAACATGTGTAATAACAGATAACATGTGTGATAACAGATAACAGGTGTAATAACAGATAACATTCTAGATAACATGTGTAATAACAGGTGTAATAACAGATAACGTGTAATAACATGTGTGATACAGGTGTAATAACAGATAACAGTTGTAATAACAGGTGTGATACTAGATAACATGTTTGATAACAGATAACATGTGTAATAACAGATAACATGTGAGATAACAGAGAACATGTGAGATAACAGATAACAGGTGTAATAACAGATAACATGTGAGCAAACAGATAACATGTGTAATAACAGGTGTAATAACATGTGTGATAACAGATAACGTGTGTAATAACAGATAACAGGTGTAATAACAGGTGTAATAACAGATAACGTGTAATAACATGTGTGATACAGGTGTAATAACAGATAACATGTGAGATAACAGATAACATGTGTAATAACAGATAGCAGACGTAATAACAGTTGTAATAACAGATAACATGTGTGATAACAGATAACAGGTGTAATAACATGTGTGATAACAGATAACGTGTGTAATAACAGATAACAGGTGTAATAACAGGTGTAATAACAGATAACGTGTAATAACATGTGTGATACAGGTGTAATAACAGATAACATGTGTGATAACAGACGTAATAACATGTGTAATAACAGATAACATGTGTGATAACAGATAACATACTAGATAACATGTGTAATAACAGGTGTAATAACATGTGTGATACAGGTGTAATAACAGTTGTAATAACAGTGTGATACTAGATAACATGTTTGATAACAGATAACATGTGTAATAACAGATAACATGTGAGATAACAGAGAACATGTGAGATAACAGGTGTAATAACAGATAACAGTTGTAATAACAGGTGTGATAACAGATAACAGGTGTGATAACAGATAACGTGTGTAATAACAGATAACGTGTGTGATAACATGTGTAATAGCAGATAACAGGTGTAATAACATGTGTAATAACAGATAACATGTGTAATAACAGATAACATGTGTGATAACAGACGTAATAACATGTGTGATAACAGACGTAATAACATGTGTGATAACAGATAACAGGTGTAATAACAGTTGTAATAACAGATAACATGTGTAATAACAGATAGCAGGTGTAATAACATGTGTAATAACAGATAACAGGTGTAATAACAGATAACATGTGAGATAACAGATAACGTGTGTAATAACAGATAACAGGTGTAATAGCAGATAACAGGTGTAATAACATGTATAATAACAGATAACGTGTAATAACATGTGTGATACAGGTGTAATAACAGATAACATGTGTGATAACAGACGTAATAACATGTGTAATAACAGATAACATGTGTGATAACAGAGAACAGGTGTAACAGATAACATTCTAGATAACATGTGTGATACAGGTGTAATAACAGATAATAACAGATAACAGTTGTAATAACAGGTGTGATACTAGATAACATGTTTGATAACAGATAACATGTGAGATAACAGATAACAGGTGTAATAACAGATAACGTGTGTGATAACAGATAACAGTTGTAATAACAGGTGTGATAACAGATAACGTGTGTAATAACAAATAACGTGTGTGATAACATGTGTAATAGCAGATAACAGGTGTAATAACATGTGTAATAACAGATAACAGACGTAATAACAGATAACATGTGTGATAACAGATAACATGTGTGATAACAGACGTAATAACATGTGTAATAACAGATAACATGTGTGATAACAGATAACATGTGTGATAACAGGTGTAATAACAGATAACAGGTGTAATAACAGATAACATGTGTAATAACAGATAACATGTGTAATAACAGTTGTAATAACAGATAACATGTGTAATAACAGATAACAGGTGTAATAACATGTGTAATAACAGATAACATGTGTAATAACAGATAACATGTGTGATAACAGATAACAGGTGTAATAACAGTTGTAATAACAGATAACATGTGTGATAACAGATAACATGTGTAATAACAGTTGTAATAACAGATAACATGTGTAATAACAGATAACAGGTGTAATAACATGTGTAATAACAGATAACAGGTGTTATACCAGCAGTACCTTCCTCCTCTCGGCTCTCTGCTCCTGCAACCAGTCGTCCATCTGCTCCTCGATGTCCTCGATGGATGCCGCCGCCTCCTCGTACCTGGGGGGGGTCGGCTCCTCCTGCAGGTAAACAGGAAACTCCTGCTTCGGCTTCTTCACCTTCGGCCTCCTCTCCCCTGGACAGGAAGCAGTGTCAGCTCAACGGACAAAATGACCTGAACATAGTTCTGCCTGAACAACATTTCACATGATGACATCACGGTTCCCCCCTCATGTATTTGATAGTAATAAAGGACTTTACTGGGGGCCACTTCCTGTTCAGCTGCAGCTTCCTCTCTCTGCTGCTGCTTCAGCTGCTGGTATTCTCCATAGAACTGCCTCACCTCCTGAAGCACAGACAGACGGGGGTATTACACTGTGACAGACGGGGCTATTACACTGTGACAGACAGACGGGGCTATTACACTGTGACAGACAGACGGGGGTATTTACACTGTAGCAGTGACAGACAGACAGACAGACGGTCAGACCGACAGCTCACCTGGACGGTTTCTGGCAGGTGTTTGATTGACAGGTAGAGCCAGATGCTCAGCTTCAGAGGGAGGATGTCCTGCCAGTGCGGCCGCTCACTGACTCTGAAACAACAACAACAAACAAACAATAACAGAGCTTCACATGACCTCCTGTGTGATGTCAGCATGGCACAGGAAGTCATGTGATGTGAGAATCAGACAGGAAGTGATGTCATGGCATACCTGTCGCTACGGTCCGGGCCGATACACCTGGGCTCCTCGGCAGGTCTCAGCTTCTTCTTCTTCTCTTTCTTCTTCTTGCTTAGCAGCTCGTCCTGAAACATGGAGGACATCACATGACCACACATGCTGTGATTGGCTGAAAGAGTGCCTGCTGTGCTCTGATTGGCTGAAAGAGTGTCTGCTGTGCTCTGATTGGATGAATGAGTGCCTGCTGTGCTCTGATTGGATGAATGAGTGCCTGCTGTGCTCTGATTGGATGAATGAGTGTCTGCTGTGCTCTGATTGGATGAATGAGTGCCAGCTGTGCTCTGATTGGATGAATGAGTGGCAGCTGTGCTCTGATGCGGCTTTCACAACAGCGCCTTTCCCACTCTAACTCCGTGCTAGAGCTTTTCTGCTTCAGCTCCGGTTTCCCTTTTCTGCTCCCGCTCTGTTCAATCAATCAATCAATGTTTATTTATAGCCCAATATCACAAATGTTACATTTGTCTCAGTGGACTTCACAGTGTGTACAGAATATCAGTATGACAATACGACACCCTCTGTCCTTAGACCCTCTGTCCTCAGACCCTCTGTCCTCAGACCCTCTGTCCTCAGACCCTCTGTCCTCAGACCCTCTGTCCTCAGACGCTCTGTCCTCAGACGCTCTGTCCTCAGACGCTCTGTCCTTAGACCCTCTGTCCTCAGACCCTCTGTCCTCAGACCCTCTGTCCTTAGACCCTCACATCGTACAAGGAAAAACTTCCAAAGAAAACCCAGTTTGAAGGGAACATGGAGAACCCTCAGGAGAGCAGCAGAGGAGGAGGATCCTCTCCAGGACGGACAGACTGCAATAGATGCCGTGTGTAAATTGAAAAGATAATACATTTGCAACATAGGTAGTCCAGATGTTTGAAATGCATGTGTGTGTGACAGGAAGATGAATCCACGAGGATATCCATCAGGACCGATGATCCAGGACCACAGCCACGACTCAAGATCCAGGACACCACACAGAGCCGGGGAGGTACTGCGTCATTGCCTCATCGTTGGCGCCATGACGTAACCGTTTACGTGCCTGCTTCATAAAAGCCAAAGCGCGCGGAAATCCCTCACATCGACAACAACAACAATGGCCGATTGTATTGAAGCGCTGTTCGCTTTGGTTATGCTCTTACGAAACAAAATGGAAGGCATGGGACGACTTTACTTGGAACTTTACAAACATCACATGCGAAATTCAAGACTTCTTTGCGGTCTTCAGGAGGTTGATCCCGCCCCCGCCTCAACGTAAGCAGCGCCGCCTCTTAGCTCCCGAATGTTGCTCGTTAGACTGACAATTTTTTGGAGCAGGAAACGAACCGGATTGCGGAGCTAAGAGGCGGAGCTAAGAGGCGGAGCTAAGAGCGGGCCGGCGTGAACAGGAAAAA
>CM070481.1:41920010-42020000 GCA_036324585.1 Champsocephalus esox
AAGCCCCCCCCCTAAACACTGACCAAAGCCCCCCCCCTAAACACTGACCAAAGCCCCCCCCCTAAACACTGACCAAAGCCCCCCCCCTAAACACTGACCAAAGCCCCCCCCCTAAACACTGACCAAAGCCCCCCCCACGTAAACACTGACCAAAGCCCCCCCCCCTAAACACTGACCAAAGCCCCCCCCACGTAAACACTGACCAAAGCCCCCCCCCTAAACACTGACCAAAGCCCCCCCCCTAAACACTGACCAAAGCCCCCCCCCCTAAACACTGACCAAAGCCCCCCCCACGTAAACACTGACCAAAGCCCCCCCCCTAAACACTGACCAAAGCCCCCCCCCTAAACACTGACCAAAGCCCCCCCCTAAACACTGACCAAAGCCCCCCCCCTAAACACTGACCAAAGCCCCCCCCCTAAACACTGACCAAAGCCCCCCCCCTAAACACTGACCAAAGCCCCCCCCCTAAACACTGACCAAAGCCCCCCCCACGTAAACACTGACCAAAGCCCCCCCCCTAAACACTGACCAAAGCCCCCCCCACGTAAACACTGACCAAAGCCCCCCCCCTAAACACTGACCAAAGCCCCCCCCCTAAACACTGACCAAAGCCCCCCCCTAAACACTGACCAAAGCCCCCCCCCTAAACACTGACCAAAGCCCCCCCCCTAAACACTGACCAAAGCCCCCCCCTAAACACTGACCAAAGCCCCCCCCCTAAACACTGACCAAAGCCCCCCCCCCTAAACACTGACCAAAGCCCCCCCCCTAAACACTGACCAAAGCCCCCCCCCTAAACACTGACCAAAGCCCCCCCCCTAAACACTGACCAAAGCCCCCCCCCTAAACACTGACC
This sequence comes from Champsocephalus esox, assembly GCA_036324585.1. Lineage (NCBI taxonomy): Eukaryota > Metazoa > Chordata > Actinopteri > Perciformes > Channichthyidae > Champsocephalus > Champsocephalus esox. The sequence continues at coordinate 41,920,870 of CM070481.1, forward strand.
AAAGCCCCCCCCCCTAAACACTGACCAAAGCCCCCCCCCTAAACACTGACCAAAGCCCCCCCCCCTAAACACTGACCAAAGCCCCCCCCCTAAACACTGACCAAAGCCCCCCCCCTAAACACTGACCAAAGCCCCCCCCCTAAACACTGACCAAAGCCCCCCCCCTAAACACTGACCAAAGCCCCCCCCCTAAACACTGACCAAAGCCCCCCCCCCTAAACACTGACCAAAGCCCCCCCCCCTAAACACTGACCAAAGCCCCCCCCCTAAACACTGACCAAAGCCCCCCCCCTAAACACTGACCAAAGCCCCCCCCCTAAACACTGACCAAAGCCCCCCCCTAAACACTGACCAAAGCCCCCCCCCCTAAACACTGACCAAAGCCCCCCCCCTAAACACTGACCAAAGCCCCCCCCCCAAACACTGACCAAAGCCCCCCCCCTAAACACTGACCAAAGCCCCCCCCCCAAACACTGACCAAAGCCCCCCCCCCTAAACACTGACCAAAGCCCCCCCCCTAAACACTGACCAAAGCCCCCCCCCCAACACTGACCAAAGCCCCCCCCCTAAACACTGACCAAAGCCCCCCCCCTAAACACTGACCAAAGCCCCCCCCCTAAACACTGACCAAAGCCCCCCCCCTAAACACTGACCAAAGCCCCCCCCTAAACACTGACCAAAGCCCCCCCCCTAAACACTGACCAAAGCCCCCCCCCTAAACACTGACCAAAGCCCCCCCCCTAAACACTGACCAAAGCCCCCCCCCCTAAACACTGACCAAAGCCCCCCCCCTAAACACTGACCAAAGCCCCCCCCCTAAACACTGACCAAAGCCCCCCCCCTAAACACTGACCAAAGCCCCCCCCCTAAACACTGACCAAAGCCCCCCCCCCAACACTGACCAAAGCCCCCCCCCTAAACACTGACCAAAGCCCCCCCCCCAACACTGACCAAAGCCCCCCCCCCAAACACTGACCAAAGCCCCCCCCTAAACACTGACCAAAGCCCCCCCCCTAAACACTGACCAAAGCCCCCCCCCCTAAACACTGACCAAAGCCCCCCCCCCTAAACACTGACCAAAGCCCCCCCCCCAACACTGACCAAAGCCCCCCCCCCAACACTGACCAAAGCCCCCCCCCTAAACACTGACCAAAGCCCCCCCCCCACACTGACCAAAGCCCCCCCCCCAACACTGACCAAAGCCCCCCCCCCTAAACACGACCAAAGCCCCCCCCCTAAACACTGACCAAAGCCCCCCCCCTAAACACTGACCAAAGCCCCCCCCCTAAACACTGACCAAAGCCCCCCCCTAAACACTGACCAAAGCCCCCCCCCTAAACACTGACCAAAGCCCCCCCCCTAAACACTGACCAAAGCCCCCCCCCCACACGACCAAAGCCCCCCCCTAAACACTGACCAAAGCCCCCCCCCTAAACACTGACCAAAGCCCCCCCCCCTAAACACTGACCAAAGCCCCCCCCCTAAACACTGACCAAAGCCCCCCCCCTAAACACTGACCAAAGCCCCCCCCCCTAAACACTGACCAAAGCCCCCCCCCCTAAACACTGACCAAAGCCCCCCCCCCACACTGACCAAAGCCCCCCCCTAAACACTGACCAAAGCCCCCCCCCAACACTGACCAAAGCCCCCCCCCCAACACTGACCAAAGCCCCCCCCCTAAACACTGACCAAAGCCCCCCCCCTAAACACTGACCAAAGCCCCCCCCCTAAACACTGACCAAAGCCCCCCCCCTAAACACTGACCAAAGCCCCCCCCCAACACTGACCAAAGCCCCCCCCCCAACACTGACCAAAGCCCCCCCCCTAAACACTGACCAAAGCCCCCCCCCCTAAACACTGACCAAAGCCCCCCCCCTAAACACTGACCAAAGCCCCCCCCCTAAACACTGACCAAAGCCCCCCCCCTAAACACTGACCAAAGCACGCCAGCCCCCCCTAAACACTGACCAAAGCCCCCCCCCCTAAACACTGACCAAAGCCCCCCCCCTAAACACTGACCAAAGCCCCCCCCCTAAACACTGACCAAAGCCCCCCCCCCAACACTGACCAAAGCCCCCCCCCTAAACACTGACCAAAGCCCCCCCCCTAAACACTGACCAAAGCCCCCCCCCCACACTGACCAAAGCCCCCCCCTAAACACTGACCAAAGCCCCCCCCCCTAAACACTGACCAAAGCCCCCCCCCTAAACACTGACCAAAGCCCCCCCCCCAAACACTGACCAAAGCCCCCCCCCTAAACACTGACCAAAGCCCCCCCCCTAAACACTGACCAAAGCCCCCCCCCCAACACTGACCAAAGCCCCCCCCCTAAACACTGACCAAAGCCCCCCCCCCTAAACACTGACCAAAGCCCCCCCCCCTAAACACTGACCAAAGCCCCCCCCCTAAACACTGACCAAAGCCCCCCCCCCAAACACTGACCAAAGCCCCCCCCCTAAACACTGACCAAAGCCCCCCCCCTAAACACTGACCAAAGCCCCCCCCCTAAACACTGACCAAAGCCCCCCCCCTAAACACTGACCAAAGCCCCCCCCCCAAACACTGACCAAAGCCCCCCCCCTAAACACTGACCAAAGCCCCCCCCCTAAACACTGACCAAAGCCCCCCCCCTAAACACTGACCAAAGCCCCCCCCCTAAACACTGACCAAAGCCCCCCCCCTAAACACTGACCAAAGCCCCCCCCCTAAACACTGACCAAAGCCCCCCCCCTAAACACTGACCAAAGCCCCCCCCCTAAACACTGACCAAAGCCCCCCCCCTAAACACTGACCAAAGCCCCCCCCCTAAACACTGACCAAAGCCCCCCCCCACACTGACCAAAGCCCCCCCCCTAAACACTGACCAAAGCCCCCCCCCTAAACACTGACCAAAGCCCCCCCCCTAAACACTGACCAAAGCCCCCCCCTAAACACTGACCAAAGCCCCCCCCCTAAACACTGACCAAAGCCCCCCCCCCTAAACACTGACCAAAGCCCCCCCCCACACGACCAAACCCCCCCCCTAAACACTGACCAAAGCCCCCCCCCTCAAACACTGACCAAAGCCCCCCCCCTAAACACTGACCAAAGCCCCCCCCCTAAACACTGACCAAAGCCCCCCCCCCTAAACACTGACCAAAGCCCCCCCCCTAAACACTGACCAAAGCCCCCCCCCTAAACACTGACCAAAGCCCCCCCCCTAAACACTGACCAAAGCCCCCCCCCCTAAACACTGACCAAAGCCCCCCCCCTAAACACTGACCAAAGCCCCCCCCCCTAAACACTGACCAAAGCCCCCCCCCTAAACACTGACCAAAGCCCCCCCCCTAAACACTGACCAAAGCCCCCCCCCTAAACACTGACCAAAGCCCCCCCCTAAACACTGACCAAAGCCCCCCCCCTAAACACTGACCAAAGCCCCCCCCCTAAACACTGACCAAAGCCCCCCCCCTAAACACTGACCAAAGCCCCCCCCCCTAAACACTGACCAAAGCCCCCCCCCTAAACACTGACCAAAGCCCCCCCCAAACACTGACCAAAGCCCCCCCCCTAAACACTGACCAAAGCCCCCCCCCTAAACACTGACCAAAGCCCCCCCCCTAAACACTGACCAAAGCCCCCCCCCTAAACACTGACCAAAGCCCCCCCCCTAAACACTGACCAAAGCCCCCCCCCCAACACTGACCAAAGCCCCCCCTAAACACTGACCAAAGCCCCCCCCCCACACTGACCAAAGCCCCCCCCCACACGGACCAAAGCACACTGACCAAAGCCCCCCCCCCACACGGACCAAAGCCCCCCCCCCACACGGACCAAAGCCCCCCCCCACACGGACCAAAGCCCCCCCCCCACACGGACCAAAGCCCCCCCCCCACACGGACCAAAGCCCCCCCCCCACACGGACCAAAGCCCCCCCCCACACGGACCAAAGCCCCCCCCCCACACGGACCAAAGCCCCCCCCCCACACGGACCAAAGCCCCCCCCCACACGGACCAAAGCTCAGACTGGCTGCTGGTGTGAATGATGTTGTTGTTGTCATGTGTGACGTGTAGTGACGTCCTCTCGCCACTGCGGGGCGCCTCTGAGCGCGTGTTGACATGATGGTGAATCTTCTTTGAATCAGGCCTTTCAGGATATTAACCAGTAACCAAGGAAACGCGGTGCAAACTTTATTGACAGTTTTTAATCTACATCATGAACATAACATCTGTCATACATAAACACACAGTCCTCTGATAACCGACAAACAATAACACTGATGACGTCATGAAACACTGATGACACGTTAGAAGGGATTCACAGCCAGGGTGTGAGCGTTGCTATGGAAACACGTCATCAAACATCACCAGCTGACCAGACCTTCCTGTTTCTTTCAAAATAAAACCCCAGATATCCTGATCACAGACTTTGAGCAAACAGTGGGTTCTGTTGTTGTTGATGTTGTTGCTGTCAGTTGTTGTTTGTCTGTAGCTTCCTGTCTGTGAGCAGAGCGGCCCAGGGGTCCTGCAGCATCGACGGGCTGAAATACCTCTCCACCGAGTCTCCCTGGAACACCCACACACACACCACACACCACACACACACACCACACACACCACACACACACACACCACACACACACACACCACACACACACACACACACACACACACACACACACACACACACACACACCACACACACACACACACACACACACACCACACACACACACACATTAAGAGGCCTGATCTCTCTCAGCGAACCCATTTGAAACCTGATTGAAGTTCAGCTCGATAAATGAATACATAGTGCACTTGAAATACACTTACACGATGTACACATTACACATTACACGATGTACACGATGTACACATTACACGATGTACACGATGTACACGATGTACACATTACACATTACACATTACACGATGTACACGATGTACACGATGTACACATTACACGATGTACACGATGTACACATTACACGATGTACACATTACACGATGTACACGATGTACACATTACACGTTGTACACGATGTACACATTACACGATGTACACGATGTACACATTACACGATGTACACATTACACGATGTACACGATGTACACATTACACATTACACGATGTACACGATGTACACATTACACGATGTACACGATGTACACATTACACGATGTACACATTACACAATGTACACGATGTACACATTACACATTACACGATGTACACATTACACATGTACACATTAAACGATGTACACGATGTACACATTACACGATGTACACATTACACGATGTACACATTAAACGATGTACACGATGTACACATTACACGATGTACACGATGTACACATTACACGATGTACACATTAAACGATGTACACATTACACATTACACGATGTACACGATGTACACATTACACGATGTACACATTACACGATGTACACGATGTACACGATGTAGACGATGTACACATTACACGATGTACACGATGTACACATTACACGATGTACACGATGTACACATTACACGATGTACACGATGTACACGATGTACACGATGTACGACGATGTACACATTACACGATGTACACGATGTACACATTACACGATGTACACGATGTACACGATGTACACATTACACAGCCTGGTTTAAATGCAGGTTACGAACATAATACCTTTATAACGATACAGTCAAATGAAACAGCTCAGATCTGTGACCTCACGCTGGCCTGAGCGGCTGCTTAGCGGCGTTCTGTTCGCACCGCGAGTTCGAGTCTGAGCGGGAAGAGTGTTCCAGTGCTCGATGGCCGGGACCAGAATGCTGACGGTCCAAAGGCGGATCAGATCTGACCTCCCTCTGAGGCGGATCAGATCTGACCTCCCTCTGAGGCGGATCAGATCTGACCTCCCTCTGAGGCGGATCAGATCTGACCTCCCCCTGAGGCGGATCAGATCTGACCTCCCTCTGAGGCGGATCAGATCTGACCTCCCTCTGAGGCGGATCAGATCTGACCTCCCTCTGAGCGGATCAGATCTGACCTCCCTCTGAGGCGGATCAGATCTGACCCTCCCTCTGAGGCGGATCAGATCTGACCTCCCTCTGAGGCGGATCAGATCTAACCTCCCTCTGAGGCGGATCAGATCTAACCTCCCTCTGAGGCGGATCACATCTGACCTCACCTCCCTCTGAGGCGGATCAGATCTGACCTCCCTCTGAGGCGGATCAGATCTGACCTCCCTCTGAGGCGGATCAGATCTGACCTCCCTCTGAGGCGGATCAGATCTAACCTCCCTCTGAGGCGGATCACATCTGACCTCACCTCCCTCTGAGGCGGATCAGATCTGACCTCCCTCTGAGGCGGATCAGATCTGACCTCCCTCTGAGGCGGATCAGATCTGACCTCCCTCTGAGGCGGATCAGATCTAACCTCCCTCTGAGGCGGATCAGATCTGACCTCCCTCTGAGGCGGATCAGATCTAACCTCCCTCTGAGGCGGATCAGATCTGACCTCACCTCCCTCTGAGGCGGATCAGATCTGACCTCCCTCTGAGGCGGATCAGATCTGACCTCCCTCTGAGGCGGATCAGATCTAACCTCCCTCTGAGGCGGATCAGATCTGACCTCCCTCTGAGGCGGATCAGATCTGACCTCCCTCTGAGGCGGATCAGATCTGACCTCCCTCTGAGGCGGATCAGATCTGAGGTTAGATCTGATCCGCCTCAGAGCGAAGCTGAAAGCAGCTCCTCCGCGCTGGTGGGGCCAGTGGCAATACAACTCCTGTTACCCTCAGTGTCTACCCCTCAGTGTCTAACCCTCAGTGTCTACCCCTCAGTGTCTACCCCTCAGCTTCTACCCCTCAGTGTCTCCCCTCAGCGTACCCCTCAGCTTCTACCCCTCAGCGTCTACCCCTCAGCTTCTACCCCTCAGCGTCTCCCCCTCAGCGTCTACCCCCTCAGTGTCTACCCCTCAGCTTCTAACCCTCAGTGTCTAACCCTCAGTGTCTAACCCTCAGTGTCTACCCCCTCAGTGTCTAACCCTCAGTGTCTACCCCTCAGCGTCTACCCCTCAGTGTCTACCCCTCAGCGTCTACCCCTCAGCTTCTACCCCTCAGCGTCTCCCCCTCAGTGTCTACCCCTCAGCTTCTACCCCTCAGCGTCTACCCCTCAGCGTCTACCCCTCAGCTTCTACCCCTCAGCGTCTCCCCTCAGTGTCTACCCCTCAGCGTCTACCCCTCAGCGTCTACCCCTCAGCGTCTCCCCCTCAGTGTCTACCCCTCAGTGTCTACCCCTCAGCGTCTACCCCTCAGCGTCTACCCCTCAGCGTCTACCCCTCAGTGTCTACCCCTCAGCGTCTCCCCCTCAGCGTCTACCCCTCAGCGTCTACCCCTCAGCTTCTACCCCTCAGCGTCTACCCCTCAGCTTCTACCCCTCAGCGTCTACCCCTCAGCGTCTACCCCTCAGCGTCTACCCCTCAGTGTCTACCCCTCAGTGTCTCCCCCTCAGTGTCTCCCCCTCAGTGTCTCCCCCTCAGCGTCTACCCCTCAGCGTCTCCCCCTCAGCGTCTACCCCTCAGCGTCTCCCCCTCAGTGTCTCCCCCTCAGTGTCTACCCCTCAGCGTCTACCCCTCAGCGTCTACCCCTCAGCGTCTACCCCTCAGCGTCTACCCCTCAGTGTCTCCCCCTCAGTGTCTCCCCCTCAGTGTCTCCCCCTCAGTACTTCTGTCTTGTCGCCACATTTAAAAATTGGTGTTACAATATCAGTTTTAAGAGCTGATGGAAAAGTAATATCCTTTAATGTTTGATTTGTAACTTAGGTGATGGACCACACACACACACACCACACACACACACACACACACACACCTCCCCACACTGTCACACACACACACACACACACACACCCCCCCACACTGTCACACACACACCACACACACACCCCCACACTGTCACACACCCCCACACACTGTCACACACCCCCCCCACACACTGTCACACACACACACACACCCCCCCCCACACACCCACACACACACACACACACACACACACACACACACACACACACACACACACACACACACACACACACACACACACACACACACACACACACACACACACACACACACACACACACACACACACACACACACACACACACACACACACACACACACACACACTAAGAGGCCTGATCTCTCTCAGCGAACCCATTTGAAACCTGATTGAAGTTCAGCTCGATAAATGAATACATAGTGCACTTGAAATACACTTACACGATGTACACATTACACATTACACGATGTACACATTACACATTACACGATGTACACATTACACATTACACGATGTACACGATGTACACATTACACGATGTACACGATGTACACGATGTACACATTACACATTACACGATGTACACATTACACATTACACGATGTACACGATGTACACATTACACGATGTACACATTACACATTACACGATGTACACGATGTACACATTACACGATGTACACGATGTACACGATGTACACATTACACGATGTACACATTACACGATGTACACGATGTACACATTACACGATGTACACATTACACGATGTACACGATGTACACATTACACATTACACGATGTACACGATGTACACATTACACGATGTACACGATGTACACATTACACGATGTACACGATGTACACATTACACGATGTACACATTACACAATGTACACGATGTACACATTACACATTACACGATGTACACATTACACGATGTACACAATGTACACATTAAACGATGTACACGATGTACACATTACACGATGTACACATTACACGATGTACACATTAAACGATGTACACGATGTACACATTACACGATGTACACGATGTACACATTACACGATGTACACATTAAACGATGTACACATTACACATTACACGATGTACACATTACACGATGTACACGATGTAGACGATGTACACATTACACGATGTACACGATGTACACATTACACGATGTACACGATGTAGACGATGTACACATTACACGATGTAGACGATGTACACATTACACGATGTACACGATGTACACGATGTACACATTACACGATGTAGACGATGTACACATTACACGATGTACACGATGTACACGATGTACACGATGTACACATTACACGATGTACACGATGTACACGATGTACACATTACACAGCCTGGTTTAAATGCAGGTTACGAACATAATACCTTTATAACGATACAGTCAAATGAAACAGCTCAGATCAGTGACCTCACGCTGGCCTGAGCGGCTGCTTAGCGGCGTTCTGTTCGCACCGCGAGTTCGAGTCTGAGCGGGAAGAGTGTTCCAGTGCTCGATGGCCGGGACCAGAATGCTGACGGTCCAAAGGCGGATCAGATCTGACCTCCCTCTGAGGCGGATCAGATCTGACCTCCCCCTGAGGCGGATCAGATCTGACCTCCCTCTGAGGCGGATCAGATCTGACCTCCCTCTGAGGCGGATCAGATCTAACCTCCCTCTGAGGCGGATCACATCTGACCTCACCTCCCTCTGAGGCGGATCAGATCTGACCTCCCTCTGAGGCGGATCAGATCTGACCTCCCTCTGAGGCGGATCAGATCTGACCTCCCTCTGAGGCGGATCAGATCTAACCTCCCTCTGAGGCGGATCAGATCTGACCTCACCTCCCTCTGAGGCGGATCAGATCTGACCTCACCTCCCTCTGAGGCGGATCAGATCTGACCTCCCTCTGAGGCGGATCAGATCTGACCTCCCTCTGAGGCGGATCAGATCTGACCTCCCTCTGAGGCGGATCAGATCTAACCTCCCTCTGAGGCGGATCAGATCTGACCTCCCTCTGAGGCGGATCAGATCTGACCTCCCTCTGAGGCGGATCAGATCTGACCTCCCTCTGAGGCGGATCAGATCTGACCTCCCTCTGAGGCGGATCAGATCTGAGGTTAGATCTGATCCGCCTCAGAGCGAAGCTGAAAGCAGCTCCTCCGCGCTGGTGGGGCCAGTGGCAATACAACTCCTGTTACCCTCAGTGTCTAACCCTCAGTGTCTACCCCTCAGTGTCTACCCCTCAGCTTCTACCCCTCAGCGTCTACCCCTCAGCTTCTACCCCTCAGCGTCTACCCCTCAGCTTCTACCCCTCAGCTTCTACCCCTCAGCTTCTACCCCTCAGCGTCTCCCCCTCAGTGTCTACCCCTCAGTGTCTACCCCTCAGTGTCTACCCCTCAGTGTCTACCCCTCAGCGTCTCCCCCTCAGTGTCTACCCCTCAGTGTCTACCCCTCAGTGTCTACCCCTCAGTGTCTACCCCTCAGCGTCTCCCCCTCAGTGTCTACCCCTCAGTGTCTACCCCTCAGTGTCTACCCCTCAGCGTCTACCCCTCAGCGTCTCCCCCTCAGCGTCTCCCCCTCAGCGTCTACCCCTCAGCGTCTACCCCTCAGCGTCTACCCCTCAGCGTCTACCCCTCAGCGTCTACCCCTCAGTGTCTACCCCTCAGTGTCTCCCCCTCAGCTTCTACCCCTCAGTGTCTCCCCCTCAGTACTTCTGTCTTGTCGCCACATTTAAAAATTGGTGTTACAATATCAGTTTTAAGAGCTGATGGAAAAGTAATATCCTTTAATGTTTGATTTGTAACTTAGGTGATGGACACACACACACCCCCCCCACACTGTCACACACACACACACACACACACACACACCCCCACACTGTCACACACACCCCCCCACACTGTCACACACACACACACACCCCCACACACCACACACCCCCCCCCACACTGTCACACACACACACACACCCCCCCCACACACACACACCCCCACACACACCCCCACACTGTCACACACACACACACACACCCCCCCCACACTGTCACACACACACACACACTCCCCCCCACACTGTCACACACACACCCCCACACACACCCCCCACACACACACACCCCCCCACACTGTCACACACACACCCACACACACACACACACACACACACACACACACACACACACACACACACACACACACACACACACACACACACACACACACACACACACACACACACACACACACACACACACACACACACACACACACACACACACACACACACACACACACACACCTGGTGGTTTTGAGCGGGACTGAAGCCCTGAGGCCGCCGGAACCCGCCTCCTCTGCTCCGGGACCCGAACCCCCGGTAAGACCCCGGAGAGTCTCTGTTGCCCCGGTAAGACCCCGGAGAGTCTCTGTTGCCCCGGTAAGACCCCGGAGAGTCTCTGTTGCCCCGGTAGGACCCCGGAGAGTCGGTGTATCCCGGAGAAAAGGGGGAGTATTGCGGGCGGGGAGGTGCTCCGTACGGGGCTCCGCTCCAGCTGGAGGCCGGGGATGGGAAGCATGCGGCCGGCCGCGGGGCTCCGGGGCTCGGCGGAGGTCTGTCCGGTGCTCGGTGCATGACAACAGACGGTGAGGCTCGGGAGGATCACAACACGCTGTGAGGAACCGGAAAACACGGGGTTGTTTCCGGTAATGCAGCCTGCAGCGCCGCCCAACGACCAGGAGCTTAACAACCAGAGAGGACGCACCGTGAGAGCATCAACCGGATCAACCGATCACCCGCCAGAGGACCGGGCCGCGGTCTACTCAGAACCAGAGCCATCTATCCACGATATTTGATGAGGGATAGAAGTAATTTAGCCATAAGTTCTTAATAAAATGGGTACTGTTGGACTCAGTACATGTTAGACTACTACCACAAATACAATGAAGTACTTGTACTGTGTTGAGTAGCCTACTCTGTCAAACTCCGCCCCAGAGCACAATAATGCATGTTCTCTGCCATCTTTGATGAGAGATAAAGTGATTTAAAAGATAGCAGCGTCACCAGAGGCCAACAAGAGGCCCTGCTGAAGGAAGGCCACGGCTCTCCGGCTCTCTGCTGGAGTGCTGACCGAGTGGATCCAGTGCTCATATCATGTGTCTACCGTATCCTGTTCAATCCAACATAGTCAGAATTGTGAAGAACATTTTTCCAATGCTTATTATCAGAATCAGAAACATGTTTATTACCAGCTAGGTTTACACGTACGAGCAATTTGACGTGGTAAAAAAAGAATACATTGTTGTACTCTGGAAGGGAGTTCAGTCCTTTTGTCTCTCATCAAAGATGGCAGAAATCCTGCATAATTGTCCTCAGGGGTGGAGTTTGACAGGCGATTACTCAAAAGTACATATTAAACTTACTTGATTGTACTTTTGGTAGTAGTCTAACAAGTACTGAGTCCAACAGTATCACTTGTGTTCAGGATGTATGGCTACAAATCATTTCATCTCATCAAATAGAGCAGAAGCTGCATGACATTTCATTGTTGGTAGCAGTCAAACTAGGACTGAGTCAAACAGTGTTCGTTTTTTTAAGAACTTATGGTAAAAATAATTGGTATCGCATGAAGCAGAAAAAGCATGCATTCTTTTACTCTTGCGCTCGTGCCCTCAGCGATTACCGTAAAGGCGCTATACATCGCGCACTCCAAATGAAGAACTGCTCATTTGACCAAGCACATTTGAGAGACGGCTGAGTTGACCGCAGTGTTCACTTTTTAGCGGGCTAGATAATTTATTCTGAGCGGCTAGCTTCCAGGATAAGAGATCAACTGTGCGGAGTTCTTCTTCTTCTTCTTCTTCTTCTTCTTCTTCTTCTTCTTCTTCGCTTTAATGGCGAATCGCTTCCACTTGGAGCATATCGCCACCTACTGTTGATGTATTGAATGTATAAACTGCCCATATTGTTCATGCAGAACAGTGTTCATGTAAGGCTGCACGTTGATTTGATTTGTCTTTGTCAGTAACCGTTTCAATAAGGATGCATCTATTCCAGGTTGAGGTAGCAACCCGGTGGAACAGCTGATAACAGCAGTGTGCAGAGTTTAAAGCGACCGAGTCCTATCACAGGAGAAAGGAAACACAGAGAAGTACTTTAAGTCCAGTCCACGGCACATCACTTCATGATGTACCACATGTCTCTGATCCGAGTCCCTGAGCGTGTCTGGCCGTGCAGCGCTCTCAGCGCCACAGACTGGAGGAAGCATTATGTTAGCAACACGTTGAGTTGAGGACACTCTGAGTCAGAGGTGATGAGAGTCAGACGGTGTCTCAGACGGGCCGTGACATCATGAACCTGCTGATGGACGCATTCCAACACTTGCTCTGCTCCAGCTGTGTTCACCTTGCAGCTGCAGCTCTGAGGCTTTGATCCTGATCAAGTGTTTGAGTCATGTTTAAAGTTTAACTTCTTCATGTGTCTGATATTAGAGTTCACTCTTCATTCAGGAAGTATGACACTGCGCTGTCAGTAGCTTCTCCATGTCTGTGATTGGTCGAATGCTCCAGATCCCACCTCTCATGTGAACACCTAGCTAGATAGGACACGGCTGGCTGAGCGATCCACTTGATAACCCGCGTCGTAGGACCGCTTAGCGAGAGCGCATGTGTTCTGGATTAGGCCAACCGGCTAACTCCAACACATCAGGTTAGGTTGAACCGGCTAACTCCAACACATCAGGTTAGGTTGAACCGGCTAACTCCAACACATCAGGTTAGGTTGAACCGGCTAACCCCAACACATCAGGTTAGGTTGAACCGGCTAACTCCAACACATCAGGTTAGGTTGAACCGGCTAACCTCAACATATCAGGTTAGGTTGAACCGGCTAACTCCAACACATCAGGTTAGGTTGAACCGGCTAACTCCAACACATCAGGTTAGGTTGAACCGGCTAACTCCAACACATCAGGTTAGGTTGAACCGGCTAACTCCAACACATCAGGTTAGGTTGAACCGGCTAACTCCAACACATCAGGTTAGGTTGAACCGGCTAACTCCAACACATCAGGTTAGGTTGAACCGGCTAACTCCAACACATCAGGTTAGGTTGAACCGGCTAACTCCAACATATCAGGTTAGGTTGAACCGGCTAACTCCAACATATCAGGTTAGGTTGAACCGGCTAACTCCAACACATCAGGTTAGGTTGAACCGGCTAACTCCAACATATCAGGTTAGGTTGAACCGGCTAACTCCAACACATCAGGTTAGGTTGAACCGGCTAAGTCCAACATATCAGGTTAGGTTGAACCGGCTAACTCCAACACATCAGGTTAGGTTGAACCGGCTAACTCCAACACATCAGGTTAGGTTGAACCGGCTAACTCCAACATATCAGGTTAGGTTGAATCGGCTTCGTAAGACAGGCCCCCGGTAAACAGAGATAAACACATGACGTGATGGAGTCATGTGGTGTGTGTGTGTGTGTGAGAGTGATGTGATTGAGAAGTGTGTGTGTGTGTGTTTCCGCTGCCTCAGGTGAATGACCTTTATGTGTGTTCCCTCTGGTTATCAGTGCTGCTGATGTGTGTGTGTGTGTGTGACCTGCAGTAAACTATCTGTCAGGTGAACACTGACACACTTAATAATATGATAATTCATGATCATTATAATGATCATGTGATGAACAGAGGACTACGTCGCATGATCGTGATACATCTGTGGTCTGTGGTGCTCTCCTTGCTCAGAGAGAGAGTCCTCCACGGTCTGTGGTGCTCTCCTTCCTCAGAGAGTCCTCCACGGTCTGTGGTGCTCTCCTTCCTCAGAGAGAGAGTCCTCCACGACGGTCTGTGGTGCTCTCCTTGCTCAGAGAGAGTTCTCCACGGTCTGTGGTGCTCTCCTTGCTCAGAGAGAGTCCTCCACGGTCTGTAGTGCTCTCCTTCCTCAGAGAGAGTCCTCCACGGTCTGTGGTGCTCTCCTTCCTCAGAGAGTCCTCCACGGTCTGTGGTGCTCTCCTTCCTCAGAGAGTCCTCCACGGTCTGTGGTGCTCTCCTTGCTCAGAGAGAGTCCTCCACGGTCTGTGGTGCTCTCCTTGCTCAGAGAGAGTCCTCCACGGTCTGTAGTGCTCTCCTTCCTCAGAGAGTCCTCCACGGTCTGTGGTGCTCTCCTTCCTCAGAGAGTCCTCCACGGTCTGTGGTGCTCTCCTTGCTCAGAGAGAGTCCTCCACGGTCTGTTGTGCTCTCCTTCCTCAGAGAGAGTCCTCCACGGTCTGTGGTGCTCTCCTTCCTCAGAGAGTCCTCCACGGTCTTTGGTGCTCTCCTTCCTCAGAGAGAGTCCTCCACGGTCTGTGGTGCTCTCCTTCCTCAGAGAGAGTCCTCCACGGTCTGTGGTGCTCTCCTTGCTCAGAGAGAGTCCTCCACGGTCTGTGGTGCTCTCCTTGCTCAGAGAGAGTCCTCCACGGTCTGTAGTGCTCTCCTTCCTCAGAGAGAGTCCTCCACGGTCTGTGGTGCTCTCCTTGCTCAGAGAGAGTCCTCCACGGTCTGTGGTGCTCTCCTTGCTCAGAGAGAGTCCTCCACGGTCTGTAGTGCTCTCCTTGCTCAGAGAGAGTCCTCCACGGTCTGTAGTGCTCTCCTTGCTCAGAGAGAGAGTCCTCCACGGTCTGTGGTGCTCTCCTTCCTCAGAGAGAGAGTCCTCCACGGTCTGTGGTGCTCTCCTTCCTCAGAGAGTCCTCCACGGTCTGTGGTGCTCTCCTTCCTCAGAGAGAGAGTCCTCCACGGTCTGTGGTGCTCTCCTTCCTCAGAGAGAGTCCTCCACAGTCTGTAGTGCTCTCCTTGCTCAGAGAGAGTCCTCCACGGTCTGTAGTGCTCTCCTCGCTCAGAGAGAGTCCTCCACGGTCTGTGGTGCTCTCCTTCCTCAGAGAGAGAGTCCTCCACGGTCTGTGGTGCTCTCCTTGCTCAGAGAGAGTCCTCCACGGTCTGTGGTGCTCTCGTTGCTCAGAGAGAGTCCTCCACGGTCTGTAGTGCTCTCCTTGCTCAGAGAGAGTCCTCCACGGTCTGTAGTCCTCTCCTTCCTCAGAGAGAGTCCCTCCACGGTCTGTGGTGCTCTCCTTGCTCAGAGAGAGTCCTCCACGGTCTGTGGTGCTCTCCTTCCTCAGAGAGAGAGTCCTCCACGGTCTGTGGTGCTCTCCTTCCTCAGAGAGAGAGTCCTCCACGGTCTGTGGTGCTCTCCTTCCTCAGAGAGTCCTCCACGGTCTGTGGTGCTCTCCTTCCTCAGAGAGAGAGTCCTCCACGGTCTGTAGTGCTCTCCTTGCTCAGAGAGAGTCCTCTACGGTCTGTGGTGCTCTCCTTCCTCAGAGAGAGTCCTCCACGGTCTGTAGTGCTCTCCTTCCTCAGAGAGAGTCCTTCACGGTCTGTAGTGCTCTCCTCGCTCAGAGAGAGTCCTCCACGGTCTGTGGTGCTCTCCCTTGCTCAGAGAGAGAGTCCTCCACGGTCTGTAGTGCTCTCCTTCCTCAGAGAGTCCTCCACGGTCTGTGGTGCTCTCCTTCCTCAGAGAGTCCTCCACGGTCTGTGGTGCTCTCCTTCCTCAGAGAGAGAGTCCTCCACGGTCTGTGGTGCTCTCCTTCCTCAGAGAGAGTCCTCCACGGTCTGTAGTGCTCTCCTTGCTCAGAGAGAGTCCTCCACGGTCTGTAGTGCTCTCCTCGCTCAGAGAGAGTCCTCCACGGTCTGTGGTGCTCTCCTTCCTCAGAGAGAGTCCTCCACGGTCTGTGGTGCTCTCCTTGCTCAGAGAGAGTCCTCCACGGTCTGTGGTGCTCTCCTTGCTCAGAGAGAGTCCTCCACGGTCTGTAGTGCTCTCCTTGCTCAGAGAGAGTCCTCCACGGTCTGTAGTGCTCTCCTTCCTCAGAGAGAGTCCTCCACGGTCTGTGGTGCTCTCCTTGCTCAGAGAGAGTCCTCCACGGTCTGTGGTGCTCTCCTTCCTCAGAGAGAGAGTCCTCCACGGTCTGTGGTGCTCTCCTTCCTCAGAGAGAGAGTCCTCCACGGTCTGTGGTGCTCTCCTTCCTCAGAGAGTCCTCCACGGTCTGTGGTGCTCTCCTTCCTCAGAGAGAGAGTCCTCCACGGTCTGTAGTGCTCTCCTTGCTCAGAGAGAGTCCTCTACGGTCTGTGGTGCTCTCCTTCCTCAGAGAGAGTCCTCCACGGTCTGTAGTGCTCTCCTTCCTCAGAGAGAGTCCTCCACGGTCTGTAGTGCTCTCCTTGCTCAGAGAGAGTCCTCCACGGTCTGTGGTGCTCTCCTTGCTCAGAGAGAGTCCTCCACGGTCTGTGGTGCTCTCCTTGCTCAGAGAGAGTCCTCCACGGTCTGTGGTGCTCTCCTTGCTCAGAGAGAGTCCTCCACGGTCTGTAGTGCTCTCCTTGCTCAGAGAGAGTCCTCCACGGTCTGTGGTGCTCTCCTTCCTCAGAGAGTCCTCCACGGTCTGTGGTGCTCTCCTTGCTCAGAGAGAGTCCTCCACGGTCTGTGGTGCTCTCCTTCCTCAGAGAGAGTCCTCCACGGTCTGTGGTGCTCTCCTTGCTCAGAGAGAGTCCTCCACGGTCTGTGGTGCTCTCCTTGCTCAGAGAGAGTCCTCCACGGTCTGTGGTGCTCTCCTTGCTCAGAGAGAGTCCTCCACGGTCTGTGGTGCTCTCCTTGCTCAGAGAGAGTCCTCCACGGTCTGTGGTGCTCTCCTTGCTCAGAGAGAGTCCTCCACGGTCTGTAGTGCTCTCCTTCCTCAGAGAGAGTCCTCCACGGTCTGTGGTGCTCTCCTTGCTCAGAGAGAGTCCTCCACGGTCTGTGGTGCTCTCCTTGCTCAGAGAGAGTCCTCCACGGTCTGTAGTGCTCTCCTTGCTCAGAGAGAGTCCTCCACGGTCTGTAGTGCTCTCCTTGCTCAGAGAGAGAGTCCTCCACGGTCTGTGGTGCTCTCCTTCCTCAGAGAGAGAGTCCTCCACGGTCTGTGGTGCTCTCCTTCCTCAGAGAGTCCTCCACGGTCTGTGGTGCTCTCCTTGCTCAGAGAGAGTCCTCCACGGTCTGTAGTGCTCTCCTTCCTCAGAGAGAGTCCTCCACGGTCTGTGGTGCTCTCCTTGCTCAAAGAGAGTCCTCCACGGTCTGTGGTGCTCTCCTTGCTCAGAGAGAGTCCTCCACGGTCTGTAGTGCTCTCCTTGCTCAGAGAGAGTCCTCCACGGTCTGTAGTGCTCTCCTTGCTCAGAGAGAGAGTCCTCCACGGTCTGTGGTGCTCTACTTCCTCAGAGAGTCCTCCACGGTCTGTGGTGCTCTCCTTCCTCAGAGAGAGAGTCCTCCACGGTCTGTGGTGCTCTCCTTCCTCAGAGAGAGTCCTCCACGGTCTGTGGTGCTCTCCTTCCTCAGAGAGAGTCCTCCACGGTCTGTGGTGCTCTCGTTGCTCAGAGAGAGTCCTCCACGGTCTGTAGTGCTCTCCTTGCTCAGAGAGAGTCCTCCACGGTCTGTAGTGGTCTCCTTCCTCAGAGAGAGACCTCCACGGTCTGTGGTGCTCTCCTTGCTCAGAGAGAGAGTCCTCCACGGTCTGTGGTGCTCTCCTTGCTCAGAGAGAGTCCTCCACGGTCTGTGGTGCTCTCCTTGCTCAGAGAGAGAGTCCTCCACGGTCTGTAGTGCTCTCCTTCCTCAGAGAGTCCTCCACGGTCTGTGGTGCTCTCCTTGCTCAGAGAGAGTCCTCCACGGTCTGTAGTGCTCTCCTTCCTCAGAGAAAGTCCTCCACGGTCTGTGGTGCTCTCCTTGCTCAAAGAGATTCCTCCACGGTCTGTGGTGCTCTCCTTGCTCAGAGAGAGTCCTCCACAGTCTGTAGTGCTCTCCTTGCTCAGAGAGAGTCCTCCACGGTCTGTAGTGCTCTCCTTGCTCAGAGAGAGAGTCCTCCACGGTCTGTGGTGCTCTACTTCCTCAGAGAGTCCTCCACGGTCTGTGGTGCTCTCCTTGCTCAGAGAGAGAGTCCTCCACGGTCTGTGGTGCTCTCCTTGCTCAGAGAGAGTCCTCCACGGTCTGTGGTGCTCTCCTTGCTCAGAGAGAGAGTCCTCCACGGTCTGTGGTGCTCTCCTTCCTCAGAGAGTCCTCCACGGTCTGTGGTGCTCTCCTTGCTCAGAGAGAGAGTCCTCCACGGTCTTAGGTGCTCTTCTTGCTCAGAGAGAGTCCTCCACGGTCTGTAGTGCTCTCCTTGCTCAGAGAGAGTCCTCCACAGTCTGTAGTCCTCTCCTTCCTCATAGAGTCCTCCACGGTCTGTGGTGCTCTCCTTGCTCAGAGAGAGTCCTCCACGGTCTGTAGTGCTCTCCTTGCTCAGAGAGAGTCCTCCACGGTCTGTAGTGCTCTCCTTGCTCAGAGAGAGTCCTCCACGGTCTGTAGTCCTCTCCTTCCTCAGAGAGTCCTCCACGGTCTGTGGTGCTCTCGTTGCTCAGAGGGAGTCCTCCACGGTCTGTGGTGGTCTCCTTGCTCAGAGAGAGAGTCCTCCACGGTCTGTGGTGCTCTCCTTCCTCAGAGAGAGAGTCCTCCACGGTCTGTAGTGCTCTCCTTCCTCAGAGAGTCCTCCACGGTCTGTGGTGCTCTCCTTGCTCAGAGAGAGAGTCCTCCACGGTCTGTGGTGCTCTCCTTGCTCAGAGAGAGTCCTCCACGGTCTGTAGTGCTCTCCTTCCTCAGAGAGTCCTCCACGGTCTGTGGTGCTCTCCTTGCTCAGAGAGAGTCCTCCACGGTCTGTGGTGCTCTCCTTCCTCAGAGAGAGTCCTCCATGGTCTGTGGTGCTCTCCTTCCTCAGAGAGAGTCCTCCACGGTCTGTGGTGCTCTCCTTGCTCAGAGAGAGTCCTCCACGGTCTGTAGTGCTCTCCTTGCTCAGAGAGAGTCCTCCACGGTCTGTAGTGCTCTCCTTCCTCAGAGAGAGTCCTCCACGGTCTGTGGTGCTCTCCTTGCTCAGAGAGAGAGTCCTCCACGGTCTGTGGTGCTCTCCTTGCTCAGAGAGAGTCCTCCACGGTCTGTGGTGCTCTCCTTGCTCAGAGAGAGAGTCCTCCACGGTCTGTAGTGCTCTCCTTCCTCAGAGAGTCCTCCACGGTCTGTGGTGCTCTCCTTGCTCAGAGAGAGTCCTCCACGGTCTGTAGTGCTCTCCTTCCTCAGAGAAGTCCTCCACGGTCTGTGGTGCTCTCCTTGCTCAAAGAGAGTCCTCCACGGTCTGTGGTGCTCTCCTTGCTCAGAGAGAGTCCTCCACGGTCTGTAGTGCTCTCCTTGCTCAGAGAGAGTCCTCCACGGTCTGTAGTGCTCTCCTTGCTCAGAGAGAGTCCTCCACGGTCTGTGGTGCTCTACTTCCTCAGAGAGTCCTCCACGGTCTGTGGTGCTCTCCTTCCTCAGAGAGAGAGTCCTCCACGGTCTGTGGTGCTCTCCTTCCTCAGAGAGAGTCCTCCACGGTCTGTGGTGCTCTCGTTGCTCAGAGAGAGTCCTCCACGGTCTGTAGTGCTCTCCTTGCTCAGAGAGAGTCCTCCACGGTCTGTAGTGGTCTCCTTCCTCAGAGAGAGTCCTCCACGGTCTGTGGTGCTCTCCTTGCTCAGAGAGAGAGTCCTCCACGGTCTGTGGTGCTCTCCTTGCTCAGAGAGAGTCCTCCACGGTCTGTGGTGCTCTCCTTGCTCAGAGAGAGAGTCCTCCACGGTCTGTGGTGCTCTCCTTCCTCAGAGAGTCCTCCACGGTCTGTGGTGCTCTCCTTGCTCAGAGAGAGAGTCCTCCACGGTCTTAGGTGCTCTTCTTGCTCAGAGAGAGTCCTCCACGGTCTGTAGTGCTCTCCTTGCTCAGAGAGAGTCCTCCACAGTCCTCTCCTTCCTCATAGAGTCCTCCACGGTCTGTGGTGCTCTCCTTGCTCAGAGAGAGTCCTCCACGGTCTGTAGTGCTCTCCTTGCTCAGAGAGAGTCCTCCACGGTCTGTAGTCCTCTCCTTCCTCAGAGAGTCCTCCACGGTCTGTGGTGCTCTCCTTGCTCAGAGAGAGTCCTCCACGGTCTGTAGTGCTCTCCTTCCTCAGAGAGAGTCCTCCACGGTCTGTGGTGCTCTCCTTGCTCAAAGAGATTCCTCCACGGTCTGTGGTGCTCTCCTTGCTCAGAGAGAGTCCTCCACAGTCTGTAGTGCTCTCCTTGCTCAGAGAGAGTCCTCCACGGTCTGTAGTGCTCTCCTTGCTCAGAGAGAGAGTCCTCCACGGTCTGTGGTGCTCTACTTCCTCAGAGAGTCCTCCACGGTCTGTGGTGCTCTCCTTGCTCAGAGAGAGAGTCCTCCACGGTCTGTGGTGCTCTCCTTCCTCAGAGAGAGTCCTCCACGGTCTGTGGTGCTCTCCTTGCTCAAAGATAGTCCTCCACGGTCTGTGGTGCTCTCCTTGCTCAGAGAGAGTCCTCCACGGTCTGTGGTGCTCTCCTTGCTCAGAGAGAGTCCTCCGCGGTCTGTAGTGCTCTCCTTCCTCAGAGAGAGTCCTCCACGGTCTGTGGTGCTCTCCTTGCTCAAAGAGAGTCCTCCACGGTCTGTGGTGCTCTCCCTGCTCAGAGAGAGTCCTCCATGGTCTGTAGTGCTCTCCTTGCTCAGAGAGAGTCCTCCACGGTCTGTAGTGCTCTCCTTGCTCAGAGAGAGAGTCCTCCACGGTCTGTGGTGCTCTCCTTCCTCAGAGAGAGAGTCCTCCACGGTCTGTGGTGCTCTACTTCCTCAGAGAGTCCTCCACGGTCTGTGGTGCTCTCCTTGCTCAGAGAGAGTCCTCCACGGTCTGTAGTGCTCTCCTTCCTCAGAGAGAGTCCTCCACGGTCTGTGGTGCTCTCCTTGCTCAAAGAGATTCCTCCACGGTCTGTGGTGCTCTCCTTGCTCAGAGAGAGTCCTCCACAGTCTGTAGTGCTCTCCTTGCTCAGAGAGAGTCCTCCACGGTCTGTAGTGCTCTCCTTGCTCAGAGAGAGAGTCCTCCACGGTCTGTGGTGCTCTACTTCCTCAGAGAGTCCTCCACGGTCTGTGGTGCTCTCCTTCCTCAGAGAGAGAGTCCTCCACGGTCTGTGGTGCTCTCCTTCCTCAGAGAGAGTCCTCCACAGTCTGTGGTGCTCTCCTTCCTCAGAGAGAGTCCTCCACGGTCTGTGGTGCTCTCGTTGCTCAGAGAGAGTCCTCCACGGTCTGTAGTGCTCTCCTTGCTCAGAGAGAGTCCTCCACGGTCTGTAGTGGTCTCCTTCCTCAGAGAGAGACCTCCACGGTCTGTGGTGCTCTCCTTGCTCAGAGAGAGAGTCCTCCACGGTCTGTGGTGCTCTCCTTGCTCAGAGAGAGTCCTCCACGGTCTGTGGTGCTCTCCTTGCTCAGAGAGAGAGTCCTCCACGGTCTGTAGTGCTCTCCTTCCTCAGAGAGTCCTCCACGGTCTGTGGTGCTCTCCTTGCTCAGAGAGAGTCCTCCACGGTCTGTAGTGCTCTCCTTCCTCAGAGAAAGTCCTCCACGGTCTGTGGTGCTCTCCTTGCTCAAAGAGATTCCTCCACGGTCTGTGGTGCTCTCCTTGCTCAGAGAGAGTCCTCCACAGTCTGTAGTGCTCTCCTTGCTCAGAGAGAGTCCTCCACGGTCTGTAGTGCTCTCCTTGCTCAGAGAGAGAGTCCTCCACGGTCTGTGGTGCTCTACTTCCTCAGAGAGTCCTCCACGGTCTGTGGTGCTCTCCTTGCTCAGAGAGAGAGTCCTCCACGGTCTGTGGTGCTCTCCTTGCTCAGAGAGAGTCCTCCACGGTCTGTGGTGCTCTCCTTGCTCAGAGAGAGAGTCCTCCACGGTCTGTGGTGCTCTCCTTCCTCAGAGAGTCCTCCACGGTCTGTGGTGCTCTCCTTGCTCAGAGAGAGAGTCCTCCACGGTCTTAGGTGCTCTTCTTGCTCAGAGAGAGTCCTCCACGGTCTGTAGTGCTCTCCTTGCTCAGAGAGAGTCCTCCACAGTCTGTAGTCCTCTCCTTCCTCATAGAGTCCTCCACGGTCTGTGGTGCTCTCCTTGCTCAGAGAGAGTCCTCCACGGTCTGTAGTGCTCTCCTTGCTCAGAGAGAGTCCTCCACGGTCTGTAATGCTCTCCTTGCTCAGAGAGAGTCCTCCACGGTCTGTAGTCCTCTCCTTCCTCAGAGAGTCCTCCACGGTCTGTGGTGCTCTCGTTGCTCAGAGGGAGTCCTCCACGGTCTGTGGTGGTCTCCTTGCTCAGAGAGAGAGTCCTCCACGGTCTGTGGTGCTCTCCTTCCTCAGAGAGAGTCCTCCACGGTCTGTAGTGCTCTCCTTCCTCAGAGAGTCCTCCACGGTCTGTGGTGCTCTCCTTGCTCAGAGAGAGAGTCCTCCACGGTCTGTGGTGCTCTCCTTGCTCAGAGAGAGTCCTTCACGGTCTGTAGTCCTCTCCTTCCTCAGAGAGTCCTCCACGGTCTGTGGTGCTCTCCTTGCTCAGAGAGAGTCCCCCACGGTCTGTGGTGCTCTCCTTCCTCAGAGAGAGTCCTCCATGGTCTGTGGTGCTCTCCTTCCTCAGAGAGAGTCCTCCACGGTCTGTGGTGCTCTCGTTGCTCAGAGAGAGTCCTCCACGGTCTGTAGTGCTCTCCTTGCTCAGAGAGAGTCCTCCACGGTCTGTAGTGGTCTCCTTCCTCAGAGAGAGACCTCCACGGTCTGTGGTGCTCTCCTTGCTCAGAGAGAGAGTCCTCCACGGTCTGTGGTGCTCTCCTTGCTCAGAGAGAGTCCTCCACGGTCTGTGGTGCTCTCCTTGCTCAGAGAGAGAGTCCTCCACGGTCTGTAGTGCTCTCCTTCCTCAGAGAGTCCTCCACGGTCTGTGGTGCTCTCCTTGCTCAGAGAGAGTCCTCCACGGTCTGTAGTGCTCTCCTTCCTCAGAGAAAGTCCTCCACGGTCTGTGGTGCTCTCCTTGCTCAAAGAGATTCCTCCACGGTCTGTGGTGCTCTCCTTGCTCAGAGAGAGTCCTCCACAGTCTGTAGTGCTCTCCTTGCTCAGAGAGAGTCCTCCACGGTCTGTAGTGCTCTCCTTGCTCAGAGAGAGAGTCCTCCACGGTCTGTGGTGCTCTACTTCCTCAGAGAGTCCTCCACGGTCTGTGGTGCTCTCCTTCCTCAGAGAGAGAGTCCTCCACGGTCTGTGGTGCTCTCCTTCCTCAGAGAGAGTCCTCCACGGTCTGTGGTGCTCTCGTTGCTCAGAGAGAGTCCTCCACGGTCTGTAGTGCTCTCCTTGCTCAGAGAGTCCTCCACGGTCTGTAGTGGTCTCCTTCCTCAGAGAGAGACCTCCACGGTCTGTGGTGCTCTCCTTGCTCAGAGAGAGAGTCCTCCACGGTCTGTGGTGCTCTCCTTGCTCAGAGAGAGTCCTCCACGGTCTGTGGTGCTCTCCTTGCTCAGAGAGAGAGTCCTCCACGGTCTGTGGTGCTCTCCTTCCTCAGAGAGTCCTCCACGGTCTGTGGTGCTCTCCTTGCTCAGAGAGAGAGTCCTCCACGGTCTTAGGTGCTCTTCTTGCTCAGAGAGAGTCCTCCACGGTCTGTAGTGCTCTCCTTGCTCAGAGAGAGTCCTCCACAGTCTGTAGTCCTCTCCTTCCTCATAGAGTCCTCCACGGTCTGTGGTGCTCTCCTTGCTCAGAGAGAGTCCTCCACGGTCTGTAGTGCTCTCCTTGCTCAGAGAGAGTCCTCCACGGTCTGTAATGCTCTCCTTGCTCAGAGAGAGTCCTCCACGGTCTGTAGTCCTCTCCTTCCTCAGAGAGTCCTCCACGGTCTGTGGTGCTCTCCTTGCTCAGAGAGAGTCCTCCACGGTCTGTAGTGCTCTCCTTCCTCAGAGAGAGTCCTCCACGGTCTGTGGTGCTCTCCTTGCTCAAAGAGATTCCTCCACGGTCTGTGGTGCTCTCCTTGCTCAGAGAGAGTCCTCCACAGTCTGTAGTGCTCTCCTTGCTCAGAGAGAGTCCTCCACGGTCTGTAGTGCTCTCCTTGCTCAGAGAGAGAGTCCTCCACGGTCTGTGGTGCTCTACTTCCTCAGAGAGTCCTCCACGGTCTGTGGTGCTCTCCTTCCTCAGAGAGAGAGTCCTCCACGGTCTGTGGTGCTCTCCTTCCTCAGAGAGAGTCCTCCACGGTCTGTGGTGCTCTCGTTGCTCAGAGAGAGTCCTCCACGGTCTGTAGTGCTCTCCTTGCTCAGAGAGAGTCCTCCACGGTCTGTAGTGGTCTCCTTCCTCAGAGAGAGACCTCCACGGTCTGTGGTGCTCTCCTTGCTCAGAGAGAGAGTCCTCCACGGTCTGTGGTGCTCTCCTTGCTCAGAGAGAGTCCTCCACGGTCTGTGGTGCTCTCCTTGCTCAGAGAGAGAGTCCTCCACGGTCTGTGGTGCTCTCCTTCCTCAGAGAGTCCTCCACGGTCTGTGGTGCTCTCCTTGCTCAGAGAGAGAGTCCTCCACGGTCTTAGGTGCTCTTCTTGCTCAGAGAGAGTCCTCCACGGTCTGTAGTGCTCTCCTTGCTCAGAGAGAGTCCTCCACAGTCTGTAGTCCTCTCCTTCCTCATAGAGTCCTCCACGGTCTGTGGTGCTCTCCTTGCTCAGAGAGAGTCCTCCACGGTCTGTAGTGCTCTCCTTGCTCAGAGAGAGTCCTCCACGGTCTGTAATGCTCTCCTTGCTCAGAGAGAGTCCTCCACGGTCTGTAGTCCTCTCCTTCCTCAGAGAGTCCTCCACGGTCTGTGGTGCTCTCGTTGCTCAGAGGGAGTCCTCCACGGTCTGTGGTGGTCTCCTTGCTCAGAGAGAGAGTCCTCCACGGTCTGTGGTGCTCTCCTTCCTCAGAGAGAGAGTCCTCCACGGTCTGTAGTGCTCTCCTTCCTCAGAGAGTCCTCCACGGTCTGTGGTGCTCTCCTTGCTCAGAGAGAGAGTCCTCCACGGTCTGTGGTGCTCTCCTTGCTCAGAGAGAGTCCTCCACGGTCTGTAGTCCTCTCCTTCCTCAGAGAGTCCTCCACGGTCTGTGGTGCTCTCCTTGCTCAGAGAGAGTCCCCCACGGTCTGTGGTGCTCTCCTTCCTCAGAGAGAGTCCTCCATGGTCTGTGGTGCTCTCCTTGCTCAGAGAGAGACCTCCACGGTCTGTGGTGTTCTCCTTGCTCAGAGAGAGTCCTCCACGGTCTGTAGTGCTCTCCTTGCTCAGAGAGAGTCCTCCACGGTCTGTGGTGCTCTCCTTGCTCAGAGAGAGAGTCCTCCACGGTCTGTAGTGCTCTCCTTCCTCAGAGAGTCCTCCACGGTCTGTGGTGCTCTCCTTGCTCAGAGAGAGAGTCCTCCATGGTCTGTGGTGCTCTCCTTGCTCAGAGAGAGTCCTCCACGGTCTGTGGTGCTCTCCTTCCTCAGAGAGTCCTCCACGGTCTGTGGTGCTCTCCTTGCTCAGAGAGAGTCCTCCACGGTCTGTGTTGCTCTCCTTGCTCAGAGAGCGAGTCCTCCACGGTCTGTGGTGCTCTCCTTGTTCAGAGAGAGTCCTCCACGGTCTGTGGTGCTCTCCTTCCTCAGAGAGAGTCCTCCACGGTCTGTGGTGCTCTCCTTCCTCAGAGAGAGTCCTCCACGGTCTTTAGTGCTCTCCTTGCTCAGAGAGAGTCCTCCACGGTCTGTAGTGCTCTCCTTGCTCAGAGAGTCCTCCACGGTCTGTAGTGCTCTCCTTGCTCAGAGAGAGAGTCCTCCACGGTCTGTGGTGCTCTCCTTCCTCAGAGAGAGAGTCCTCCACGGTCTGTGGTGCTCTCCTTTCTCAGAGAGTCCTCCACGGTCTGTGGTGCTCTCCTTCCTCAGAGAGAGAGTCCTCCACGGTCTGTAGTGCTCTCCTTGCTCAGAGAGAGTCCTCCACGGTCTGTGGTGCTCTCCTTCCTCAGAGAGTCCTCCGCGGTCTGTGGAGCTCTCCTTCCTCAGAGAGTCCTCCGCGGTCTGTGGTGCTCTCCTTCCTCAGAGAGTCCTCCACGGTCTGTGGTGCTCTCCTTGCTCAGAGAGAGTCCTCCACAGTCTGTAGTGCTCTCCTTGCTCAGAGAGAGTCCTCCACGGTCTGTAGTGCTCTCCTCGCTCAGAGAGAGTCCTCCACGGTCTGTGGTGCTCTCCTTGCTCAGAGAGAGTCCTCCACAGTCTGTAGTGCTCTCCTTGCTCAGAGAGAGTCCTCCACAGTCTGTAGTGCTCTCCTTGCTCAGAGAGAGTCCTCCACGGTCTGTAGTGCTCTCCTTGCTCAGAGAGAGTCCTCCACAGTCTGTAGTGCTCTCCTTGCTCAGAGAGAGTCCTCCACGGTCTGTAGTGCTCTCCTCGCTCAGAGAGAGTCCTCCACGGCCTGTGGTGCTCTCCTTGCTCAGAGAGGGTTACAAACATCTGGAACAAACTCCCAGAAACCTGCAGGTCCGCTGCAACTCTGACTACTTTCAAATCCAGCAAGAAGACTTTTCTTGTTGTCGCTGCTTTTAATTGAACTATTCATATCTGAGACTGCGCTGTAACTTATATCCATGTATTTTTTCTTTTTATGTTTATTAGCTTTTATTTTTAATGACTGATTTTAAATGCCATTTTCTGAATGTCTTTCGTTTTTTGTAAAGCACTTTGAATTGCCCCGTGTTGAAAAGTGCTATATAAATAAACTTGCCTTGCCTTGAGTGTTTAAGTGTCCTAGTGTTGAAGTGTCCTAGTGCTAAAGTGTCTGCATGTTTACGTTTCCTTGTGTTAGTGTCCTATTGTTTAAGTGTCCTAGTGTTTAAGTATCCTAGTGTTTAAGTGTCCAAGTGTTTAAGTGTCTGAGTGTTTCAGTGTCCTAGTGTTTAAGTGTCTGAGTGTTCAAGTGTCCTAGTGTTTAAGTGTCTGAGTGTTTCAGTGTCCTAGTGTTTAAGTGTCTGAGTGTTCAAGTGTCCTAGTGTTCAAGTGTCCTAGTGTTACATTGTTCTAGTGTTAAAGTGTCTGAGTGTTCAAGTGTCCTAGTGTTTAAGTGTCTGAGTGTTTAAGTGTCATAGTGTTTAAGTGTCTGAGTGTTTCAGTGTCCTAGTGTTTAAGTGTCTTAGTGTTTAAGTGTCCAAGTGTTTAAGTGTCTGAGTGTTTCAGTGTCCTAGTGTTTAAGTGTCTGAGTGTTCAAGTGTCCTAGTGTTTAAGTGTCTGAGTGTTTCAGTGTCCTAGTGTTTAAGTGTCTGAGTGTTCAAGTGTCCTAGTGTTCAAGTGTCCTAGTGTTACATTGTTCTAGTGTTAAAGTGTCTGAGTGTTTAAGTGTCTTAGTGTTTAAGTGTCCTAGTGTTTAAGTGTCTGAGTGTTTCAGTGTCCTAGTGTTTAAGTGTCTGAGTGTTCAAGTGTCTGAGTGTTCAAGTGTCCTAGTGTTCAAGTGTTACATTGTCCTAGTGTTAAAGTGTCTGAGTGTTTAAGTGTCTTAGTGTTTAAGTGTCCTAGTGTTTAAGTGTCTTAGTGTTTCAGTGTCCTAGTGTTAAAGTGTCTGAGTATTTAAGTGTCCTAGTGTTTAAGTGTCTGAGTGTTTAAGTGTCCTAGTGTTTAAGTGTCCTATTGTTTAAGTGTCTGATTGTTCAAAGTGTTAAAGTGTCTGAGTGTTTAAGTGTCTGAGTGTTTAAGTGTCCTAGTGTTTAAGTGTCCTAGTGTTAGAGTGTCCTAGTGTAACTGTCCTAGTGTTTACATGTCCGAGTGTTTAAGTGTCCTATTGTTAAAGTGTCTGAGTGTTTAAGTGTCTGAGTGTTTAAGTGTCTGAGTGTTTAAGTGTCCTCATGTTTAAGTGTCTGAGTGTTTAAGTGTCCGAGTGTTTAAGTGTCCTAGTGTTAGAGTGCCCTAGTGTAACTGTCCTAGTGTTTACATGTCCAAGTGTTTAAGTGTCCTATTGTTACAGTGTCTGAGTGTTTAAGTTTCCTAGTGTGTAAGTGTCTGAGTGTTTAAGTGTCCAAGTTTGAAAGTGTCTGAGTGTTTAAGTGTCCTAGTGTTTAAGTGTCTGAGTGTTTAAGTGTCCTCGTGTTAAAGTGTCCTAGTGTTAACGTGCCTGAGTGTTTAAGTGTCCTAGTGTTTAAGTGTCCTAGTGTTACATGTCCGAGTGTTTAAGTGTCCTAGTCTTAAAGTGTCTGAGTGTTTAAGTGTCCTAGTGTTTACGTGTCCTAGTGTTTAAGTGTCATAGTGTTAAAGTGTTTGAATTTGAAAGTGTCCTAGTGTTGAAGTGTCCTAGTGTTGAAGTGTCCTAGTGCTAAAGTGTCCTAGTGTTAGTGGTCTAGTGTTAAAGTGTCTGAGTGTTTACGTGTCCTAGTGTTAGTGGTCTAGTGTTTAAGTGTCTGAGTGTTTAAGTGTCCTAGTGTTTAAGTGTCATAGTGTTAAAGTGTCTGAGTTTGAAAGTGTCCTAGTGTTGAAGTGTCCTAGTGCTAAAGTGTCCTAGTGTTAGTGTCCTAGTGTTGAAGTGTCCTAGTGCTAAAGTGTCCTAGTGTTAGTGGTCTAGTGTTAAAGTGTCTGAGTGTTTAAGTGTCCTTGTGTTTGTGGTCTAGTGTTAAAGTGTCTGAGTGTTTAAGTGTCTGAGTGTTTAAGTGTTCTAGTGTTAAAGTGTCTGAGTGTTTAAGTGTCCTAGTGTTTAAGTGTCCTAGTGTTGAAGTGTCCTAGTGCTAAAGTGTCCTAGTGTTAGTGTCCTAGTGTTGAAGTGTCCTAGTGCTAAAGTGTCCTAGTGTTAGTGGTCTAGTGTTAAAGTGTCTGAGTGTTTAAGTGTCCTTGTGTTTGTGTCCTAGTGTTTAAGTGTCTGAGTGTTTAAGTGTCCTAGTGTTTAAGTGTCCTATTGTTTAAGTGTCTGATTGTTCAAAGTGTTAAAGTGTCTGAGTGTTTAAGTGTCTGAGTGTTTAAGTGTCCTAGTGTTTAAGTGTCCTAGTGTTAGAGTGTCCTAGTGTAACTGTCCTAGTGTTTACATGTCCGAGTGTTTAAGTGTCCTATTGTTAAAGTGTCTGAGTGTTTAAGTGTCTGAGTGTTTAAGTGTCTGAGTGTTTAAGTGTCCTCATGTTTAAGTGTCTGAGTGTTTAAGTGTCCGAGTGTTTAAGTGTCCTAGTGTTAGAGTGCCCTAGTGTAACTGTCCTAGTGTTTACATGTCCAAGTGTTTAAGTGTCCTATTGTTACAGTGTCTGAGTGTTTAAGTTTCCTAGTGTGTAAGTGTCTGAGTGTTTAAGTGTCCAAGTTTGAAAGTGTCTGAGTGTTTAAGTGTCCTAGTGTTTAAGTGTCTGAGTGTTTAAGTGTCCTCGTGTTAAAGTGTCCTAGTGTTAACGTGCCTGAGTGTTTAAGTGTCCTAGTGTTTAAGTGTCCTAGTGTTACATGTCCGAGTGTTTAAGTGTCCTAGTCTTAAAGTGTCTGAGTGTTTAAGTGTCCTAGTGTTTACGTGTCCTAGTGTTTAAGTGTCATAGTGTTAAAGTGTTTGAATTTGAAAGTGTCCTAGTGTTGAAGTGTCCTAGTGTTGAAGTGTCCTAGTGCTAAAGTGTCCTAGTGTTAGTGGTCTAGTGTTAAAGTGTCTGAGTGTTTACGTGTCCTAGTGTTAGTGGTCTAGTGTTTAAGTGTCTGAGTGTTTAAGTGTCCTAGTGTTTAAGTGTCATAGTGTTAAAGTGTCTGAGTTTGAAAGTGTCCTAGTGTTGAAGTGTCCTAGTGCTAAAGTGTCCTAGTGTTAGTGTCCTAGTGTTGAAGTGTCCTAGTGCTAAAGTGTCCTAGTGTTAGTGGTCTAGTGTTAAAGTGTCTGAGTGTTTAAGTGTCCTTGTGTTTGTGGTCTAGTGTTAAAGTGTCTGAGTGTTTAAGTGTCTGAGTGTTTAAGTGTTCTAGTGTTAAAGTGTCTGAGTGTTTAAGTGTCCTAGTGTTTAAGTGTCATAGTGTTAAAGTGTCTGAGTTTGAAAGTGTCCTAGGGTTGAAGTGTCCTAGTGCTAAAGTGTCCTAGTGTTAGTGTCCTAGTGTTGAAGTGTCCTAGTGCTAAAGTGTCCTAGTGTTAGTGGTCTAGTGTTTAAGTGTCTGAGTGTTTAAGTGTTCTAGTGTTAAAGTGTCTGAGTGTATAAGTGTCCTAGTGTTTAAGTGTCATAGTGTTAAAGTGTCTGAGTTTGAAAGTGTCCTAGGGTTGAAGTGTCCTAGTGCTAAAGTGTCCTAGTGTTAGTGTCCTAGTGTTGAAGTGTCCTAGTGCTAAAGTGTCCTAGTGTTAGTGGTCTAGCGTTAAAGTGTCTGAGTGTTTAAGTGTCCTAGTGTTAGTGGTCTAGTGTTAAAGTGTCTGAGTGTTTAAGTGTCTGAGTGTTTAAGTGTCCTAGTGTTAAAGTGTCTGAGTGTTTAAGTGTCCTAGTGTTTAAGTGTCATAGTGTTAAAGTGTCTGAGTTTGAAAGTGTCCTAGGGTTGAAGTGTCCTAGTGCTAAAGTGTCCTAGTGTTAGTGTCCTAGTGTTGAAGTGTCCTAGTGCTAAAGTGTCCAAGTGTTAGTGGTCTAGTGTTTAAGTGTCTGAGTGTTTAAGTGTTCTAGTGTTAAAGTGTCTGAGTGTTTAAGTGTCCTAGTGTTTAAGTGTCATGGTGTTAAAGTGTCTGAGTTTGAAAGTGTCCTAGGGTTGAAGTGTCCTAGTGCTAAAGTGTCCTAGTGTTAGTGTCCTAGTGTTGAAGTGTCCTAGTGCTAAAGTGTCCTAGTGTTAGTGGTCTAGTGTTAAAGTGTCTGAGTGTTTAAGTGTCCTAGTGTTAAAGTGTCTGCGTGTTTAAGTTTCCTTGTGTTAGTGTCCCAGTGTTGAAGTGTCCTAGTGTTTAAGTGTCCTAGTGTTAGTGGTCTAGTGTTTAAGTGTCTTAGTGTTTAAGTGTCCTAGTGTTTAAGTGTCTGAGTGTTTCAGTGTCCTAGTGTTGAAGTGTCCTAGTGCTAGTGGTCTAGTGTTAAAGTGTCTGCGTGTTTAAGTTTCCTTGTGTTAGTGTCCTAGTGTTGAAGTGTCCTAGTGTTTAAGTGTCCTAGTGTTAGTGGTCTAGTGTTAAAGTGTCTGTGTGTTTAAGTTTCCTAGTGTTAGTGTCCTAGTGTTTAAAGCTTTGTTGGGTAAACTCCCGTATTATATCTGCTCTCTGATCACACTGAGAGCAGCAAGCAGCTATTGTCTGAGGTCACATGATGTGGTCTTGTTAGAGGTGCCGAGAGCAAGGACTGTCTGAGGTGAGACAGCTTTTATGTGCAGCTCCACTTGCTGGAACAATCTTCAGCAGGAAGTGAAACTGAGCGTCTCATTCCTCTGCATGTCTTAGAGCTAGGGTAAATGAAATGCTTGCTGATACAATGGGCACTTGTAAATGTCTATAACTATGTATCCTGTAAATATAATGTATAATGTCCTTTATTGTTTTATGTTTCATATGGAACCTATATGCTGCAGGTCTCCGTGAAAAAGAGATCTATGATCCTAGTGTTTAAGTGTCCTAGTCTGAAAGTGTCTGAGTGTTTAAGTGTTCTAGTTTTTAAGTGTCCTAGTGTTAGAGTGTCCTAGTGTTTAAGTGTCTGAGTGTTTAAGTGTCCTAGTTTTTAAGTGTCCGAGTGTTAGAGTGTCTGAGTGTTTAAGTGTCCTAGTGTTAGTGGTCTAGTGTTAAAGTGTCCTAGTGTTGAAGTGTCCTAGTGTTTAAGGGTCCTAGTGTTTAATTGTCTGAGTGTTTAAACGTCCGAGTGTTTTAAGTGTCCTAGTGTTAGTGGTCTAGTGTTTAAGTGTCCTAGTGTTTAAGTGTCCTAGTGTTTAAGTGTCTGAGTGTTTACATTTCCTAGTGTTTAAGTGTCTGAGTGTTTAAGTGTCCTAGTGTTAAAGTGTCTGAGTGTTTAAGTGTCTTCGTGTTAAAGTGTCTGAGTGTTTAAGTGTCCTAGTGTTTAAGTGTCCTAGTGTTAGTGGTCTAGTGTTAAAGTGTCCTAGTGTTTAAGTGTCCTAGTGTTTAAGTGTCCTAGTGTTTAAGTGTCAGAGTGTTAAAGTGTCTGAGTGTTTAAGTGTCTGAGTGTTTAAGTGTCCTAGTGTTAGTGGTCTAGTGTTAAAGTGTCCTAGTGTTGAAGTGTTCTAGTGTTTAAGTGTCCTAGTGTTTAAGTGTCCTAGTGTTTAAGTGTCAGATTGTTAAAGTGTCTGAGTGTTTAAGTGTCTGAGTGTTTAAGTGTCCTTGTGTTAGTGGTCTAGTGTTAAAGTGTCCTAGTGTTGAAGTGTCCTAGTGTTTAATTGTCTGAGTGTGTAAGTGTCCTAGTGTTTAAGTGTCTGAGTGTTTAAGTGTCCTAGTGTTAGTGGTCTAGTGTTAAAGTGTCCTAGTGTTGAAGTGTCCTAGTGTTTAAGTGTCCTAGTGTTTAAGTGTCTGAGGGTTTAAGTGTCCTAGTGTTAGAGTGTCCTAGTGTTAGGTTCCTAGTGTTAGTGGTCGAGTGTTTAAGTGTCCTAGTGTTTAAGTGTCTGAGGGTTTAAGTGTCTTAGTGTTAAAGTATCTGAGTGTTTACATTTCCTAGTGTTAGTGTCCTCGTGTTTAAGTGTCTGAGGGTTTAAGTGTCTTAGTGTTAAAGTGTCTGAGTTTTAAAATGTCCTAGTGTTGAAGTGTCCTAGTGTTTAAGTGTCCTAGTATTTAAGTGTCTGAGTGTTTAAGTGTCCTAGTATTTAAGTGTCCTAGTGTTAAAGTGTCCTATTGTTAAAGTGTCTGAGTATTTAAGTGTCCTAGTGTTTAAGTGTCAGAGTGTTAAAGTGTCTGAGTGTTTACATTTCCTAGTGTTAGTGTCCTAGTGTTTAATTGTCTGAGTGTTTAAGTGTCCTAGTGTTAGTGGTCTAGTGTTGAAGTGTCCTAGTGTTTAAGTGTCCTCGTATTTAAGTGTCTGAGTGTTTACGTGTCCTAGTGTTTAAGTGTCCTAGTGTTAAAGTGTCCTATTGTTAAAGTGTCTGAGTATTTAAGTGTCCTAGTGTTTAAGTGTCCTAGTGTTTAAGTGTCAAAGTGTTAAAGTGTCTGAGTTTTAAAATGTCCTCGTGTTGAAGTGTCCTAGTGTTTAAGTGTCCTAGTATTTAAGGGTCTGAGTGTTTAAGTGTCCTAGTATTTAAGTGTCCTAGTGTTAAAGTGTCCTATTGTTAAAGTGTCTGAGTATTTAAGTGTCCTAGTGTTTAAGTGTCAGAGTGTTAAAGTGTCTGAGTGTTTACATTTCCTAGTGTTAGTGTCCTAGTGTTTAATTGTCTGAGTGTTTAAGTGTCCTAGTGTTAGTGGTCTAGTGTTGAAGTGTCCTAGTGTTTAAGTGTCCTAGTATTTAAGTGTCTGAGTGTTTACGTGTCCTAGTGTTTAAGTGTCCTAGTGTTAAAGTGTCCTATTGTTAAAGTGTCTGAGTATTTAAGTGTCCTAGTGTTTAAGTGTCCTAGTGTTAAAGTGTCTATTTTTTAAAATGTCCTAGTGTTGAAGTGTCCTAGTGTTTAAGTGTCCTAGTGTTTAAGTGTCTGAGGGTTTACGTTTCCTAGTGTTTAAGTGTCCTAGTGTTTAAGTGTCATAGTGTTAGAGTGTCCTAATGTTTAAGTGTCCGAGTGTTTAAGTGTCCTAGTGTTAAAGTGTCTGAGTGTTAAAGTGTCCTAGTTTGAAAGTGTCTCAGTCTTTAAGTGTCCTAGTGTTTAAGTGTCCTAGTGTTAGAGTGTCCTAGTATTAAAGTGTCTTAGTGTTTAAGAGTCCTAGTGTTTAAGTGTCTTCGTGTTAAAGTGTCTGAGTTTTAAAGTGCCCTAGTGTTGAAGTGTCCTAGTGTTTAAGTGTCCTAGTATTTAAGTGTCTGAGTGTTTAAGCGTCCTAGTGTTAAAGTGTCCTATTGTTAAAGTGTCTGAGTATTTAAGTGTCCTAGTGTTTAAGTGTCCTAGTGTTAGTGGTCTAGTGTTAAAGTGTCCTAGTGTTGAAGTGTCCTAGTGTTTAAGTGTCTGAGGGTTTAAGTGTCCTAGTGTTAAAGTGTCTGTTTTTTAAAATGTCCTAGTGTTGAAGTGTCCTAGTGTTTAAGTGTCCTAGTGTTTAAGTGTCTGAGGGTTTAAGTGTCCTAGTGTTTAAGTGTCATAGTGTTAGAGTGTCCTAATGTTTAAGTGTCCGAGTGTTTAAGTGTCCTAGTGTTAAAGTGTCTGAGTGTTAAAGTGTCTGAGTGTTTAAGTGTCCTAGTGTTAAAGTGTCCTATTGTTAAAGTGTCTGAGTGTTTAAGTGTCCTAGTGTTAAAGTGTCCTAGTGTTAAAGGTGCATCAATGTTTTTATCTTAATTCCGTAAGCCAGAGTTCCCGAGTTTCTTGTGGTTTAAAGTTTATTAATGAATAAACGATAATAAATATTGCATGTTGATAAATCTTTTTTAATGAAGGAACCAATTAATTGTTAAAAGAAAAAAAAATATATTTTCACAATAAAATACCGCAATGAACTGGAAATAAACAAATACACAATAGAAAAGACAATGTTTGTATTTCATCACTTAAATAATCAACAGTAACATATTAACAGGTCATTAACTCACACTTTGACGAGTGTCTTTGGCTTTCTCCTTTTCCAATCCTCTTCAATAAAAATAAAAATAATAATAACAATAACATGCCGCTTGAATAATTTCTTTTATATATGTCAACATCATCAGGGATTCTTGCACAGACTGAGCTATAACAATAGAAAGGTATGAACACACACAGGTATAAACATACAGGTATGAACACACAGGTATAACACACAGGTAGTAATCAGCGAACCGCTACAACACGTGTATTTCAGTGTATTCACAGCATTCATTTTGTTATTCTACAGTATTGTTGTGTTATAGTTATTTGTTAATGTAACCAAATTTGTGTTCTTTGAAAGTGAAAAGGATATCGCATTGTGTTTGTTACTTTCGTTGCAGTTGTATATGTCTTAAGCGTAATTTGGTTTGGCTTTCTATTTATGGACATGCTTTTATTTTGAAGGAGAGGTAGCGCTGTTGACAGGAAGTTGTTGTTGCTTTGGAAACAACGTGATGGAGATTATCGGAGAAAAGTAATATCTACATAGAAAGACGGAGAAAGTAAACAATAACGTTTATGGTTAAGTGTTGGCACCCCCGAAGAGGCGCAAGCTCTTATGTTGATATTGGAGATTTCAATAAATTCAATTTGAAAAAGAAATGGGAAAAAACGAATATATAAAAAAAATAACGAAATTGAAACTAGAATAGTACTCCAACGAACGAATATTCGGATATTCGGGTACAGCCCTAGTGTGAACACACAGGTATGAACACACAGGTATGAACACACAGGTATGAACACACAGGTATACACACACAGGTATAACACACAGGTATAAACACACAGGTATAACACACAGGTATGAACACACAGGTATAAACACACAGGTATAACACACAGGTATAAACACACAGGTATAACACACAGGTATAAACACACAGGTATAACACACAGGTATAAACACACAGGTATAACACACAGGTATGAACACACAGGTATGAACACACAAGTATAAACACACAGGTATGAACACACAGGTATGAACACACAGGTATGAACACACAGGTATAACACACAGGTATGAATGCGGACAGGTGGAAATGCAGGAGTTGCTGCATAGTGTTCTCGTGTGATCCAATGTGGAAAAGAGTCTTTCCCGAAAAGAAATCTGACCAAACAGGAAGTCTCTGAGTCCTGCAGGAAGTCTCTGAGTCCTACAGGAAGTATCTGAGTCCTGCAGGAAGTCTCTGAGTCCTACAGGAAGTCTCTGAGTCCTACAGGAAGTCTCTGAGTCCTACAGGAAGTCTCTGAGTCCTGCAGGAAGTCTCTGAGTCCTGCAGGAAGTCTCTGAGTCCTACAGGAAGTATCTGAGTCCTACAGGAAGTCTCTGAGTCCTCAGGAAGTCTCTGAGTCCTACAGGAAGTATCTGAGTCCTACAGGAAGTCTCTGAGTCCTCAGGAAGTCTCTGAGTCCAGCAGGAAGTCTCTGAGTCCTCAGGAAGTCTCTGAGTCCAGCAGGAAGTCTCTGAGTCCTCAGGAAGTCTCTGAGTCCAGCAGGAAGTCTCTGAGTCCAGCAGGAAGTCTCTGAGTCCTGCAGGAAGTCTCTGAGTCCAGCAGGAAGTCTCTGAGTCCAGCAGGAAGTCTCTGAGTCCAGCAGGAAGTCTCTGAGTCCAGCAGGAAGTCTCTGAGTCCAGCAGAAAGTCTTTGAGTCCTACAGGAAGTCTTTGAGTCCCGCAGGAAGTCTCTGAGTCCTACAAGAAGTCTCTGAGTCCTGCAGGAAGTCTTTGAGTCCCGCAGGAAGTCTCTGAGTCCTACAGGAAGTCTCTGAGTCCAGCAGGAAGTCTTTGAGTCCAGCAGGAAGTCTCTGGTTTAAGAGCAGCCGCACTCGTCCACGATCATGTTCTGGATGTCCTTCTTGATGATCTTCTGCTCCTCGTTGTAGTACAGCATGGACATGGCTCTGAACCGTGTGGGGACGCAGCAGGACCGGATGTCCTGGAAGGGCCCGTGGCCGCGCATGCGATAGTGGTTGATGACGGTGGAGTGGAAGGACAGCGCCGAGCCGCTGAAGCTCGACATGTGGTTTGGACATTCCCCCTCACAGTAGTTGGCGTGGTAACCGGACGGTGCGATGATCCAGTCGTTCCAGCTGATGTCTTTGAAGTTTACGTAGAACTGACGTTTGCAGCAGACGCGGATCTTCCCGTCGCATTCCAGCCCGCGTCTGACCCGCCGCTTCGCAGCCTCCTCTACAGCTCGCAGCACCACCATGAGGAAGGGTCGGTGGGACTGGTCCCGCCCTCCGGCCCGCTCGTTGGCCGTCAGCACCGCTGTGACTCCGGCCTCGCTGCAGAGCGGACAGACGACCCGCAGCCTCAGCGCTCCGCCGCCGCCTGACAGCAGAGTCTGGATGCTGCGAGACACGGCGAGCGTGTGCCAGCCGCTGCGACGGACATCCACCATCTTATCCGAAACACACTCCTCTTCCTCACCCTCCTGATGAAGCTGCAGCGACACTTTCCCTTTCCATCGGGTTCCCTTCGAAATCTTCAGGAAGATCCAGATGTTGGCCTGTTCCACCACCGCTGAGCCGCCCTCTGCTGAAAGGTTGAAGGTCACAGAGTTCAGAGAGCCTCCTGCAGGGGGAGCACAACAACAGCTTCAGATTATTAACTCACAATCACTGATGAACATGTTTCTCCGTCCTCTCACTTCCGCTCTCTGAGTCAGCGTAAACCCTGAGCAGAGTCTTACAGGTGCAGCCTGCAGGTCTCTGGCCGTTTCTCAATCTCGAGGATACTGGCTTCCAAGCCAATATTTCAAGGATACTACGTCATCGAGTGCCGCCGAAGGACTGTTCCAATCTCCATCATACTTGGAATTCCACCGAGGCCGCGTCCTTGGTTTGGGGGAAATTTCGAGGCTGCACATGGGTAGACTTTGCGTCCTTAAAATCCCCACAATGCTTTGCGCACGGACCAATTTCCAAAACCCTTGCAGAGAATGGCTGAACCGACGCAGCACACATTTAAATGTAAGTATGTCGTGGCGTAGAACATGTGTTGGTAAATATGTGACTTTGTTTTCACCAAAACTGTGTTCCGTGAAAGTAAAGCAAATTCATAATTAGATAGACATCGTGAGGGATTTATTTTCGGTACAGTTCATGTTGAAACCGTTAGAGAGAGTGGCACACTTGTTAGCCTCTTCCATTCTTCTTCGTTTTCCGAAGCCGTGGCTTGGAAGCATACTTGCTTCGTTTCTGAAGGAAGTGACTTGAAAGTACGCAACTACCAAGCCAGTATCCTCGAGATTGAGAAACGGCCTCTGTCTCTGCTCCTTTATAAACTCCTTTTGGCGGCAGTGGCTCAGTCTGTAGGGACTTGGTCTTGGAACCGAAGGGTCGCCGGTTCAAGCTGGCAGCTGGAGAGGTGCCTCGTGGGCACTGCCGAGGTGCCATTGATCAAGCCATCTAACCTTGAAACTGCTCCCTCTCCTATCTGCATGTGTTTGTGCATGTATACCCTCTGTGTGTGTAATGTGTAAACATAACAGAGTGGAGAAAGAAATGTCTCTGTGAGGGATTCATAAAGTATTTCTTCTTCTTCTTCTTCTTCTTCTTCTTCTTCTTCTTCTTCTTCTTCTTCTTCTTCTTCTTCTTCTTCTTCTTCTTCTTCTTCTTCTTCTTCTTCTTCTTCTTCTTCTTCTAAACTCAGACATCTCTGCAGATGTTATATACAAATCATAATTGTATTAATAATTGATCATAGAGAAACTGACATCTTGATGATAATTAATGATGAAATAAAGAATTTGTGAACTTGTTGAATTAGTCTGGAGGAGGCGACCCCGCCCCCCTCTTTGTGTCTGAATGAATGGACAAAGACATGTCGTTAACAGAAACAGCATGAACAGAGCTGCCTCTAAATATACCCGATATGAGCAGAGACACTAAAAAAAGACCTGGTTTCAGGGAATGTTGTTAACAAGGACACACACACACACACACTCTTTGTTTCCTGAATAATTACTGAGGCCCAGTTTGTTTGAATGGGGAGATTATTTACGGCCCAAGACCACTCGGTATGCCCCCCCCCTCGTTACTGTCCCCTAATTTCGGCGAGCCTTTGAGAGAGGTTTTAATGAAATACTCTTCTCAGAGCGAAAACTATTTATAGCACAAACACATTCTGTACATTTATGTAAGCAAACAAGCCGGGGGCTGTGATTGGTCAGTAAATGTTCATAAAAGTAGACCCTAACATCATCACGTTTATTAAAGAATTTTATTTTGAAAATCTCTTTCTGTGAGACCTGTCATGGAGGGTTGCAGATGAACTCAAAAGACTTTCTTCTGTCGGCTAATATGACTAAATCACCTCCACAGTCTGAAATGATGAACCCTAACACAGACTAGAATAAACAGAACCAGACTGAGTGAGGAAATCTGTAAACAAACTCTGACCTCTTTTTGTGAATGAGCTGATAATAGAGCGCACAGACAAAGGTCTCTAAAGCAGCTGATGGTCAGAGTCTGATTCAACGCAACCACTAAGCTGTAGCTCCGCAACCACTAAACTGTAGCTCCGCAACCACTAGCTCTGCAACCACTAAACTGTAGCTCCGCAACCACTAACTCTGCAACCACTAAACTGTAACTCTGCAACCACTAACTCTGCGACAACTAAACTGTAGCTCCGCAACCACTAACTCTGCAACCACTAAACTGTAACTCTGCAACCACTAACTCTGCAACCACTAAACTGTAGCTCCAAAACCACTAACTCTGCAACCACTAAACTGTAGCTCCGCAACCACTAAACTGTAGCTCCGCAACCACTAACTCTGCAACCACTAAACTGTAGCTCCGCAACCACTAACTCTGCAACCACTAAACTGTAGCTCCGCAACCACTAAACTGTAGCTCCGCAACCATTAACTCTGCAACCACTAAACTGTAGCTCCGCAACCACTAGCTCTGCAACCACTAAACTGTAACTCCGCAACCACTAACTCTGCAACCACTAAACTGTAGCTCCGCAACCACTAAACTGTAGCTCCACAACCACTAACTCTGCAACCACTAAACTGTAGCTCCGCAACCACTAGCTCTGCAACCACTAAACTGTAGCTCCGCAACCACTAACTCTGCAACCACTAAACTGTAGCTCCGCAACCACTAACTCTGCAACCACTAAACTGTAGCTCCGCAACCACTAACTCTGCAACCACTAAACTGTAGCTCCGCAACCACTAACTCTGCAACCACTAACTCTGCAACCACTAAACTGTAGCTCCGCAACCACTAGCTCTGCAACCACTAAACTGTAGCTCTGCAACCACTAACTCTGCAACCACTAAACTGTAGCTCCGCAACCACTAACTCTGCAACCACTAAACTGTAGCTCCGCAACCACTAAACTGTAGCTCCGCAACCACTAACTCTGCAACCACTAAACTGTAGCTCCGCAACCACTAACTCTGCAACCACTAAACTGTAACTCTGCAACCACTAGCTCTGCAACTACTAAACTATAGCTCCGCAACCACTAACTCTGCAACCACTAAACTGTAACTCTGCAACCACTAGCTCTGCAACCACTAAACTGTAGCTCCGCAACCACTAACTCTGCAACCACTAAACTGTAACTCTGCAACCACTAGCTCTGCAACTACTAAACTATAGCTCTGCAACCACAAACTCTGCAACCACTAAACTGTAGCTCCGCAACCACTAGCTCTGCAACCACTAAACTGTAGCTCCGCAACCACTAACTTTGCAACCACTAAACTGTAGCTCCGCAACCACTAACTCTGCAACCACTAAACTGTAGCTCCGCAACCACTAGCTTTGCAACCACTAAACTGTAGCTCCGCAACCACTAACTCTGCAACCACTACACTGTAGCTCTGCAACCACTAGCTCTGCAACCAATAACTCTGCAACCACTAACTCTGCAACCACTAAACTGTAGCTCTGCAACCACTAAACTGTAGCTCCGCAACCACTAACTCTGCAACTACTAAACTGTAGCTCCGCAACCACTAACTCTGCAACCACTAACTCTGCAACCACTAACTCCGCAACCACTAAACTGTAACTCTGCAACCACTAACTCTGCAACCACTAAACTGTAGCTCCGCAACCACTAAACTGTAGCTCCCCAACCACTAACTCTGCAACCACTAAACTGTAGCTCCGCAACCGCTAACTCTGCAACCACTAACTCTGCAACCACTAAACTGTAACTCTGCAACCACTAACTCTTCAACCACTAAACTGTAGCTCCGCAACCACTAAACTGTAGCTCCGCAACCACTAGCTCTGCAACCACTACACTGTAGCTCCGCAACCACTAACTCTGCAACCACTAAACTGTAACTCTGCAACCACTAGCTCTGCAACCACTAAACTGTAGCTCCACAACCACTAACTCTGCAACCACTAAACTGTAGCTCTGCAACCACTAAACTGTAGCTCCGCAACCACTAACTCTGCAACCACTAAACTGTAGCTCCGCAACCACTAGCTCTGCAACCACTAAACTGTAGCTCCGCAACCACTAACTCTGCAACCACTAAACTGTAACTCTGCAACCACTAACTCTGCAACCACTAAACTGTACCTCCGCAACCACTAAACTGTAGCTCCGCAACCACTAACTCTGCAACCACTAAACTGTAGCTCCGCAACCACTAACTCTGCAACCACTAAACTGTAGCTCTGCAACCACAAAACTGTAGCTCCGCAACCACTAACTCTGCAACCACTAAACTGTAGCTCCGCAACCACTAACTCTGCAACCACTAAACTGTAGCTCCGCAACCACTAAGTCTGCAACTACTAAACTGTAGCTCCGCAACCACTAACTCTGCAACCACTAAACTGTAGCTCTGCAACCACTAAACTGTAGCTCCGCAACCACTAACTCTGCAACCACTAAACTGTAGCTCCGCAACCACTAACTCTGCAACCACTAAACTGTAGCTCCGCAACCACTAACTCTGCAACTACTAAACTGTAGCTCTGCAACCACTAACTCTGCAACCACCAAACTGTAGCTCCGCAACCACTAAATCTGCAACCACTAAACTGTAGCTCCGCAACCACTAGCTCTGCAACCACTAAACTGTTGCTCTGCAAACACTAACTCTGCAACCACTAAACTGTAGCTCCGCAACCACTAGCTCTGCAACAACTAAACTGTAGCTCTGCAACCACTAGCTCTGCAACCGCTAAACTGTCGCTCCGCAACCACTAAACTGTAGCTCTGCAACCACTAGCTCTGCAACCACTAAACTGTAGCTCCGCAACCACTAACTCTGCAACCACTAAACTGTAGCTCCGCAACCACTAAACTGTAGCTCCGCAACCACGAAACTGTAGCTCTGCAACCACTAGCTCTGCAACCACTAAACTGTAGCTCCGCAACCACTAACTGTGCAACCACTAACTCTGCAACCACTAACTCCGCAACCACTAAACTGTAGCTCCGCAACCACTAGCTCTGCAACCACTACACTGTAGCTCCGCAACCACTAACTCTGCAACCACTAAACTGTAACTCTGCAACTACTAGCTCTGCAACCACTAAACTGTAGCTCCGCAACCACTAACTCTGCAACGACTAAACTGTAGCTCTGCAACCACTAAACTGTAGCTCCGCAACCACTAACTCTGCAACCACTAAACTGTAGCTCCGCAACCACTAGCTCTGCAACCACTAAACTGTAGCTCCGCAACCACTAACTCTGCAACCACTAAACTGTAACTCTGCAACCACTAACTCTGCAACTACTAAACTGTAGCTCCGCAACCACTAAACTGTAGCTCCGCAAGCACTAACTCTGCAACTACTAAACTGTAGCTCCGCAACCACTAACTCTGCAACCACTAACTCTGCAACCACTAACTCTGCATCCACTAAACTGTAGCTCCGCAACCACTAACTCTGCAACTACTAAACTGTAGCTCCACAACCACTAACTCTGCAACCACTAAACTGTAGCTCCGCAACCACTAACTCTGCAACCACTAAACTGTAGCTCCGCAACCACTAGCTCTGCAACCACTAAACTGTAGCTCTGCAACCACTAACTCTGCAACCACTAAACTGTAGCTCTGCAACCACTAGCTCTGCAACCACTAAACTGTAGCTCTGCAACCACTAGCTCTGCAACCACTAAACTGTAGCTCCGCAACCACTAACTCTGCAACCACTAAACTGTAGCTCTGCAACCACTAAACTGTAGCTCCGCAACCACTAACTCTGCAACCACTAAACTGTAGCTCCGCAACCACTAAACTGTAGCTCCGCAACCACTAAACTGTAGCTCTGCAACCACTAGCTCTGCAACCACTAAACTGTAGCTCCGCAACCACTAACTCTGCAACCACTAAACTGTAGCTCTGCAACCACTAACTCTGCAACCACTAAACTGTAGCTCCGCAACCACTAGCTCTGCAACCACTAAACTGTAGCTCTGCAACCACTAACTCGGCAACCACTAAACTGTAGCTCCGCAACCACTAGCTCTGCAACCACTAAACTGTAGCTGTTTCCCCGACTCAGACTGCAAGGACTCTGGGCGTGACCCTGGATAACAACCTGTCCTTCACTGCAAACATCGCTGCTCCAACCCGCTGCTGCAGATACACGCTCTAGAGCATCAGGAGGATGCGTCCCCAGCTGACCCAGAGAGCCACGCAGGTTCTGGTCCAGGCTCTCGTCACCTCACTAAACTACTGCAGCTCCCT
This sequence comes from Champsocephalus esox, assembly GCA_036324585.1. Classification (NCBI taxonomy): domain Eukaryota; kingdom Metazoa; phylum Chordata; class Actinopteri; order Perciformes; family Channichthyidae; genus Champsocephalus; species Champsocephalus esox. The sequence goes on from CM070481.1 coordinate 41,964,831, forward strand.
CCTGGCTGGTCTGCCTGCATGTGCCATCCGACCTCTCTCATCCAGAATGCAGCGGCTCGTCTGGTCTTCAACCTTCCTGAATGTTCCCACACCACGCCGCTCCTCTGCTCCCTCCACTGGCTTCCGGTAACTGCTAGAATCCACTTCAAGACACTGGTACTTGCGTACCATGCTGCGAATGGATCTGGCCCTTCCTACATCCAGGACATGGTGAAACCGTGCACCCCAGCACGTGCACTCGGCTCTGCATCAGCCAAACGCCTCGCTGCAGCCTCGCTGCGAGGGGGACCCACGTTCCCATCAGCAGAAACACGTGGGTTTGCTGTCCTGGCTCCAAGATGGTGGAACGAGCTCCCATTGACATCAGGACAGCAGAAAGCTCACACACCTTTCAGACTGAAACTCATCTCTTTCAACTCCACTTAACGCCCTACCCCTGCATCCCTTAACTATGTGGCCTCACCTGGCCCTGTGTTGGCCTCACCTGGCTCTGTGTTGGCCTCACCTGGCCCTGTGTTGGCCTCACCTGGCCCTTTTTTGGCCTCACGTGGCTCTGTGTTGGCCTCACCTGGCTCTGTGTTGGCCTCACCTGGCCCTGTGCTGGCCTCACCTGGCCCTGTGTTGGCCTCACCTGGCTCTGTGTTGGCCTCACCTGGCTCTGTGTTGGCCTCACCTGGCCCTGTGTTGGCCTCACCTGGCCCTGTTTGGCCTCACCTGGCCCTAGGCTGGCCTCACCTGGCCCAGTGTTGGTCTCACCTGGCCCTAGGCTGGCCTCACCTGGCTCTGTGTTGGCCTCACCTGGCCCTAGGCTGGCCTCATCTGGCCCTGTTTGGCCTCACCTGGCCCTCGGCTGGCCTCACCTGGCCCAGTGTTGGCCTCACCTGGCCCAGTGTTGGCCTCACCTGGCTCTGTGTTGGCCTCACCTGGCCCTAGGCTGGCCTCACCTGGCCCTAGGCTGGCCTCACCTGGCCCAGTGTTGGCCTCACCTGGCCCTGTTTGGCCTCACCTGGCTCTGTGTTGGCCTCACCTGGCCCTGTTTGGCCTCACCTGGCTCTGTGTTGGCCTCACCTGGCCCTAGGCTGGCGCCACCTGGCCCTAGGCTGGCCTCACCTGGCCCTAGGCTGGCCTCACCTGGCCCTAGGCTGGCCTCACCTGGCCCAGTGTTGGCCTCACCTGGCCCAGTTTTGGCCTCACCTGGCTCTGTGTTGGCCTCACCTGGCCCTAGGCTGGCCTCACCTGGCCCTGTTTGGCCTCATCTGGCCCTAGGCTGGCCTCACCTGGCCCAGTGTTGACCTCACCTGGCCCAGTGTTGGCCTCACCTGGCTCTGTGTTGGCCTCACCTGGCCCTAGGCTGGCCTCACCTGGCCCTAGGCTGGCCTCACCTGGCCCAGTGTTGGCCTCACCTGGCCCTGTTTGGCCTCACCTGGCTCTGTGTTGGCCTCACCTGGCCCTGTTTGGCCTCACCTGGCTCTGTGTTGGCATCACCTGGCCCTGTTTGGCCTCACCTGGCTCTGTGTTGGCCTCACCTGGCCCTGTTTGGCCTCACCTGGCCCTAGGCTGGCCTCACCTGGCCCTAGGCTGGCCTCACCTGGCCCAGTGTCGGCCTCACCTGGCTCTGTGTTGGCCTCACCTGGCCCTGTTTGGCCTCACCTGGCTCTGTGTTGGCCTCACCTGGCCCTAGGCTGGCCTCACCTGGCCCTAGGCTGGCCTCACCTGGCCCAGTGTTGGCCTCACCTGGCCCAGTGTTGGCCTCACCTGGCCCTGTTTGGCCTCACCTGGCTCTGGTTGGCCTCACCTGGCTCTGCGAAGGCGATGATCTCAGAGGGGGGTTCAGAAGGTGTTTGGGCCCCGGGGCCGTCCTCCTGGATCTCCACGCTGCCGTCCTCAGCCACTCGGCCGACCTGCAGCTTCCTGATGGCGTTGAGCAAGGCAGCACGAGGCACCGGCTGCGTGAGGTTGGGCCGAGTGCTCAGGTGCAGCATGTTGAGAATGTGAAGCTTCACTGCCTCCACCATCTCTTCCTGTCCGCCCGACGAAGACAAGTTCCTCTTCATCAGAGCGCAGGAAGGACAGACCGACGCCACGTCCACCTCCGGACCTGACGACACCTCCGGACCCGGAGACACCTCCGGACCCGGAGACACCGTCGGCGACGCGTCAGCAAGAAGCACGAAGGCCATGAAGAAGAAGACAGAAAACTGAGACGCCATGACGGGCTGCAACCCTGACAGATATCTGGAGCAGAGGAGACGATATCTGAGGAGACGATACCAGAGGAGACGATATCTGAGGAGACGATACCAGAGGAGACGATATCTGAGGAGACGATACCAGAGGAGACGATACCAGAGGAGACGATATCTGAGGAGACGATACCAGAGGAGACGATACCAGAGGAGACGATATCTGAGGAGACGATACCAGAGGAGACGATACCAGAGGAGACGATATCTGAGGAGACGATACCAGAGGAGACGATACCAGAGGAGACGACACCAGAGGAGACGACACCAGAGGAGACGACACCAGAGGAGACGATACCAGAGGAGACGAGGGGAATCTCTTACGGCAGCAGAAATACAGATCAGAGTGAAATCAGAAATCCTCCCGGACTGTCAGCAAAGCTCTAAAGTTATTTGAATCTTGTCTGAGTTGCCCGGTCTTAATGTATCTGGTGCTGAAGGTCCTGATGGTCTGTTGGCTCTGGTGGTTCTGGTGGTTCTGGTGTTTTCTGATGGTCCTGATTGTTCTGGTGGTTCTGGTGGTCCTGATGGTCTGTTGGCTCTGGTGGTTCTGTTGGTTCTGGTGGTCCTGATGGTCTGTTGGCTCTGGTGGTTCTGGTGGTTCTGGTGGTCCTGATGGTCTGGTGGTTCTGGTGGTTCTGGTGGTCCTGATGGTCTGGTGGTTCTGGTGGTTCTGGTGGAGCTGAATGAACACCGAGTGCAGGGTCACTCTACTCTCCCTCTCGCTCTGTTTCTGTAATTATACCTCTCCGCTGATCCCTCCCTCCACACACAGAGGTATTCCCTCTGATTCTCACACACACACACACACACACACACACACACACACACACACACACACACACACACACACGAGTAAAGTCTCTCAGAATATCTCAGGACTGTTTGTGGTGTTTCCTCCTGAATGAACGTCACGACAAAAGAGGAGGAGGAAGGAGGGAAGAGGAGGTTGAGAGTGTCCCTGATTCATTCATACCACACACACACACACACACATACACACACACACACACACACACACACACACACACACACACCCGTGACTCAGCACAGCGTCATGCTCGCCTCACGTGGAGGAGAAACTCTGGTGTGAAATGTATTTACCCAATACTTTGTTGTTACGATCAGAATCCTGCACTCAGCAGATGGAGCACACACACACACACACACACACACACACACACACACACACACACACACGCACGCACGCACGCACACACACACGCACACACACGCTCTGTGACATCAGCACGCCCCCTGCTGGTGGGAGGCAGGTGTTGCAGCTTCCTCTTCACCTGAGCCTGTGATGAGGATGATGATGACACTGCAGGAAGTGACTTAGAGACAGGAGAGAAACTGGTAACAATGTGGAGTTGTTTAGTATTTATTATTGTAGAGTTATTTAATATGTATTCATGTAGAGTTATTTCATATTTATTAATGTAAAGTTGATTAAAATGTATTCCTGCTTGTCAATGGTCCAGATATAATCTTCATGTCGTTTTTGTTTTTATGAATTTTGCTGTTTGTTGTCGTACAGCAGATTTTACATCACTGTTTACTGGAGGGGTTAACACACACACACACACACACACACGCGCGCGCACACACGCACACACCCACACGCGCACACACGCACACACTCGCTCGCACTCGCTCACACTCGCTCACACCTCCCCCTCCCGTCTCTCTCGGTAATCCGGTCTCTCTGCAGTCATCATGGCGGAAATCAAGACGGGGATCTTCGCGAAAAACGTGCAGAAACGGCTGAACCGCGCGCAGGAGAAGGTGAGGGGGACCGGGAGAAAGGGGGGAGAAACGGGGGAGAAACGGGTGGAACGGGAGGACCGGGAGGAACCGGGGTGTTAGGGGGATGGAGAGAAAGATGGATGCGCTGCGGGCCTCCTCTCTCTCTGCTCATATATGTTAGGGCTATAGGCTATTATATACATATTATACTATATTATATATTTCATCGACATCTCTGCTGTTCATTAACACCGGATCCGTACCGAGAGCCTGACGTCACGATACGTTCATTTCACCTCCGTGAAAACCGTTAAATCATCATAAACTGACGGAGCTTTGTTATTGGCTGAACAGACCGACCAAACACCTCGTGATGACGTCATGCGGATGAATGATCAAATGTATATGAAGATATTCTGAGTTTATATTTAAGTAAATGACGCGCTCCTGAGCCAAGGTGGGGGGGGGCGTGATGACGTCAGACACCTGAGAGCGTCAGTGTGTTGTCATAATACTATATTATTATTACATTACATTATTACTAGGGCTGTCTATGGAAGCAAACAAGAGACAGAAGTATTTGAATTTTATTAGACACCAAATTTATAGCATTGAAAATAATTACTTTGAAAATCATGTATCTGAATTGTTTTGCTCCGAATTTACCTATGTGAAATAAAAATGTAACAATTGAAGTTAAAAAAATTCGAATAGTCAAATTCAGATCCCAAAAATTCAAGTGAAAACAATTCGAATGCACAATTTCGATGTTAAAAAATTAGACGTCAAAAATGTCGGTGTTTAAAATTCGATGTCCAAAATTATGATGCAACGTCATCCGGGCTACTCAGACAGGATAAGCAATCGAGCCTGAATACAATCAAACCGACTTCTGGCCTATTAGAGCCAAGCCGCGAACTCCGGGACTGAGTGCGGTGAAGCCCAATGCTGCAAACTGTAGGCGATGGATGCAGATGGGAGCAATTCCCGTAGACCATGTTAAAATGTCCAACTTAACATCAGAAAATGAACATGTTTCTAGCCTGGGTCCACAAAAACATATTCTCTATATTTAGATTCCCCCTTCATGACCAGTGTTGGGTGTAGCGCGTTACAAAAGTAACGGAGTTACAGTAATATATTACTTTTTGCTGTAACGAAGTAATGTAATGCATTACTAATGCAATGTGGGTAATATATTACCCACAATGCTCAGTAACGCAGTTACAACACATTCTAACCCGAAATGAAATGGTGTTTTGATTTTTAAGAATGTACTACATCGCGAGATATCCCGACACCAGACAAATCGTGCGGGTAGATTAGTAAACCTGGTGTTTACCCTTTAGGCTTCGTGTCGGGATCTTCGGGGCAGTTGAATGTGATGCACCCTCTATTCAAAAAAGAGAACAGAGCGAAAAATAAGTGTCAGGTGCGCGTGACCTGCTCCGCTGCGCGTGCATCATCTCCAAAGTGCTTCCACAGCAGTGACACACATCTGAGGATAATCATTGATACGAACATGGTGAAAGCAACCGTCACTAAACGCCAGCAACACTGCGTCTACTGCAGACCGTAGCAACGGGTCGGAAGGGGCCATCACGTGACGCTCCATGTGGACACCAGCTTACTCCCGCCTGACTCGCCGCCCTCGCCCCCGGAGCAGCACTCTTCGTTGCCGTAACTACGCCGCCCCTCTGCGGCTCCTCTGCGGCCCCTCTGCGGCCCCTCTGCGGCCCCTCTGCGGCCCCTCTGCGGCCCCTCTGCGGCCCCTCTGCGGCCCCTCTGCGGCCCCTCTGCGGCCCGCAGGTGCCAGGATATCACAGCAACACAGAGCCTGCCCAGGTAGATCTAAACAAGTTCCCGCCTGTACAGTGGGGTGAGGCGGTCATTTTGCAGCTCGTGGTTGTATAAAAATAGATAAGGGCTAGAATATGTGGAAATAGATCCATATTCTGCCTGTAGAAATGCTGGACAAACATAATGCACACAACAGCACAGAGGCCTTCACCACGAATGGCTACAGAAAGATCTCATATCCAAAGCTTATCAACAGCTGCATGTTCAGCTGAAATGATCTCCAGCTCACAAAGTCACCTCACATGATGATGATGATGATGATGATGATGATGATGATGATGATGATGATGATGATGATGATGATGATGATGATGATGATGATGATGATGATGATGATGATGATATGATCCAGTTCTCAAGCACAGGAAATGTTCTCTTCCCAGAGTATATGATGGGACCAACGTGATGATTAGTACATGGTTTTAATAATACTTTTGCTTTTCAATGTTTGCCATTTCAAACCATGAGCTGGTTCAAATAATATTTGCCTTGATTTACAAAATGTTCTCATTTGTTTTATCAGTAGCTTTGAAGCTTTTCTTTGCCACAGTCCACTTTGGACGATATGAGATATTTCAGGATTTCACTTTTAACTCACTTGAAATGTTCTCACTTGCTTGGTTTCAAAACATAACAAATGCCATAATCTGTTCATTGGGGACCATGAATGCTATTTTTCATTGCTGTTGCCGGCCACTATTGCTCTAGTAAACCTACTACCTATTACCCCTGTAATCTCAAATGTTGTTCTGGAGCCGGGCCTGCACACGGCCATAATACTAAACAAAATACATTTTAGCATTTAAAATACCTAGCCATTCTTTTGCGGTTATTTTGGTGAAAGTAACTAAAGAGTAACTAAAAAGTAGTGTAACTCATTACATTTCAGAGACAGTAATATTGTAATGTAACTTATTACTTTCAAAAGACAGTAATAAGTAATATGTAATATATTACATTTTGGAAGTAACTTGCCCAACACTGTTCATTATTGTATGAACATGTTTTAATTGGGGGGTGGACATCACATCCTCTAGGGGGGTCTGGGGGTTTCCCCCCCGGAAAGATTTGTTTTAACATTTGAAAGTAAAATGCTTCAATCTGGAGCACTTTGGGCAGAATGACTAGAGACTAGATCTAGGGGGTACAACTCTAAACACCCATATGAAAAAGATCGGTTTACATTTTAACAATGAAATAAGTATGTGAACGTAACCAATAACCTACCATAGCCAATAACAAACATGTAACGTATTTTAGTTGTTGTTGTTCATTCATATCTTATGTTACCTAGTTAACGTTTATTTATGCTTTTTTTTTAATATCTCCAGTTTTAAACGATATGTTTGGTTTACTGTCCTATAGTATACATTGGAATGATTTCAAACCTGTTGTTATTTATCCCAATAATTATAAAGGTGTGCTTTGGTAATATTTGTTTACATAAATGGTGACCAAACCGTTTGAGACCCACTGAGATAACTTAGACTTTAATGAACTATCTGAATACTGAGAGTCCTTTACCTCACTGACCTGTAGTTATATGCCTCAATCCAACAACAATCCGCGGTACCGATGCATGCTCGCCCTCGCCCTCTCTCTCTCTCTCTCTCTCTCTCTCTCTCTCTCTCTCTCTCTCTCTCTCTCTCTCTCTCTCTTGCTCGCTCGGAGGCTCTCTCTCACTGGCTGTGAGCTGCGGGCGCCTGATAAGTCAACATCCCCCACTTACATCACCCATCATACAGGGCAAATGCAAAATGTTGCCGGCCCGGGGTACAAATGGTGTTTACTTTATTCAATTATTAATGTAAATGTATTACATCAAGGGCAGAAAATTAGGCAGAATACAAATTTAAAATGAATTAAATTATTTTCTTATTATTATTATCACCAACGATCTCCTCATTGCTGCTGACTCTGGCCGCCTCAGCATCCTCATCCTCCTGGACCTCTCTGCAGCGTTTGACACCATCTCTCACAACATCCTCCTCACCCGCCTCTCAGACCTCCTAGGTGTCACTGGCACAGCGCTGTCCTGGTTGACATCCTACCTCCATAACAGGAAACAGTTTGTCTTCATCAGTGGCTCAAACTCACCCCCGGCCCCAGTCCACCGCGGTGTACCCCAGGGCTCTGTGCTTGGCCCCCTCCGGTTCACCATTTACATGCTCCCCCTCGGCCAGATCATCCGACATCATGAACTCAATTTCCACTGTTACGCTGATGATACCCAATTGTATCTCAGCACCACTCCATCCTCCCAGCCCCCCCCTCAGTCTCTCATCGACTGCCTGCACGACATCAGAACATGGATGTCTTAAAACTATCTTAAGCTGAACAGCAATAAAACAGAGCTCATGGTTGTGGCACCCAAGGCCCTGCTCCAGAAGGTTGGTGACTTCGTCCTTGAGGTTGACGGCTGCTCCATCTCCCCATCTCCTGAAGCCCACAACCTGGGTGTCACAACCTGGGTGTCACAACCTGGGTGTCTCCACCCTTTCCTTCCATTCCCACGTAAAATCTGTGACCAAATCGCTCTTTTACCACCTAAGGAACATTGCCAGACTCCGACCGTCACTCTCGGAGTCGGTTGCCGAAACCCTGGTGCATGCGTTTGTCACCACCCGCTTGGACTACTGCAATGGTGTCCTGTTCGGGGTTCCCAACAAAACCCCGGACAGGCTCCAGTATGTCCAAAACTGTGCTGCTAGGTTACTCACGCACACAAAGCCATGGCAACACATCACTCCCACCCTCATCCACCTCCACTGGTTGCCAGTCAAGTCCCGCATCACCTACAAAGTCCTCCTCCTGACCTACAAGTCCCTCCATGCCCTTGCCCCCCAGTACCTATCGGACATCCTTCACCCACATGCCCCACCCCGGAACCTGCGGTCTTCATACTCTGGCCTGCTCACCACCCCCCGCACCAAACTGAGAACCTTCGGGGACAGAGCCTTCAGCGTGGCAGCCCCCACCTTCTGGAATGCTCTCCCTGCGGAGATTCGCAACATCCCCACACTGGACGCCTTCAAAAGGGCCCTCAAGTCCCATCTGTTTGCCAAGGCTTTCGGCCCCTAATCGATCTGTTGTTTTGTCTGTCTGACTTTTGTTTTGTTATGTTTGTTTTTTTGCCCTACTACTTGTAAAGCGACCTTGGGTCCCTTGAAAGGCGCTATACAAATAAAAGCTATTATTATTATTATTATTATTATTATTATTATTATTATTTTCTTTCTCCCAGCGCAGCACCCCTCCAGATCTGGCACCCTAGGCGACCGGCTAGTTCGCCAGTGCCTAGGGCCGGCCCTGGCTATACACATCGCCCTTCACTGGATGTATAATGAGCTGCACTAAACTACATTTTAGCATTTACAATGCCTAGCCATTCTTTTGCGGTTATATTGGTAAAGTAACTCAAAACAAAAGTAACTCAAAAGTAGTGTAACTCATTACATTTCAGAGACAGTAATGTAACTTATGACTTTCAAAAGACAGTAAAATTTAATATATTACATTTTGGAAGTAACTTGCCCAACACTGATCATGACAACAGGACTGCTGCTCCTAGCTCCTCTGTCTCAATGCTAGCTCCGTTAGCTCCATTGGCTCCGTGATGCTACAGCGGCTCAGCTCATGAGGAGAACACTAGTGATGGCAGAGAACTTCAGCACGGATTCCAAGGAGAGAACATTACCTAGTTCTGATTAGACAGGGAGAACACTACCTGGTTCTGATTGGACAGGGAGAACACTACTTGGTTCTGATTGGACAGGGAGAACATTACCTGGTTCTGATTGGACAGGGAGAACATTACCTAGTTCTGATTGGACAGGGAGAACACTACCTGGTTCTGATTGGACAGGGAGAACATTACCTGGTTCTGATTGGACAGGGAGAACACTACTTGGTTCTGATTGGACAGGGAGAACATTACCTGGTTCTGATTGGACAGGGAGAACATTACCTGGTTCTGATTGGACAGGGAGAACACTACTTGGTTCTGATTGGACAGGGAGAACATTACCTGGTTCTGATTGGACAGGGAGAACACTACTTGGTTCTGATTGGACAGGGAGAACATTACCTAGTTCTGATTGGACAGGGAGAACACTACCTGGTTCTGATTGGACAGGGAGAACATTACCTAGTTCTGATTAGACAGGGAGAACACTACCTAGTACTGATTGGACAGGGAGAACACTACCTGGTTCTGATTAGACAGGGAGAACATTACCTGGTTCTGATTGGACAGGGAGAACATTACCTGGTTCTGATTGGACAGGGAGAACATTACCTGGTTCTGATTGGACAGGGAGAACATTACCTAGTACTGATTGGACAGGGAGAACACTACCTGGTTCTGATTGGACAGGGAGAACATTACCTGGTTCTGATTGGACAGGGAGAACATTACCTGGTTCTGATTGGACAGGGAGAACATTACCTAGTTCTGATTGGACAGGGAGAACACTACCTGGTTCTGATTGGACAGGGAGAACATTACCTGGTTCTGATTGGACAGGGAGACCTGTCCGTTGATTGGTATGATATCCTTATATGGGCAGAAATCCTAAATTACTGGAACATGTTTCTGGAACGTGTTGCTGGAACGTGTTGCTGGAACCTGTGCTCGACCTCTCTTCTGTCCAGAACCAGAACCTGACACCAGCGGGTGAAATTCTAAACGCCGTTAAATATTAAAGCTGGCTTATAGCTTTGTGTTTCAGAGACGTGTTTTCTGGTTCGCTCAAAGGATTTACTTTAATAAACCGAAGCCTGACACAGTGGTATCTTAGTGTCTGTTGACTTCCTGTGGAAGGAAGCTGTGGTCAGATTTATTGACAACATAGAAGTAACGTCTTTAATCAGCAGTTATGGTTCTGTTTCCAGGTGCTGCAGAAACTGGGGAAGGCAGACGAGACCAAAGATGAGCAGTTTGAGCAGGTGGTCGTCAACTTCAGGAGGCAGGAGGTGAGCAGAGACAAACATACACAGGGTTATATAGATATTATATATCGATCAATCTCTTATAGATGCACATGCAGCCACATGCGTCGCCCCCTCCGCAGGGGGCCACACATGAATGCTGATGAAACAGTGACATTTGATTTAATGTTTTCTCTGTCTGTCAGTCTGAAGGCTCTCGGCTGCAGAGGGAGATGAAGGCCTACATGGCGGCCATTAAAGGTGAGGCTCCTAACACCCTGAGTGTGTGTCTGTCCCCTCATCATCATATGTATTTATGTTAATAACGATAATAACCATGTCCGGTGCCTTGCTCAAGGGCACCACGGCAGGGCCCAGGAGGTGAACTGGGACCTCTCCAATAGCAGTCCACACTCCATATTTAGTTTTGTTCGGGGACTTGAAGCCGCGACCCTACGCCTCCCAGTCCCTACTGACTGAGCCACTGCCGGACTGTCCCCTCATCATCATATGTATTAGTGTTAATACAAATAATAAACTAACACCCTGAGTGTGTGTCAGGGATGCAGCAGGCCTCCATCAACCTGACGCAGTCTCTGCATGAAGTCTACGAGCCGGACTGGCACGGCAAAGATGACGTCATGGTCATCGGGAAGGTAAGAGTCCTGAGATCTCCTACTCACAACAGCTCATGAACACACCAGGTCTTCAGAAGCAGAAGCTCCTGAATGCACCAGGTCTTCAGAAGCAGAAGCTCCTGAATGCACCAGGTCTTCAGAAGCAGAAACTCCTGAATGCACCAGGTCTTCAGAAGCAGAAGCTCCTGAACGCACCAGGTCTTCAGAATCAGAAGCTCCTGAACGCACCAGGTCTCCAGAAGCAGCAGCTACTGAACACACCAGGTCTTCAGAAGCAGAAGCTCCTGAACACACCCGGTCTTCAGAAGCTCCTGAACGCACCAGGTCTTCAGAATCAGAAGCTACTGAACACACCCGGTCTTCAGAAGCTCATGAACACACCAGGTCTTCAGAAGCAGAAGCTCCTGAACGCACCAGGTCTTCAGAAGCAGAAGTTCCTGAATGCACTAGGTCTTCAGAAGCAGAAGCTCCTGAACACACCCGGTCTTCAGAAGCTCCTGAACGCACCAGGTCTTCAGAATAAGAAGCTACTGAACACACCAGGTCTTCAGAATCAGAAGCTCCTGAACACACCAGGTCTTCAGAAGCTCCTGAACACACCAGGTCTTCAGAAGCAGAAGCTCCTGAACACACCCGGTCTTCAGAAGCTCCTGAACGCACCAGGTCTTCAGAATCAGAAGCTACTGAACACACCAGGTCTTCAGAATCAGAAGCTCCTGAACACACCCGGTCTTCAGAAGCTCCTGAATGCACCGGGTCTTCAGAAGTAGAAGCTCCTGAATGCACCAGGTCTTCAGAAGCAGAAGCTCCTGAATGTACCAGGTCTTCAGAATCAGAAGCTACTGAACGCACCAGGTCTTCAGAAGCTCCTGAACACACCATGTCTCCAGAAGCAGCAGCTCAGGGTTAACCAACAGTGAAGAGCTGGGGGAGGGACTAAGAGCCTGCTGGACCAATGTGAACACGGCTTTATAGATTGTACATTTGTATGTGTCGCTATGACAGATCTGTTGTGTTTCTGAAGGACTGCGATGCCATGTGGGAGGATTTCCATAACAAGCTGGTGGACTCAACGCTTTTGAACCTGGATGAGTATCTTGTGCAGTTCCCAGACCTCAGAGTAAGTCCTGAACCTAAACCTGAACTTCTCTTAACCTGACCCTCTCTAAACCTGACCCTCTCTAAACCCGACCCTCTGTAAACCTGGACCTCTCTAAACATGAACATCTGTAAAGCTGAATCTAAACCTGACCCTCTCTAAACCTGAACCTCTCTAAACCTGACCCTCTCTAAACCTGAACCTCTCTTAACCTGACCCTCTCTAAACCTGAAGTTCTCTAAACCTGAACCTCTCTAAACCTGACCCTCTCTAAACCTGACCCTCTCTAAACCTGAAGTTCTCTAAACCTGAACCTCTGTAAACCTGGACCTCTCTAAACATGAACATCTGTAAAGCTGAATCTAAACCTGACCCTCTCTAAACCTGAACCTCTCTAAACCTGACCCTCTCTAAACCTGACCCTCTCTAACCCTGACCCTCTAAACCTGACCCTCTCTAACCCTGACCCTCTAAACCCGACCCTCTCTAAACCTGAACCTCTCTAAACCTGAGCTTATTTAACCCTGAACCTCTCTAAACCTGACCCTCTCTAAACCTGACCCTCTCTAAACCTGACCCTCTCTAAACCTGACCCTCTCTAAACCTGAGCTTCCCTAAACCTGAGCTTCTCTAACCCTGAATATCTCTAAACCTGAACCTCTCTAACCTTGAACCTCTATAAACCTGAGCTTCTTTAACCCTGAACCTCTCTAAACCTGAACCTCTCTAACCCTGAACTTCTCTAAACCTGACCCTCTCTAAACCTGAGCTTCTCTAAACCTGAATTTCTCTAAACCTGAGCTTCTCTAAACCTGACCCTCTCTAAACCTGACCCTCTCTAAACCTGAGCTTCTCTAAACCTGAACTTCTCTAACCTTGAACCTCTCTAAACCTGACCCTCTCTAAACTGACCCCTCTCTGACCCTCTCTAAACCTGAGCTTCTCTAAACCTGAGCTTCTCTAACCCTGAATCTCTCTAAACCTGAATCTCTCTAAACCTGAACCTCTCTAAACCTGAACCTCTCTAACCTTGAACCTCTATAAACCTGAGCTTCTTTAACCCTGAACCTCTCTAAACCTGAGCTTATTTAACCCTGAACCTCTCTAAACCTGACCCTCTCTAAACCTGAGCTTCTTTAACCCTAAACCTCTCTAAACCTGACCCTCTCTAAACCTGACCCTCTCTAAACCTGACCCTCTCTAAACCTGAGCTTCTCTAAACCTGAGCTTCTCTAACCCTGAATATCTCTAAACCTGAACCTCTCTAACCTTGAACCTCTATAAACCTGAGCTTCTTTAACCCTGAACCTCTCTAAACCTGAACCTCTCTAAACCTGACCCTCTCTAAACCTGAGCTTCTCTAAACCTGAGCTTCTCTAACCCTGAACCTCTCTAAACCTGACCCTCTCTAAACCTGAGCTTCTCTAACCCTGAGCTTCTCTAAACCTGAGCTTCTCTAAACCTGAGCTTCTTTAAACCTGAGCTTCTCTAAACCTGAGCTTCTCTAACCCTGCACTTTTCTAAACCTGACCCTCTGTAAACCTGACCCTCTCTAAACCTAACCCTCTCTAAACCCGAACCTCTCTAAACCTGAACTTCTCTAATCCTGACCCTCACTAAACCTGACCCTCTGTAAACCTGACCCTCTGTAAACCTGACCCTCTCTAAACCTAACCCTCTCTAAACCTGAACCTCTCTAAACCTGAACTTCTGTAAATCTGACCCTCTCTAAATCTGAACCTCTCTAAACCTGGCCCTCTGTAAACCTGAACCTCTCTAAACATGATCATCTCTAAAGCTGAACCTCGACCTCTCTAAACCTGACCTTCTATAAACCTGACCTTCTCTAAACCTGAGCTTCTCTAAACCTGAATTTCTCTAAACCTGAATTTCTCTAAACCTGAGCTTCTTTAAACCTGAACTTCTCTAACCTTGAACTTCTCTAACCTTGAACCTCTCTAAACCTGACCCTCTCTAAACCTGACCCTCTCTAAACCTGAGCTTCTTTAAACCTGAACTTCTCTAACCTTGAACTTCTCTAACCTTGAACCTCTCTAAACCTGACCCTCTCTAAAACTGAACATCTCTGAACCTGACCCTCTCTAAACCTGACCCTCTCTAAACCTGAGCTTCCCTAAACCTGAGCTTCTCTAACCCTGAACCTGTCTAAACCTGAGCTTCTCTAAACCTGAACTTCTCTAACCTTGAACCTCTCTAAACCTGAGCTTCTCTAAACCTGAGCTTCTCTAACCCTGAACCTCTCTAAACCTGAACTTCTCTAAATCTGAACCTCTCTAAATCTGAACCTCTCTAAACCTGAACCTCTCTAACCCTAAGCTTCTCTAAACCTGAACTTCTCTAAACCTGAACCTCTCTAACCCTGAACCTGTCTAAACCTGAACTTCTCTAATCTTGAACCTCTATAAACCTGAGCTTCTCTAAACCTGAGCTTCTCTAAGCCTGAGCTTCTCTAAACCTGAGCTTCTCTAAACCTGACCCTCTCTAAACCTGAGCTTCTCTAAACCTGACCCTCTCTAAACCTGACCCTCTCTAAACCTGACCCTCTCTAAACCTGACCCTCTCTAAAGCTGAACCTAAACATGACCCTCTCTAAACTTGAACTTCTCTAAATCTGAACCCCTCTAAACTTGAACTTCTCTAAATCTGAACCCCTCTAAACTTGAACTTCTCTAAATCTGAACCCCTCTAAACCTGAACCTCTCTAAATCTGAACCTCTCTAAACCTGAACCTCTCTAACTCTGAGCTTCTCTAACCCTGAACCTGTCTAAACCTGACCCTCTCTAAACCTGAACTTCTCTAACCTTGAACCTCTATAAACCTGAGCTTCTCTAACCCTGAACCTCTCTAACCCTGAACCTCTCTAAACCTGAGCTTCTCTAAACCTGAACCTCTCTAAACCTGAACTTCTCTAAACCTGAACTTCTCTAAACCTGAGCTTCTCTAAACCTGAACTTCTCTAAACCTGAACTTCTCTAAATCTGAACCTCTCTAAACCTGACCCTCTCTAAACCTGAACCTCTCTAAACCTGAACTTCTCTAACCCTGACTCTCTAAATCTGAACCTCTCTAAACCTGACCCTCTCTAAACCTGAACTTCTCTAAACCTGGGCTTCTCTAAACCTGAACCTCTCTAAACCAGGGGGGTATACTACGAAGCAGTTTTTTCATTTAGCAAGATAACTTCTGGGATTTCCGGTACTACGAAGCTGGTTCACTTTTTAGCGGGTTAGATCTCCATGGTGACTTATCCTGGAACCTAGTCTGTGCTCCGAAGCAGGATAGGTTCCAGAATAAGAGCTCAACTCAGCGAAAGCACCACGCCTGCTGACCAATCAGAGCTCAGTGTGCGGAGGAAATACAGTTTAAACTGCCGTTGCAGGAAAGACGGCCGGCCAAAATCACCGACTGTGTGAACGTGAAAATGAATAGAACATCACCTCCCATCTTCAAAGCAATCTGACTATTATAACTATACTATTATGTTAAGAAAGCTTAGTTCAATATCTGCCACAACATAAGTAACCGGATCAAAGTAACATTACGTTGCCTTCAGTCAGCGGCACTGTGAGTGCAGACGTCGATGTGTCCCATTATCATTCATCACATCATAATGTATCATATATCTCCTTATCTGAGTCAGCTGAGCCGTATCTGGTCGTGCAACGCTCACAGTGTCACATACTGTATGCATAAGTATTATTTTAAGCAACACATTAAGTTGACGAAACACTTGAGTCAAATGTAATTAAAGTCAGATCCACTCGTGTCTTGGACGGGGCAGTGATATCATAAACCTGTTAATGTACGCATTCAAACACTTTTTCTTTTACCAGCTGTATTCACCTTGCAGGTGCAGCTATGTGGATTTTATCCTGGATAAAGTGTCTAAACCTGAACTTCTCTAAACTTGACCCATCCTAAACCTGACCCTCTCTAAACCTGAACCTCTCCAAACCTGAACCTCTCTAAACCTGAACCTCTCTAAACCTGAGCTTCTCTAAACCTGAGCTTCTCTAACCCTGAGCTTCTCTAAACCTGAGCTTCTCTAAACCTGAGCTTCTCTAACCCTGAACCTCTCTAAACCTGAGCTTCTCTAAACCTGAGCTTCTCTAAACCTGAGCTTCTCTAACCCTGAGCTTCTCTAACCCTGAGCTTCTCTAAACCTGAGCTTCTCTAACCCTGAACCTGTCTAAACCTGCGCTTCTCTAACCCTGAATCTGTCTAACCCTGAACCTTTCTAAACCTGAACCTCTCTAAACCTGAGCTTCTCTAAACCTGAGCTTCTCTAAACCTGAGCTTCTCTAAACCTGAGCTTCTCTAAACCTGAGCTTCTCTAACCCTGAACCTGTCTAAACCTGAGCTTCTCTAACCCTAAACCTGTCTAAACCTGAACTTCTCTAACCCTGAACCTGTCTAACCCTGAACCTCTCTAAACCTGAGCTTCTCTAAACCTGAACTTCTATAAACCTGAACTTCTCTAAACCTGAACTTCTCTAAACCTGAACTTCTCTAAACCTGAACTTCTATAAACCTGAACTTCTCTAAACCTGAACTTCTCTAAACCTGAACTTCTCTAAACCTGAACCTGTCTAAACCTGAACCCCTGGACCTTTCAGACTCGCGTGGCCAAGAGAAGCCGGAAACTGATCGACTATGACAGCGCCCGACACCATGTGGAGACCCTGGCGCTGTCCGGGATGAAGAGTGACCGGAAGATGATAAAGGTGAGATCAGGTGTGAGGAAGGTGAGCTCAGGTGTGAGGAAGATGATAAAGGTGAGATCAGGTGTGAGGAAGGTGAGCTCAGGTGTGAGGAAGATGATGAAGGTGAGCTCAGGTGTGAGGAAGGTGAGCTCAGGTGTGAGGAAGATGATGAAGGTGAGCTCAGGTGTGAGGAAGGTGAGCTCAGGTGTGAGGAAGATGATGAAGGTGAACTCAGGTGTGAGGAAGGTGAGCTCAGGTGTGAGGAAGATGATGAAGGTGAGCTCAGGTGTGAGGAAGATGATGAAGGTGAGCTCAGGCTGAGGAAGATGATGAAGGTGAGCTCAGGTGTGAGGAAGGTGAGCTCAGGTGTGAGGAAGATGATAAAGGTGAGCTCAGGTGTGAGGAAGGTGAGCTCAGGTGTGAGGAAGATGATGAAGGTGAGCTCAGGTGTGAGGAAGGTGAGCTCAGGTGTGAGGAAGATGATGAAGGTGAGCTCAGGTGTGAGGAAGGTGAGCTCAGGTGTGAGGAAGATGATGAAGGTGAACTCAGGTGTGAGGAAGGTGAGCTCAGGTGTGAGGAAGATGATGAAGGTGAGCTCAGGTGTGAGGAAGATGATGAAGGTGAGCTCAGGCTGAGGAAGATGATGAAGGTGAGCTCAGGTGTGAGGAAGGTGAGCTCAGGTGTGAGGAAGATGATGAAGGTGAGCTCAGGTGTGAGGAAGGTGAGCTCAGGTGTGAGGAAGATGATGAAGGTGAGCTCAGGTGTGAGGAAGGTGAGCTCAGGTGTGAGGAAGATGATGAAGGTGAGCTCAGGTGTGAGGAAGATGATGAAGGTGAGCTCAGGTGTGAGGAAGGTGAGCTCAGGTGTGAGGAAGATGATGAAGGTGAGCTCAGGTGTGAGGAAGGTGAGCTCAGGTGTGAGGAAGATGATGAAGGTGAGCTCAGGTGTGAGGAAGATGATAAAGGTGAGCTCAGGTGTGAGGAAGGTGAGCTCAGGTGTGAGGAAGATGATGAAGGTGAGCTCAGGTGTGAGGAAGGTGAGCTCAGGCTGAGGAAGATGATGAAGGTGTACTCAGGAACGAGGAAGATGAAGATGATGGAGGTGTGAGATGTTCTTCTGTAACTCGTGTCTCTGTTTCAGGCAGACGACGAGCTGAAGAAAGCTCAGAAGGTGTTCGATGAGCTGGACGTTGGTCTGCAGGACGAGCTGCCCTCTCTGTGGGACAGGTGAGTCTCAGGCACACCTGGTGAGTCTCAGGCACACCTGGTGAGTCTCAGGCACACCTGGTGAGTCTCATGCACACTGTCCCACAACAGATGTCAGACAGGAAGTGATGCAATAAATGATAACCTGTGTTTCCTTTCACCCTGCAGCCGGGTGGGATTCTACATCAGCACTTTCAAGAGCGTCACTAACCTGGAAGCCAAGTTCCACCGCGAGATCTCTCTGGTGAGGGGGGGGGTACCTGGCCAATAGAAATGTGACATCACGTTACCTGCAGAGGACTCACCTGTATCTCTGTGTGACATCATGTTACCTGCAGAGGACTCACCTGTATCTCTGTGTGACATCACGTTACCTGCAGAGGACTCACCTGTGTTTCTCTGCAGGTGTGCCGGCAGCTGTACGAGGTGATGACGCAGCTGGCCGAGCAGCACTCTGACAAGATGTTCACCATCCAAGGCGCCCCCAGGTCAGACGCCCTTCTTGTCTCTAGCAGTTTCAAAGTGTTGGACCTCAGTATGATGAGGAGCTTGTTGAGAACCGGCTTCATAGACTTCAGTCCCTCAGTGGAGTTGATTTTCCACATACGATACGATACACTTTATTGTCCCGTAAGGAGATTTGTTCTGGACTCTGTCCTGCAGTTCCACATACATGTACATATACAAACATAATACACATTAAAATACATTCACATATCATCACTCATGCACCGTTTGAACAAACACAATACACACACTGACAAAGGCGACCTATTGCATTGCACAACCCTCATGGCCAACATTTAAGAGTATATTACATTTCATGTGAGGGTAAGAAGCTGAATGGACATAGTATAGGCGGGAATGAGTGCTTATAGCGGTTCAGCCTGCTCTTTGGAACCCTGAGTCTTCTACCAGAAGAGGAGCTGGAGGTCTGGGTGGAGAATTTGGGGGTGGGATCAGACACAATTGTGTGTGCCTGTCTAATAATGGACTGCTCATACATGAAGACTAAAGTTAAGATTCACCTGACATGATTCTGTCTGGACCTGCAGCGACTCGGGACCGCTGAGACTCGCCAGAACCCCTTCACCCCCAGATGACGAGAGCCCGCCGGAGAGCCCCGACGCCAGCTCCAACCACATGCTGCGCCCTGTGTCTCCTGGACCCCCACGGCCCAAAACCCCCATACAGGTAGACCTGATCCTGAATCACTGACACCACAGGTAGACCTGATCCTGAATCACTGACACCACAGGTAGACCTGATCCTGAATCACTGACACCACAGGTAGACCTGATCCTGAATCACAGACACCACAGGTAGACCTGATCCTGAATAACTGACACCACAGGTAGACCTGATCCTGAATCACAGACACCACAGGTAGACCTGATCCTGAATCACTGACACCACAGGTAGACCTGATCCTGAATCACTGACACCACAGGTAGACCTGATCCTTAATCACTGACACCACAGACAGACCTGATCCTGAATCACTGACCCCACAGGTAGACCTGATCCTGAATCACTGACACCACAGGTAGACCTGATCCTGAATCACTGACACCACAGGTAGACCTGATCCTGAATCACTGACACAACAGGTAGACCTGATCCTGAATCACTGACCCCACAGGTAGACCTGATCCTGAATCACTGACCCCACAGGTAGACCTGATCCTGAATCACTGACACCACAGGTAGACCTGATCCTGAATCATTGACCCCACAGGTAGAATTGTTGCTCTGGAATCATGGGATATGTAGTTTTAAGCTCATGAAAATGATGTGTGTGTGATAAAGATGATGTGTGTGTGATGAAGAGGATGTGTGTGCGATGAAGAGTATGTGTGTGTGATGAAGAGGATGTGTGTGTGATGAAGAGGATGTGTGTGTGATGAAGAGGATGTGTGTGTGATGAAGATGATGTGTGTGATGAAGAGGATGTGTGTGTGATGAAGAGCATGTGTGTGTGATGAAGAGGATGTGTGTGTGATGAAGAGCATGTGTGTGTGATGAAGAGGATGTGTGTGTGATGAAGAGGATGTGTGTGTGATGAAGAGGATGTGTGTGTGATGAAGAGGATGTGTGTGTGATGAAGATGATGTTTGTGTTTCTGTATTTCTGACACCACAGTAACTCTCTGTTTTTCTTTGCTGCACACTTTGTCTGTAATCTGGTGAGTGAACCTGCTGTTTCTGTCTGTGAGAGGGTATATAACACCACAGAGGTTATATACTGTACTACACACAATATATGTTATATATAATACATACATTAGGTACATGATATACGTTATTTATAAGTTACAAACACAGAGGAGTACAGTGTCCAGTAGTTACCTGTTGCCTTCACATGTTTGTCAGATGCATTTAGACTAATATGTGTGTGTGTATGTGACGTAGGTGTATACATGTGTGTGACTGTATATATAAATAATTATATATACGAATGATGCCGTCCACATGAAGTGCATATGATGCTGCTCGGCCACAGTGAACTTTAGGGGTGTCTCGTGCAACAAATGTGTCATTATTTAGAAAAGTCATCAGGAGTAAATGAAGCTGCAGTCTGGGGAAGGGGGGGGGGTTACCTGGATAGGTAAGTGTGGGAGGGCAGCAGAGCGGGGCAGAAAACACTGCTGCCCCCTGACAAGAATCAATGCAACTTGAATGAGGGAATGAGTGAATGATAATCCCAGACTCCCTGAAGATCTGTATCTCTTGGTCCGTGCCATCCCGTGTGTTTTCTTCGGTTCTCTTCCCTGCTGCTCCTGATCCAGGCGATCAGCTGACGCCTTGTGTTGTGTTTCTGCAGCTGAGAAAGGGTCCGCCGGTGCCCCCACAACCGAAGGCCACACCGACCAAGGAAGTGGCAGAGGAGCAGATCATCGACCTGTTTGGAGGGGAGTTCTTACCGGCACCGACGCCGTCGCAGGTCAGTCCGTCAGCAGAGCGGTTATACCAAGTGCACTTAACCCCCCCCCCTGTTGACCTGCTGTTTGTGTTGTCCGCAGCCCAACGAACGACCAGGAGAATCTCTCCTCGACCTGGACTTTGATGCTTTTGAGCCAGATGAGAGTGTTTCTCCAATCCCGCAGGTTCCCGCAGCACGCGCACACACACACACACACACACACACACACACACACACGCACGCGCATGCACATGCACGCACGCACACACACACACACACACACACACACACACACACACAAACACACACACACTCTCTCTCTCATGTTTCATCAGTCTTGAAACTACACATAATGACCTGAAACTAATGTCCTGAAACCAAACATAATGACCTGAAACTACACATAATGACCTGAAACCAATGAACTGCAACTACACATAATTACCTGAAACTACACATAATGACCTGAAACCAATGACCTGAAACCAATGACCTGAAACTACACATAATTACCTGAAACTAATGACCTGAAACTAATGACCTGAAACTAATGACCTGAAACTAATTACCTGAAACTACACATAATGACCTGAAACCAATGACCTGAAATTACACATAATGACCTGAAACTACACATAATGACCTGAAACTAATTACCTGAAACTACACATAATGACCTGAAACTAATGACCTGAAACTAATGACCTGAAACTATACATAATGACCTGAAACTAATGACCTGGAACTACACATAATGACCTGAAACTACACATAATGACCTGAAACCAATGACCTGAAACCAATGACCTGAAACTACACATAATGACCTGAAACTAATGACCTGAAACTACACATAATGACCGGAAACTAATGACCTGAAACTACACATAATGACCTGAAACTACACATAATGACCTGAAACTAATTACCTGAAACTACACATAATGACTTGAAACTAATGACCTGAAACTAATGACCTGAAACTATACATAATGACCTGAAACTAATGACCTGGAACTACACATAATGACCTGAAACTAATGACCTGAAACTAATGACCTGAAACCAATGACCTGAAACTACACATAATGACCTGAAACTACACATAATGACCTGAAACTACACATAATGACCTGAAACCAATGACCTGAAACCAATGACCTGAAACTACACATAATGACCTGAAACTAATGACCTGAAACTACACATAATGACCGGAAACTAATGACCTGAAACTACACATAATGACCTGAAACTACACATAATGACCTGAAACTAATTACCTGAAACTACACATAATGACCTGAAACTAATGACCTGAAACTAATGACCTCAAACTACACATAATGACCTGAAACTAATGACCTGGAACTACACATAATGACCTGAAACTAATGACCCGAAACTAATGACCTGAAACCAATGACCTGAAACTACACATAATGACCTGAAACTACACATAATAACCTGAAACTAATGACCTGAAACTAATGACCTGAAACTACACATAATGACCTGAAACTAATGACCTAAAACTACACATAATGACCTGAAACTACACATAATGACCTGAAACTAATGACCTGAAACTAAAAATAATGACCTGAAACTACCCATAATGACCTGAAACCAATGACCTGAAACTAATGACCCGAAACTACAAATAATGACCTGAAACTAATGACCTGCAACTACACATAATTACCTGAAACTACACATAACAACCTGAAACTAATGACCTGAAACTAAACATATTGACCTGAAACTACACATAATGACCTGAAACTAATGACCTGAAACTAATGACCTGCAACTACACATAATGACCTGAAACTAATGACCTGAAACTACACATAATGACCTGCAACTACACATAATTAACTGAAACTACACATAATGACCTGAAACTACACATAATGACCTGAAACTACACATAATGACCTGAAACTAATGACCTAAAACTACACATAATGACCTGAAACTACACATAATGACCTGAAACTACACATAATGACCTGAAACTAATGACCTGAAACTACACATAATGACCTGAAACTAATGACCTGAAACTACACATAATGACCTGAAACTAATGACCTAAAACTACACATAATTACCTGAAACTACACATAATGACCCGAAACTAATGACCTGAAACTAAAAATAATGACCTGAAACTACCCATAATGACCTGAAACCAATGACCTGAAACTAATGACCTGAAACTACAAATAATGACCTGAAACTAATGACCTGCAACTACACATAATGACCTGAAACTACACATAACGACCTGAAACTAATGACCTGAAACTAATGACCTGAAACTACACATAATGACCTGAAACTAATGACCTGAAACTACACATAATGACCTGAAACTAATGACCTGAAACTACACATAATGACCTGAAACTAATGACCTAAAACTACACATAATGACCTGAAACTACACATAATGACCTGAAACTAATGACCTGAAACTAAAAATAATGACCTGAAACTACCCATAATGACCTGAAACCAATGACCTGAAACTAATGACCCGAAACTACGAATAATGACCTGAAACTAATGACCTGCAACTACACATAATTACCTGAAACTACACATAACGACCTGAAACTAATGACCTGAAACTACACATAATGACCTGAAACTACA
Organism: Champsocephalus esox; assembly: GCA_036324585.1. NCBI lineage: Eukaryota > Metazoa > Chordata > Actinopteri > Perciformes > Channichthyidae > Champsocephalus > Champsocephalus esox. Next base: position 41,988,865 of record CM070481.1, read on the forward strand.
CATAATGACCTGAAACTAATGACCTGAAACTAATGACTTGCAACTACACATAATGACCTGAAACTAATGACCTGAAACTACACATAATGACCTGCAACTACACATAATTAACTGAAACTACACATAATGACCTGAAACTACAGATAATGACCTGAAACTAATGACCTGAAACTACACATAATGACCTGAAACTAATGACCTGAAACTACACATAATGACCTGAAACTAATGACCTGAAACTACACATAATGACCTGAAACTAATGACCTAAAACTACACATAATGACCTGAAACTACACATAATGACCTGAAACTAATGACCTGAAACTAAAAATAATGACCTGAAACTACCCATAATGACCTGAAACCAATGACCTGAAACTAATGACCTGAAACTACAAATAATGACCTGAAACTAATGACCTGCAACTACACATAATTACCTGAAACTACACATAACGACCTGAAACTAATGACCTGAAACTAAACATAATGACCTGAAACTACACATAATGACCTGAAACTAATGACCTGAAACTAATGACCTGCAACTATACATAATGACCTGAAACTAATGACCTGAAACTACACATAATGACCTGCAACTAATGACCTGAAACTAATGACCTGAAACTACACATAATGACCTGAAACTAATGACCTGAAACTAATGACCTGAAACTACACATAATGACTTGAAACTAATTACCTGAAACTACACATAATGACCTGAAACTAATGACCTGAAATTAATGACCTGAAACTACACATAATGACCTGAAACTAATGACCTGAAACTACACATAACGACCTGAAACTAATGACCAGAAACTAATGACCTGAAACTACACATAATGACTTGAAACTAATGACCTGCAACTACACATAATGACCAGAAACTAATGACCTGAAACTAATGACCTAAAACTACACATAATGACCTGAAACTAATGACCTTAAACTACATATAATGACCTGAAACTAATGAACTGAAACTACACATAATGACCAGAAACTAATGACCTGAAACTAATGACCTGAAACTAATGACCTGCAACTACACATAATTACCTGGAACTACACATAACGACCTGAAACTAATGACCTGAAACTACACATAATGACCTGAAACTAATGACCTGCAACTAATGACCTGAAACTAATGACCTGAAACTACACATAATGACCTGAAACTAATGACCTGAAACTAATGACCTGAAACTAATGACCTGAAACTACACATAATGACCTGAAACTAATGACCTGAAACTAATGACCTGCAACTACACATAATTACCTGAAACTACACATAACGACCTGAAACTAATGACCTGAAACTAAACATAATGACCTGAAACTACACATAATGACCTGAAACTAATGACCTGAAACTAATGACCTGCAACTACACATAATGACCTGAAACTAATGACCGGAAACTACACATAATGACCTGAAACTAATGACCTGAAACTAATGACCTGAAACTACACATAATGATTGAAACTAATTACCTGAAACTACACATAATGACCTGAAACTAATGACCTGAAATTAATGACCTGAAACTACACATAATGACCTGAAACTAATGACCTGAAACCAATGACCTGAAACTACACATAATGACCTGAAACTACACATAATGACCTGAAACTAATTACCTGAAACTAATGACCTGAAACTACACATAATGACCTGAAACTAATGACCTGAAACTACACATAATGACCTGAAACTAATGACCTGAAACTACACATAATGACCTGAAACTAATGACCTAAAACTACACATAATGACCTGAAACTACACATAATGACCTGAAACTAATGACCTGAAACTAAAAATAATGACCTGAAACTACCCATAATGACCTGAAACCAATGACCTGAAACTAATGACCCGAAACTACAAATAATGACCTGAAACTAATGACCTGTAACTACACATAATTACCTGAAACTACACATAACGACCTGAAACTAATGACCTGAAACTAAACATAATGACCTGAAACTACACATAATGACCTGAAACTAATGACCTGAAACTAATGACCTGCAACTACACATAATGACCTGAAACTAATGACCTGAAACTACACATAATGACCTGCAACTACACATAATTAACTGAAACTACACATAATGACCTGAAACTACACATGATGACCTGAAACTACACATAATGACCAGAAACTAATGACCTAAAACTACACATAATGACCTGAAACTACACATAATGACCTGAAACTAATGACCTGAAACTACACATAATGACCTGAAACTAATGACCTGAAACTACACATAATGACCTGAAACTAATGACCTAAAACTACACATAATGACCTGAACCTACACAAAATGACCTGAAACTAATGACCTGAAACTAAAAATTATGACCTGAAACTACCCATAATGACCTGAAACCAATGACCTGAAACTAATGACCTGAAACTACAAATAATGACCTGAAACTAATGACCTGCAACTACACATAATTACCTGAAACTACACATAACGACCTGAAACTAATGACCTGAAACTAAACATAATGACCTGAAACTACACATAATGACCTGAAACTAATGACCTGAAACTAATGACCTGCAACTATACATAATGACCTGAAACTAATGACCTGAAACTACACATAATGACCTGCAACTAATGACCTGAAACTACAAATAATGACCTGAAACTAATGACCTGCAACTACACATAATTACCTGAAACTACACATAATGACCTGAAACTAATGACCTGAAACTAAACATAATGACCTGAAACTACACATAATGACCTGCAACTAATGACCTGAAACTAATGACCTGCAACTACACATAATGACCTGAAACTAATGACCTGAAACTAATGACCTGAAACTACACATAATGACCTGAAACTAATGACCTGAAACTAATGACCTGAAACTACACATAATGACTTGAAACTAATTACCTGAAACTACACATAATGACCTGAAACTAATGACCTGAAATTAATGACCTGAAACTACACATAATGACCTGAAACTAATGACCAGAAACTAATGACCTGAAACTACACATAATGACTTGAAACTAATGACCTGCAACTACACATAATGACCAGAAACTAATGACCTGAAACTAATGACCTAAAACTACACATAATGACCTGAAACTAATTACCTGAAACTACACATAACGACCTGAAACTAATGACCTGAAACTACACATAATGACCTGAAACTAATGACCTGCAACTAATGACCTGAAACTAATGACCTGAAACTACACATAATGACCTGAAACTAATGACCTGAAACTAATGACCTGAAACTACACATAATGACCTGAAACTAATGACCTGAAACTAATGACCTGCAACTACACATAATTACCTGAAACTACACATAACAACCTGAAACTAATGACCTGAAACTAAACATAATGACCTGAAACTACACATAATGACCTGAAACTAATGACCTGAAACTAATGACCTGCAACTACACATAATTACCTGAAACTACACATAACGACCTGAAACTAATGACCTGAAACTAAACATAATGACCTGAAACTACACATAATGAACTGAAACTAATGACCTGAAACTAATGACCTGCAACTACACATAATGACCTGAAACTAATGACCTGAAACTAATGACCTGAAACTACACATAATGACCTGAAACTAATGACCTGAAACTAATGACCTGAAACTACACATAATGACTTGAAACTAATTACCTGAAACTACACATAATGACCTGAAACTAATGACCTGAAATTAATGACCTGAAACTACACATAATGACCTGAAACTAATGACCTGAAACTACACATAACGACCTGAAACTAATGACCAGAAACTAATGACCTGAAACTACACATAATGACTTGAAACTAATGACCTGCAACTACACATAATGACCAGAAACTAATGACCTGAAACTAATGACCTAAAACTACACATAATGACCTGAAACTAATGACCTGAAACTACACATAATGACCTGAAACTAATGACCTGAAATTACACATAATGACCAGAAACTAATGACCTGAAACTAATGACCTGAAACTAATGACCAGAAACTAATGACCTGAAACTAATGACCTGAAACTAATGACCTGAAACTAATGACCTGCAACTACACATAATTACCTGAAACTACACATAACGACCTGAAACTAATGACCTGAAACTAATGACCTGAAACTAATGACCTGAAACTACACATAATGACCTGAAACTAATGACCTGAAACTAATGACCTGAAACTAATGACCTGAAACTACACATAATGACCTGAAACTAATGACCTGAAACTAATGACCTGAAACTAATGACCTGAAACTAAACATAATGACCTGAAACTAATGACCTGAAACTACACATAATGACCTGAAACTACACATAATGACCTGAAACTAATGACGTGAAACTACACATAATTACCCGAAACTACACATAATGACCTGAAACTAATGACCTGAAACTAATGAACTGAAACTACACATAATGACCTGAAACTAATGACCTGCAACTACACATAATGACCTGAAACTAATAACCTGAAACTACACATAATGACCTGAACTAATGACCTGAAACTAATGACCTGAAACTACACATAATGACCAGAAACTAATGACCTGCACCTACACATAATGACCTGAAACTAATGACCTGAAACTAATGACCTGAAACTACACATCATGACCTGAAACTAATGACCTGAAACTAATGACCTGAAACTACACATAATGACCTGAAACTAATGACCTGCAACTACACATAATGACCCGAAACTAATGACCTGAAACTAATGACCTGAAACTACACATAATGACCTGAAACTAATGACCTGAAACTACACATAATTACCTGAAACTACACATAATGACCTGAAACTAATGACCTGAAACTACACATAATGACCTGAAACTAATGACCTGCAACTACACATAATGACCTGAAACTAATGACCTGAAACTACACATAATGACCTGAAACTAATGACCTGAAACTACACATAATGACCTGAAACTAATGACCTGAAACTACACATAATGACCTGAAACTAATGACATGAAACTAATGACCTGAAACTACACATAATGACCTGAAACTAATGACCTTAAACTACACATAATTACCTGAAACTACACATAATGACCTGAAACTAATGACCTGAAACTAATGACCTGAAACTACACATAATGACCTGAAACTAATGATCTGAAACTACACATAATGACCTGAAACTAATGACCTGAAACTAATGACCTGAAACTACACATAATGACCTGAAACTAATGACCTGAAACTAATGACCTGAAATTACACATAATGACCTGCAACTAATGACCTGCAACTACACATAATGACCAGAAACAACATCTACTGACTGGTGACCACTGGTCTGAAGTACTTCACTAAAGAGCTGATTCACCTTCTTAGCATCATTCATTAACTGCAGGAGGCTGAGATCCAAACTGCATTCTAAACTACTGCATACTACATCAGTATGTACTTCCTACTGTATACTGCCTGCTACAAATGGTGTAGTACAGAATCATATTTACACTTCACACTCCGGGTATGTATTGTGTATGAATATATTTTCAAGATGAGGTGATGACGTGTTTTCTGCCCTTTCAGACCGCAGTGCCCTGGGACATGTGGTCGGTGAGTTCTGTTTCCTGTCTCAGTTAAAGCTGTCTTGTGGAGTAAAAGTCATTTCAATTGTATTTGTTTGTTCCATGGTTTGAATGTATGATGTGATTGTTGTTAAGAGGGTGAATACAACAAATGTGTCATTGTTTTGCTAATTAAAGGTCACCTATTATGCAAAATGCCCTTTTCGATGTCTCTTATACATCACTATGTGTCCCCGGTGTGTCCCCGGTGTGTCCGGAGACTCACGAAGTGATGTCTTCTCTACATCACTATGTGTCCCCGGTGTGTCCCGGAGACTCACAAAGTGATGTCTTCTCTACATCACTATGTGTCCCCGGTGTGTCTGGAGACTCACAAAGTGATGTCTTCTCTACATCACCATGTGTCCCCGGTGTGTCCCCGGTGTGTCAGGAGACTTACTAAGTGATGTCTTCTCTACATCACCATGTGTCCCCGATGTGTCCCCGGTGTGTCAGGAGACTCACTAAGTGAAGTCTTTTCTACATCACCATGTGTCCCCGGTGTGTCCCCGGTGTGTCTGGAGACTCACTAAGTGATGTCTTCTCTACATCACCATGTGTCCCCGGTGTGTCTGGAGACTCACAAAGTGATGTCTCTTTTCTACATCACCATGTGTCCCCGGTGTGTCTGGAGACACACTAAGTGAAGTCTTTTCTACATCACCATGTGTCCCCGGTGTGTCTGGAGACTCACAAAGTGATGTCTCTTTTCTACATCACCATGTGTCCCCGGTGTGTCTGGAGACTCACAAAGTGATGTCTTCTCTACATCACCATGTGTGCCCGGTGTGTCTGGAGACTCACATTACATTACATTACGTTACATTGCATTTAGCTGATGCTTTTATCCAAAGCGACTTACAATAAGTGCGTTCGACCAACAAAATACAAACTTGAAGAAAACAGAATCATAAAGTACATCAGGCTTCATAGAGCAAAAACATTTCAAGTGCTACTCAGATGGATTTAGATAAGCCAGTCCTTTGTTAGTATATAAGTGCTTTGTTAGTATATAAGTGTTTTGTTAGTATATAAGAGCTTTGTTTGTATATAAGTGCTCCGTTAGTATATAAGTGCTTTGTTAGTATATAAGTCCTTTGTTAGTATATAAGAGCTTTGTTAGTATATAAGAGCTTTGTTAGTATATAAGTGTTTTGTTAGTATATAATTGCTTTGTTAGTATATAAGAGCTTTGTTAGTATATAAGTGCTTTGTTAGTATATAAGTGCTTTGTTAGTATATAAGTGTTTTGTTAGTCTATAAGTGCTTTGTTAGTATATAAGAGCTTTGTTACTAGTTCTATCCTCGAGGTGGAGTCGAGGAGATGAGTTTCAGTCTGGAAGGTGTGTAAGCTTTCTGCTGTCCTGATGTCAATGGGAGCTCATTCCACCATCTTGGAGCCAGGACAGCAAACCCACGTGTTTTAGCTGATGGGAACTTGGGTCCCCCTCGCAGCGAGGGTGCAGCGAGTCGTCTGGCTGATGCAGAGCGGAGTGCACGTGCTGGGGTGCACGGTTTAACCATGTCCTGGATGTAGGAAGGGCCAGATCCATTCGCAGCATGGTACCCAAGCACCAGGGTCTTGAAGTGGATTCTAGCAGTTACCGGAAGCCAGTGGAGGGAGCGGAGGAGCGGCGTGGTGTGGGAGAATTTAGGAAGGCTGAAGACCAGACGAGCCGCTGCATTCTGGATGAGCTCAGAGGTTGGATGGCACATGCAGGCAGACCAGCCAGGAGGGAGTTGCAGTAGTCTAGGGAGGTGACGAGAGCCTGGACCAGAACCTGCGTACAAAGTGACCTCTTCTCTACATCACTCTGTGTCCCCGGTGTGTCCGGAGAGTCACAAAGTGATGTCTTCTCTACATCACCATGTGTCCCCGGTGTGTCTGGAGACTCACAAAGTGATGTCTCCTCTACATCACCATGTGTCCCCGGTGTGTCTGGAGACTCACAAAGTGATGTCTTCTCTACATCACCATGTGTCCCCGGTGTGTCTGGAGACTCACAAAGTGATTTCTTCTCTACATCACCATGTGTCCCCGGTGTGTCAGGAGACTCACATAGTGATGTCTCCTCTACATCACCATGTGTCCCCGGTGTGTCAGGAGACTCACATAGTGATGTCTCCTCTACATCACCATGTGTCCCCGGTGTGTCAGGAGACTCACATAGTGATGTCTCCTCTACATCACCATGTGTCCCCGGTGTGTCTGGAGACTCACAAAGTGATGTCTTCTCTACATCACCATGTGTCCCCGGTGTGTCTGGAGACTCACAAAGTGATGTCTTCTCCACATCACCATGTGTCCCCGGTGTGTCCCCGGTGTGTCAGGAGACTCTCAAAGTGATGTCTTCTCTATATCACCATGTGTCCCCGGTGTGTCTGGAGACTCACAAAGTGATGTCTTCTCTACATCACCATGTGTCCCTGGTGTGTCTGGAGACTCACAAAGTGATGTCTTCTCTACATCACCATGTGTCCCCGGTGTGTCTGGAGACTCTCAAAGTGATGTCTTCTCTACATCACCATGTGTCCCCGGCGTGTCTGGAGACTCACAAAGTGATGTCTTCTCTACATCACCATATGTCCCCGGTGTGTCCGGAGAGTCACAAAGTGATGTCTTCTCTACATCACCATGTGTCCCCGGTGTGTCTGGAGACTCACAAAGTGATGTCTTCTCTACATCACCATGTGTCCCCGGTGTGTCCCCGGTGTGTCAGGAGACTCTCAAAGTGATGTCTTCTCTACATCACCATGTGTCCCCGGTGTGTCTGGAGACTCACAAAGTGATGTCTTCTCTACATCACCAGGTGTCCCCGGTATGTCAGGAGACTCTCAAAGTGATGTCTCTTCTCTACATCACCATGTGTCCCCTGTGTGTCCCCGGTGTGTCAGGAGACTCTCAAAGTGATGTCTCTTTTCTACATCACCATGTGTCCCCGGTGTCCCCCCGGTGTGTCAGGAGACTCTCAAAGTGATGTCTCTTCTCTACATCACCATGTGTCTCCTTGTGTCCCTGTGTGTCAGGAGACTCTCAAAGTGTCAGAACAAACTCCTCCCTCTTCTCCTCCGTACCCTCATCTCTAAAAACGGGGAACAACGGAGCGGATCCAGATTTGCTGCGTCATGACCACATTACTAAAATGTGGGCGGGCTTTACCCCCACGGGCCAATCAGAAGCGTTGCTTCAATGAGACGTGTTCTGGAAGTAATATGGTCTGTGTTTACATTAGCATGCTAACACTCGGAGCTAACCTGTGCTGGAGAGAGTGTGTGTGAAGAAGCAGGAAGTCAAAAGGAAGTCACCTTGTGGTAAACCTGAGAGAGAGAAAGAGTTTGTGCTCCATCCTGTTTCAGAGAGAATCCTTGATGTGGTTTGGAACATGATATGGAGTTTCATCATGGCAGCATTTAGCTGAGTTTCTGCTGGGAGACAGCCTTCTCTTCACAGACGAGAGGTCATGCATGCCCCAAAGGGGTGTGGCCAGCAACAGCTACAAAGGGGCGTGGCCAGCGGCAGCTCGGGTTACATTTAAAGCTACAGACCCAGAATCATCTCTTTAGTAACAGCTGAAAGAGAGGGGGATGAGGCAACAATGATCTGTTTGGTATTTTGAGCAAAACACTTCATAGACATGTTTTTTATATGTCTGAGACCAATAATATATGCCTAAAAAAAGTATAATAGGAGACCTTTAAAGAAAAAATATTTCAATGTATAATTGTGGTACACAGATCAGTGTTTCTGCAGATATGAACCATCTTATATTCTCTCTTACTTTTTATAGGGAGAAGCCCAAAAAGCTGAGCCTGTAAGTACAAACAATTCCACATCATTACACCCAGTATATTTCTTAACAATAAAGCTTGATAAATAAAGAGTAAGAGCGCAGCTTTAACCCTGAAATCTCTGCTTTCTCCATCAGGGGGCAGACACTGGCTTCGTCGCCGACTGGTCCGCTGACTTTGGTTCGGCAAATGGAGATGCTGCTCAAGGGCCCAAGGCGCCTGATGTAGGTCCAGAGGGGGGGGCAGACACAGCTACACCTCCTCAGGACGGGGGGGCAGCCACAGCTGGAGATGAGGTTAGCAGCTGGAGCTTTCAATCTATCACAGATCTTCCTTCCTCTGCAGTCAGAACTGAAGAAGAGGAGACGAGACAGGCAGTTTCAGAAGTAGATACAGCAGGGCAGGAAGACCGCAGGAAGTCCACCCCAGGACTGATATTCACCAATGAGTTTGGAGAGCAGATTGAGGACAGCACAGAGGACGGAGGAGACAGGTGGTCAAGGTCTCCAGATGGGTCTGGGTCTGAATATGAGACAGCTGAGGAGTGGGGGGATGGAGGTGCAGACGATGATCTGTCCTCTGAAGACCGTTTCCCAGAGGGGTGTGAGGATCGGTCTCAAACAGTAGAACAAGTTTCAGCAGGAGAAGAGCGGCCAGGAAAACCAACAGACCTCACATCGATCTACATACAACACTCTGAAGCACAGGGTGCGTTTGATTCGGTTACCTCAGCTGAAGCACAGGTTGCGTTTGATTCGGTTCCCTTTGCTGAAGCACAGGGAGGGGGTGGGTTTGATTCAGATCCCTTTGCTGAAGCACAGGGAGGGGGTGCGTTTGATTCAGATCCCTTTGCTGAAGCACAGGGAGGGGGTGCGTTTGATTCAGATCCCTTTGCTGAAGCACAGGGAGGGGGTGCGTTTGATTCAGATCCCTTTGCTGAAGCACAGGGAGGGGGTGCGTTTGATTCAGATCCCTTTGCTGAAGCACAGGGAGGGGGTGCTTTTGATTCAGATCCCTTTGCTGAAGCACAGGGAGGGGGTGCGTTTGATTCGGGTACCTTTGCTGAAACACAGGGAGGGGGTGCGTTTGATTCAGGTACCTTTGCTGAAACACAGGGAGGGGGTGCGTTTGATTCAGATCCTTTTGCTGAAGCACAGGGAGGGGGTGCGTTTGATTCGGGTACCTTTGCTGAAACACAGGGAGGGGGTGCGTTTGATTCAGATCCCTTTGCTGAAACACAGGGAGGGGGTGCGTTTGATTCAGATCCTTTTGCTGAAACACAGGGAGGGGGTGCGTTTGATTCGGGTACATTTGCTGAAACACAGGGAGGGGGTGCGTTTGATTCGGGTACCTTTGCTGAAACACAGGGAGGGGGTGCTTTTGATTCAGATCCCGTTGCTGAAACACAGGCAAGGGGTGCGTTTGATTCAGTTACCTCAGCTGAAACACAGGGAGGGGGTGCGTTTGATTCTGGTACCTTTGCTGAAACACAGGGAGGGGGTGCGTTTGATTCAGATCCTTTTGCTGAAACACAGGGAGGGGGTGCGTTTGATTCGCGTACATTTGCTGAAACACAGGGAGGGGGTGCGTTTGATTCGGGTACCTTTGCTGAAACACAGTTTGGAGACGAGGGGGGTGGTTTTGAATTTGATCCGTTTGCTGCTGAGACCTCAGGTGGACTTGTGTCCTCTGGGGATGGAGGAGGCGGTTGGGATACAGACCCTTTTGCCCAGAGTTTCCCAGCAGCCTCTGCAGGGACTGAGGATCCGGCCGCCATCAATCCACATTCCTCTGCGGCTGTTTCTGGAACAGCTGGAGGGACACAAGACTTACACGTCACCAGAATTGACAAACAACCAGAACATTCAGACATGTCCGAAGACGAGGCTGCGAACCGGAGAATTGGAAAGTTATACCAAGCGCTAGATACAGAAAAGGAAGAGGTATTTAACTTCCTCCTAACTTCAGTGTGGTAGATTAGCGTAGAACAGAATAGAATAGATGAGAACCCGTTCTGCCTCCTATCCTCCCACAGATTGAGAACAAGTATTCCTGAACCCGGATCCCTATCTCCTCCCGTCTCTCCTGCTGCCTGCTTTCTCTGCTTGTTCACATTAATGTTCTCCCTCAAAGTCTTGACTCTCGGTGTCCCGATGCCCCGACACTCCATCTTCTGACTCTCTGCATCCTGACTATCTGCATCCTGACTCTCTGACTCTCTGCATCTTGACTCTCTGCATCCTGACTCTCTGCATCCTGACTCTCTGACTCTCTGCATCCTGACTCTCTGCATCCTGACTATCTGACTCTCTGCATCCTGACTCTCTGACTATCTGCATCCTGACTCTCTGACTCTCTGCATCCTGATTCTCTGCATCCTGACTCTCTGACTCTCTGCATCCTGACTCTCTGACTCTCTGCATCCTGACTCTACATCCTGACTCTCTGCATCCTGACTCTCTGACTCTCTGCATCCTGACTCTCTGACTCTCTGCATCCCGACTCTCTGCATCCTGACTCTCTCCATCCTGACTCTCTGACTCTCTGCATCATGACTCTCTGACTCTCTGCATCCTAATTCTCTGACTCTCTACATCCTGACTCTCTGCATCCTGACTATCTGACTCTCTGACTCCTGACTCTCTGCATCCTGTCTCTCTGACTCTCTGACTCTCTGACTCTCTGACTCTCTGCATCCTGACTCTCTGCATCCTGACTATCTGACTCTCTGACTCCTGACTCTCTGCACCCTGTCTCTCTGACTCTCTGACTCTCTGACTCTCTGCATCCTGACTCTCTGACTCTCTGCATCCTGACTCTCTGCATCCTGACTCTCTGCATCATGACTATCTGACTCTCTGACTCTCTGCATTCTGACTCTCTGACTCTCTGCATCCCGACTCTCTGACTCTCTGCATCCTGACTCTCTGACTCTCTGCATCCTGACTCTCTGACTCTCTGCATACTGACTATCTGACTCTCTGCATCCTGACTCTCTGCATCCTGACTCTCTGCATCCTGACTCTCTGACTCTCTGCATCCTGACTCTCTGACTCTCTGCATCCTGACTCTCTGCATCCTGACTCTCTGACTTTCTGCATCCTGACTCTCTGACTCTCTGCATCCTGACTCTCTGCATCCTGACTCTCTGACTCTCTGCATCCTGACTCTCTGCATCCTGACTCTCTGCACTCTCTGACTCTCTGCATCCTGACTCTCTGCCTCTCTGCATCCTGACTCTCTGCATCCTGACTCTCTGACTCCTGACTCTCTGCATCTTGACTCTCTGACTCTCTGCATCCTGAATCTCTGCATCCTGACTCTCTGACTCTCTGCATCCTGACTCTCTGACTCTCTGCATCCTGACTCTCTGACTCTCTGCATCCTGACTCTCTGCATCCTGTCTCTCTGACTCTCTGACTCTCTGCATCCTGACTCTCTGACTCTCTGACTCTCTGCATCCTGACTCTCTGACTCACTGCATCCTGACTCTATGCATCCTGTCTCTCTGACTCTCTGCATCCTGACTCTCTGACTCTCTGCATCCTGACTCTCTGACTCTCTGCATCCTGACTCTCTGACTCTCTGCATCCTGACTCTCTGCATCCTGACTCTCTGACTCTCTGCATCCTGACTCTCTGACTCTCTGCATTTTGACTCTCTGACTCTCTACATCCTACTCTTAATGTCCCACTTCTTAATGTCCTTAATGTCAACACGTCTGTACTTCCTGTTCCTGAACGCCCTGCTTACGTCCTGGCTGTAATTGACACTCAAAGTCCCAACTCGTATTCCCTATCTGCATTGTCTTTGAGGATTCCCTCTCTTGTGTGGATGTTATATAATCACAATCACAAGTCCTGATTTGACTCTTCTCTGTTTTCAACGTGTGCACTCTGAAGAATGCCACCGCTCCGTCATTCTTCGCTGAATTTGATAAGATGGTGAGTTCAAACATAAGTACATTGTGTTGAAAATGATTTTGAAGGCAGCTTCCGATATGTTCACGACTTATTGGTATATTAATTGATTTTATTTAATGTTCTGTTGAGCAGTTTTCTTACAGGTCACAAAGGACACACCACTAAAAAGCATCTCTAATGATATCAAACAGAAACAACTATATAAGGAGTTTACATTAGATTAATATTTGCATTTATTTATATATTCGTAGCAACCAAACTAATTTCTTCTACTGTTTTTCTGACGTCCACAACTGGGTTGGAGCTGTTGGAATGATTGGCCCATTGAGACCAGTGGCGAACCGTGTCTATCACAACTGGACCTTCTGTAGACACACACCGCCCCCCTCGCGACATTATAATGTCCGTCTTTTCACTGAATTGTCGTCTTGAAAAGGGAACTCACAACAATTCCGCAACAACTTCAGCTCCACCTGTTGCACTTGTCATTTCAACGTTCAAAACAATAAAACGGCATGAATTGCTTCGTCGCATTCATCTAGATCAGGGGTGGGGAACCTCCGGCCCCCGGGCCGTATGCGGCCCGCGAGACCATTTGGTACGGCCCTCGAGGTAATTTATAAACACACGCAAAAAAGAAAAAAAATTAAAGAAATCTAGACCGCAAAAAAAATGAAACAAGTTTTTCCTAGCCAAGGTCAGGGTCCTTGAACACAACACAAGCCTAACGTGTCACCACGTGGTCTGACAGGGATGCAGTTCTGACGGACAGCTCCAGAACGCGGCTCCGGGCCGGGACTTCACAAATTGTAGTACCCATAAGGAGCCATACACATGCCGCAGTTTTTGCGTGGCTGTGTTTTAGTTGTAAGCCCAGTGGCGATCTGTTCATCTGTCATACTGATCATACAGTCAATAACTTTGTTGTTATTAGCATCTGGTTAGCTAGATATGCTAAGCTTTTTCTACCACCAGTGAGGTAAAGGCACATCTGTATATGATCATTATAGTTATAAAAAACACAAGAAAATAAAGTAAACCGGTATAAAATACTATATGACAGTAAACAAAAGTTCTTATTAATAATCAAGAATAGAGTTTAAAAGGGGAGTGATTTGTAAAATATCCATAAAGAAAAAGAAAATCTGTTTACAGTTCTGTTTCATATGGATGCTGAGAGATGTATCCGTAGATCTCCTAATGTTGCTCTCAAAGTGCACCAGATTGGTGCTTTTAACTTCAATATTTAAAAAAGAAATCTTCCCGGGCGAGCATGGGACCCCCCTAGAGGAGGTTAGATCCCCCCCGACTTAAATCATGTTCACATGGATAGGAAACTAAGTACATTTGCACACATCTTGTGTCCATATCTTTCTGTTTTGGTGGTAATGCCACAACCGTGCACGTGTATGCATGCACGAGTCATGGTGAGATATCTGGATTAAGAGGTTGCCTTTTCTTTGCACAGCATGAAAGACAGGCCAAATGAATGGGCTGTGATTTTAGTATTTTTAAGCAGAGGTCAATAATTTGTACGGCCCTCGGAGGATGTTGAAAAAATGTAAATGGCCCTTGAGAGGAAAAAGGTTCCCCACCCCTGATCTAGATCCTCTGTCTCGAGCCAGTTAACTAGCGGGCCTTCTAGAATACCCTGGAACCGAGGGGAACTCTGGAAGTACACGCCCATTGGCTACAAATCAATATATGATTGGTTGATCAAACTGTCAGTCCAAACGTACGCTCTCATTCAGTGCAACGGCCAGGGTATTCGATCAAGGATGTCGAATACCTTGGTGAAGGATGTTCTACCCAGAGACCCAGAACAAGATCTGATTGGTTGCTTTCTTTTCTAACACAAACCCACTGAAATGCATAGAGCATGGTCCTAGAAGGACCAACACATCGACGTAACACTGTAATATTACAGATCAAGAACACAGATACCATTCTCATTTATTAATTTTATATACATTTTATTTATATAATTAAATCGATTTTTTGTTTGTTTTATCTGAGTGTTCCAGGGTGTTCTCTGAATACCTTGAAGGCCCTGACGCCTCTATCGTTATTCTAACTCAGTTTAGATTTAACCATGCCCACTTCCACATTACGCAAGAACGTAGCTCTACGCGATAGCGTCAATACACTTCTTTTTCGGCAGTTATAGCGGTCGCGGTAAAGCAGGATGAGCAGGATATTGAATAGTTGTTTTCTATCTTTCCAAAGGATTTGTTGACTGAAAATAAACGATCCTGTAATCAAAGCCATATTGAAAAGTCCTGAGATTGTATTACTGGTGTGTTATCATCTATAAATAGCCTGTGTGTATTCTCAAATGTCGTTTTCTGGACAAAGAAAAGACGTTAAATATCTTATCAGCTGGTGTAAGTGCAGAATATTGAATATAACCTTGACTATTACTGTGTACTTCATTTATCTGACAGCATTATTTAATGATACTATTTTATATATTTATTTAATGATACTATTTTATATATACATTTATTCATATACACACACTTATATGTACTCACACATGTATTTATTCATGTATACACACAGATGTACAGATTCAGATTTTGCGGGTGTGCCGCAGATTCAGATTTCGCGGGTGTGCCGCAGATTCAGATTTCGCAGGTGTGCCGCGTGAGGCAGTGATGTAACGCCAGGTTGATGCTGTGACGTAACCCCGCGTCGATGCTTGCGTGATGCGGAAGTGGGATCTAAACTGGGTTGGAATAACGATAGACGCGGCCCTGACGGTTCGCCACGAAGACACATGTTATTCTAAACATCTGATTGAGTTGCATGCAAAATATCACCAGCCACATTTGAACCGTTTTGGAGTGAATTACCATCTTTCCTTGCAAAAGAATGAAGTTAAAGCAGAATCAGCTGAGGGTCCGGAAGCAACAGGGACAGAACCTGCTCAGGAACAAGACAAGTATCCAGCTCCACCTGCAGCTGCAGCTCCCCCTGCTGGAGAGATGGTGGAGGAACCTGCAGCTCCCCCTGCTGGAGAAGAGGTGGAAGAACCTGCAGCTCCCTCTGCTGGAGAGAAGGTGGAGGAACCGGCAGCTCTCCCTGCTGGAGAAGAGGTGGAAGAACCTGCAGTTCCCCCTGCTGGAGAGAGGGTGGAGGAACCTGCAGCTGGAGAGAAGGTGGAGGAACCTGCAGCTGCCCTTGCTGGAGAGAAGATGGAGGAACCTGCAGCTCCCCTTGCTGGAGAAGAGGTGGAAGAACCTGCAGCTCCCCCTGCTGGAGAGAAGGTGGAGGAACCTGCAGCTCCCCCTGCTGGAGAGAAGGTGGAGGAACCTGCAGCTCCCCCTGCTGGAGAGAAGGTGGAGGAACCTGCAGCTCCCCCTGCTGGAGAAGAGGTAGAAGAACCTGCAGCTCCCCCTGCTGATGGGGAGGATAAAGCTGATCGTTTTGGCAGCCCAAAGGAGGAGAAACCTGATGTGAGTGGATGTGTGGATCACCAGTACTAATTCATAACACTGTTGCCATATCATCATCATCATCATCATCATCATCATCATCATCATCATCATCATCATCATCATCATCATCATCATCATCATCATCATCATCATCATCATCATCATCATCATCATCACCACCACCACCACCACCATCATCAGCACCACCACCACCACCACCACCACCACCACCACCACCACCACCACCACCACCACCATCATCAGCACCACCACCACCACCACCACCACCATCATCATCATCATCATCATCACCACCACCACCACCACCATCATCATCATCATCATCATCATCATCATCATCATCATCATCATCTGAAAATTGACTTTATGCGATCTTTGTACCGATAGACCTGAGCACTGCTTTCATTACGTTGGACCACAACATCTTACTGCAGAGATTAGAACGATCACTTGGCACTAAACTGGTTTAGGTCATATCTGTCAGAACGGCTTCAGTTTGTATCTGCACATGATTGATCCTCAATGAAAACCACACTCAGTCATGGAGTGCTGACGATACACAGTTGTACCTATCTTTCAAGATCGATGAACAATATCAATTAACACAATTACAAGAATGCCTGTCAGATATAAAAGCATGGATGACCTGCAACTACTTATTATTAAACACTGACAAAACCGAAGTGATCGTTCTATTCTCTGTATTTCCGACGTATCGAAAGCAGCACTCGGGTATAACTGTACCAAGATAGAAAGAAGTCAATGTTCAGATGCCCTGAGAAGGTCATTTGTGACTTTCACTAGTGCTGTCTCTGAAATGTGATGAACTCTAAATCCTGATGACATTTCTCAAGAAATGGATTGGTATTTAAGTATTCACACAGCTGCTGAGCGACTGTTTTCTCAAATGTTTCGGTGAGGAAGGCAAGGTTAGATATCGGTCTATAGGGGCCCATTACCTTAGGATCAAGGTTTGATTTCCTAAGGAGAGGTTTAATGACATCTTCCTTACATGACTGTGTTACATAGCCTGACAATAATGACATATTTATTATGAATGTGTTAATTAGGGGTAACATTTAGATGCAATAGGATCTAAGATCGAGGTTTGGAAGAATACATCATTGAAGTTAGTTGGTTAAGGTCTATTGGAGAGAAGCAGTCTAGGTATATGTCTGGTGTAACAGCCGGTATTAAGGTTCCAGTGTGTGGACATGACTGGCTTCATTTATGCTGAGATGTTCTTCCTGTATCAGCCAGGTTTCAGTGAGACAACATCAATCTGTTTTCTGTTATTAAATCACTGGTGCAACCTTAGATGACAAAGGTCAAGGGTTATCTGGGTCCCATTGAAATGCATATTTAGCTAAATATCTCTAGTTGTTTTTTTTAAATGCAATACTAATTAATTTAATTTATCTTTTAAAGTCCACTGCCGGATCTCCAGGCTCTGAGAAGGCAGCCGTTGAAGAGGTAGGTACTACTCTTTGTTTGTTCATGTTTTTTATTATTAATAATTTATCAACACTTGACATGTTTAAATAACATTTCTCGTGGTTGATTTAAAAAATAGAAAAATGTAAATTCTGCTGATATTTAACCTTTGTGATGTATTCTGTTAGGATAAGAGCTCAACTATTTTTCATCCACAACAACTTCACACTAAATAAATCTGATTATTAAAAGGGTATCAATTATTATTGGACAGAATGGGAGTTATTTTTTAACATGAAGTTAGGGGTAAACTCTGTATAAAGAATGCTAAAGTAATGAATGCTACACCAACAACAGCAGGAACTTGTTTGGAAAAATATCAGAATTAGGTAGTCAATTAGGTAGATCAATTGGGATTTATCACTAGGTCAGAGAGATTTGAAGTGTAGATATTCCTTTGTTTTCATCAACTCAGAGTTAGTTACTTTTTCAATATTAAAGATGTGTAACTGAACATGAATCGATAGTTACGGCTGTACGAGTCCCGGATGATCGCCAGAGGCGGTGCTTTAGCACTGGATATACCCATCGCACGCATGCGCAGTCCTCAGGGGTGCCCAACCAGTCGTCCGGTTGATCGCGGGGAGATTCCCAGTCGATCGCGAGATGTGTCTAAAAATTGAAAAACAATATTCTGTTTTATCGTTAATGTCCTATAACATAATCTTCCTGTGCCAGTATAATGCACTTGAAGGCATCAAAACTTTGTGATTGGCCGGCGTGACCCCATGTGTCGGGGCGTGGCTGGCGGGCAGTGGGCACTAGTTCGTGACGTTGTCCGTGTCAACAGGAGTGACAGTCCGCACACACACAAGACAGCAATTATGGCAGAAGCAAAAAAGCCCAAAATATATAATTTTCACTCCGAGTGGGAGGATGATTATTATCTATTCCAATTCAAAGTCCATCTGTCTCTCGTCTCTCGTCTGCAATGCGAGCGTGGCTTTATCGAAAAAGGGTAATTTAGGAGCGGCATTTCAAAACAGTGCACAAACGCTACGAATTCCCTCCTAATTCTGCCCTACGCTCCAAAAGGGGAGGGGCCTGAGAGGACAGCTAAAGGGGAGGGGCCTGAGAGGACAGCTAAAGGGGAGGGGCCTGAGAGGACAGCTGAATGCACAGCAGTCCATTTCCACCAGGCCCAACAACAAGAGCAAGGCTGCTCCAGAGCATCTCATCGTGTCAGTCACGTTCTGGAGAAACACATGAAGTCTTTCAAAGACGCCGAAGTTGTGAAAGAAGCGTTCCTGGAGGCTGCGACGCGCTTGTTGAGGACAGTAATAATAATAATAATAATTCATTTATTTTATATTGGCACCTTTCAAGGCTCTCAAGGTCGCCGTACAAACACATAAAAACAAGATACACAATACCTAACACCAGCATAAGAAATATAAACAAGACAATGCAGTATATAACATATCAAATAAATAAAACAGGATGTGTGATGAATAACGATCAGGGTGGATATGCGAGTGTGAAGAGATATGTTTTGAGGCGTGATTTAAAAATGGGGAGAGAGTCAGTTTTGCGAATGTTAGGTGGGAGGGAGTTCCAGAGGAGGGGTGCAGAGCGGCTGAAGGCTCTCGACCCCATTGTGGTTAATCTTAATCGACCCCATGGTGGTTAATCTTAATCTTAAAAACGATACGGGATTTGACGGGGTGCCAGTGAAGCTGCTGAAGAACAGGAGTGATGTGATAAAAATAACAAAGCATTTCAACAGGTTTTTGATACAATAAAAACTCAAGCTCGATACCGTTATTAATCAGCTGTACGTTTTAGTTTGTTTGAACTTTTTCATTATAATTATTGTACAAAATGGTATAAGAATGCAAACATTAAGATCTGTTAGAATTGTTTAAATTGATTATCAGTTCAGGTTCAGAAGCTAGTGTTGCTTGCATCCTATTTTAAAGGCATTTCTTTTTATACTCGACTAAAATGCAACAAAAAAAGGGTTTGATTCTATTGTCTTTGTCTCTTTTATTGCACGTTGCAGCAGATTCCTGAGCAGCTTCAGATCTGAGTCGTCTTATTAGGAAGCCTCATTTATACTTTCGTAGCAACACTATTTTTATATCATGGCAAAGAAAGGGTTCAGAGTCTTTTCTTTGTTCCTGTGTCATGTGGCAGCCCGGTTCAATGCTTCCTGAAAACCCACTGTAGTGACGTGTGAATAAACTCCAACTCTGTATCAACAACACTGTGTGTAACTTCAGTTACTTGTATGTGTGTAGATTAGAAAGAGGTAAGATAAAGGATCTGCAGTATTTTATGAAGTATTAATCGTACAAAGGTCAGTTTTATACAAGTAGAAGTGTGTGTTTACCTGGTGGCAGGCTGTCAGTAATGGCTATGCCTCTCTATTTGGACTGGTAGATCTCGGCAGACTGGCAACTTTAAAAGTAGCTCTCGGTTAAAAAAAGGTTGGGCACCCCTGGAGTACCTAATAACAACAAAGTCATCTGTGACCCACGTGACGACGGCTACATAGGCCGGCGTCATTAGCAGACCGGTTCCCAGAATCTTCTCGCGAGCACACAAGAATTCTGAGTGACAGGAAACTGGTATAAGTCATCCAGTGCTAAAGCACCGCATCTGGCGGTCATCCTGGACTCATAGAACCGTAGTTACAGCTGTAACTATTGTTCTATTTCGTCCCTACTAACCGCTAGAGGCGGTGCTTTAGCACTGGATGACTTATACCAACCATGTCATGAAGAATCCAAGCCCTTGCTCACTACTGGAAGCAGCGGAGCTCGGCAAAAGGACCACGCCCAAAGAATGGGGAGTGGCGACATTAACCCGATAAAAACCGGAGAATGTGCCAGAAGACGCCCACGACGCTGCTGCGCAGATGGTCTCCAGGCGCACCCCTCTCAGTGCAGCCCAAGATGTTTAGATGCCCCTTGTACAGTGGCATCTCAGCCCTGATGGCAGGGGGGCGGCCACTGGCCCCGTAGGCATTTGAGATGGTATCGACAACCCAGTGGGCCCACCGCTGGTTAGAGGGCACAACCATCTTTAGTGCCGCCATGGCATACGAAGAGCTGCTCCGACTGCCGCATACAGGCAGTAGCCTCGATATACGCCCTTTGGGCACCCCCAGGGCACAGCAACTTCGACATGCCGTTCTCCTGAATGTCAAAGCGTGCCAGCTGGGCAGGCTGATTGAAGTGGGTTTGTGGAAGCACCCTGGGCAGGAATGCCACATTTGCCCAAAGGGCAACACCTGAGAGTCTCACCTCGGGCGTGTATCGTTTATGGAGAGGACAACTCCCCGACTCACTTCCCTGAGGCTATGGCAAGCATAAATTCTGCCTTTGTGGGCAGCCACCTAAGCCCTACTTGGGCCAGGGGCTCGAAGGAAGGAGATGATAGTGCATCCGGCAGCAGGGGCAGGTCCCAAGCCGGAGCCCTCTTGGTGCTAGGGGGATGCTGCCATGAAGCGGGACACCGACCTGTGGCACCCCGCTGTAGCGCCGTCGACCCGAAGGGGCCCCTGGGCCTGCTGGGAGTGGGCACAGGCCTATGAAGACCAGAGAGCTGCTGCCTGGTCTGCCTAGCTTGGGCAGCACGCTCCAGGGCCTACAGGGCAGCTGCCCCAAACAGCTCCCCTGGCTCGACTGGCACACTAAGGAGGACATGCCTCTGACAGTGGTGACTGAGCAGGCCAAACCTGGCGACGAGTCTGCACCAATAAGGGCATAACTCGTCCCAATTCCCTAGACATTAGGGCATAAGGCTTACAGTGATGCATCACTGAGGCTCAGCAAAGAAGGCTCAGCCGGAGCTGCTGCGGAGAGGAAGAGACAGCCAGTATCAGATGGGAGAGGGAATTCCCGTGCTGCTGTTTCATAGGCCTTACAGAGCAGCTCGTTTGTGACCCTGCACTGAGGCCGAGGGCACCTGGCATCAGGAGCCAGAATCGGGGAGGCGATGGCAGGCAAGCGACCCCAGCCCCACCCTTGCCGGATCCTGCCTGGCAGCAGAGTGGGAGAGGGCCCTGGTGTCTCTCCAGCATGCATGGAGCTCCCTCAGGTACTCCTCTGAAGGAGGAACAGTGGGAGTGACAGGGGCAGGGTTATGCCTGAAGAAGGCGCTAGCCTGAGCCGAGTCGGCCTGTGGAACCTGAAGCTGTAAGCGTACCAGGTCTGCACGAATAATGGCCGCCATGGAGGCGTCCTCCGTGCCCTGCAGAGAGCTCTGAGCAGAGGAGTGGGAAGCTTCCTCTCGGGTGAGCGGGGTCCCCCCCCCTTCATAGAAGAGGTTTAGCCGGAGCCGCTAGCGACATGGCATCCTCAAGCAGAGGAGGGCCATGCGGCAAACTACTAGCCCCCACACCGGCCCCTGGCTGAAGGGCCAACAGGAGCATCTTCGTCTGTTCCACGACGGCAGCCAACTGACCCACCTTAGAGGACAGCCTGTTTCTAGCCCTCTACCTGGGGGGTGAACCCATATCCATCCCTCCATCAAGTCGCCGGGAACGGCCAGACTGAGCTGGAGGAAGTTGTGACGAGGAGAGGTGCCACCTGTGCGACTCTAGCCACTCTGAGCTCCCGAGGCGTGAAGCTACTGCTCATGCAGGCGCTCTGCGTGAGACCCTCCCTCAAATGCTCAAGGCCAAGGCAGAGGGGGGCAGCGGTCATGGCCAACCTCAGGCTCAAGAGAAGCCATACAGGCACTACATGAATGAGCCATTCTGTAGGTAGCCAGATGCACTGTAGCCGGGAGCGGGTGCGAGAACACAGCCTTCCCCAGCTACCTGCTGAACGGAAAGAGTAGAGAAATGCTCCTACTCGCCGAACATAAAGAGGGATGTAACTACACCCACGTTACCGGCAGAGGGAGCGGGAGCGAGAGCACTGCCTTCACCTAGCTGGAGTAAATAAAGAAGCTTAACGGGGCAGTTTAGCCAGGCTGCTGCTGCTAAGAATCAAGCACGTCTACCAGGAGAGGAGGCGAAAAACACTGCCTTCACTGGTTGAGTTAAACAATGAAGCTCAACAGAACACGCCAGATGTTAGCCAAGCGGCCGCTGCTAACAATCAAAACAATACATTACAGGGAGCGGGAGCACTGCCTTCACCAGCTGAATTAAATAATGAAGCTTAACAGTACAACCAAGACGTGATCAAGTCAAATAACACAAATGTTAAGACGGGTGGCACAGTGGTCTGTGCATCCGATCATCAGATCAAGGGGAAGTGCTGGGGAACTCCTGTTCGAAACCCGCTCCCGCCCCCACTGCGTCAGGCCGTTGTGTCCTTGGGCAAGACACTTCACCTGAACTTGCTCCTGTGGGTATTGTCCACAGTATCTGACCATTGCATGTATGATATATGTGTAATGTGTGTATATGTAAAGCGCTTTGAGTCATTGATAAAGCGCGATAATAAATGTAAGGAATTATTATTATTATTATTAAGACCAGATAACTAGCTTCTAAAGAAGAGAACAGCACAGAACCATAGTTACTATGGCCAGTACTTACCTTACCCTCTGCACCTAAACCAAAAACGGGCAAAATATGGCACCCTGGGCTTTCCATGCTAAATTGAACGAGAGACGCAGCTAAATGCTGCTCGGGTACAACGCCACAAGCAGAACTTTCAAAAGAGCATAATAAGGGCAACTTTATGGAAGAGGAAGCGGGAACACTGTCGTCACCAGAAAGTCTAAGCCAAACAATAAACAAGACAGCAATCAGGACAACTTAGCTGGGAGAGGGTGCGGGACGAAGCCATCACCAGCAACAAGCTGACACAAACCTGTCGGTGGAGGCTCTGCACAGCTGGCCGCAGCTCCTGGAGGACGCGTTAACAACCCGTAGCTCCGACTGGCAGTCGCGAAGCTGCACGAGGCCAGCTGCTTGCAGAGAAATCCATCAGATCAAACGTTCAACCTGAACGCTGTAGGCTACAAGAATGTAGCCGCGGTACTCTCGCGAAGCGAGAAGATGAAAATAAACCGGTCCGCTAATGACGCCGGCCTATGTAGCCGTCGTCACGTGGGTCACAGGTGACTTTGTTGCTATTAGGTACTCGAACTGCGCATGCGTGCAATGGACATATCCAGTGCTAAAGCACCGCCTCAGTAGGGACGAAATAGAACCTGAGGGTTAGGAAATATACAAATATTTACAGTGAACTCAACCTTTTTTTAAAATTATGACGGTTGTTAACCTTCAAACTTTGTGATTCCAATGAAATCAGAATTTGTTGTACATCAATATTTGTTTCTTAGATTCATGTTATTCCTGAACAATATTCACAAAATGTTCCTTAAATACAGGCACACTGATGTCTCAAGTGTAAGATGTATGAATGTCATGTGCTTTAAACATGTGTACCAGGCTCGGTACACTCGGTGTGTAATCAGATGATTTGTCTCCACACAGATCGCTCCTGCTGACGAAGTCAACACCCCCTCCTCGGTAACTCACACTTTGCTTCCTTTGAGACATTGATCACACCGTAAACACTTCTTCAGTCGACAGTAAGACCGCAATCAAATGCTGCTCATTTTGAAAGAATCCTCCTCTGGATTCATCATTCAATCTGCTCTCTCTGTCAAAGGGCCTTTGGTGGTTCAGCCTTTAACCCGAAACACTAAACACAAATGGTCTTTTCACAGAAAATGTAAACTAGAGGTTATAGTAGTCTAACTGCTCCGTAGTTTCTCTTGGAATAAAACCACATTGTACATTTATATAATCTGTTCAATATTTAATATGAATATTCCTTGTGTCATATATTTATGTATATATACTTGTATATATAACACCTTGTTAAATTCAACATGTATATTTTCTACTTTCTTGTTTATTTCTAGTCTTTGAATCTTTATTGTATTGTACAGTGCCTTGTCTTTTTAACACAAACATTTCCCAAATGGGGATCAATAAAGTACCATCTTATCTTATCTTATCGTTTTATTATTAATATTACATTACATGTTACTTGTTAAACGCTTTTATCCAAAGCGACTTACATACTCAATACTGTGGGCAATCCCCACAGGAGCAATTTGGGGTGAAGTGTCTTGCCCAGGGACACTGAATTAAAGTCATGATGTTTGTGTTCTTCAGGAAAAAATGCCGATCCCCTCTGTGGTCATCGAGCCCGCCTCGAGTAACGAAGGGGATGATGACCGTGACGCAGACATAATTTCTCCCACCGCCATCGGGGACAGCGACATGACGGCAGAGACCCAGACCATAAAACACATGAGTCCGTCCGGCGGCGTGTCGGGGCTCCCGGACAACTTCCTCTATAAGGTGGGTCTTCCACCAGATACTATCAACTGACAGCAGACGCTCATTAAAATCTCCACACCTGATGTACTGTGTGATTACTTAGCATAAGAGGTCTACAAACTAAGCCTGTAGTCCGCAGAGGTGGTGACGGTGTTTTCTGCCTGCAGGTGGAGACCATGCACGACTTTGAAGCTGCAAATTCAGACGAGCTGGAGCTGAAGAGAGGTGATGTGGTGCTGGTGGTTCCCACCGCTTCAGTAGAGGATCAGGTGAGAAACTCTGCGAATAAGTGGTCACCAGCATCTGGACAGGGAGCATCCCAACAGTTATTCAGAGCGGTACTGATTTGGTAGTGATCGTACTGACTGTCCTTTTGTTGTTGTTACAGGATGCCGGCTGGCTCACTGGGATCAGAGAAAGTGACTGGTTAACACTTGGTGCCAGTGCTCACAAAGGACTTTTCCCAGAAAACTTTATTCAGCGCTTGGAGTAAGAAGTATTTCAGCTGGGTAAAATACGAGGTTTGAACCACAGGTGGCCAAGGCGTCCAGTCAGCATGTAGCCAACCCCGAAACCCCCGATAACCTGCTGCAGATGTCTGCTGGACCACACAAGGCTTTCTCTGGTTCATGAAGCTCTACTCAAATTTAAATCCTTGTTTATAAAAGTAGCATTATTCCCAGCAAAGTGAAATTAATAAGCATGATATCATAGTATGATCAACCCTTTTTTTGTTGAATGAAATAAGTTGTTTTAATTTATTGGGAATGATGCAATTCGTAAATGTTCATGCCAACAGAAGGAAAGTAGTTTGAACTAAATACACTAACCTGCTCCTTCTTGACAACGAGTGTGTTGTACTGGTTCTGTTGCTGTATGATCTATTGAACTGTTCTGTAACATGAAACTCTTTAGCGTGTTGTTTCTCTTCAACACGTCATCACTGTGTGTGTGTTTCTGTAAAACATGGCCAAGCTTTCATTTGGCATATGTTGTGATGAGTTTAGCCAGAGTGTTGTGTTTTGTCCAAAAGAGTGTGACATTTATTATCTGAGCATTGCAAACAACCAGTGCAAATCCAGCATTACAATATAATATTTTACAGTTAGTATTGTAAGATAGAAATATTAGAGAAAATAGAGAGACCGTAGAATCAGAGAGTTCATGTAAATCCAAATGTAGAGCTATAAGTCATATGTATATTGAAAATGATAGAATAGTAAGAAAGAAATCCAACAGAAGCTTTTTATTGGTCTACGATCACAGTGAATCTATTAACAAATGTATTATGCAATCTATGTTGTTGGTATATTCCAACGGTTCTGTAGATCAACAAATATGATGTCACTTCCTTTTTAAACTTAAATGTCTACCATTTTGCGATGTACATACAGTAAACATTTATGTCAAGATCAATAAATAAAAGTTCATACGGTCCACTTTGTGAAATTCATTTTGGGGTTAGGTGAGGGAATGCTCCGGTTTTGGGATAAAATTAACATGGGATCACTCCGGTCATTGTACGCACTTCGTCTCACTGGAATATTAACGATCAGATTGAAAACAACATCGACCCAATTTCTCCGGTCAATGACGGGAGAGTTTTGAAAGTGACAAAACACTGTTTCACACATTTAAAAACACTTAAACAATGTTTACCCAGGATTCAGGCACCTTCCCTGGCTTGTAAAATGCGGTGATTCGCCCTGGAGGTATCAGACTATTTAAAACATGTATACCCAGGATTCAATCACTTTTCCTGGCTTGTAAAGTGCTGTGAAGCAGCCTGTCCTCTGGGTGCAGTCTGGGTGCAAGAGTCATGTGCTGCAAGGAGATCACTGGGTGCGCTCTGTGAGTCTCACACCCCGCTTCTCTTTGGCTGCTCTCTCCCTCTATTCACACCACTTTTCCCCAGCTTTCAGAGACTTATTGCAGGGTAGAAAAGCCTTGGGCATCACCCTGGATATCTGCCCGAGACCCTGCTAACAGCAGTGACTCTGCTGTACTTATCTTCTTATACATTTCATGAGTTAAATGTGGACGAAATGGACAGTTTCCTGTCCATAACACAGGCTGTTTATGCAGTCAAATGTGCACGTTTTTGAACTGGTCTCTGGAGGAATGTAAGGGGAGTTGTCAGGGGACTCTATCCGCCTTATGAGACACTATTTTCGGATACATTTTTATCACTTTTAGCCCTTTTTGATGGTTCTCCAAAAAGTGAACTTTGACTTTTTCTGACTCTGGAGGAATGTAAGGGGAGTTGTCAGGGGACTCTACCTGCCTTATTACATTACATTACATTGCATTTAGCTGACGCTTTTATCCAAAGTGACTTACAATAAGTACATTCGACCAGGAAGACACAACCTTGAAGAAAACAGAATCATATAAGAACATCAGGTTTCAAAGAGCCAATCAGTTCAAGTGCTGCTCAACTGGCTTCAGGTAAGCCAGCCCTTTATTAGTATATAAGAGCTTTGTTAGCAGTGCTTTGTTAGTAGTTCTATCCTCGAGGTGGAGTCAGAGAGATGAGTTTTCAGTCTGGAAGGTGTGTGAGCTTTCTGCTGTCCTGATGTCAATGGGAGCTCATTCCACCATCTTGGAGCCAGGACAGCAAACCCACGTGTTTCTGCTGATGGGAACTTGGGTCCCCTCGCAGCGAGGCTGCAGCGAGCCGTCTGGCTGATGCAGAGCGGAGTGCACGTGCTGGGGTGCACGGTTTAGGGTTAGGGTTAGGGTTAGGTTTGTTTAATAGCCACCAGATCTCCCCATGTCGCCCAACGACTTCATGGTTATACAGAGTTCCAAGGAAAGGCACACGCACTAGAGGCATTGTCGGCGCATGCTCTAGCTTCGCGTCATGACTGAATCATAAGTGTGTAAAGGTGAAGTAGACAGGGTAATTTAAGTTTGAAGGACAGAGACAAGGAGGCTAGCTGTGGTCACGGCGGACACCTCCCCTTGCCGCAATGGCTGTATCTGTTTATGGCCAGTTTCCATTCGCCACCCCTAAGTGTTCGTTCCGGAAAAGGGGTAGGAAAGAAAGGTCAGAGTGAAAAAGTGGGGAGATAATGTGGTTTAGATTTAAGTTAAGAGCCATAGTGTTCAAGGTTAAAGGTCAGATTAAGAGTAAAATGGTATTCTTGTGGAACAAAATAGTCCGCAGTTAGACTGAAGAAGGTCTATTATTGGATATTTAGTTAAGAGTGTACCATCAGTTAATTTTAGTGGTTATAAGTAAGAGTCAGATAGCCATTTGTGGAGATGTATTTTAGGGCCAATAAATGAAAGGCCTCCTAGAGCCTAAGATGGTCTAATAATTGAAGAGTATTAACTTAAGTTTAGGCATAAGGTCTGAGTGGTTAAGTTTAGGAGTAAGATTAAGGATTAAGTGCTACATTTATTGTTGAACATAAGATGATGCACTATTTGATGGATACTAACTTAGGTTTAGGTATTAGGTCTGAGTGGTTAAGTTTTAGGAGTCAGATTCAAGATAAGATGCTGGATTTATTGCTAAATAATGGAGGAATATGATTATCACCTTATTAGTATCTATATTGATAAAAATATTGATACATCAGATATATTCCAGTTATGTAAAAAGACTTGACCGATTTAATAAAAACCATGTGTAATTTTGGAATGAAAGTGAGCTAAACATAAGATTGATTAGAGAGATATTGTCCATGATTACTGATTTAATGCACTAAATGCAGTCATTCCCTCCATCTATAGTACCTCTGCCTCCATCTAGTGACGACAGAGGGGAGTGACCGAAGGAAGTGCAGAATGCAGAAAAACCTCATAAAGATGAATCTATCTTGGGATAACTAAATAATGTAACAAGTGGAATTAGACAGTTGTTAAACATCTCTCAACATAAGTTACTTGGGAGACACCTTAGTCCTCCTATTTTTATTGGGATCCGGATCGGAGTGTATCATAAATGGTTTATCATGGTTTTAGTTGAGTCAAATAGCCCTTTGTGGAGATATATTTTAGGATTAGGTAAGCAGTCAAAGTGGTTGGGTTTAGAGCTTAAATCAAGGACAAGATGGTCCAGTGTTATAAGGATATTAATTAAAGTTTAAGCATTACATCTGAGTAGTTAAGTTTTAGAAGTAAGATAAGATGTTACATGTATTTGTTGAACCATGGAGCAATTGAACCATGGAGCAATATGTCCACACAAACTCAGCTGTGTCAAAGTACCGCCTGTTTAAAAAGTACCACACCTCTCCTCATCAGTCATGGTAGGCCGAGGTCTGACTGAGGAAACAACTAAATTATATTTCTCAATTCAATTTGGATTTAGAGAAAAGTGTATCATAAGTTGATTTATAATTATTTGAATTGAAAGTCAAATAGCTTTTTATGGAGAAGTACTTTAGGCAAGGAGACAGAGTGGTTAGGTTTAGAGTTTAAATTAAGAAAAAGATGGTCTATTAATTGAAGAGTATTAACTTAAGTTTAGGCATAAGGTCTGAGTGGTTAAGTTTAGGAGTAAGATTAAGGATTAAGTGCTACATTTATTGTTGAACATAAGATGATGCACTATTTGATGGATACTAACTTAGGTTTAGGTATTAGGTCTGAGTGGTTACGTTTTAGGAGTCAGATTAAAGATAAGATGCTAGATGTATTGCTAAATAATGGAGGAAAATGATTATCACCTTATTAGTATCTATATTGATACATCAGATATATTCCAGTTATGTAAAAAGACTTGACCGATTTAATAAAAACCATGTGTAATTTTGGAATGAAAGTGAGCTAAAAATAAGATTGATTAGAGAGATATTGTCCATGATTACTGATTTAATGCACTAAATGCAGTCAGTCCCTCCATCTATAGTACCTCTGCCTCCATCTAGTGACGACAGAGGGGAGTGACCGAAGGAAGTGCAGAATGCAGAAAAACCTCATAAAGATGAATCTATCTTGGGATAACTAAATAATGTAACAAGTGGAATTAAACCGTTGTTAAACATCTCTCAACATAAGTTACTTGGGAGACACCTTAGTCCTCCTATTATTGTTGGGATCCGGATCGGAGTGTATCATAAATGGTTTATCATGGTTTTAGTTGAGTCAAATAGCCCTTTGTGGAGATATATTTTAGGATTAGGTAAGCAGTCAAAGTGGTTGGGTTTAGAGCTTAAATCAAGGACAAGATGGTCCAGTGTTATAAGGATATTAATTAAAGTTTAAGCATTACATCTGAGTAGTTAAGTTTTAGGAGTAAGATAAGATGTTACATGTATTTGTTGAACCATGGAGCAATTGAACCATGGAGCAATATGTCCACACAAACCCCGCTGTGTCAAAGTACCGCCTGTTTAAAAAGTACCACACCTCTCATCATCAGTGATGGTAGGCCGAGGTCTGACTGAGGAAACAACTACATTATATTTCCCAATTCAGTTTGGATTTAGAGAAAAGTGTATCATAAGTTGATTTATAATTATTTGAATTGAAAGTCAAATAGCTTTTTATGGAGAAGTACTT
>CM070481.1:42020500-42105202 GCA_036324585.1 Champsocephalus esox
GTTAAGGCCTTTTGAGAAGCCGCAGTGCTCCGTGAGTGTTTAAAGTACTTTGAAAAGGACTAAAGAGATAATTATTTTCCCAGGGGGCCTCTAAATAGGGCCCATATCAGGAATCTGAAATATGGGAACCCTAGCCCACCCAGAACTTTTTTTCAATCAAATGCCATCATGCATTACTGCCATTGACGTCTGGCTACCCTAGCTCCGCCCCCTGAGGTCCTAGAGACTCAAGGAGGGTACCATTGGATGCGGAATAATTAAAGGTGGGGAATAGCCATTGAGCCCGAACCGATCAGACGTTGTTATCAAAGATGCGAATTAGTAGCACTATCGGACAAACCACGTTTCAGTGTCATAACATTGATATAAACTCAAGTATATGAGTGACGCAATTGATATTCACAGCAAATATTCCCCTGCTATATGTAGTACATTGGTGTAGAATTTCAGGGATCCAGCTGCTACCGTTCGCTCCTATAAAATATTTTTAATTAAAAAAACGTGAAATCCTAAAAGAGATATAAATAGATAATTTTTTCACAGGGCCCAAAAAGGGCCTAAATAGGGCCCAGATCAGGGATCTGAAGTATGGGAACCCTAGAACACCCAGAACTTTTTTTCAATCAAATGGCAAACTTTCTCACAAAATCCTAATTTACTCGTAGAGTCAGACAGGGTTTTGCTGGAGAAGAATGAGCAAATTGAAAAAAATTCAAAAAATGTGCTTGGCGCTCCGAGCCTTTGAGACTGTGTTGTTGCACTTGTGTGGAACCCGCTTGCAAAATGTGGGGACCCTGCGACCGTGTACACAGTACTAAGAGCCATTTCATGTTATTCCCCTCCCCCACCACAAGGCTGGCAGATTCTAAGCAGTGCAGTTGCAGTGATATAAGGGTTGCTCATTGGTGCGGATGGTCGCGAGTTCGAATCCATGCTATGGTATGCATGCACATTTTTTTATATTTAGTCAAGAGATAATTATATGTGGAAAGTTGTCTTCTCAGACTCTCCATATTTGAAGTTGATTATTGTATAGTTAGTGTTATAGTATTTTAGGGTAGTTAGTATAATAGGTTTATTCATTTTGTAACTATTAAATGTAAAACACACGTTTTTCACATGCTGGCAGTACTTCCAGTCGCTTCGTCTTGGTCTGTAGATGTGATTTGATGTGTCGTTTATACATTTTGATGGCGGAAAAGATATGAAAATGTCCCGTTGATATACATACTTAGAAATATATCCATATTAGACTTTTTTCCCTGTAATCTCTAAGTGGCCCTGTGTCGTACTGAGATAAGCGGTAGTCTTTGCTCTGGGGGACCCGGGTACGATACCCGCCTGAGACCTTTTAATGGAAATGTGAAAATTATTTAAAATTAGTTGAATTGACTACTGTCGGAAACCGGAAGTTGGTTTTTGAAAGGACTCTGAAGAAAAACGGCTGCCTCACTTCATGGAGAAATGTCTCCCGCTCCATTTGCACTCTGGCCCCGGTACATGTGTTCCCTGGAGACCCCCCAGTATGGTTCTTCAAAAACTTTAAGTTTTTGAACTGGTCTCTGGAGGAATGTGAGGAAAGGGGAGTTGTCAGGGGACTCTACCTGCATTATGAGGCACTATTTTCGGATACATTTCATCCATTTTCACCCCTTCCTCTGGTTCTTCCAAAAGTTAACACTTTTTCTGACTCTGGAGGAATGTAAGGTAAATGTCAGCCTTATTGACGGAGGTACCGTGGGACTTGCCCTTCAAATGTACGGGTGTCCGCTCAATGGAAATGCGATGTCAACTCCCGATGTCAAGTTCCTGCCAGCGGCTGGACCGATGTTACCAGTGTTTACCAGTGTTGCCAGGGGCCCGATAACATCCTCCACTGGAGGGTGAGTGGTGCTGCTGTGAAGAAGGCCGACTATGGGTGCCGATGAGCGGACGATAAAGCACCGCAAAATACACCTCTTTTCTGACTCACCAGGGGTATTAAGTTCTGGAGGGTGTGAACATCTGGCTTTAGTCCATTGGGGAGTGCTTAATTCCGGGGGTCTGGGGTCTCATGTTATGGAAGTATGGATGATTCTCGAAAAAACGGCTAAGTGCCAACAGGGGAGGGTGAAAGTCCTGTATACCGTGAGTAATCTTACCCGGCTTTCAGACACTAATTCCTGGGTAACAAAGTCCCCCTGCTCTGGTCGTCAAATGTGAATGAAATGGACAGATTCCTGTACATTTCAATCACTTTTGATGGGAGTATTCTGGTGTGGATGGAAATGCCCATATCTCCCTTAAATTCCCATTAATCTTACCCAGCTTTCACACACTAATTCATGGGTAATACAGCCATGTGCACCCTGTGTTTAAAGTAATTTTACCCGGCTTTTAGACACTAATTCCTGGCTAACAAAGTCCCCCTGCTCGGGTCGGATAACCGACTTCCCGCTATGCATTGAAGTCCGATACATGGACCCCGTACACTAGGTAGACCGCGGCCGGAAGTGAATGTCCAACCAGTGTACCCTCTGGTCCCTAGGGTATGTCTATATAACCGACTTCCCGCTATGCATTGAAGTCCGATACATGGACCCCGTACACTAGGTAGACCGCGGCCGGTAGTAAATGTCCAACCAGTGTACCCTCTGGTCCCTAGGGTATGTAAGGGGAGTTGTCAGGGGACTATACCCGCATACAGATGTAGCACTCCAGATCAGACTCAAATGGGTGTCCCCCAGTCAAAAGGCCAGCGGATGCCAGTGGCTGGGGGTGTTGCCAAATTGCTAGAGGGCGTTGCCCAATTTCCCCATTTGTTCAATTACAGGATTTAACCATGAGATGGCGCTTCATTCACAAAATACACAATGGGCGTTGTAGAAACATCAATATTTTAGATCAAATAAAGTATATAGTTTGCTTTATGCAGTATATTTCTTGTAATATTGTACAGTAGATTGAAGTAAATCAACTTATACATTAAGATAAGATAAGATGGACCTTTATTAATCCCGTGGGGAAATTCAGTAGTTCAAACAGCAACAGGGTGAGAGTGAAAAACAGGACAGCACAGATTCACACAGATTAATAAAATCAAAAATAAGATGAGCGATAAAAATAATAATAATGAGAAACTATGAAATAAGAAATGAATAAAACTAAAATGTAATTATCATATCATATATTATAATGTATTGTATTATTAAGTAATATCATACATTAACCCCATTATAGCAGACGCCACATTAAATGGATGAACACATGTATGCATCAATAATTACAACAGAGTATTTCTAAATACAAGTTGTAAAAATACTTATATATATTTAATATTAACGCTTTGGAGTCACGCCGGCGTGATCAGATCACATGACCTGTTCAAGCCGGTGCCGCATAAAAACAACAGTCTGGACAACATTGCTGTGTGTTTCCGTCGAAGGTACTGGCTTGAAACTATATCCCAGTCTTTGTTTCATGCAAAAAGACCCAGTAAACACGGAGATACGATGATATAAAGTTAATACATTTCAAAAGTATGAAATATGGAAGCACATATTTGAATATCTTCGCCATATTTGATCATTTTACGAAACGGAAAATACTGGAAACTGTAGATTCTGCTCAACAGGATGTATTTACCAGGGAGGGGGTGAGGGTAATCAGTTAAACGGAGCGATACGAAAGGAGACGAAAAGAGACAAAGAGGGACGGCGGGAACCGAAGAGAGACGGCGTGAAATGGAGAGAGACGAAGATATACGAAGACAGGCGGCGGGAGACAAAGAGAGGCGGCGGGAGACGAAGAGAGGCTGCGGGAGACTGCGATTGAAGTAAAGTGACGGACAAACATTGAGAATTTAGATATAGTTAGATAGATTTAGAGTTTTGAAGACTCAACTATGATGAAGAGAACTCTGAACGTGAGTCAAGCTTTAAGCTTGTTTTTTGACATGGAGGAGGAGGAATCTGTGATGTTGCCCTCTGTGTCTAGTTGACAGAAACCGATTTGAAGCGTGGCACAGATAAAGACAGAAAAAACAGATTGTTGTACATAATGTGTATATATATATATATTTGTATTATATTTATAATAACACTTTTGCCTTATCAGAATGAAATCCCATGCTACCTCAATCAAACTTTCACATGATCATAGTCACATCCCATAAATATTTCCAGCTTTTAAATGGTTTCGTTGTGTATGTTTGTGTTATGAAAAATAAAATCATTTTCAAAATCTGTTTTTACGTTTTTTTTGTGATTTTGGGTCCAAAATGTTCATATAGTAGAAGATCACTGCTCTAAACAAAGTCAAAAATCCTACATCCAAACGAAATAAATATAATTAATTATGATGAATACGTGAAGTCTTGTTCATTGTTTTTCACTTTTATTAAATGTTTGATATTTCCGGTGGAAATGGTGAACTATCGGACATTCAAAATGCAGCATATTTTCACTTGGTCTGCAGCACATCACAGAGGCATTTAAAAAGTGAAGACAATACATTCTGGAAATGTTCACATCAGGCACCTTCAAGTTAAACAATACTACTGTACAGTAAACAAGTAACACAGTAATGTGGATTAAATCACATAAAAATAAACGAAATTACTCGGTTTGCATTCATAAAGAATGCACAAACGTGTTTAATCGTTAATGTCAGATATGTACTAAGTAAATAGCCTACATTAGTTCCTGCTCAAGATTAGATTCAACTTTATTGTTATTGCACAGATTACAGGTACTGAGACAACGAAATGCAGTTTAGCTTCTAACCAGGTGCAACAAGCAGTAAAGTGAAAAGTAATGTTCACAATCTACAGAATAAAATATAGAATGAATTGAATGATGAATAAACAGTGAGGGGTATGAATACACTAGATATCAGCTGTGAGCAGTATGAACAGTGTGTTAATCGTTAATGTCAGATATGTACTAAGTAAATAGCCTACATTAATTTCATGATGGATTAAACCACATTTATTTCGTTAAAAATAAACAAAATGATTAAATGTAGGGTGAATTGCCCTAATGTGGAAATGTTTTGCATTTCAGACTTCGGGAATATATTGCGACATGAAGCCGATACAATAAATCAAAATCCAGTAACATTCTGAAATCCCCAGGATGTGTCCTAATCAAACCAAAAGAGAACATGCAGATATTAAACTCATACAAGAAATGGTAGACATATTAGTACTCTTAGTGCCAAGTTGTCTCAGACAATCTGTTTTCCTAATGTGGGACAGTTCTGTGCAAAATGTGGGACACTGAAAAGTCTATATTAAAAAGCCTCAGTCACCTTCATTCATGTAATAAAAAAATCTCAGGCCAGTAACACTCAAAGCTACAGTAAATGTACAATATCATGCTATGTTACTATTTATAATGTTATTGTTGTTACAACAGAAGATGTTTTTATTTAAATTGAAGTTAAATGCATCAATTTGGTGCACTGAGAAGTGGGCTTCCATATTCTCAATGTATTGACTGTACAGCAGGAACATATGCAGGCCTACTTACTCCATATATCAAAGCCAGTTCATGCTAAGTTATTGAGTGTACAGCAGGACCATGTTGACCACCACATTTTGGGGAGAACCTGGTGCTAAATCACTTGCAGACGACCTGATTCTGGGTCGGAGTTTCGTACGTAGCAGAGCAGCTCCTTCGCTGCGATCTATTGAAAGTCAGTCTTTGATCCAAGCTTTTGTCGGCCGTGGGCGTGGGCCCCACCGACCCCGCACACACCTCAGGGTGCCCAGGGGTAGCCACGCGCAGAGAGTCACCAGCAGAAGCACAGGTGTGCAGAAGCAGCAGCGGGAGCAGAGAGGCACTCTCTGTGGTGCTGAACCCCGGTTCAGGACCATGGAGAGCATGAGGCATGAGGTTCTGGTTCTGGTGGTATATGTAAATAATACCCCATATTGAGTTGATGGGACCCCCGACATCGCCACGTGGTGGTCCGAGGCGGAACAGTGTACGGCAAAGGAATATAGGGCATAAATACGGTAATGGGCGCCTAAAATCGGGTCGAGGGGTCGAGGTCGAGGGGTCGAGGTCGCGACCCCCGGTAGCGCCGGGACCCCGGCGAGACTTCGCACGGTCCGAAGATTTTACAAACGTGGAGGGGCGTGTGTAAAACGGGAATAAGCGGAGGCTCCGGCTGCAAGTGTCCGACAGCTCCATAATATGGCCCTTCCGGAAATCCCAAGAGATCAGTCCAGCTACTTTTGGTAAGAACCATACTGGGGGTCTCAATGCAACAATTGTATCCGAGCCAAAGCACTCATGGAGCGGACATATTCCTCCATGATGTGAAACAGCCGTTTTTTTTCTGAGTCCTCTCAAAAACCGGGTTTCAGATATCATGCGGATTGTAGCTTGAAAAACATGAATGAATTTTTTTTTGACGGAGGAAGGGAGGTCTCAATTCCCCTCTCCCTTGTAAAATGCAACGGGGGAGTGGAAAAGTGTCCGGGGCTTCCGCCCGAAGCGCCGAAGACTTGAGCTTTTAGGAGCCCCTCCTCCGTTGTCACTCCGTCGTTTTTTCGAGAATTTTTTTTAACTTCATCTTTGATTCTTTTAAGATATAATTGACCGTTTTCTTTACTCTTTTCTGCTTTCCACGGGTGGGGGTGCATGGCAGGTCGCCTATGAGCTCCCAAATTCGGCCTGAAACCTCCGGGAATTGTGGGCTAAGCTCCATAAACTGACAAAGTCACCCAGAAATGTCACTTTAATAGCCCAAAAATATATAATACAAATACATTTAAATAGTAAAAGGCTCAATTGTGCTCCTAATTACCCGGAATTTGATTTATATAGCCCCATGATAGTGAATAAAAATCCTTTTCATGGAAAAAAGTGTTAAAACACCTGATTAATATGTTTGTAATGCTGGCAGTAGGTTCACTGCAATTTAATTATGTTAACCTGCTTTATTTAGGGATGGATCTCACATCTTCTATTGCGGTCCGGGGGTCAATCTGGTGCACTTCGAGCACAAACTGAATTGATGGATACAGCTCTCAACACTCAGATGAAAGGGAGCTGTATACTTTTCAATGATCAACACATCTTTAGAATATGATCACAACCAATAACAAATCATTTAAACTTGTTTAATCGTATCTAATGTTACCAAGTTAGTATTCTTTCTTTTTATTTATGCATATTTTACTAATCACTCTTTTTAACTGTTTTGTTTTTTTACTGTCCTATAATACACATTGGAATGATTTCTTACTTTATTTTTTACAACTATATTTAATAGATAAAGGTGAGACAGAGAGAGTGAGCGAGAGAGAGAGACTCTCTCTTTCTCTTTCTCGCTCACTCACAGAGGCTGTGTGCTCCTCCATGGCGATGACGGCTTGCGTTAAAAAAATTAAAAAAACATATTTGTAAAGTGGGGGGGGGCACAAACGGGATGTTGTCTTTCGGCCAGTCTATTGTCTATTCGAACTACCAGTGCAATGACAGAATCCAAGTCTTCTGGGAGGTCCAAAGGTATTAACTGGTCTTTAATGTAATCCGAAAGACCAGACAAAAAGGCGTCGAGCAGTGCTGAAGAATTCCAGCCACTATCTGCTGCAAGGATCCTGAACTCAATGGCATAGTCCGATACTCTGCGCTGGCTCTGCTTAATCTGCATCAGTGCTCTGGCTGCCTCCCTTCCAGGAGCCGTGCGATTAAACACCTTGGTGAGAGTGTCTGTAAATACATCCAGAGAATTAGAGGTAGATGAATCTCTCGCCCATTCTGACGTATTCCAGGCCGCTGCTCTCCCCTTCAAGGCTCACCATGAAGGACACTTTAGAGTGATCAGTGGGGAACGCAGCAGGGTTATATTTATAATGGAGATCACAATGAACAATGAAAGGGCGACAGTCACCGGAATCTCCGGAGAATCGCTCTGGAGATGCCAGACGAGGTGGTGGAGCATGGAGTGGCACATGGTCAGCCGGAGGAAGTGGTGTGTGAGCAATAGCAGGAGGCTGAGGGGATGAACAGATGAGCTTCCAGGTGAGCGAGGACACGG
This sequence comes from Champsocephalus esox, assembly GCA_036324585.1. Taxonomy (NCBI): domain Eukaryota; kingdom Metazoa; phylum Chordata; class Actinopteri; order Perciformes; family Channichthyidae; genus Champsocephalus; species Champsocephalus esox. The sequence goes on from CM070481.1 coordinate 42,028,532, forward strand.
TGCAGCTGTTCGGCAAGGTGATTCACCTGAGTATTGACGGAGGCTTGAACATTTTACTGACGGCCGGTCAAGTCCCTCACCCCCAGGTTGATGGCGCCCAGCAGCTCCTCATGTGGGTGTAGTCTCGCTCCTTGAGCTCGCAGAGCTATCTTCATTGTCTCTGAATCCGATGGGTCCATATTTTGGTCAGTTCGTCAGCCCCTCCAAATGTCTGTGCACGTCCCTGTACTTTCGTATTGCAAGCTAAAAACGTCTATTTATCCCAAAGTCACAGCAACATAACATGAGCACAATAAGCGTATAATGTAATAATAAAAATCTCTCTTTCTAATGTTATATAAAAATATCCTCCACAGCAATCAAACAGTGTTGGCGTCAGCTGTCTCTGCGATACCTCAGCAGCCTCTTCACATGCGTGAACACCTCCTTTAACTTCAGTCCGTACACCACGGGGTTCAGTACAGTGGGTACTAGCATCATCAGGATGGAGGTGATGAGGGTGGAGTCAGATTCTCTGTTGCTCTGCAGGCGGCGGAGCAGCAGATCTAAGCAGACGCTGATGGAATAGTTAAAGAAGACGAGCAGGTGAGGAAGACAGGTTTGTAGAGCTTTGCTGCTGAAGCTACGTGAGCGCCGCAGACAGATGAAGAGGATCCTAGCGTAGGAGAAGAGCACGAAGGCGGTAGGCAGGCATATGATAACTGCTGTGAACAGCAGACCAAATATTCCACTCAGCTGCGCTTCAGCACCACCGCAGCTCAGGCTCACAATGCTATATATGTCGCAGTAGACCCTGTTGAGCTGCGCCCTGCAGAGCGGTAAGCGGCTCGCCAGCAGCGTTGTGACTCCCCCCCCAATTAAGGGCAGCATCCAGCAGAGAAGCAGCATCAGCACCACTTTGGCAGGAGTTACCAGCACAGCGTAGTGCATCGGGTGGCAGATGGACAGGTAGCGGTCAAAGGCCATGGCCGACAACAGCATGAAGCTAGCTCCACCAAGAGAGGAAACTAAGAAACCCTGGCACAGACACAAAGTCCGGGACACCTGCACCAAGCCGGCGCCGGACAGCAATAGGTCTGACAGAAGTTTGGGATAAGTCAGTGTGCTGGCTGTGAGAGAGTTCAGCAGAACTGATGCCACGAAGGCAAACATGGGCCGGTGAAGAGCTCGCTGCGAACAGATGATATAAATCACCAGAGAGTCACTGAACAACACGAAGAGGTACAGAAACAAAAACACGAAGAATAAGAGCGAGCTGTGGCCAGACAGCGAGGAGAAACCGACCAGCGTCAGGGACGAGGTCACGTTAAACCCTGCTGACGTCATGAGGAGACCCGAACAAACAACACGATGTGACCTCAGGTCAACAACAACAACAGCAATAAGTCAGAACTAACCAACCTGTTGACATTATTTATGAAAACATTTAAATAAAGGATATAACATAAGTTTATATCACATTGAGATATACAGTAGGAAAAATGAAACTGGAATATTTAGAACACACATTTATTTAACATTCATATTTAAAATGTGTATTCATAGAATATGAATTCACAGTTAATTAATCAGATACTAAAATATCTGCTTTAACATTAATGTATAAGTCAATGATAAATATCTATCATGAATCAGAAACAGTCGAAAGCATCATCGCAATGAACACGAAACATGAGGAGAAGCAGACCTGAATCCACCTGTTAAACAATCATGTTATTACATAAGAGTAATATACACACATAATGTCATTACCGACAATTTAAAGGATATATATAATTAATCATGAACCCACAGAAACATCATCACAGGGAACTTAAAGAGAAACTGACCAGAATCCACCTATTCATCAAGAAGCAGACACATCACAGCGTGAAGAACATTAATACATATGACTTCAAAATAACATTTATAAGTGAAATATTGAACTAACATCATCACAAGGAACACGAAGGAAGAAGAGAAGCTGACCTGAATGCAGCCGGTGAAACATTAATAACATTATGCATCGACACAGTGAACCATCGAATGTATGTGAACACGAAACACGAGAAACATGAGGAGAAACAGACATGAATCCACCTGTTAAAACAAAAGCATGAGAAAATAACAATTATTAAAGAGTGGTTATATGACATATATGTGAAATGAGTCATAAACCTGCAGACAATCATCACAATGAACACGAAACAAGAGGAGAAGCAGACCTGAATCCACCTGTTAAACAATTAAGTGAATATATACACAACATTAATATGTATAACATTAATTTAAAGAATATTAAAATATAATTCATCATGAAAACAGAGAAACATCATATGAGAAGAAAAAGACCAGAATCCACCTATTCATCAAGAAGCAGACACATCACAGCGTAAAGAACATTAATACATATGACTTCAAAATAACATTTATAAGTGAAATATTGAACTAACATCATCACAAGGAACACGAAGGAAGAAGAGAAGCTGACCTGAATCCAGCCGGTGAAACATTAATACAACATTAATGTAGATATGATGAAGCACGTACAGACAGAGACAGCATCTCAGTGAACATGAGGAGAAACTGACCTGAGTCCAGCTGGTGAAACATTAATACAACATTAATGTAGATATGATGAAGCACGTACAGACAGAGACAGCATCTCAATGAACAAGAGGAGAAACTGACCTGAGTCCAGCTGGTGAAACATTAATATAACATAAATATAGATATGATGAAGCACGTACAGACAGAGACAGCATCTCAGTGAACATGAAGCTGTGAAGCTGCTTTTATCACCATCCTTCTTCCTCCGTGGAGCTCATTGTAAATTCATTAAAGGTCATCTGCCAATCACAAATATCTTGTTGTTTGGAATGGGAGGTTCTGAGAAGGCAATGTCAAGTTAATGTAAAACAGACATAATCATCTTAAAATAGTAAATATTGAAAGCGTCCCTTTGAATAAATCAATGCTTTGTTTGATGTTAGTAATATGTTCAGGTGTCAGATACACACGGGGGTTACATTGGCCCCGGCTCATAGGACGAGGCTCTGACTTCATCACCCTCACATATTTGTCATATGTTTACAAAAAACTACTTATATGTTAAAACTTTTCTCCTTCTTAACATGGACTATATTCAGGGTCGATATGTGTTGACTTCATTTTTTTGCTGCTCCGTGCAAAGAGTCTGCACACCAACCGTCCTGTAACACGGAGCTGTTTCTTAAACCGTGTGTGTGTGTGTGTGTGTGTGTGTGTGTGTGTGTGTGTGTGTGTGTGTGTGTGTGTGTGTGTGTGTGTGTGTGTGTGGAAGCCCTGACCACCCCGGGGGCCTCAGGAGTCCCCCGGGATAAAAAATCCCTGAAGGTCTCCTTCTTCAGTCGGACGGTACCGACAGGCCCGAAGGGCAGCAGCCTCAGCCGTGGCCGAGGCAAAGCAGCGGGTGTGGGAAAAGTTCGGAGAAGACATGGAGAAGGACTTTCAAACTTTCAAACTTTCAAAGTTGTTCTGGAAAACTGTCCGACACCTCAGGAGGGGGAAGCAGGGAACCATCCAAGCTGTGTACAGTAAGGATAGGACGTTGTTGACCTCAACTGATGGAGTGTTGGGGCGTTGGAAGGAACACTTTGAGGAACTCCTGAACCCGACAACTCCGCCCTCTATGTTAGAGGCAGAGCTGGAGTATGACGGGGGATCAACACCATTCTCCCGGAGGTCACTGAGGTCGTCAAACAACTCCACTCCCTGGGGGTGGATGAGATCCGCCCAGAAATGCTGAAGGCTCTGGGTGTTGAGGGACTGTCATGGTTGACACGTCTCATCAACGTTGCGTGGAATTCGGAAACAGTACCGAAGGAGTGGCAGACCGGGGTGTTGGTCCCCCTTTTCAAAGAGGGGGATCAGAGGGTGTGTCCTAATTACACTCTTCGGAGGTATCTTACGGCGGTAGAAGTCCTTCCGATGATGCTGCTGCAGCTGCTGCCGCCCTGAACATGGAGCGGATCTTCAATCCCTCCTTTATTCCAGGCATATTCGCATAGAATCAGTCATCCTCAGTGTTGGTCATGTTTGCGTACACACCCGGACGGTGGCCATAGAGGAGGCTTCAATGGAGGGTTAGATTACATTACATTACATTACATTGCATTTAGCTGACGCTTTTATCCAAAGCGACTTACAATAAGTACATTCGACCAGGAAGACACAACCTTGAAGAAAACAGAATCATATAAGTACATCAGGTTTCAAAGAGCCAATCGTTTCAAGTGCTACTCAACTGGCTGTAGATAAGCCAGACCTTTATTAGTATATAAGTGCTCTGTAAGCAGTTCTTTGTTAGTCATTCTATCGCTCGAAGTGGAGTCGAAAGAGATGAGTTTTCAGTCTGCGCCGGAAGGTGTGTAAGCTTTCTGCGGTCCTGATTTCAATGGGGAGCTCATTCCACCATTTTGGGGCCAGGATAGCAAACCCACATGTTTTAGCTGATGGGAACTTGGGTCCCCCTCGCAGTGAGGGTGCAGCGAGCCGTTTGGCTGATGCAGAGCGGAGTGCACGTGCTGGGGTGTACGGTTTAACCATGTCCTGGATGTAGGAAGGGCCAGATCCATTCGCAGCATGGTACGCAAGTACCAGTGTCTTGAAGTGAATTCTAGCCGTTACCGGAAGCCAGTGAAGCGAGCGGAGGAGCGGCGTGGTGTGGGAACATTTTGGAAGGTTGAAGACCAGACGAGCCGCTGCATTCTGAATGAGCTGCAGAGGTCGGATGGCACATGCAGGTAGACCAGCCAGGAGGGAGTTGCAGTAGTCTAGGCGTGAGGTGACGAGAGCCTGGACCAGAACCTGCGTCGATTTCTGGGTCAGCTGGGGGACGCATCCTCCTGATGCTGTAGAGCGTGTATCTGCAGCAGCGGGTTGTAGCAGCGATGTTTGCAGTAAACGACAGGTCGTTATCTAGGATCACACCCAGATTCCTTGCAGTCTGAGTCGGGGAAACAACAGAGGAGCCAATGTTGATAGTCAGGTCAAGAGTGGGACAATCTTTTCCCGGAAGGAAAAGCACTTCAGTCTTGTCAAGGTTGAGCTTGAGGTGATGAGCGACATCCACTGAGAGATGTCAGCTAGACGAGCAGAGATGCGTGCGACGACCTGGGTCTCTGAGCGGGGGAAGGGCAGAATTAATTGGGTGTCGTCAGCGTAGCAGTGGTATGAAAAACCATGCGGGCTAATGACAGATCCGAGCGAGTTTGTGTACAGGGAGAAGAGGAGAGGACCAAGAACAGAGCCCTGAGGGACCCCTGTAGTTAATTGACAAGGGTCGGACTCAGACCCTCTCCAAGTAACCCTGTAGGTACGGTCTTTGAGGTATGAGGTGAGGAGGGAAAGTGCAGAGCCTGATACTCCAAGTTCTTGGAGAGTGCGAAGGAGGATCTGATGGTTCACCGTGTCGAATGCAGCAGACAGGTCCAACAGGATGAGGACAGAGGAGAGGGAGGCTGCTTTGGCAGTGTGCAGTTCCTCAGTGACAGCAAGGAGGGCAGTTTCTGTGGAGTGACCTGCCTTGAAACCAGACTGGTGCGGATCCAGAAGGTTGTTCTGATGGAGATAGCAGGAGAGTTGTTTAAAGACAGCGCCAAGAGGGTGGAGAAGATGGAAAATAGTTTTTTAGGATTGGAATAGGAAGATTGGATCTTATCTTGAAAGAAAGTGCTTTTTGCCTGAGAGATCCAAGCAGAGAAAGAGGAGAGGAGAGCCTGATAGGTTAGGAGGTCGTCACGGTGTTTGGATTTCCACCATTTCCGCTCTGCTGCCCGAAGGACGGTTCTATTAGCACGCAGTGCGTCATTTAGCCAGGGAGCAGGAGGGGACTGACGAGCCTGCCGAGATGTGAGAGGACAGAGAGAGTCCAGAGAGGATGAGAGAGTAGAGAGGAGAGTTTCCGCAGCAGAGTTAGGAGGCAGGAGTTGGAACGAGTCGGAGGAAGGGAGGGCTGAGAGCACGGAGGAGGCAAAGGTAGAGGGGGAGAGGGAACGGAGGTTACGGCGGACAGGTGCAGGATGCGAAGAGATTAGTTTGTTATGTTTGGAAAGGGGTAAAGAGAATGAAATGAAGAAGTGATCGGAGGTGTGGAGCGGGTTTACAGAGAGGTTAGAAGTAGCGCAGTTCCTTGAGAATATGAGATCAAGGACATTGCCAGCTTTATGAGTCGGTGGGGACGGAGACAGTGAGAAAGCAAAGGTGGTTAACAGAGATGTTAGTTCGTCCATCTTCCCCCGTCTGGAGGTTGAAGTCTCCGAGAAGTACAGCGGGAGGGCCAGTTTCAGGGATGTGTGTGAGGAGATTGTCTAATTCCTACAAGAAGTCCCCCAAGGCGCCTGGTGGACGGTAGAGAACAACAATGGTTAGTTGTATAGGATGGGTTACTGTGACGGCATGGAATTCAAAGGTGGAAGGAGTGAAGTTAGGTAGCTTGAAGAGGGAAAAGCTCCATTTGGGAGAGAGCAGGAGACCAGTGCCACCTCCTCTGCCAGTGGGTCTGGGTGTCTGGGAGAAGGAATATGCTGTGGAGAGAGCTGCTGGGGTGGATGTGTTGGATGGAGTAATCCAGGTCTCAGTGAGAGCAAGGAAATCCCAGAGACTGCAGGGAGGCGTAGCCAGAGATGAAGTCAGCCTTAGGGAACAGCTGACTGGCAGTTCCACAGGCCACCTGAAACTAGATGTTGGATCTCAGTGGAGCACGTGGGATAGACGAGAGCGGGCCGGTTATAGCGATTAGGAGATACACGGGGCCAGTGATAATTGCGAGAAGACACATGAACAGGAATGGAGAAAATACACATGATTATAGCATGAGAGGCTAGGAAGCTAAAGAAAATAAAAATAAAACACCAGCGATACTTAGCTCAATCAGAGTAGGATTTGCCTCCTCTTTGCCACCCTCGTGACTCCCGCAGGACTCCAATGTGTTTGTCGGTCTTCGGCTGTCTGACGCTGACGCTGACGCTCACGAAAGAGCTACCTAAATGGACGCCTGATTGCTGAGTTCTCACAGCTATTAGATAGCCATATAGCAGGTACTGGGTGATTGAGGTCGGATTGCAAGCCATCAGGTCGAGGAGATCAGGGATGCGCTTCTCAGCGGCCGCCTTGACGGCGAGAAGCTTCGCCTGGCTCGGCAGACGATCCAGTTTGTTCCTCTTCACCTTAAACTGGTGGACAGTGACAGACTTTTTCAAGTCGTTCATGTTTGCTTTCACCTCTCTGATGATGTGGGTCATATCAGACTGGGTGAGCCTGCACCCCCGGAGCTTTGACTCAGACAAGTACCCTATTTAGAGAGAATGGACGTCCATTCTCAGGAGACGTCTGACAGTGGGGCGGTTACCCAAAGTGACAGAGCCCCAAATTACGGACTGTAAGCAGGGTCCCACAGGCACACAGGCAGAGATCCAGGGTGATGCACATGGCTTTCTTAACCAGGAATGAGTGTGTGAAAGCTGGGTACAAGTTATGTGAATACAGGGAGAGAGGAGCAGCAGCAGCAGCAGGATGTGACCCAGAGAGCTCCTTCCAGTACCTCGCTCTCCCACCACCCAGAGGACAGGCTGCTTCACAGCACTATGTAACCCAGGAAAGACGCTTGAAACCTGTCCATTTCATCCACATTTGACTCATGAAATGTACAGGAATCTGTCCATTTCATCCATATTTGACTCATGAAATGTACAGCAGAGTCACTGCTGTAAGCAGGGTCCCACAGGCACACAGGCAGAGATCCAGGGTGATGCACATGGGTCAGAAAAAGTCTAAGTTAACTTTTGGAAGAACCAGAAAAAAAAGGGGATGAAAATTGACTAATTGTACCCCAAAATAGTGTCTCTTAAGGCGGATATAGTCCCCTGACAACCCCCGTTACATTCCTCCAGAGTTAGAAAAAGTCTGAGTTAACTTTTGGGAGAACCATAGAAAGGGGCGAAAATGTATCAAATGTATCCCAAAATAGTGGCTCTTAAGGCGGGTAGAGTCCCACTGACAACTCTCCTTGCAATCCTCCAGAGTCAGGAAAAACTCTGTTATCTTTTGGGAGAACCAGAGAAAAGGGCTGAAAATTGAGAAATTGTATCCCAAAATAGTGTCTCATAAGGCGGGTAGAGTCCCCTGACAACTCTCCTTACATTCCTCCGATTTCGTGCAGATCGTAGCTTGAAAAACATGAATGCATTTTTTTGACGGATGAGGGGAGGTCTCGATTCCCCTCTGCGTTGTAAGTTGCAACGGGGGAGTGCAAAAGTGTCTGGGGCTTCGACCCGAAGCGCGGAAGGGTTGGCCCCTTTCTCTGTTGGCACTTTTTTTAAACTTCATTTTTGATTATTTTAAGATATAATTGAACGTTTTCTTTACTTTGTTCTTCCTTCCACGGGTGGAGGCCTATGGCAGGCTGCCTATGAGCTCCCAAATTAGGAATTGTGGGCTATAGTGTTAAAACGCCTGATTAATATGTTAATAATGCTGGCAGCAGGTTCACTGCTGTTCGCAGGGTCTCACACTCACAGGCAAAGGCAAAAGGCAAACAGTTTTTTTCACACTTCCAGGAGACAGACCGCGAAAACCACCTCTCTGTGGCCCTTCACAGAGCCCCAAAGGACAGACTAAGCCGCTCCAGCATGTCTTCCTAACATGCGCACTTCCATAACCTCGCACACCGTGAGACCCTGGGACCCCGGACTTAACCACTCCCCCACGGACTAAACCCAGATGTTCACACCCTACAGAACCTCATGCCCCTGGAAACCCTAAAAGGGGGGTGGATTTTGCGGTGCTTTACCGTCCGCCCATCAGCATCCATATTCGGCCTTCTTCACGGCACCCCAACTGTGCTGGAGGTTCAAACTTTAACTGTTTTGTCATATTTCGTCTTTCCACGGGTGGGTGCACCTGGCAAAACTGTGTACCCAAACTCAAGCACTCTCACTCTGACTAAACACATAAGGACATCCGGGTAAGACCTTAGTTCCCCTTAGTGCCCCTGGTACTCCATGTCGTTAAATGAGCTCAGTAATGTACTGCACAACATCACATGGGTATATGAGCTCCATATTGCCCTGCAATATCACATTTGGTGTATTTCTAAAAAGCTATAAAAATACACCTATCTCTGTCATGTCCTGTAAAATATCATTCTTTGTTTATTTACATCATTCAGGCAAATACACATATCTTTGTCCGCTCCAGGAGCTTCAAAGTGCAGACTCCTGAGCTCCGTCATGTCCTGCAAAATATCATTCTTCCGACCGCCAAGCACCGGCACGTGGACCCGGGCAGGAGGCCCTCCGATGGCGGGTGAAATGTGCTGATAGCACAGCTGACGGCTGGACACTAGCTGTAGAGGAACACCAGGGCAGGACCAAGCAGTTCCCTCTTTGCAGACAAGCATATGATGTTGTTACGCAGGATCAAACAGGTAGCCTGTGATGAAGTTGGGTCGACCCTATATCATGTGAAGCCACCGAGCCGTGGTCCCCGAGGGAACTGGTGCCCGGAGCAAGGCCAATTGCTGAATGCTGCAGCCGACTAAGGCCGCTATGCAACAGTGGAGGATTAGAGAAACTGATGTTTGCCTGGCACTCCGCGTTGAAGTGGGGAGGTGGAACTTCCACCCCGCTGCGGAACCCGTGGTGGGACCCCTGAGTCAGACGGTTCGTCTTGGAAACGCTTCATATCTGTTGGCCCGGAAGGTAAGAGACATGCAGGGTTACCCCCACGCAGCACACCCTCCCGGACATCAGAGTCGAACCCGCAGTTCGGAGGAACCGACAGCCAGAGCACCGGCACGTGGACCGGGGGGAGAAGACCCTCCGACGGCGGGTCGCGTTTGCCATTCGATCAGTGAGGTCAGAGGAGAAGAACTCGCAGTTCGGAGGAACAGACCGCCAGAGCACCGGCACGAGGCCGGGCCGGTGGAGGCCCTCTGATGGTGGGTTGCGTTTGCCATTCGATCAATGAGGTGAGAGGAGAAGAACGCAGCAAAAATGGACAACATCCGTTAATATACGGTCGAGTTGGGGGGGGGAACGGCTGGACAATGGCCGTCGGGGGGCACCCAGGAACGGGTAGTGCCCCCGGTAGAAATAAAAATAAAAAGAACCAGACAAAAGGGGTGAAAATGTAAAAAGGTATCCAAAAATAGTGCATCATAAGGCGGGTAGAGTCCCCTGTCAACTCCCCTTACATTTCTCCAGAGTCAGAAAAAAGTCTGAGTTAACTTTTTGGAGAACCATAAAAAAGGGGTGAAAATGGAAAAAAGTATCTGGAAATAGTGCCTCATAACCCGGGTATAGTCCCCTGACAACTCCCCTTGCATTCGTCCAGAGTCAGAAAAAGTCTGAGTTCATTTTGGGACAACCAGAGAAAAGGGGTGAAAATGGAGAAATTGTATCCGAAAATAGTGTTTCATAATTCCCTGAAAACTCCCCTTGCATTCCTCCAGAGACCAGTTCAAACACTTAAAGTTTGGGAAGCACTCTAGTGTACTTGTACTGCATGGGGGGGTGGCCACTTACCACATATTAAACAAATATTAACATATTGTGTACTTATACTTATGGAGGGGGTGGGGGGGTGTCCGTCAACTCAATATGGGGTCCCACTATTTTTACCATGTACTTATACTTATGTGCCTGGGAATCTGAAGTATGGAAACTTAAAGCCACCCATAATTTTTTTTTCAATAACATTTAAAATGTCTCACATAATCCCGATTTACGTGAATAGTCTGAGAGGCTAGTGCTGGAGAAGAATGAGCAAATTGAAAAAAAATCCAAAAATGTGCTTAGCGCTCCGAGCCTTTGAGAGTGTGTAGTTTAGCATGTCAAAGGTTACGGCTTAAAATTAAAACAAAACCTTCCGTTAAGGCCTTTTGAGAAGCCGCAGTGCTTCGTGAGTGTTTAAAGTACTTTGAAAAGGGCTAAAGAGATAATTTGTTCACAGGGGGCCTCTAAATAGGGCCCAGATCAGGAATCTGAAGTATCTAAACTGTAACCCACCCAGAACTTTCTTTCAATACAATGTCAAACTTTCTCACAAAATGCTGTCTGGAGCTTAGCATCTGACAGGCTTGTGTTGGCAGAGGGGAAGACAATTAAAAATGTTTAAAAATGTGGTTGGCGCTGCGAAACTTCGAGAGTGTGTTGTTGCACTTGTGTGGAACCCACTTGCAAAATGTGGGGACTCTGCGACCTCGGACAAGGTCAAAACCGAGGTCAGAGGTCACATTCGCAATGCCGACAGTACCCTCGACGGCGCAAAGGAAGTTCCGACCGCTTTGAGCTTGCTCTCATTAGAACCGGCTCGAAGAGTACATGCAGATTGATGCCTGCGCTGCTCCTAATGTCAAAGGTTACGGCTTGAAATGTAACAAAGCTCCAAAGGTCAAAGGTCACGCTTTCATGCCGTACGGTGCCCTTTACAGCACAAAGGAAGGTCCGACCGCTTTGAGCTTGATGTCATTTTAACCGTCTCAGAGAGCAGATGCAAATGGATGCCTCTGGTGCAACTAAATGTTAAAGGTTACAGCTTAAAATGTAACAAAACCTTCCGTTAAGGCCTTTTGAGAAGCCGCAGTGCTCCGTGAGTGTTTAAAGTACTTTGAGAAGGGCTAAAGAGATAATTTGTTCACAGGGGGGCTCTAAATAGGGTCCAGATCAGGAATCTGAAGTATGTAAACTGTAACCCACCCAGAACTTTTTTTCAACCTTGCAATCTCTGAAGACATAGCTCAAAAACATGGTCTGTATAACCATAAGGAGTGGCCTATTTTCCCGCCTCTGGTAATCAACACCAGACCCTAAAAACAAAGACATCTCTATATGCGCCTTCAAAACCCTCACCCACAGGAAAGCAGAAGACCTCTTTCACCTTTTTCCTCCTCTAGTTACAGACAGAGCACAGGCAAGAAGAACTGAGAATCTTAAAATACAAAGAGATATTCTTAAAATATTCTCTAACAAGCGCAGAGTATCGGACTATGCCATTGAGTTCAGGACCCTTGCAGCAGATGGCTGGAATTCTTCAGTACTGCTCGACACCTTTTTGTCTGGTCTTTCGGATTCCATTAAAGACCAGTTAATACCTTTGGACCTCCCAGAAGACTTGGATTCTGTCATTGCACTGGCAGTTCGAATAGACAAGAGACTGGCCGAAAGACAAAAACAAAGGTTCAAGAATGTGGCACGTCTGCCTCTACACCAAGGGGACACACCAAGCCATCATCCGGCCTGGAGACCTCCTGCCGATCCTGAATGCGTCTTCGGCACATTCACTGGCTCCCAGCCCACTACAGGATCCAGTTTAAGGTTCTGCTCCTCACTTACAAAGCCCTGAATGGACAAAGCCCAAAATACCTCTGTGACCTCATCCGTACCCAGACATCTACCCGCTCTCTCCATTCCAGCCACGCTCCTCGTCTTTACATCCCCCGAACACGTCTCCGAACAATGGGAGACCGAGCCTTCTGCTCATTCGCCCTGTGCCTCTGGAACTCCCTCCCAGATCAGCTTAGATCTGCCCCTTCCACCAAGGTCTACAAAACCGGCCTTAAGACCCTCTTCTTTTGGCATGCCTTACAATAAACTTTGAGCATGGTACACCTGGAGGATTGCCATTTTTATCGCTATATTTATTTATTATGATTAAATGTATTATGTGTGGGAAACTCTGCTATCTTACCAGTTCTTATGCAACTCGCAAATATCTCCTCTCTCTCTCTCTCTCTCTCTCTCTCTCTCTCTCTCTCTCTCTCTCTCTCTCTCTCTCTCTCTCTCTCTCTCTCTCTCTCTCTCTCTCTCTCTTCGCTATCTCTCTCTCTCAATTGCGTTCGGGCGCAAATGCGCATTTTTTCAAATGCGCATTTTTTCAAATGATCCGTTGCTCCTTTTTTGGCGGGGGGTGCGCATGCGCACCTGCGCACCAGTTATGTGCAGCCCTGGTTATATTAATGTTTCACCAGCTGGATTCAGGTCAGTTTCTCCTCATGTTTCGTGTTCCTTGTTCTAATGTTAGTTTAATATTTCAACATATTTATTGCACTTGACGTACACACACGCATGGCGTAATTTCCACTGGGGAAAGGGGGGACATGTCAAAATCCCGTTTGTGCCCCCCCCACTTTGCAAATATGTTTATTTTATTTTGTTAACGCAAGCCGTCATCGCCATGGAGGAGCACACAGCCTCTGTGAGTGAGCGAGAAAGAGAAAGAGAGAGTCTCTCTCTCTCTGTCTCACCTTTATCTATTAAATATAGTTGTAAAAAATAAAGTAAGAAATCATTCCAATGTGTATTATAGGACAGTAAAAAAACAAAACAGTTAAAAAGAGTGATTAGTAAAATATGCATAAATAAAAAGAAAGAATACTAACTTGGTAACATTCGATACGATTAAACAAGTTTAAATGATTTGTTATTGGTTGTGATCATATTCTAAAGATGTGTTGATCATTGAAAAGTATACAGCTCCCTTTCATCTGAGTGTTGAGAGCTGTATCCATCAATTCATTTTGTGCTCGAAGTACACCAGATTGACCCCCGGACCCCAATAGAGGATGTGAGATCCATCCCTAAATAAAGCAGGTTAACATAATTAAATTGCAGTGAACCTACTGCCAGCATTACAAACATATTAATCAGGCGTTTTAACACTTTTTTCCATGTAAATGATTTTTATTCACTGTCATGGGACTATATAAATCAAATTCCGGGTAATTAGGAGCACAATTGTACCTTTTACTATTTAAATGTATTTGTATTATATATTTTTTTGGGCTATTAAAGTGACATTTCTGGGTGACTTTGTCAGTTTATGGAGCTTAGCCCACAATTCCCGGAGGTTTCAGGCCGAATTTGGGAGCTCATAGGCGGCCTGCCATGCGCCCCCACCCGTGGAAAGCAGAAAAAAGTAAAGAAAACGGTCAATTATATCTTAAACTAATCAAAGATGAAGTTTAAAAAAATTCTCGAAAAAACGACGGAGTGCCAACGGAGGAGGGGCTCCAAAAAGCTCAATTATTCTGCGCTTCGGGCCGAAGCCCCGGACGCTTTTCCACTCCCCCGTTGCATTTTACAACGGAGAGGGGCGAATCCAGACCTCCCTTCCTCCGTCAAAAAAATCATGTTTTTCAAGCTACGATATCTGAAACCCGGTTTTTGAGAGGACACAGAAAAAAAACGGCTGTTTCACATCATGGAGGAATGTGTCCGCTCCATGAGTGCTTTGGCTCGGATACAATTGTTGCATGGAGACCCCCAGTATGGTTCTTACCAAACTTTAAGTTTTTGAACTGGTCTCTGGAGGAATGCAAGGGGAGTTGTCAGGGAATTATGAGACACTATTTTCGGATACAATTTCTCCATTTTCACCCCTTTTCTCTGGTTCTCCCAAAATGAAATCAGACTATTTCTGACTCTGGACGATAGCAACGGGGAGTTGTCAGGGGACTCTACCCGCCTCATGATACACTATTTTCGGATACTTTGTCTCCATTTTCACCCCTTTTCTATGGTTGTCCAAAAATGAACTCAGACTTTTTCTGACTCTGGACGAATGCAAGGGGAGTTGTCAGGGTAACTATACCCGGGTTATGAGGCACTATTTTCGGATACTTTTTTCCATTTTCACCCATTTTCCCCAGTTCTCCAAAAACTTGATTCTGACTATTTTGCCTGTGGAGGAATGACAAGGGAGTTGACAGGGGAGTCTACCCTTGTTATGAGGCACTATTTTTCGGATACTTTTTTACATTTTCACCACTTTTTGATGGTTCTCCAAAAAGTTAACTCAGACTTTTTTCTGACTCTGGAGAAATGTAAGGGGAGTTGACAGCGGACTCTACCCGCCTTATGATGCACTATTTTTGGATACCTTTTTACATTTTCACCCCTTTTGTCCGGTTCTTTTTATTTTTATTTCTACCGGGGGCACTGCCCGGTCCTGGGTGCCCCCCGACGGCCATTGTCAAGCCATTCCCCCCCCAACTCGACCGTATATTAACGGATTTTGTCCATTTTTGCTACGTTCTTCTCCTCTCACCTCACTGATCGAATGGCAAACGCAACCCGCCATCAGAGGGCCTCCGCCAGCCCGGCCTCGTGCCGGTGCTCTGGTGGTCGGTTCCTCCGAACTGCGAGTTCTTCTCCTCTGACCTCACTGATCGAATGGCAAACGCGACCCGCCATCGGAGGCTCTTCTCCCCCGGTCCACGTGCCGGTGCTCTGGCTGTCAGTTCCTCCGAACTGCGCGTTCGACTCTAATGGGTGTGCTGCGTGAGGGTAACCCTGCATGTCTCTTACCTCCCGGGCCGACAGATATGAAGCGTTTCCAAGACGAACCGTCTGACTCAGGGGTCCCACCACGGGTTCCGCAGCGGGGTGGAAGTTCCACCTCCCCACTTCAAGTCTGCACTTTGAAGCTCCTGGAATGGACAAAGATATGTGTATTTGCCTTAATTATGGAAATAAACAAAGAATGATATTTTACAGGACATGACAGAGTTAGGTGTATTTTCATAGCTTTTTGGAAATACACCAAATGTGATATTGCAGGGAAATACGCAGCTCATATACCCATGTGATGTTGTGCAGTACATTACTGAGCTCATTTAACGACATGGAGTACCGGGGGCACTAAGGGGCACTAAGGTCTTCCCCAGATGTCCTTTTGTGTTTAGTCAGAGTGAGAGTGCTTGAGTTTGGGTACACAGTTTTGCCAGGTGCACCCACCCGTGGAAAGACGAAATATGACAAAACAGTTAAAGTTTGAACCTCCAGCACAGGGGGGGGGGTGCCGTGAAGAAGGCCGAATATGGTAAAGCACCAAAAAATACACCCCCCTTTTAGGGTTTCCAGGGGCATGAGGTTCTGTAGGGTGTGAACATTTGGGTTTAGTCCGTGGGGGAGTGCTTAAGTCCGGGGGCCCAGGGTCTCACGGTGTGCAAGGTTATGGAAGTGCTGCCAGCATTATTAACATATTAATCAGGCGTTTTAACACTATAGCCCACAATTCCTGGAGGTTCCAGGCCGAATTTAGGAGCTCATAGGCAGCCTGCCAGTCGCCCCCACCCATGGAAAGAAGAAAAAAGTAAAGAAAACGTTCAATTATATCTTAAAATAACCAAAAATGAAGTTTAAAAAAAGTGCCAACAGAGAAAGGGGCCAACCCTTCGGCACTTAGGGCCGAAGCCCCAGACACTTTTGCACTCCCCTGTTGTAACTTACAATGGAGAGGGGAATCGAGACCTCCCCTCCTCCGTCAAAAAAATGCACTCATGTTTTTCAAGCTACGATCTGCACGAAATCGGAGGAATGTAAGGAGAGTTGTCAGGGGACTCTACCCGCCTTAAAGGAATGAGGAATGGTATGCTCATGACACTCATTTTTAAATAATTATCATCCGATAAAACAGACCAGTCTCTGCCAGTGTCTCTTTTTTTTTAATCCGACGACATTATCAGTGATTTTAAACTGATTATATACCGAAATAACATCAACACTGTGGGCGCCGCCATTTTCCGGACGTGACGTCAACCATGCGTTTGGTTTTCGAAGACACGTTGATCTCCATGTTATTCACTGTAGTTTCTCTCTTCAAATATGCCTCACTGTATCGCGAGATATTGCCACAATTCTAATAGGAACAATCCACGGAATGCTCGGTTCCATCTGTTGCCAAAAGGTAAGCGTAAGAAGTACATTCGGAGGCAGTGGCTAGCGAAATGTGGCCGGCCCGAACCGAAAGATTCACAGGCTCATGTATGCAGCGAACATTTCAAATTTCCGGACGACTACTCTGAGAGTATGATAACACATAACATGGGATTTATGGAACAACCATTACTTAATGGAGATGCAGTACCATCGGTCTTTCTGGTGTCATCACCGACCAGGACACCAGTTCGGCCCGTTGAGAAATCGCCCTCTGCAAGTGTGAAGCGACGGAGGAGCGGAAGTAGTGCTCGGAGTAAGAATAAGGTATGTTATAGCGCATTTCCATTGCAGCGGCTAGCCCCGTTTTAACGTCCTTTAGCGTCCAGGCCAGGACAGTTTTTGGTGGCCTTTCCATATAGCGTAGTACCGGCTAGTGTGTATTTCCCCCCAGTTTTTTCCGGCCCCATAAAATCGTGATTCTATGGCCAGGGACAACGAAGCTGAGTATGCTAAACTAGAGAGGGAATCGCTAGCAAGGGTGGTACTACACGCATACATATAGTATCTTATATCATCTTCCTATTATACACACATGCATTTCCAAACATTTGGACTACCTATGTTGCAAATGTATTATCGTTTCAATTTACACACGGCATCTATTGCACGTCTGTCCGTCCTGGGAGAGGGATCCCTCCTCTGTTGCTCTCCCTGAGGTTTCTCCCATGTTCCCTTTAAACTGTGGGTTTTCTCCGGAAGTTTTTCCTTGTACGATGTGAGGGTCTAAGGACAGAGGGTGTCGTATTGTCATACTGATATGTATGGCTGAATTCCCCCATCCAATCTCTTCACATTGGTCAAAACTTCTTCCTCGTCTGACCAGTCCGAACTCAAATACTCCGCCATGTTTCCGTGTGTTGACAAAGTGAACGCATGGATGACGTCACGACCATCACGTGACTACTGAAAATGGCAAAAATGGCGGTGGCCAGACGGAATATACAGGTTTTGATAAAAAAGAGCTATAAAATCATTATTTACCAGGGAATATCACAGGTTTCTTCAGGGTATGATTTAAACATAATGTTTCACTAAATACGGAAGTTTGGAATAATGATCTAATGAGTGGACCATTCCTTTAAGAGACACTATTTTGGGATACAATTTCTCCATTTTCAGCCCTTTTCTCTGGTTCTCCCAAAAGATAACAGAGTTTTTCCTGACTCTGGAGGAATGCAAAGAGAGTTGTCAGGGGACTCTACCCGCCTTAAGAGACACTATTTTGGGATACATTTGATACATTTTCACCCCTTTATATGGTTCTCCCAAAAGTTAACTTAGACTTTTTCTGACCCATGTGCATCACCCTGGATCTCTGCCTGTGTGCCTGTGGGACCCTGCTTACAGCAGTGACTCTGCTGTACATTTCATGAGTCAAATATGGATGAAATGGACAGGTTTCAAGTGTCTTTCCTGGCTTACATAGTGCTGTGAAGCAGCCTGTCCTCTGGGTGGTGGGAGAGCGAGGTGCTGGAAGGAGCTCTCTGGGTCACATCCTGCTGCAGCTGCTGCTCCTCTCTCCCTGTATTCACATAACTTCTACCCAGCTTTCACACACTCATTCCTGGTTAAGAAAGCCATGTGCATCACCCTGGATCTCTGACTGTGTGCCTGTGGGACCCTGCTTACAGTCCGTAGTTTGGGGCTTTGTCACTTTGAGTAACCGCACCAGACGTCTCCTGAGAATGGACGTCCATTCTCTCTAAATAGGGTACTTGTCTGAGTCAAAGCTCAGGGATCTCAGGGATCTCAGGGATCGCCTTCTCAGCGGCCTCCAAGGCGGCCGCTGAGAAGCGCATCCCTGAGCTCCTTGACCTGATGGCTTGCAATCCGACCTCAATCACCCAGTACCTGCTATATTGCCATCTAACCCTCCATTGAAGCCTCCTCTATGGCCGCCGTCCGGGTGTGTACGCAAACATGACCAACACTGAGGATGACAGATTCTACGCGAATACACCTGGAATAAAGGAGGGATTGAAGATCCGCTCCATGTTCAGGGCGGCAGCAACTGCAGCAGCATCATCGGAAGGACTTCTACCGCCGTAAGATACCTCCATATAGTGTAATTAGGACACGCCCTCTGATCCCCCTTTTTGAAAAGTGGGACCACCACCCCGGTCTGCCACTCCTTCTGTACTGTTTCCAAATTCCACGAAACGTTGATGAGACGTGTCAACCATGACAGTCCCTCAACACACAGAGCCTTCAGCATTTCCGGGCGGATCTCATCCACCCCCGGGGCTTTGCCACTGTGGAGTTGTTTGACGACCTCAGTGACCTCCGGGAGAATGGTGTTGATCCCCCGTCATACTCCAGCTCTGCCTCTAACATAGAGGGCGGAGTTGTCGGGTTCAGGAGTTCCTCAAGTGTTCCTTCCAACGCCCTAACACTCCATCAGTTGAGGTCAACAACGTCCCATCCTTACTGTACACAGCTTGGATGGTTCCCTGCTTCCTCCTCCTGAGGTGTCGGATAGTTTTCCAGAACAACTTTGGTGCCGCCCGAAAGTCCTTTTCCATGTGTTCTCCGAACTTCTCCCACACACGCTGCTTTTCCTCTGCCAAAGGCTGATGCCCTTCTGGCCTGTCGATACCGTGCAACTGCCTCGGGAGTCCCCTGGGATAACAAATCCCTGAAGGCATCCTTCCCCCAACACAACACCCTGAATATAGTCCATGTTAAGAAGGAGAAAAGTTTTAACATATATGTAGTTTTTTGTAAACATATGACAAATATGTGAGGGTGATGAAGTCAGAGCATCGTCCTATGAGCCGGGGCCAATGTAACCCCTGCGTGTATCTGACACCTGAACATATTACTAACATCAAACAAAGCACTGAATTAATCAAAGGGACGCTTTCAATATTTACTATTTTAAGATGTTTATGTCTGTTTTACATTAACTTGACATTGCCTTCTCAGAACCTCCCATTCCAAACAACAAGATATTTGTGATTGGCAGATGACCTTTAATGAATTTACAATGAGCTCCACGGAGGAAGAAGGACGGAGATAAAAGCAGCTTCACAGCTTCATGTTCACTGAGATGCTGTCTCTGTCTGTACGTGTTTCATCATATCTACATTAATGTTGTATTAATGTTTCACCAGCTGGATTCAGGTCAGTTTCTCCTCATGTTCACTGAGATGCTGTCTCTGTCTGTATGTGCTTCATCATATCTATATTTATGTTATATTAATGTTTCACCAGCTGGACTCAGGTCAGTTTCTCATCATGTTCACTGAGATGCTGTCTCTGTCTGTACGTGCTTCATCATATCTACATTAATGTTATATTAATGTTTCATCAGCTGGACTCAGGTCAGTTTCTCATCATGTTCACTGAGATGCTGTCTCTGTCTGTACGTGCTTCATCATATCTACATTCATGTTGTATTAATGTTTCACCAGCTGGACTCAGGTCTGCTTCTCCTCATGTTTACTGAGATTATGTTTCTCTGTTTTCATGATTGATCATATATTAACATTCTTCAAATGAATGTTATAAATATTAATGTTAATGATGGTTCACTGTGTTGATGCATAATGTTATTAATGTTTCACCGGCTGCATTCAGGTCAGCTTCTCTTCTTCCTTCGTGTTCCTTGTGATGATGTTAGTTCAATATTTCACTTATAAATGTTATTTTGAAGTCATATGTATTAATGTTCTTCACGCTGTGATGTGTCTGCTTCTTGATGAATAGGTGGATTCTGGTCAGTTTTTCTTTAAGTTCCCTGTGATGATGTTTCTGTGGGTTCATGATTAATTATATATATATATCCTTTAAATTGTCGGTAATGACATTATGTGTGATTTACTGTTATGTAATAACATGATTGTTTAACAGGTGGATTCAGGTCTGCTTCTCCTCATGTTTCGTGTTCATTGCGATGATGCTTTCGACTGTTTCTGATTCATGATAGATATTTATCATTGACTTATACATTAATGTTATAGCAGATATTTTAGTATCTGATTAATTAACTGTGAATTCATATTCTACGAATACACGTTTTAAATATGAATGTTAAATAAATGTGTGTTCTAAATATTCCAGTTCCATTTTTCCTACTGTATATCTCAATGTGATATAAACTAATGTTATATCCTTTGTTTAAATGTTTTCATAAATAATGTCAACAGGTTGGTTTAGCTCTGACTTATTGCTGTTGTTGTTGTTGACCTGAGGTCACAGCGTGTTGTTTGTTCGGGGTCTCCTCATGACGTCAGCAGGGTTTAACGTGACCTCGTCCCTGACGCTGGTCGGTTTCTCCTCGCTGTCTGGCCATAGCTCGCTCTTATTCTTCGTGTTTTTGTTGCTGTACCTCTTCGTGTTGTTCAGTGACTCTCTGGTGATTTATATCATCTGTTCGCAGCGAGCTCTTCACCGGCCCATGTTTGCCTTCGTGGCATCAGTTCTGCTGAACTCTCTCACAGTCAGCACACTGACTTATCCCAAACTTCTGTCAGACCTGTTGCTGTCCGGCGCCGGCTTGGTGCAGGTGTCCCGGACTTTGTGTCTGTGCCAGGGTTTCTTTGTTTCCTCTCTTGGTGGATCTAGCTACATGCTGTTGTCGGCCATGGCCTTTGACCGCTACCTGTCCATCTGCCACCCGATGCACTACGCTGTGCTGGTAACTCCTGCCAAGGTGGTGCTGATGCTGCTTCTCTGCTGGATGCTGCCCGTTATTCTAGGGGGGAGTCACAACGCTGCTGGCGAGCCGCTTACCGCTCTGCAGGGCGCAGCTCAACAGGGTCTACTGCATTATCTACAGCATTGTGAGCCTGAGCTGCGGTGGTGCTGAAGCGCAGCTGAGTGGAATATTTGGTCAGCTGTTCACAGCAGTTATCATATTCCTGCCTACCGCCTTCGTGCTCTTCTCCTACGCTAGGATCCTCTTCATCTGTCTGCGGCGCTCACGTAGCTTCAGCAGCAAAGCTCTACAAACCTGTCTTCCTCACCTGCTCGTCTTCTTTAACAATTCCATCAGCGTCTGCTTAGATCTGCTGCTCCGCCGCCTGCAGAGCAACAGAGAATCTGACTCCACCCTCATCACCTCCATCCTGATGATGCTAGTACCCACTGTACTGAACCCCGTGGTGTACGGACTGAAGTTAAAGGTGGTGTTCACGCATGTGAAGAGGCTGCTGAGGTGTCGCAGAGACAGCTGACCCCAACACTGTTTGATTGCTGTGGAGGCTATTTGTATATAACATGAGAAAGACAGATTCTTATTATTACATTATACGCTTATTGTGCTCATGTTTATGTTGCTGTGACTTTGGGATAAATAGACGTTTTTTAGCTTGCAATACGAAAGTAGCAAGGTCAGGTGAGACACTGGAAGAATAGAAAGAGGCAGTCAGAACAGGACATCGCTCCGGCCCTGTGCTTCGGGTGAGCTCCACTCCCACGCACAGCTAGGAAGCAACGTAGATGGAGGATTCCACTATCTGTCAGCAAAGCAGCTTTAGCGAAAACAAATGACGTATGATGGTGACAGAGTAGGGAGGGACTTCCACAGGCCGGCTGAATGCTGATTGGAGGATCGTGTTGCCAAGAGACTTTTTTCTAAGTCTGTGCACCTACAAAGAGAACCAAGTCTAAACCACGGTATCTCTTCAGCTAGTCTTGACCAATCATAAATGTACGGGCAACGCCCTGTGTGATCAAATGTATTGACGCACGAGTTTCGGGACTCTTTCCGGAAATAGACAGACAGATTACAGCCTTTGCTGCCTGTGATTTCTGTGACCGGACGGAGTCCTTGGCCAAGTGAAAATATATATGTTGTTCTCTTATAATAAATAGTTAAACTTAGAAGTTGTTTTGTCTTTCCTGGAATTTTGAACACAACAGCGCCTCAGTCCCGCTGTATTCCCCTCTATTGCCCCTTTCACACCAACGCATTTTCAGCTCCGGCTCGGCTGCACAGGTTGTCGTGTCCGACTATCACAAGTAGTCAGTTTAGCTTGGGTTGCTATGCTAACATCACACATTTTATACCAGAGAAACTTTCATAACAGCGTTGTGATGCCAAACAGCGTCAATTCAGACTGACACACATTCACTTAGGCTAAGGGGAACTGGGGATATTTATCAGCTGCTTGTGTGACAGTCAGACAGTGAATACTTTAGAGCGGCCGCTGCAGTGTGAGCTAACCGGGAGCTAACGGGATGATAAACTCCCGTGGAAAAGCAGCCAGCACTGCAGCGGTCGCTAAATGCTGCAGAAACACATTGATAAACAATGAACCACGACACTCTGGAGAAAAGCATAAAGTTGGAGAAGTCGTTATTTAATTTAATCTGGCTTCGTGTGATTAAAAGCAACACGATCATCTACCCGACGCAGTTCCCCGTTGTTGTGACGCCGTAACGCCGTTGGGGAGCAAATCAGTGATGGTGACGTCATGACGCAGCAGCGGCAGCATCAGTCGGACTCTGGGCGGTGTGAACAGAGCGGGAGCAGAAAAGGGAAACCGGAGCTGAACCAGAAAAGCTCTAGCTCGGAGCTAGAAAGGGAAAAGCGCTGGTGTGAAAGCCGCATAAGAGCTGATAAGCCATCCAATGTGAAGTTGGAGCTAAACTGGTTGGATTCTGACAGCGAGAACAGAGCAAGGGGACATTTTCCATGTTTAAGTTTAGACCCTGACTCTGAGGAGATTCTGTCCATACTAAAAAATGGCTTTTATGTTATTTATTCCATTAGAAATGTGTTTCACGTCTCCAGATAATCCATAAGAAATACTTTACATTTTTAAAAATGGGTTAACAGAAAAAAAAATTAAAGAGGTTTCTTACATTATTCAAATGTATGAATGTATTTGTGCTCTGACATGTGACACAGTAACGTTGGTGTATAATGAGCTCCATGGAGGACGAAAGTTGGTGATAAAAGCAGCATCACAGCTTCATGTTCACTGAGATGCTGTCTCTGTCTGTACATGCTTCATTATAATCTATATTAATGTTATAACCAGGGGTGCACATAACTTTTTTGCCCTGGATCTGGCACAACATGTACATGGGTCCACCCACAATCATGGTCACAGACTTGACCTCATCATCAACAGAAACATACCTGCATCAGACCTAAACATCTCTGATCTTGGAGTGTCTGACCATAAGGCTACCTCGCTAACGCTGACAATCCGATCCTCCAACCAGCCACCCCCAACTGAGAGAGTCATAAAGTACCGAAACATCCATAATCTGGACACTCCACTTTTTGACCTCCGCCGCATGAAAAGCTGCGGTCGTCAGTTGGAGAGACTATGGTAGAAGCAGGCTCTCGCCGTCCACCTACTGGCCTTCAGAAAACACCGAAGTGCCAATGCTACTGCTCTAAAAAACGCCTACTGGCATACTACTCGTCAATAATAGACAACGGCAAAAGCAATCCGAGAACCTTATTCTCCACTATCAACCGCCTTCTCAACTCCACCAACACAGGCCCCCCAGCTGCCTCTCCAGAACTCTGCAATAACTTCTCTGTGTTGTGACTCGACAGATATGTTAGGTTTAGTTAGGTTTTACTCTAGTTTTGTGTTTTGATCTTGTCACTTCCTGTTTTTATTTTGAAAGTAATCTTTCCTGTCATTCCAGATCCCACATTTCCTGCCTTCGTGTGTTTCCCGCCCGTGAGATTGCTTGGCCCTGCCCTGATTGTTTTCACCTATATATAGCCCTGATGTTTCTTTGTTCCTTTGTCAGTTCGTTATGTTTCATGTTGTGAGCACCTAGGCCTTTTGACTCCTGATACCTACCTTGCGATTTAGACCTTTTGCCAAGTGAGTTTTTGCGTTGCTGTACAACTTAGTTATATTTCACACAGGCTCCGCCCTCTACTGGACTCTATGGGTACTACTCTCTATCATGCTGTGCGTGCTTTCACCTACTGAGTTAACTAACTCTTTGTCAGCTCGTCTGAAGAGAAAAAGGATAGGGGCGGCGGGTGTAGCCGCCTTTATATACTGTAGGCCTGTGCGCGCATTCAGGTAGGCTCGCCCCGATTGGCCGGCTACGTTTACGTAAACTCAGTTGGCTGTTTAACTATTTTCTATTTTTTTGAAAGTACGATTTAGTTTTTGTTATTAAAGAACATTCTATTTTTGGACAACTGTCTCCGAGTCTTGATTTTGGGTCCTGCGTCCTGTGTCTCGGTTCATAACAGTATGAACTGAACAAAATATGGACCCATCGGATTCAGAGACAGTGAAGATAGCTCTGCGAGCTCAAGGAGCGAGACTACACCCCCATGAGGAGCTGCTGGGGGCCATCAACCTAGGGGTGAGGGACTCGACCGGCCGTCAGTAAAATGTTCAAGCCTCCGTCAATACTCAGGTGAATCACCTTGCCGAACAGCTGCACCATGTCCTCGCTCACCTGGAAGCTCACCTGTTCATCCCCTCAGCCTCCTGCTATTGCTCACACACCACTTCCTCCAGCTGATCGTGTGCCACTCCATGCTCCACCGCCTCGTCTGGCATCTCCAGAGCGATTCTCCGGAGATTCCGGTGACTGTCGCCCTTTCATTGTTCATTGTGATCTCCATTATAAATATAACCCTGCTGCGTTCCCCACTGATCACTCTAAAGTGTCCTTCATGGTGAGCCACTTAACAGGGAGAGCAGCGGCCTGGGCTACGTCCGAATGGGCGAGAGATTCACCTACCTGTAATTCTCTGGATGTATTTACAGACACTCTCACCAAGGTGTTTAATCGCACGGCTCCTGGAAGGGAGGCAGCCAGAGCACTGATGCAGATTAAGCAGAGTCAGCGCAGAGTATCGGACTATGCCATTGAGTTCAGGACCCTTGCAGCAGATAGTGGCTGGAATTCTTCAGCACTGCTCGATGCCTTTTTGTTTGGTCTTTCGGATTCCATTAAAGACCAGTTAATACATTTGGACCTCCCAGAAGACTTGGATTCTGTCATTGCACTGGCAGTTCGAATAGACAAGAGACTGGCCGAAAGACAAAAACAAAGATTCAAGAATGTGGCACGTCTGCCTCTACACCAAGGGGACACACCAAGCCATCATCCGGCCTGCAGACCTCCTGCCGATACTCCTCCAGAGAGAAGAGTGCTCCCTAGTGTCTCAGAGGAGCCCATGCAGTTGGGTCGGGCAAAGTTGACTCCGGAGGAACGTCTTCGGCGCATTCAGGAGGGCAGGTGTTTTTACTGTGGGGAGCAGGCGGACCTCCTGGCTTCTTGTACAGCAAGAGATCAGGCTCATCAGGGACGAGGAGGACCCTGGTGAGCCGACTGTCATCTGAATTCCCCAATCTGTCTTTCCAAGCCCATATCAAACACATCACAAACACCTCCTTCTTTCACCTGAAAGACATTTCCCGACTGAAGGTCTACAACACCGGCCTTAAGACCCTCTTCTTTTTGCAGGCCTTCCAATAAACTTTGAGCATGGTACACCTGGAGGATTGCCATTTTTATCGCTATATCCGATTTTTTATTTGAATTATTATTATTATTTGTTTAATCCCTCAAAGTATATCAGTGTCCTTTGTTGTGAAGCGCCTCGAGATTTGTCTTGGCAGATGAGAAGCACTATATAAAATACATTTATTATGATTAAATGTATTATGTGTGGGAAACTCTGCTATCTTACCAGTTCTTATGCAACTCGCAAATATCTCTCTCTCTCTCTCTCCGCTATCTCTCTCTCTCTCTCTCAATTACGTTTGGGCGCAAATGCGCGTTTTTTCAAATGATCCGTTGCTCCTTTTTTGGCGGGGGGTGCGCATGCGCACCTGCGCACCAGTTATGTTTAGCCCTGGTTATATTAATGTTTCACCAGCTGGATTCAGGTCAGTTTCTCCTCATGTTTCGTGTTCCTTGTTCTAATGTTATTTTAATATTTCAACATATTTATTGCACTTGACGTACACACACGCATGGCGTAATTTCCACTGGGGACAGGGGGGACATGTCACCCCCACTTTTCAAAATCCCGTTTGTGCCCCCCCCACTTTACAAATATGTTTATTTTATTTTTTAACACAAGCCGTCATCGCCATGGAGGAGCACACAGCCTCACTCGCTCACTCTCTCTGTCTCACCTTTATCTATTAAATATAGTTGTAAAAAATAAAATATGAAATCATTCCAATGTGTATTATAGGACAGTAGAAAAACAAAACAGTTAAAAAGAGTGATTAGTAAAATATGCATAAATACAAAGAAAGAATACTAACTTGGTAACATTAGATACGATTAAACAAGTTTAAATGATTTGTTATTGGTTGTGATCATATTCTAAATATGTGTTGATCATTGAAAAGTATACATCTCCCTTTCATCTGAGTGTTGAGAGCTGTATCCATCAATTCATTTTGTGCTCGAAGTGCACCAGATTGACCCTTATAGAGGATGTGAGATCCATCCCTAAATAAAGCAGGTTAACATAATTAAATTGCAGTGAACCTACTGCCAGCATTACAAACATATTAATCAGGCGTTTTAACACTTTTTTCCATGAAAATGATTTGTATTCACTATCATGGGGCTATATAAATCAAATTCCGGGTAATTAGGAGCACAATTGTGCCTTTTACTATTTAAATGTATTTGTATTATATTAAAGTGACATTTTGTCAGTTTATGGAGCTTAGCCCACAATTCCCGGAGGTTTCAGGCCGAATTTGGGAGCTCATAGGCGGCCTGCCATGCACCCCCACCCGTGGAAAGCAGAAAAAAGTAAAGAAAACGGTCAATTATATCTTAAAATAATCAAAAATGAAGTTAAAAAAATTCTCGAAAAAACTACGGAGTGCCAACGGAGGAGGGGCTCCAAAAAGCTCAAGTCTTCGGCGCTTCGGGCGGAAGCCCCGGACACTTTTCCACTCACCCGTTGCATTTTACAAGGGAGAGGGGAATCGAGACCCTCCTCCGTCAAAAAAATGCATTCATGTTTTTCAAGCTACAATCCGCATGATATCTGAAACCCGGTTTTTGAGAGGACTCCAAAAAAAAACGGCTGTTTCACATCATGGAGGAATGTGTCCGCTCCATGAGTGCTTTGGCTCGGATACAATTGTTGCATGGAGACCCCCAGTCTGGTTCTTACCAAAAGTAGCTGGACTGATCTCTTGGGATGTCCGGAAGGGCCATATAATGGAGCTGTCGGACACTTGCAGCCGGAGCCTCCGCTAGCCTCCCATATATGTGGGCTTCCATATGGTCCTGCTGTACACCCAATAACTTATCATGAACTGGCTTTGATATATGGATATATGATGTAAGTGGGATTGCATATGGTCCTGCTGTACACTCAATAACTTAGCATGAACTGGCTTTGATATATGGAGTAAGTGGGCTTGCATAATAATATTAATAGTTGTTATAACTTGTAGATCCCACATCTCAATATGGAAGCCCACTTGCCTGGGGAGTTCCCACTTCATGACTCCCACATCTCAATATGGAAGCCCACTTCTCAATATTATTAATAATTCCAAAATAATAATAATAATTATAGTTTTTATAACTATTAAATATGCACCCATATTGGCTTGGGTCACATATAACAATGAATTCAAGGAACTCAATATTTGATGCCAAGGGCGGGATTCGTAAAAGCTTATTGAACAAAAGTATCATATATAGACTCCACTATAAAGTAAAAAGACATTTCTCTATCGTTTTGGCGATCAAAATTGACAAAAAAAACACATCAAATCACATCTACAAATCAATATGAAACCACTTTAAGACTCCTGAACGCGTGTTTACAAGTTTTAAAACGTAGCAATGGCTTTTCACATCACACCATTGTGTGATATATGATTATAATATGGAGAGTCTGACAGGAGTTTCGAACCCCTGTCACCCGTGTAGCGACCTGGATCGCCTCAAGCTTATAGCTGTATAGTCTATTATAAACATTCTGAACGGCACATTTAGCTGTGTTTTCCACCATCAAAATGTACAAACGACACATCAAATCACATCTACAGATGACGACGAAGCAAATGGAATTACTCGCAGACTCCTAGTGTGTGGAAATTGAGACGTGAGATCTCTCACATTTCTGGGCTAACTAGAAATGTAAATAGTGCTCAAACAGAAAAACTAGACATGCTAGGAGTCTATGGAGTACTTCCATTCGCTTCGTCTTGATCTGTAGATGTAATTTGAGGCATCGTTTGTCCATTTTGATGGTGGAAAACAAAGGGAAATGTAATTTGCTCATTGTAATTGTTAAAGTGAAGCTGAAAGTGACGTCACTGTTGAGAAACGGAGAGAGCAGGGGAGAGAGATCTCACGTCTCAATTTATACACTATGAGTCTGGCAGTGCGTCCATTCGCTTCGTTTTCATCTTTAGATGTGAATTGATGTGTCGTTTGTACATTTTACTGGTGAAAAACAAAGCTAAATGTCTCGTTACTCTATTGACAAATCTATAAAGCACACTTATTCTCCATAAGCTCTCAGCGCCACTTGTGGGGCATTGAGATAAGCACTGGTCTTTAATGCGGTAGGTCCGGTAGGTTAGGTACCCACCCGAAACTAGTAGTCAAAATAGAATTATTATAATATATATTATACTATATATATATTGTGGTGCACTTTTTTTTGTATTCAAATATTGCTATATCTGCAATCAAAGTCAGTCCCTCTCAGTACTGGGTGTTAGAGAATATTTTAAGGATATCTCTTTGTATTTTATGATTCTCAGTTCTTCTTGCCTGTGCTCTGTCTGTAACTAGAGGAGGACAAAGGTCAAAGAGGTCTTCTGCTTTCCTGTGGGTGAGGGGTTTGAAGGCGCATATAGAGATGTCTTTGTTTTTAGGGTCTGGTGTTGATTACCAGAGGCGGGAAAATAGGCCACTCCTTATGATTATACAGACCATGTTTTTGAGCTATGTCTTCAGAGATTGCAAGGTGGCCGACATGAAAATGTGACTATGCTGTGTAATCTCTCCCGACCGTTGGATCTCTCAATAAATCCCAGTGTTTGACATTCAGAATTCCTAATCCTCCCGTGTCCTGATTTCCATTGCAACAGAAGTTTCGCGACAGTCACCGGAATCTCCGGAGAATCGTTCTGGAGATGCCAGGCGAGGCGGTGGAGCATGGAGTGGCACATGGTCAGCTGGAGGAAGTGGTGTGTGAGCAACAGCAGGAGGCTGAGGGGATGAACAGGTGAGCTTCCAGGTGAGCGAGGACACAGTGCAGCTGTTCGGCAAGGTGATTCACCTGAGTATGGATGGAGGTTTGAACATTTTACTGACGGCCGGTCAAGTCCCTCACCCCCAGGTTGATGGCGCCCAGCAGCTCCTCATGCGGGTGTAGTCTCGCTCCTTGAGCTCACTGTCTCTGAATCCGATGGGTCCATATTTTGGTCAGTTTGTACTGTTATGAACCGAGACACAGGACGCAGGACCCAAAATCAAGACTCGGAGACAGTTGTCCAAAAATAGAATGTTCTTTAATAACAAAAACTAAATCGTACTTTCAAAAAATAGAAAATAGTTAAACAGCCAACTGAGTTTACGTAAACGTAGCCGGCCAATCGGGCGAGCCTACCTGAATGCGCGCGCAGGCCCACAGTATATAAAGGCGGCTAAACCCGCTGCCCCCTATCCTTTTTCTCTTCAGACGAGCTGACAAAGAGTTAGTTAACTCAGTAGGTGAAAGCACACACAGCATGATAGAGAGTAGTACCCATAGAGTCCAGTAGAGGGCGGAGCCTGTGTGAAATATAACTAAGTTGTACAGCAACGCAAAAACTCACTTGGCAAAAGGTCTAAATCGCAAGGTAGGTATCAGGAGTCAAAAGGCCTAGGTGCTCACAACATGAAACATAACGAACTGACAAAGGAACAAAGAAACATCAGGGCTATATATAGGTGAAAACAATCAGGGCAGGGCCAAGCAATCTCACGGGCGGGAAACACACGAAGGCAGGAAATGTGGGATCTCGAATGACCGGAAAGATTACTTTCAAAATAAAAACAGGAAGTGACAAGATCAAAACACAAAACTAGAGTAAAACCTAACTAAACCTAACATATCTGTCGAGTCACAACACAGAGAAGTTATTGCAGAGTTCTGGAGAGGCAGCTGGGGGGCCTGTGTTGGTGGAGTTGAGAAGGCGGTTGATAGTGGAGAATAAGGTTCTCGGATTGCTTTTGCCGTTGTCTATTATTGACGAGTAGTATGCACAGCGGGCGTTTTTTAGAGCAGTAGCATTGGCACTTCGGTGTTTTCTGAAGGCCAGTAGGTGGACGGCGAGAGCCTGCTTCTTCCATAGTCTCTCCAACTGACGACTGCAGGTTGTCATGCGTCGGAGGTCATCCGTGAACCAGGGGGAGGACCGTTGGAAAGTAGCTTTCCTCCTTTTTTCCGGAGCCAGGATGTTGAGCGTGGTGGTCATGGTGTCGTTGTAGTGCTCAATCATGTCGTTGGCGGAAAACGAACGGAGATCAGTTGAAAGTTTTGGTGTTATGGATTTGAGAAAAAGTGGCGTGTCCAGATTATGGATGTTTCGGTACTTCATGACTCAACATTTTGACTCAACAGCACAAATACATTCATACATTTGAATAATGTAAGAAACCTATCTTTAATTTTTTGTTCTGTTAACTCATTTTTAAAAATTTAAAGTATTTTTTATGGATTATCTGGAGACGTGAAACACATTTCTAATGGAATAAATAACATAAAAGCCATTCTTTAGTATGGACAGAATCTCCTCAGAATCAGGGTCTAAACTTAATCATGGAAAATGTCCCCTTGCTCTGTTCTTGCTGTCAGAATCCAACCAGTTTAGCTCCAACTTCACATTGGATGGCTTATCAGCTCTTAGAGGGGAATACAGCGGGACTGAGGCGCTGTTGTGTTCAAAATTCCAGGAAAGACAAAACAACTTCTAAGTTTAACTATTTATTATAAGAGAGCAACATATATATTTTCACTTGGCCAAGGACTCCGTCCGGTCACAGAAATCACAGGGAGCAAAGGCTGTAATCTGTCTGTCTATTTCCAGAAAGAGTCCCGAAACTTGTGCGTCAATACATTTTATCACACAGGGCGTTGCCCGTACATTTATGATTGGTCAAGACTAGCTGAAGAGATACCGTGGTTTAGACTTGGTTCTCTTTGGTTGGTGTACAGATTTAGAAAAAAGTCTCCTGGCAACACAATCCTCCAATCAGCATTCAGCCGGCCTGTGGAAGTCCCTCCCTACTCTGTCGCCATCATACGTCATTTGTTTTCGCTAAAGCTGCTTTGCAGACAGATAGTGGAATCCTCCATTTACGCTGCTTCCTAGCTGTGCGTGGGAGTGGAGCTCACCCGAAGCTCAAGGCCGGAGCGATGTCCTGTTCTGACTGCCTCTTTCTATTCTTCCAGTGTCTCACCTGACCTTGCTACTTTCGTATTGCAAGCTAAAAACGTCTATTTATCCCAAAGTCACAGCAACATAAAATGAGCACAATAAGCGTATAATGTAATAATAAGAATCTGTCTTTCTCATGTTATATACAAATAGCCTCCACAGCAATCAAACAGTGTTGGGGTCAGCTGTCTCTGCGACACCTCAGCAGCCTCTTCACATGCGTGAACAACTCCTTTAACTTCAGTCCGTACACCACGGGGTTCAGTACAGTGGGTACTAGCATCATCAGGATGGAGGTGATGAGGGTGGAGTCAGATTCTCTGTTGCTCTGCAGGCGGCGGAGCAGCAGATCTAAGCAGACGCAGATGGAATAGTTAAAGAAGACGAGCAGGTGAGGAAGACAGGTTTGTAGAGCTTTGCTACTGAAGCTACGTGAGCGCCGCAGACAGATGAAGAGGATCCTAGCGTAGGAGAAGAGCACGAAGGCGGCAGGCAGGAATATGATAACTGCTGTGATCAGAAGACCAAATATTCCACTCAGCTGCGCTTCAGCACCACCGCAGCTCAGGCTCACAATGCTATATATGTCGCAGTAGACCCTGTTGAGCTGCGCCCTGCAGAGCGGTAAGCGGCTCGCCAGCAGCGTTGTGACTCCCACTAGAATAACAGGCAGCAACCAACAGAGAAGCAGCATCAGCACCACCTTGGCAGGAGTTACCAGCACAGCGTAGTGCATCGGGTGGCAGATGGACAGGTAGCGGTCAAAGGCCATGGCCGACAACAGCATGAAGCTAGCTCCACCAAGAGAGGAAACTAAGAAACCCTGGCACAGACACAAAGTCCGGGACACCTGCACCAAGCCGGCGCCGGACAGCAACAGGTCTGACAGAAGTTTGGGATAAAACACGGTGCTGGCTGTGAGAGAGTTCAGCAGAACTGATGCCACGAAGGCAAACATGGGCCGGTGAAGAGCTCGCTGCGAACAGATGATATAAATCACCAGAGAGTCACTGAACAACACAAAGAGGTACAGCAACAAAAACACGAAGAATAAGAGCGAGCTGTGGCCAGACAGCGAGGAGAAACCGACCAGAGTCAGGGACGAGGTCACGTTAAACCCTGCTGACGTCATGAGGAGACCCCAAAGAGCAACACGCTGTGACCTCAGGTCAACAACAACAACAGCAATAAGTCAGAGCTAACCAACCTGTTGACATTATTTATGAAAACATTTAAATAAAGGATATAACATTAGTTTATATCACATTGACATATACAGTAGGAAAAATGAAACTGGAATATTTAGAACACACATTTATTTAACATTCATATTTAAAACGTGTATTCATAGAATATGAATTCACAGTTAATTAATCAGATACTAAAATATCTGCTTTAATGATAATGATGATGATAAATATCTATCATGAATCAGAAACAGGCGAAAGCATAAACAATCATGTTATTACATAACAGTAACATACACACACAATAATATCATTAACGACAATTTAAAGGATATATATATATAATTAATCATGAACACACAGAAACATCCTCACCGGGAACTTAAAGAGAAACTGACCAGAATCCACCTATTCATCAAGAAGCAGACACATCACAGCGTAAAGAACATTAATACATATGACTTCAAAATACCATTTATAAGTGAAATATTGAACTAACATCATCACAAGGAACACGAAGGAAGAAGAGAAGCTGACCTGAATGCAGCCGGTGAAACATTAATAACATTATACATCAACACAGTGAACCATCGAATGTATGTGAACACGAAACACGAGAAACATGAGGAGAAACAGACCTGTCTCCACCTGTTTCAACATTAACTTCAATTTGTATAACATTAATATATACAGCATTAATATAAAGTACATTTATTTTTGTATTATAATGAATCAGAAAAAAGCAGACAGATAATCACAGTGAACACGAAGCAGGCGGAGAAACTGACCTGACTCCACCTGTTTAGACAATAGTGTTAATATATACACACAACATTAATATTTATAACATTCATTTAAAGAATGTTAATATATGATCAATCATGAAAACAGAGAAACATAATCTCAGTAAATATGAGGTGAAACAGACCAGAACCCAGCTGTTAAAACATTAATATATATATATACCATTGAGCAGAAAGATGACCACAGTGAACCATGGACTGTATGTGAACACGAAGCATGAGGAGAAGCTGACCTGAATCCAGCTGGTGAAACATTAATACACCATTAATGTAGATATGATGAAGCACGTACAGACAGAAGCAGCATCTCAGTGAACATGAGGAGAAACTGACCTGAATCCAGCTGGTGAAACATGAATACAACATTAATGTAGATATGATGAAGCACGTACAGACAGAGACAGCATCTCAGTGAACATGAGGAGAAGCTGACCTGAGTCCAGCTGGTGAAACATTAATACAACATTAATTTAGATATGATGAAGCACGTACAGACAGAGACAGCATCTCAGTGAACATGAGGAGAAGCTGACCTGAGTCCAGCTGGTGAAACATTAATACAACATTAATGTAGATATGATGAAGCACGTACAGACAGAGACAGCATCTCAGTGAACAAGAGGAGAAACTGACCTGAGTCCAGCTGGTGAAACATTAATACAACATTAATGTAGATATAACGAAGCACGTACAGACAGAGACAGCATCTCAGTGAACATGAGGAGAAACTGACCTGAGTCCAGCTGGTGAAACATTAATACAACATAAATATAGATATGATGAAGCACATACAGACAGAGACAGCATCTCAGTGAACATGAAGCTGTGAAGCTGCTTTTATCTCCGTCCTTCTTCCTCCGTGGAGCTCATTGTAAATTCATTAAAGGTCATCTGCCAATCACAAATATCTTGTTGTTTGGAATGGGAGGTTCTGAGAAGGCAATGTCAAGTTAATGTAAAACAGACATAAACATCTTAAAATAGTAAATATTGAAAGCGTTCCTTTGATGTGCTTTGTTTGATGTTAGTAATATGTTCAGGTGTCAGATACACGCAGGGGTTACATTGGGCCCCGGCTCATAGGACGATGCTCTGACTTCATCACCCTCACATATTTGTCATATGTTTACAAAAAACGACATATATGTTCAAACTTTTCTCCTTCTTAACATGGACTATATTCAGGGTCGATATGTGTTGACTTAATTTTTTTGCTGCTCCGTGCAAAGAGTCTGTAAACCACCCGTCCTGTAACACAGAGCTGTTTCTTAAACCGTGTGTGTGTGTGTGTGTGTGTGAAGAGTGAGAACCCCCCCACCCGTCCTGTAACATGGAGGCCATTTCTTAAACCATGCCAAATGTGTTTGTGTGTGTGTGTGGGGGGGGCTGTGGTCTCAAGGTCTTAGGTGCCTCAAGGGGCGGTAACCCTCGAACCTCCTGGTGGACACCGGTGGTCAGGGTAGCCGTCCGACTGAAGAAGGAGGCCTTCAGGGATTTGTTATCCCGGGGGACTCCCGAGGCAGTTGCACGGTACCGACAGGCCCGAAGGGCAGCAGCCTCAGCCATGGCCGAGGCAAAGCAGCGGGTGTGGGAGAAGTTTGGAGAAGACATGGAGAAGGACTTTCGGGCGGCACCAAAATTGTTC
The DNA here is from genome assembly GCA_036324585.1 of Champsocephalus esox. Classification (NCBI taxonomy): domain Eukaryota; kingdom Metazoa; phylum Chordata; class Actinopteri; order Perciformes; family Channichthyidae; genus Champsocephalus; species Champsocephalus esox. Next base: position 42,064,277 of record CM070481.1, read on the forward strand.
TGGAAAACTGTCCGACACCTCAGGAGGGGGAAGCAGGGAACCATCCAAGCTGTGTACAGTAAGGATGGGACGTTGTTGACCTCAACTGATGGAGTGTTAGGGTGTTGGAAGGAACACTTTGAGGAACTCTTGAACCCGACAACTCCGCCTTCTATGTTAGAGGCAGAGCTGGAGTATGACGGGGATCAACACCATTGTCCCGGAGGTCACTGAGGTCGTCAAACAATTCCACACTGGCAATGCCCCGGGGGTGGATGAGATCTGCCCAGAAATGCTGAAGTACCAAAGGAGTGGCAGACCGGGGTAGTGGTTCCCCTTTTCAAAAAGGGGGATCAGAGGGTGTGTCCTAATCTCACTCTTCGGAGGTATCTGACGGCGGTAGAATTCCTTCCGATTAATGATGCTGCTGCAGCTGCTGCAGCCGCCCTGAATATGGAGTGGATCCCTCCTTTATTCCAGGCGTATTCTCGTAGAATCAGTCATCCTCAGTGTTGGACATGTTTGCGTACACACCCGGACGGTGTTCTTAGAGGAGGCTCAAATGGAGGGTTAGATAGCCATATTGTTACGATTGGGTGAAGCAGGTAGGACTCAAATGCAGAATTTAACTAAAATCGAGCTTTATTAAATTATATAAAGCTGTGGCAAAAAAAGGCAGTATCCAAAATATCCAAAACCAACGAGCAGCACAAGGAACACAGACCGTGGAATAACATGGAGGGGAAACAATGAACCGACATGGAACACAGGGGAAGACTAAATACACAGAAGGGTAATCACAGAACAAGACACAGTTGGGCAGGGGAGGAGAAACACAAGGACAACAGGTGAACACAATCGGGGAATCAGGGAGGGAAATAGACAGAAAGCAGACAGGCAGGAAACGGGGGTGAACACTTTACACAATAAAACAGGAAACCCAAAGACAAGAAAAACACCAACACAGACAAAACTACAAACGTGACATAACATGAGAATCGTGACAGAACCCCCCCCCCTTCAAGGGACGGATCCCAGACGTCCCAGTCCAGCAGGGTGGTTGGAGGGGGACCGGAGGGAGGACACATAACTAGGGCCAAGAAAGGGTGGGTGGAGGGGGTCTGGAGGACGGGTCTCGGGCGGACAGCCCGGGGGAAAGGCAGAGACCAAGGAGGGGGTCTCGGGTGGACTGCCTGGGGGCAAGGCAAAGTTCAAAGAGGGGCGAAGGCCACAGCGGGCAAACTCAGGGGGCCGAGCATGAGGGCGAAAGCAGCGGCAGGAAGAGTCAGGGGGCCGGGCCCGAGGACGAAGATCCCAGCTCTCAGGGGGCCGGGCTCGAGGGCGAAGGCCGCGGCTCTCAGGGGGCCGGGCTCGAGGGCAAAGACCAGACAGCTCCGGAGGCCAGGCAGGACTGGTGTCGGCCGAATGGGAACCGGAACCAGTGGGACAGGCTTCGGCAGGATCCCCCACGGAAGAGGACCAGGAGTTGGCAGGACCCCAGCGAGACAGGTGATGGTGGGGCCTCCAACGGAACAGGACAAGGGGTTGGCAGGACCCCCGGTAGAAGAGTTGTCGGCGGGACCCCCAGAGGAACAGGACATAGGATTGGCAGGACCCCCGGCAGGAGAGCAGTCGGCGGGACCTCCAACGGCACAGGAAATAGGGTTGGCAGGACCCCCAGCAGAAGAGTAGTTGGCAGGACCCCCGGCAGGAGAGTAGTCGGCGGGACCTCCAACGGGACAGAACAAAGGGTTGGCAGGACCCCCGGCAGGAGAGTAGTCGGCGGGGCCTCCAACGGCACAGGACATAGGATTGGCAGGACCCCCGGCAGGAGAATAGACGGCGGGACCTCAAAGGAGACAGGACAAGAAGCTGGCAGGACCCCCGGCAGGAGAGTAGACGGCGGGACCTCTAACGGGACAGACATACGATTCAGAAAAAAGTCTGAGTTAACTATTTGGAGAACCATAAAAAAGGGGTGAAAATGTAAAAAAGTATCAGAAAATAGTGCCTCATAATCCTGGTACAGTCCCTGTCAACTCCCATGTCATTCCTCCACATGCAAAATAGTCAGATTCAAGTTTTTGGAGAACCAGGGGAAATGGGTGAAAATGGAAATAAGTATCCGAAAATAGTGCCTCATAACCCGGGTAGAGTCCCCTGTCAACTCCCATGTCATTCCTCCACAGGCAAAATAGTCAGAATCAAGTGTTTGGAGAACCAGGGGAAATGGGTGAAAATGGAAAAAAGAAAAAGAAAAAGAGTCAGAAAAAGTCTGAGTTCATTTATGGACAACCAGAGAAAAGGGGTGAAAATGGAGAAATTGTATCCCAAAATAGTGTCTCTTAAGTGTACTTATACTTATGGGGGGGGGTGTCTGGGAATCTGAAGTATGGAAACTTAAAGCCATCCATAATTTTATTTTCAATACAATTAAAAATTTCTCACATAACTACAAACGTGACATAACATGAGAATCGTGACAGAACCCCCCCCTCAAGGGACGGATCCCAGACGTCCCAAAAGGTCCAGCAGGGTGGTTGGAGGGGGACCGGAGGGAGGACACATAACTAGGGCCAAGAAAGGCTGGGTAGAGGGGGTCTGGAGGACGGGTCTCGGGTGGACAGCCCGGGGGAAAGGCAGAGACCAATGAGGGGGTCTCGTTCGGAAGGCCCGGGGGCAAGGCAGAGACCAAGGACTGGGTCTCGGGTGGAAGAACCGGGGGAAAGGCAGAGACCAAGGAGGGGGTCTCGGGTGGACGGCCTGGGGGCAAGGCAAAGTTGAAAGAGGGGCGAAGGCCACAGCGGGCAAACTCAGGGGGCCGAGCATGAGGGCGAAAGCAGCGGCAGGAAGAGTCAGGGGGCCGGGCCCGAGGACGAAGACCCCGGCTCTCAGGGGGCCGGTCTCCAGGGGCGAAGACCAGACAGCTCCGGAGGCCGGGCAGGACCCGGTGTCGGCCGAACAGGAACCAGAGCCAGTGGGACAGGCTTCGGCAGGATCCCCCACGGAAGAGGACCAGGAGTTGGCAGGACCCCCGGCGAGACAGGTGATGGTGGGGCCTCCAACGGAACAGGACAAGGGGTTGGCAGGACCCCCGGTAGAAGAAATGTCGGCGGGACCCCCAGAGGAACAGGACATAGGATTGGCAGGACCCTCGGCAGGAGAGCAGTCGGTGGGACCTCCAACGGCACAGGACATAGGATTGGCAGGACCCCCGGCAGAAGAGTAGTTGGCAGGACCCCCGGCAGGAGAGTAGTCAGCGGGACCTCCAACGACACAGGACACAGGGTTGGCAGGACCCCTGGCAGGAGAGCAGATGGCGGGACCTCCAACGGGACAGAATAAAGGGTTGGCAGGACCCCCGGTAGGAGAGTAGTCGGCGGAACCTCTAACGGGACAGACATACGATTCAGAAAAAAGTCTGAGTGAACTATTTGGAGAACCATAAAAAAGGGGTGAAAATGTAAAAAAGTATCCGAAAATAGTGCCTCATAACCCAGGTAGAGTCCCCTGACAACTCCCCTTGCATTCCTCCAGAGTCAGAAAAAGTTCATTTTTGGACAACCAGAGAAAAGGGGTGAAAATGGAGAAATTGTATCCCAAAATAGTGTCTCTTAAGGCGGGTACAGTCCCCTGACAACTAGGCTATCCCATAGAGATATAGCAGCACCGTCCAAATACTGGGGCCAAGGGATGGTCCACTGAATTTTCAGTCCCGTCGCCACCATATTTGTGCTGGACACAACATATGCGTGTGGTGCATGTTATTGGACCCTAGGTGGTGGTCTTCTAATAGGGTTGTACTTGTACTGCATGGGCGGGTGGCAGAAAGTCAATACGAGAGCCCACTTACCACATATTAAACAAATATATGAATGTACTGTTTACTTATACTTATGGGGGGGGTGGGGTCCCAACCCAACTCAATATGGAGTCCCACTTACCAAATATTTGTAATGATGTGGGGGGGGGTGTCCGACAACTCAATATGGGGTGCCTCTTACCGAATATTTGTAATGTTGTTGGGGGGGGTGTCCGATTACAAATATTTGTAATGTTGTGGGGGGGGTGTCCGTCAGTTGATAGTGGAGAATAAGGTTCTAGAATTGTTTTTGCTTTTGTCTATTATTGACGAGTAGTTTTTTAGAGCAGTAGCATAGGCACTTTTGGTGTTCTCTGAAAGCCAGTGGCGAGAACCTGCTTCTACCATAGTCTCTCCAACTGACGACCGCAGGTTTTCATGCGGCGGAGGTCACCGTGAACCAGGGGAGGACCGTTGGAAAGTAGCTTTCCTCCTTTTTTCCGGAGCCAGGATGTTGAGCGTCGTGGTCATGGTGTCGTTGTAGAGCTCAATCATGTCGTTGGCGGAAAACGAACGGAGATCAGTTGAAAGGTTTGGTGTTATGGATTTGAGAAAAAGTGGAGTGTCCAGATTATGGATGTTTCGGTACTTCATGACTCTCTCAGTGGGGGGTGGCTGGTTGGAGGATGGGATTGTCAGCATTAGAGAGGTAGCCTTATGGTCAGACACTCCAAGATCAGAGATGTTTAGGTCTGATGCAGGTATGTTTCTGGTTTGTTTGTTTGTTTGTTTGTTTGTTTGTTTGTTTATTTTATTTAAAGGACAGTGCACATTAATTCACATTGCTGTATTGAGCCAGTATTAGCCAGCAGGCTAATTTTCAACTGTTGTCCTTGGCAAGATGTTAACTGACCACAACAAGACTAGAAAATAAAAACATAATTAAATAGAGTACAGCAGACAACATCAGTACACCAATAAATAAATAACAGTACAACAATAAATAAATATCAGTACAACAATAAATAGGAACAGTAGTACAACAATAGAGAGGAACAAACAAACATGCAAACAGATGAAATATCATCATACCTTGATTCAGTTAAAAGTGTTCACATTTTTGATTGTTTAAAAGCCAGTTCTTATGATTGTGGTTAAATGTATGATAAGAGGTGTTATTCCTGATCTGTATTGGTATTGTGTTCCAGAGTGTAGGTGCCCTCACAGAGAAACAGTGTTTGCCAAAGGAACTGGACCTAAGAGGGACTACACAGTCCCCTCTTAGGGCAGACCTTGTGGTTCTGCTGTTTGAATTTTTCTGTTGTATAAAAGTGCAGAGTGGTGGGGGTGCCTTGTCGTTTAGAATTTTAAAAATGAGACATGCATCAGTGTGTTTTAATATATTTCCCCAGCTGAGCAGGTTATGTTTGTCCAGGATTTTGCAATGGTGGTATAGCTTTGGTTTTTTGTCAAAAACGTTGAGAGCTTGCTTGTAAAGTGACAGGATAGGCCTTAATGCTGTGCTATTCGCCTGGGTCCAGCTGGTCATACAGTATGTTAGGTGGGGAAGGATCATGGCAGTCATAGTTTTGCAACAGGTGTTGTCAAACAGTTCCTTATATATCTAACATTTGCTAGATTGTATTTAGTTATTTGCATTACCTTTCTCACTTGTTTATTGAAGGATAGAGTAGTGTCAAGGATAATGCCTAGATATTTGAAATGTGTAACTGTTTGACTGACCTCCCCAGACACATAGACCTTGGGTTCACAGTGTGATACAGTGTTGGTCTTGCTAAAAAACATACAGACTGTCTTCTTAACATTCAGATATAGCTGTGAGTCAGTAAGCCATTGATTTACATGAACCATTGCATCATTTAATTTGGCCGCAGCTTGGGCCTTGGTTTTTGCATGGACATAAATGACAGTGTCATCAGCGTACATTTGCACCTCACATCCAGTGCACACTGAGGGCAAGTCATTTATATAAAGGCTGAATAGTATTGGGCCCAGGATAGATCCCTGGGGTACACCCAGTGGTGATGATGAGGTCAAGTGTGTGACCATGATTGTGGGTGGACCCATGTACATGTTGTGCCAGATCCAGGGCAAAAAAGTTATGTGCACCCCTGGTTATAACATTAATATAGATTATAATGAAGCATGTACAGACAGAGACAGCATCTCAGTGAACATGAAGCTGTGATGCTGCTTTTATCACCATCCTTCGTCCTCCATGGAGCTCATTATACACCATCTTTACTGTGTCACATGTCAGAGCACAAATACATTCATACATTTGAATAATGTAAGAAACCTATTTTTAATTTTTTGTTCTGTTAACTAATTTTTAAAAATTTAAAGTATTTTTTATGGATTATCTGGAGACACATTTTCTAATGGAATAAATAACATAAAAGCCATTCTTTAGTATGGACAGAATCTCCTCAGAGTCAGGGTCTAAACATAATCATGGAAAATGTCCCCTTGCTCTGTTCTGGCTGTCAGAATCCAACCAGTTTAGCTCCAACTTCACATTGGATGGCTTATCAGCTCTTATGCGCCTTTCACACCAACGCTTTTCCCTTTCTAGCTCCGAGCTAGAGCTTTTCTGGTTCAGCTCCGGTTTCCCTTTTCTGCTCCGGCATATTTTTATTATGATTCTACTTGTGATAGTCGGACACAACAACCTGTCCAGCCCATGTATTGATTCCATCCGATAGCTGCTATAATACAAAACGTCTGCCTGCTCTCCACAATGATCAATAACAGTGAACGGATGGTCAAAGTAAGGTACAAATAAACAGAATCACACGAAGCCTGGTTAGTGTTGCCTGACTTTATAAAGTGTGTTTATAAGCACTACTGCTTGTAGGCAGGCATGACAGTCGACTCATGTTCAGGGGAGGTGGGTTTAGTTTCCTGCACGCCTCAACGTAAGGGAGACGTAAGCAACGCCACATCTTAGCTCCAAAGCTCTTGCCTCTAGACCGACAATTTTTTGGAGCTGGAAGTGAACCGGATTCCGGAGATAAAAGGCGGCGCCGCTGCGGTGTGAACAGGAACAACTGGCACTTTTCAGCTCCAGCTCCGAGCCGGAGCTGAAAATGCGTTGGTGTGAAAGGGGCAATAGAGGGGAATACAGCGGGACTGAGGCGCTGTTGTGTTCAAAATTCCAGGAAAGACAAAACAACTTCTAAGTTTAACTATTTATTATAAGAGAGCAACATATATATTTTCACTTGGCCAAGGACTCCGTCCGGTCACAGAAATCACAGGCAGAAAAGGCTGTAATCTGTCTGTCTATTTCCGGAAAGAGTCACGAAACTCGTGCGTCAATACATTTGATCACACAGGGCGTTGCTCGTACATTTATGATTGGTCAAGACTAGCTGAAGAGATACCGTGGTTTAGACTTGGTTCTCTTTGGTTGGTGCACAGACTTAGAAAAAAGTCTCCTGGCAACACGATCCTCCAATCAGCATTCAGCCGGCCTGTGGAAGTCACTCCCTACTCTGTCGCCATCATACGTCATTTGTTTTCGCTAAAGCTGCTTTGCTGACAGATAGTGGAATCCTCCATTTACGCTGCTTCCTAGCTGTGCGTGGGAGTGGAGCTCACCCGAAGCTCAAGGCCGGAGCGATGTCCTGTTCTGACTGCCTCTTTCTATTCTTCCAGTGTCTCACCTGATCTTGCTACTTTCGTATTGCAAGCTAAAAACGTCTATTTATCCCAAAGTCACAGCAACATAACATGAGCACAATAAGCGTATAATGTAATAATAAGAATCTGTCTTTCTAATGTTATATACAAATAGCCTCCACAGCAATCAAACAGTGTTGGGGTCAGCTGTCTCTGCGACACCTCAGCAGCCTCTTCACATGCGTGAACACCTCCTTTAACTTCAGTCCGTACACCACGGGGTTCAGTACAGTGGGTACTAGTATCATCAGGATGGAGGTGATGAGGGTGGAGTCAGATTCTCTGTTGCTCTGCAGGCGGCGGAGCAGCAGATCTAAGCAGACGCTGATGGAATTGTTAAAGAAGACGAGCAGGTGAGGAAGACAGGTTTGTAGAGCTTTGCTGCTGAAGTTACGTGAGCGCCGCAGACAGATGAAGAGGATCCTAGCGTAGGAGTAGAGCACGAAGGCGGTAGGCAGGAATATGACAACTGCTCTGATCAGCTGACCAAATATTTCACTCAGCTGCGCTTCAGCACCACCGCAGCTCAGGCTCACAATGCTGTAGATAATGCAGTAGACCCTGTTGAGCTGCACCCTGCAGAGCGGTAAGCGGCTCGCCAGAAGCGTTGTGACTCCCCCCCCCAATTAAGGGCAGCATCCAGCAGAGAAGCAGCATCAGCACCACCTTGGCAGGAGTTACCAGCACAGCGTAGTGCATGGGGTGGCAGATGGACAGGTAGCGGTCAAAGGCCATGGCCGACAACAGCATGAAGCTAGCTCCACCAAGAGAGGAAACAAAGAAACCCTGGCACAGACACAAAGTCCGGGACACCTGCACCAAGCCGGCGCCGGACAGCAATAGGTCTGACAGAAGTTTGGGATAAAACACGGTGCTGGCTGTGAGAGAGTTCAGCAGAACTGATGCCACGAAGGCAAACATGGGCCGGTGAAGAGCTCGCTGCGAACAGATGATATAAATCACCAGAGAGTCACTGAACAACACGAAGAGGTACAGCAAAAAAAACACGAAGAATAAGAGCGAGCTATGGCCAGACAGCGAGGAGAAACCGACCAGCGTCACGGACGAGGTCACGTTAAACCCTGCTGACGTCATGAGGAGACCCCAACAAGCAACACGCTGTGACCTCAGGTCAACAACAACAACAGCAATAAGTCAGAGCTAACCAACCTGTTGACATTATTTATGAAAACATTTAAATAAAGGATATAACATTAGTTTATATCACATTGAGATATACAGTAGGAAAAATGGAAACTGGAATATTTAGAACACACATTTATTTAACATTCATATTTAAAACGTGTATTCATAGAATATGAATTCACAGTTAATTAATCAGATACTAAAATATCTGCTTTAACATTAATGTATAAGTCAATGATAAATATCTATCATGAATCAGAAACAAGCGAAAGCATCATCGCAATGAACACGAAACATGAGGAGAAGCAGACCTGAATCTACCTGTTAAACAATCATGTTATTACATAACAGTAACATACACACACAATAATGTCATTAACGACAATTTAAAGGATATATATATATAATTAATCATGAACCCACAGAAACATCCTCACCGGGAACTTAAAGAGAAACTGACCAGAATCCACCTTTTCATCAAGAAGCAGACACATCACAGCGTGAAGAACATTAATACATATGACTTCAAAATAACATTTATAAGTGAAATATTGAACTAACATCATCACAAGGAACACGAAGGAAGAAGAGAAGCTGACCTGAATGCAGCCGGTGAAACATTAATAACATTATGCATCAACACAGTGAACCATCGAATGTATGTGAACACGAAACACGAGAAACATGAGGAGAAACAGACCTGTCTCCACCTGTTTCAACATTAACTTCAATTTGTATAACATTAATATATACAGCATTAATATAAAGTACATTTATTTTTTGTATTATAATGAATCAGAAAAAGGCAGAAAGATAATCACAGTGAACACGAAGCAGGCGAAGAAACTGACCTGACTCCACCTGTTGAGACAATAATGTTAATATATACACACAACATTAATATTTATAACATTCATTTATAGATTGTTAATATATAATCAATCATGAAAACAGAGAAACATAATCTCAGTAAATATGAGGTGAAACAGACCAGAACCCAGCTGTTAAAACATTAATATATATATATATACCATTGAGCAGAAAGATGACCACAGTGAACCATGGACTGTATGTGAACACGAAGCATGAGGAGAAGCTGACCTGAATCCAGCTGGTGAAACATTAATACAACATTAATGTAGATATGATGAAGCACGTACAGACAGAGACAGCATCTCAGTGAACACGAGGAGAAGCTGACCTGAATCCAGCTGGTGAAACATTAATACAACATTAATGTAGATATGATGAAGCACGTACAGACAGAGACAGCATCTCAGTGAACATGAGGAGAAGCTGACCTGAATCCAGCTGGTGAAACATTAATATAACATAAATATAGATATGATGAAGCACGTACAGACAGAGACAGCATCTCAGTGAACATGAAGCTGTGAAGCTGCTTTTATCTCCGTCCTTCTTCCTCCGTGGAGCTCATTGTAAATTCATTAAAGGTCATCTGCCAATCACAAATATCTTGTTGTTTGGAATGGGAGGTTCTGAGAAGGCAATGTCAAGTTAATGTAAAACAGACATAATCATCTTAAAATAGTAAATATTGAAAGCGTTCCTTTGATTAATTCAGTGCTTTGTTTGATGTTAGTAATATGTTCAGGTGTCAGATACACACAGGGGTAGCCTCGTAACCCTTAAGGTCAGAATAAAGAGATCCTCAACAACGCACCGCATAGAAAGGTTCAAACTGTCTGAGAATGGATGCAAAAACATCTGATTATCCATCTATTTGCTGGATGAGGTTTGGTTTTGAGTCTAAACGAGGAGTGTGCAGCGCTGTGGGCCGCTGGCCAGCATCTGTTCCCTTCATGACCGCATCCAGTGTGACTGACAGCCAATTAACATTCATGAAAGAGCACACATTTAATTAACTAAAAAAACCCAATCTTTCACTGATTCGGGATGGACATGATCCTCAGAGACGTTTAATTATATTACAATCATCCGTCTTTCTTGGTCATTGTGCAATATTACTCATTATGAGTAAAACACACAGAGACAGCTCTTTGTGTCCTCGCTACGGCCTCTAATGTAATCTGACTGGCAGCTTGTTTGTTCGTTTGTAGCCTTTATTGAACCAGGTGAAGCCCCTTGAGATCAAAACATCTCTTCTTCAGGGTGACCTGCAGGACATCAGTTACACATGTAACATACAAAACAACAGAACAACAATAAGGATGACATACAACATAATGTACAGGGTACTAACTCTACTCACAGTGACAGGTTCCATGGGTATCAGACAGCATGTCACCCAGCGAGTTTTAAAATGATGCAGGGTAACCAAAGTGCTCAGGTTCAAACAGGTTTGCAGACTGTTCCAGTTTAGTGGAGCTGCTCATCTAAAAGTTATCTTCCCTAAGACAGTCCTAGCACTTGGCACATTTAATAAAACAACATCATGAGATCTCAGGCAATACGTACTTTCAATTCGTTGAGAGATCAGAGAGCAGATATAAAAAGGTAGTTTACCCAACATGGCTTTCTAAATGAACATGTACCAGTGACTGAACCTCCGTACAGTTAGTGAAGGCAGACCTACAGGGATACATACAGGGTACAGTGATGGGTCAGTGCTTTACAGTTAGTAACAAATCACAGAGCGCTGTGATACGCAGCATCTAACTTTTCCAGGCAATGGGCAGGTGCATTCATATAGACCAGATCCCCAGAGTCCAGCACAGGTCAAAGGTCACAGAGCCTCTTCCTGGCCTCAAGCGAGAAACAGGACTTGTTCCTGGAGAAGAACCCTAGCCTAACCCTCAGCTTTTTAAGCAGGTTATTGACATGAAGTTTAAAAGAGAGACAATCATCAAGCAGATACCCAGGTATTTGTAACAGGCAACAACTTCAAGTTTTGTTCCTTGCGTAGTTACAATATCTAAAACAGGCTCTGGTGTCTTTTTAGCTTTTATAAAGAGCATTACCTTGGTTTGATCCACATCTAGAAGAAGCTTTAGTTCAGAGAGCTGAGTCTGAGTAGTGTTAGAAAACAGCCTGTGATGTAACACCAGCTCCTGAATGGAGGGACCTGCACAGTACATCACAGTATCATCCGCATAATGTGAAGTAGCTTCATCCACATTATCACCTACGCCGTTAATATATATGGAGAATAAAAGTGGTCCTAAAACAGAACCTTGAGGAACACCATTAGTGATGTGTAACCACTCAGAAGACAGCCCATCAAAGTGAACACATGGGACCTTTCAGAGAGGTAGTTCACAAACCACCCCACTGCATTGCTGGATATGCCTATACTGGTTAGCCTCTGCTTTAAAATGCGATGATCAACGGTGTCAAACGCTTTGGAAAGGTCAATAAACAGAGCTGCTCAACTCTGCTTATCATCTAAAATAGTAGTAATGTCATTCACCACTTTCATTGTCGCAGTGATGGTGCTGTGTCTCTTTCTGAATCCTGACTGATGCTCAGACAGGATATCATTTATACATAAAAACTCCTTTACTTGTTCACCCACTAAGCGTTCGAGCACCTTAGCCAGAACTGACAATTTAGAGATGGGCCTATAGTTATTTAAAATAGTTGCCTCCCCTCCTTTCAGTGAAGGCCAGACATAAGCAGACTTCCATACTTTTGGAATTGTGTTCGTGCTGAGGGAGAGGTTAAAAAGAGAAGTGAGAGGTAGAGCAATAAAATCGGAAGCTATCTTTAAAAAGAAAGGTTCTACGTTGTCCGGGCCGGCCGGTTTCCTAGAATCTAACTTGGATAATGCTTCATGAACAACATTAACAGTAAAAGGAGTAAAACTGAAAGGGTTTTCCAGACCACATTGTTCAGAGTCACCGACTGTAGCGTTCACAGAAGCAGAGTCAGTGACAGAATCAAACAGAGCGCCACAGGACACAAAATGCTCATTAAAGCAATTGAGCATAGTAGCCCTGTCCGATATAGGGCCAGATGCTCTGGTAAGGCACGGAGGAGCTCATTACGGATCTCACCGGTGGATATCGATTTTATTGCTTTCCAACATTTCCTAGGATTATTTAGGTTTTCTGTGTGTCCCAATCAAAATCAAACAGATCATGAACAAAACCCTGCTCCACAAAATGTTTTATGTCTCTCTTAATGATAATGCGAGGTTTAACCTTTTGGACCTTAGTGTCCCTAATTGTGGCTACAGCACAGTGATCACTCAGATCATTTGCAAATACTCCCACAGATGAGTATTTATGGGGAACATTAGTTCAAATGAGATCAATTAGGGAGGATTTATTTGGGGACTTAATGTTAGGGCGAGTCGGACTGTCAACAATCTGAGTAACATTTTAAGAGATACAAAGGTTTTTAAAATCCTCTGACACTGCAGTTAACCAGTCCCAGTTTAAATCTCCAAGTAGCACTATTTCCTTGTAGTCTAGTTGTGATAAAAGATTAGCTAGTGAAGACAAGGAGTCCTTGCCAGCTGGGGGGGGTCTGTAGCAGCCCAACCACCATGACCTGTTGACCTTTTGCCACTTCTATATTTATGGCTAAAAATTCAAATTGCTTACTGATCGATTTGGAAACTAATGTGGTTACACTGAACTTATTTTTAACATAAATAGCAATGCCACCACCTTTATTCGGCCGGTCGGTACGATACACATTAAAACCATTTAAGGCAATGTCAGAGGCCAAAATAGACTTATTTAGCCATGTTTCAGATAAGACAATGACGTCAGCGTCAGTCAACCTCGCCCAGATACGGACAAAATCTAGTTTACCTGACAGACTGCGCACATTCAAGTGGATGAAGCCCAACCCAGACCTAGCTTTAAAATCAGCAGGAGTAGCGATCTGACTATTACTACTGGGCGGACCAGGGTTAGGTTGTACATTTCCTGACAGTAATAACAACAAAAAACCCAGGCATCTTTTCCTCTTAAACGACACAAATACACCGTCATCTACTTTAGAATCACCGGAAAAGTCTGCGAGAGTGTGATTAGAGCTTAAGAAGCAGTCCTGAAGAACCATCATCACAGGGAAACAAAAAAGAGAAACATATTTTGTCGAGCAGATTGACTGTGACAAGGCAACCGGTAATTGTTTGTGTAAGGGGATGCCCACTGCGGGTGGCAGAACAGACCTGAGTCCAGTAGACTTCTCAGAATGACTAGAGATCTTCTCATAGTCCAAAACAGTTAACAGGCACAGCAGAATCCCGATATGGGCCATTTTCCCAGACCAGCACACAGTATCCGCGATGTTCCTGGAGCAAAATCAGCACAGCAGCAAAGGACAGGCGAAAACAGCAGCGTGGAAGCGCTCCGGTCCCTCCGTGGTATCCCCGAGGTGAAAGCAGGCCTCTGCAACAGCAGAACCAGGACAGGTGGAAAGCAGGCCCCAGCGGTGGTAAAATCCTCCTGCGTACAGCAGCACACGCCCGGTGGAAGCAGGCCAAGCCCGAAGCGTGGATCCACTCCGTCTCTCCGCGACGACTCTGGGGTAAAAACCTCTCCAGTACAGCCGTACTCTACAGGTGGGAGCAGGCCTCCGCAGATCGCAGATCGCATGCAGAAACAGGTGGAGCCGCTCCGTCTCTTCGCGACATCTTCGGAGGAAAAACACCTCAGTACAGCCGCACCCGACAGGTGGGAGTAGGCCTCGGCAGATCGCAGACAACTAAAACTACTACTTGTATAAGTAGGGATGGCTAAAAGTGTGTAAGCAGGAGAGCTAGATGCTAACAGATGCTAACAGATGCTAACAGAATGCCAGATGCTAACAGGTAAGTGCGAGCCTGTATAAATTGCGACTGCCTCCAATGACAGCGTAGGTGTGAGTTTTGTTTTTTTGTGCAATGTAAAACGTAATAACTACGTTGGTCCACAACTTGGGACGTAGTAGTTTTTTTGTTTGAGACGAGCTAAAAGCTTAACCCCCTCTCTCAATCACTGTGCTGGACAAAGACGGCAATTCCACTTATTTAATATCAAAAAGCCAACGTTAGACAGCTTATTACAAATTGCTTTTGGTTGGTTCTACGACAAAATACGTCAGAATACCCCACCCGTGAATTTAAACACAGATGGTGCGAACAAGTGTCTAAGTGAGACGACTGAATGTCATCACGGCCAACATTAACCTCCTTTATCTTAGCGGTGGTGACGTGAAGTCATGTGACCGTGCTGTAGTTCCTTTATAGTAAGGTGACCAGATTTTCAAAATTAGAACCGGGACATTTTGAGTTTTGCGGTCAATATATCATCAACATATCCAATTTTCTTCACTGTTAAAGAAAAAAGGGGGAAAATTCTGGTTCAATGTAATTCGAACATTTTAACTGTTGGATACAAACAGAAGGACGATAGCTCATATATGAGACTTCAAAGGTCTTTTATTTTGAAACTCTACATCAGGTTGTCCTGATTCTCTCTGAGTGACTAGATGGGGTCTCCTGCTATCAGCCTGGAGTGAAATAAGTCTTTGATGATTTGACAGTTTTTTTATTTATTCTTGTATAAAAACAGAGGGATGATAGCCCATATATGAGATTTCAAAAGTATTTGATTTTGAAAATCTACATCAGATTGCCCTGATTTTCTCTGATTGACTAGATGGGGTCTCCTGCTATCACCCTGGAGCGAAATAATTATTTGATTGACTTTGAATGACTCTTTGATTATGGACAGTTTCCATTAAATAATAATCAAAATATAGATGGACAATAGATCTAATTTGAGATTTGAAACAGCATACATTTTAAATTGTGCTTCAGAAAGTAATGTTATGTTAGGAGTGTTGTGAGATGGTGTCAACATCAATTGAAACTAGAGAATGCAATTCCTGAATAAATTGCTAGTGGGAATGCTTTATGCTGAAAAGCTGACGCTAAACTGCTATGCTGAAATTTAATGTGTAAGAAGAAAGTGAAGAATTTAGATTGAAATGATACATGAACACAGGGGGCTTGAATGTGTGATGAGAGAAGAAAAGAAAGTAAAAAGGCTTGGAAAAGCAGCAACATATTTGAACTGCAAACTTCTGAACTAACTTGATGGCGAATGATCTGTCGCCATGGTAACGGCATTTGATGATACCCCATAATACACTTAGATGCGTTGATGGCTGCATCGTTACCAAACCTGTGAAGTTTTGGAGCGTTTGGAGCATTTTCAATGAAGTTATGAGAAAACCGTGTTTCATGGCGAGCATTGTGTTTCCATGGCAACGGCATTTGAAGAAATCTCAAAACTGTCCGGTAGATGTCTTCACGGCTGGACTGTTAGCACACATGTGAAGTTTGAGCACTCTTTGAACATTTGCATAGGAGTTATAGTGACATCATATTTTATAGCGAGGGATGCGTTTCCATGGAAACGGCATATGGTGAGATCTCAGATTTGGCGTAGAGCTGTTGAGGCATGGACCGGTGATATACAAGTGAAGATTGGGGGACGATTGGACAGTGTCGATTGTAATTACAGCCTCATCGTGTTTCATGGTGAGTGGTCTGTCGCCATGGCAACGACATTTGATGACACCACATACTACGCTTAGATGCGTTGAGGCTGCATCATTATCAAACCTGTGAAGTTCTGGGCTGTTTGAAGTATTTTCACTGAAGCTATGAGAAAACCGTATTTCAAGGCGAGCATTGTGTTGCCATGGCAACGGCATTTGTCGAAATCTCAAAACTGTCCTGTAGATGTCTTCACGGCTGGACTGTTGGCACACTGCTCTCTGGAGTCTGCTGCATGTCAGGTGGAGTGATGACGTCATCGTGTTCCATGACACAGGTGTTTATAGTTGAGCTAACGAGCTCTGTAGAGATCACAGGTTTCCATTGTTCTGAATGAGAGATAAACCTCTTACATGTGAACGTTTGGTGGAAGAACCGTAACAGATATCTGTGAAATTTCAAAACGTGAAGCATGTCAAGGAAGTTGAGTATCTGAAATGTAATTTTTGTGTACTTTCGGGTTAATAATGTGGCCTTTTTGGCAGTTTAACTAAAGGTGTGTGGCTGCTACCGTGAGGAAATATCTGCCTGAAATTACAATGAGCTTTGATGGAGGAATGTTGAACGTTTTTGTCACTTCATGAACTTCTGAAGACGCATTTTGTTTAATTATTTTTGCTTCATTATTTGTCATTTTTCAAGTTACGAGATGTATTCCTACGTTTATCATGAAAAATGATGTCCCCGGAATGTAGGGTTTGGGAATTATGGCGGTTTAAAAAATATATATGAATGTGAATTTCAAGCTGTCATCCACATCGCGCACTCTAGTTAATGTTAAAATGTGAAGAAAACCTCTCTACCAAGGTCTGAACAATGTTTAATATCTCTAAAAGTAAGAATCAGATTTAAAAGTTGTTTTACACGGATAATTCCAGTCATGTAACAGTTTAGAGTTGGAATGAGGTTTCTGAGTGAAAGTATGAATGAACAGTTAGTTAGCAGTTGAAGTTGCATGAAGATTTGTTGAAGTCTGAAGAGTTTCTCCATTGACTTCAATGTTAAAAATGTGATGTATTATGGGATGTATCTCTGGAATTATGAAAGTTATGAATGAGAAAAGTCATTGCCATCGATTCCCGACCGAGCTGAACGTTTTGATGTTTGAACGGAGTTTCTGCGATGTTCAATGCGGGAGAAGAAGAGAGCCAAAATAAGTCGGCAGAATAATAATAATAATAACCTTTTCGCGCGTAGAAGAACAGTTAGTGGGAATGCTGTTAACAGCATTCCCACTAAATTAGTCACTCAGTGGAAATGTCAGATATGTCTTCACATTCACTCAGTTATGATGTGGTAGTTATACGTAGTTTGTTTTAAATGATTATTGATCACATTACATATTTCTTAATTTAAGCTCCATATTATAATATTGCCTAACGGAAGCATATATAATGTGAACAAAATAGGTCCGAGCACTGAGCCCTGTGGCACTCCATGGCTAACTTTGGTTTGCGTGGAAGATTCATCGTTGACACCTACAAACTGAGAGCGTTCAGATAGATAGGACCTAAACCAGCCTAAAGCAGTTCCCTGTATGCCAACCAAGTGCTCTAGTCTTTGCAATAGGATGTCATGGTCGATAGTATCAAATGCAGCACTGAGATCGAGCAAAACAAGAATAGAGACAAGTCCCTTGTCCGAGGCTATTAGAATGTCATTTGTGACTTTAACCAGAGCTGTCTCTGTGCTATGATGTGTTCTAAAGCCAGACTGAAAGTCTTCAAATAAATCATTGTTTTTTAAGTAATCACACAACTGTTTTGCGACCGCTTTCTCAAGAATCTCTGAGAGGAACGGAAGATTAGAAATAGGTCTATAGTTGGCTAAAACCTCTGGATCGAGGTTGTGCTTTTTAAGAAGTGGTTTTATCACTGCTACTTTGAATGATTGTGGAACATAGCCTGATAATAAAGACATATTCATAATATTTAATAAAGAAGTGCTAATTAATGGAAAAACTTCCTTCAACAGCTTAGTTGGAATTGGGTCTAACATGCACGTTGATGGTTTAGAAGAGAGAATCGTTGAATGTAATTGTTCAAGGTTAATGGCTGAAAAGCATTCTAGTTTACTATCTCGTGTAATATTAGAACTTACGATTCCAGGAGCTGTTGATAACACTATACTGGTCAAAGGCAAGAGGTCATTAATTTTGTTTCTAAGAGTAACAATTTTATCGTTAAAAAAGCACATAAAATCATTACTACTGAGTGCTATGGGAATAGAAGGCTCAATGGAGCTGTGGCTCTCTGTCAGCCTGGCTACAGTGCTGAAGAGACATCTTGCATTATTCTTATTCTCATCTATTAATGAAGAGTAGTAGGCTGCTCTCGCTTTACGCAGTGCTTTCTTATATTCATTGAGAGTAATATGCCAAATTAAACGAGATTCTTCAAGTTTAGTGGAACGCCATATCCTTTCAAGTTGTCTCGACTTTTGCTTTATTTTGCGGGTTTCGGCATTATGCCATGGAGCTAATCTATGTTGTTTTATTTTCTTCTTTTTCAAGGAAATTATTCGCAGCGCATCTATAGCACTATCAACAACATGATCAATTTGGGGTGGTGTACATTTTGTATAAGTTTCCTCCCCTACATGCAGACATGCTATCAAGTTAAGTATTGGTGGAATCTCTTCCTTACATGTGGCTATAGCACTAACAGATAGGTTTCTGCTGCAGGAGCTTTTGACTAATGCTCTGTAGTCTCGTAATAGTACTTCAAAAGTTACTAAGAAATGGTCGGATAAAGCAGGATTATGCGGTTCGACTAATAGTTGCTCAATTTCAATACCATAAGTCAGAACAAGGTCGAGAGTGTGATTATAGCAGTGGGTTGGTTTATTTACACTCTGACAGAAACCAACATAATCTAATATAGAGTTAAATGCAACAGTAAGGCTATTTTTATCATCGTCAACATGAATATTAAAGTCACCTACGATAATTACTTTGTCTGTTTTAAGAACCAACGTTGATAAAAACTCAGAGAATTCTGATAAGAATTCTGAATAAGGACCTGGTGCATGATACACTGTAACAAATAAGATTGGCTGCAAAGTTTTCCAGGTCGGATGCGTAAGACTAAGATAAGATATATATTATAAGATAAGATGGACTTTTATTAATCCCTTGTGGGGACATTGTTTCTCTGCATTTGACCCATCCTAGTGTTAGGAGCAGTGTGCAGCCATTTTGAACAGTGCCCAGGGAGCAGTGTCTTGCTCAGAGACACCTCGGTAGTACTTGGTCTTGCCGGGACTTGAACTGGTGACCTTCCAGTTGCCAAGCCAAGTCCCTATCGACTTCGCCACCACCGTCCCTATCGACTTTGCCACCACCGCCCTGCAGCTCCCTCCTGGCTGGTCTACCTGCATGTGCCATCTGACCTCTGCAGCTCACTCAGAATGCAGCGGCTCGTCTGGTCTTCAACCTTCCTGAATGTTCCCACACCACTCCGCTCCTCCGCTCCCTCCACTGGCTTCCGGTAACTGCTAGAATCCACTTCAAGACCCTGGTGCTTGCGTACCATGCTGCGAATGGATCTGGCCCTTCCTACATCCAGGACATGGTTAAACCGTACACCCCAGCACGTGCTCTACGCTCTGCACCAGCCAAACGACTCGCTGCACCCTCGCTGCGAGGGGGACCCAAGTTCCCATCAGCAGGAACACGTGGGTTTGCTATCCTGGCTCCAAGATGGTGGAATGAGCTCCCATTGACATCAGGACGGCAGAAAGCTTACACACCTTCCAGACTGAAAACTCATCTCTTTCGACTCCACCTCGAGGATAGAACTACTAACAAAGAACTGCTAACAGAGCACTTATATACTAATAAAGGACTGGCTTATCTAAAGCCAGTTGAGTGGTGGTGAGGTGAAGTCATGTGACCGTGCTGTCGTTCCTTTATTGCTCAACATTAGCCACCTTTAGCTTAGCGGTGGTGACGTGAAGTCATGTGACGGTGCTGTAGTTCCTTAATACCCTAACGTTAGCTTTTTACTTTAGAAATCATAAAGAGGTGTTCATATGTGGAGATTATCCTGCTGAACTAAACGTATAAGAATCATTAACATTTGTTTAATATAAACTTGGTGCGTAGGTGCTGACTTGTGTATTAAAAGTATTTTTAATACACTTTCAATTGAGCTTACAGCTAATTATTATTAACATGACCAGAGAGATTTATTTTCTACCATTTTTTACGGTCAAATACCGGCTAACAGAAACACTGAGCATTTGAATATAGACACCACCCCACATGTATAGCTTTGTGTGGTGCTAGGTTCACGAGAGGATCCGCAATCGCACTTTGTTGCGTAGCTTCAGTGTCTTTGCCGAGATGCTGTTGATAGTGAGATGCGTCTGCCGTCTACTCTCAACTGTTTGACCGGTATGATGCACCATCCAGTACTGAGAGTGCACTTTAACATATTGGCCCTCATGCTCTCAGACAGTACACGTACATACAAAAGTACTGAGATGTCACTCACATAAAGTGAGAAGCCAGCAGGGCAGAGGTCAGGGCGGTAAAAACATCCTGCAGATGATGAAATGTTGTTTGTGGCTGCAGCTTGGACTCTGTGGACTAACGAGCTCCGGCCTTAATGAGAGCTGTTAACGAGCTGCTCTCAGGTGACCTCATTAACACACTGACCTGTTTGCTTCTTTACTTTGTGCTGCTGTAAACACCCAGAGGCGCAATGCACAGAAGGCTACACCTGCACAAACAAGACAAAACAATAATCAAAGAAAATCAAAGAGTGAATCTATAAAAAAATAACGTCAAAGCTTTCCTTTGGTGCTATTTATTTAGTCATTTTTAAAACACTTTTTTATCAAAACACACTGAAGGAAATACTCCGTTTGTTCATAGTGGCAGAATAATCCACTTCAGTGAGTGTTCGTGCGGCACATATTCTGAACGGGCCACGCTGTAAATATAACGATCATCAATAGACACAAAAAGGATAAGTGCCAAAAGAAGTCAAACGGCACTTAGACCTCCAATAAAGAAATCTATATTTTATTCCTAACACATATGAAAGGTCGTTCGTTGTCTACTGTTTATATAATGTGTCTCAGATCGGTATGCATGGCACCATTCTGTCAATAACGGATATTCTAACCTGATGAATTACGTGAAGAATGGGACCAGAAGTAATTTGAGCCACGATATAACGGGATCTCACAGCTTCGTAACATTAACAAAGGAATTGTTGTTTTGAATGATGGATGTTCATACCTCATAATGGAACTACAACTCGTTGTACATACCAGCCATAACTACATTGTATGCTTATTTGAACACAAACACGCCCTCGTAGTTTGGTTTGAGGTGATTATAGGAAGCAATCTACTTTAATAACCCGTAAAGAAAGTTTGATTTGATCCTGTAGCAACATTAACACGTTTAAAACTCAACAGACGATTCAGATCGATTAGATCCCTTCAGCATCACATACAGGTTCATAACGAACACACCACAGCAGCCTTTTGGTTTGGAGATAGATTTATTAGATTTCTGTGAGTTACTACAGTCGTAGTGTTCTCATACATGTCATCTGCAGTTCATCAAACTGATTAGAGAAGTATAATCTACATACATCTCATAGGCAAGGCAAGGCAAGTTTATTTATATAGGACTTTTCAACACAAGGCAATTCAAAGTGCTTTACAAAAAACGAAAGACATTAAGCATTAAAAAAGAAAAGCTAATAAAATAAACATTAAAAGAAAAAATACATGGATCTAAAAAGTCACAGTGCAGTCTAAGATATGAATAGTTCAATTAAAAGCAGCGACAAAAAGAAAAGTCTTCTTGCTGGATCTGAAAGTAGTCAGAGTTGCAGCGGACCTGCAGGTTTCTGGGAGTTTGTTCCAGATGTTTGGAGCATAGTAACTGAACGCTGCTTCTCCATGTTTAGTTCTGACTCTGGGGACAGGAAGCTGACCAGTCCCTGAAGACCTGAGAGATCTGTCTCTGGGGACAGGAAGCTGACCAGTCCCTGAAGACCTGAGAGATCTGTCTCTGGGGACAGGAAGCTGACCAGTCCCTGAAGACCTGAGAGATCTGTCTCTGGGGACAGGAAGCTGACCAGTCCCTGAAGACCTGAGAGATCTGTCTCTGGGGACAGGAAGCTGACCAGTCCCTGAAGACCTGAGAGATCTGTCTCTGGGGACAGGAAGCTGACCAGTCCCTGAAGACCTGAGAGACCTGTCTCTGGGGACAGGAAGCTGACCAGTCCCTGAAGACCTGAGAGATCTGTCTCTGGGGACAGGAAGCTGACCAGTCCCTGAAGACCTGAGAGATCTGTCTCTGGGGACAGGAAGCTGACCAGTCCCTGAAGACCTGAGAGATCTGTCTCTGGGGACAGGAAGCTGACCAGTCCCTGAAGCCCTGAGAGATCTGTCTCTGGGGACAGGAAGCTGACCAGTCCCTGAAGACCTGAGAGATCTGTCTCTGGGGACAGGAAGCTGACCAGTCCCTGAAGACCTGAGAGATCTGTCTCTGGGGACAGGAAGCTGACCAGTCCCTGAAGACCTGAGAGATCTGGATAGTTTAGCAGGAGGTCAGAAATGTATTTTGGGCCTAAACCATTCAGTGCTTTATAAACCAGCAGCAGTATTTAGAAATCTATTCTTTGACACACAGGAAGCCAGTGTGAAGACTTCAGAGCAGGAGTGATGTGATCCACTTTCTTAGTGTCAGTGAGGACTCGAGCAGCGGCGTTCTGAATCAGCTGCAGCTTCCTAATAGATGTTTTAGTGAGACCTGTGAAGACACCATTACAGTAGTCCAGTCTACTGAAGATAAAAGCATGGACACGTGTCTCCAGATCCTGCTGTGACATTAGTCTTTTAATCCTAGATATGTTCTTTAGGTGATAGTAGGCTGATTTAGTAACTGTTTTAATGTGACTGTTGAAACTCAGGTCAGAGTCCATGACTACTCCTAGATTTCTGGCTCTATCTGTTGGTTTGAACATTGCAGACTGAAGCTCAGCCCTAACTTTTAAACGTTCTGCCTTTGCTCCAGAAACCATTACCTCAGTTTTATCTTTGTTTAATTGGAGAAAGTTCTGACACATCCAGTCATTGATTTGTTCAATGCACTTACTCAGTGTTTGAATTGGAGCATAGTCTCCTGGTGAAATTGTTACGTAAATGTGTGTGTCAGCCGCATAGCTATGGTAACTTATTTTGTTGTTCTTCATGATCTGAGCCAGTGGTAGCATGTAGACGTTAAAGAGAAGAGGCCCCAAGATGGAGCCTTGAGGAACCCCACATGTCATATTTGTCAACTCAGATGTGTATTTACCGATAGAAATAAAGTTTTTTCTGTCCTTTAAGTAGGATTCAAACCAATTTAGAACTGTTTCAGAAAGTCCCACCCAGTTTTCCAGTCGGTCTAGTAATATGCTGTGGTCAACAGCGTCACACGCATTACTGAGATCTAATAATACTAACACTGAAGTTCTGCCACTGTCTGTGTTTAAGTGGATGTCGTTAAAGATCTTTACAAGAGCAGTCTCAGTGCTGTGGTTTGGACGAAAGCCTGACTGGAACACATCGAAACAGTTTTTTAAATGCAAGAAATTACTCAACTGTTGAAAAACAACTTTTTCAATGATCTTACCTAGAAATGGGAGGTTTGATATGGGCCTGTAATTGTTCATTACTTAAGCATCTAGATTATTCTTTTTTAAGAGCGGTTTAATGACTGCAGTTTTCAGGGCCTGTGGAAAAATACCTGAGTGAAGAGATTTGTTTACTATATGAAGTAGACAGGGTTGGGTTGTAACGGAATACATGTAACGGCGTTACGTAATCAGTTATCATCATTCAGCTCGCGTGACATTTGAAAAACGAGTAATTTGATTACAGTTACTTTCGTAAACCTGAAGTGAATACATTTTGGATTACTTATTGGAATTATTGGTGGAAAGATTTCCTCACAACATTTAATATTCATTACTAAAGGTACAGCCAAATCGTCACAGCGCACAAAAACTTTACCGCCGCAGATGGACCAGAAAAGGGAGCGTTTGAAAAAAAGGGGCGGGTCCGCTCAGTGAAACAATAACAACGAAACATGGAGGAACAAAAGTCTGCGTTTAAGTCGTGTATGTGTAGAGGTGTGTGTGGTTAAAACACATCAGCCTGCGGTCGCTCTTTAGCCTTATGATTATGAAAGTAAACACAGCGAAGGCGGTGCGTGAAAGGCGGTGCGTGAAAGGCGGTGCGTGAAAGGCGGTGCGTGAAAGGCGGTGGGTGAAAGGCACTGCGCGCTCCTCTTCTCAGAGGCGGAGCTAACCCTCCCGCTGCCTCCTGGTGCTGCAGAGAGGTCATGAAGTGAAGGAGGTTTTCCTTCTATAAAACAGCTGTGGGCAGCAGATACTGTGAGAGTCACAGACATGAATTCATAGATCAAGGCAGACTGGTGCACAGAGTATCCTGTTTTGCCAATCCGGTGCTTAAACAAATATAGCTCTACACCCCTGGCCGAAATGTCCTTAAAATGAAGTCCGAGTTCGACATTTTAATTCATGTCCTGCCAACACTGGCAGGACAGAAGGCGACACGCCCGTTCTAAGCTGTGTCCCTCACTCCTCACATCACAAGCTGCATCCCCAACAAGTTTATTATGTTGTTACATCGTTTCAGAGGTTATGTTTCAGTTGTGCTCTTGATAAGCCATTAAAACAGTAAAACACGTTCAGTTTCCTTTTGCTTTTTGTGTCTCCTGTTCACCAAAACATACCCACCTGTGATGGAAAAAGAAAGTAATCCAAAAGTAATCTGATTACGTTAATTTAAGACACGTAACTGTAACTGTATTCGGATTACTTTCATCCACTTTCAGTAATCAGTAACTGATTACATTTACAAAGTAACCCTCCCAACCCTGGAAGTAGATCTGCGGCCATGCAACGAAAAACATCTTTGAAAAATCCTGTTGGAATAATATCAAGGCAGCAGGAGGAGGACTTCAGAAGTTGTATAATGTCCTCCAGGTTTTTATCATTAATCTGATGGAATGTGTCATGGTGTCTGAATTGATGTTAAGTGGACACAGAGACAACACATTAGCTGTTCCTGATGCAGAGGCACTGACTGCTCATCTGATTTTCTGATTGTTGTCAGTGAAAAAGGCAAAGTCATTGCACGCCCTGGTGGATAGAAATTCAGAGGCTACTGACACTGGGGGGTTAGTTAGTCTGTCGACGGTAGCGAACAAGGCACGTGCGTTGTTTTTGGTAATGATGTCAGAGAAGAATGATTGCCGTGCGTTTTTCAATTCCAAATTATAAAGGCCAGGTCTCTCTTTATAGATTTCAACGTGAACCTGGAGATTTGTTTTTCACCACCTGTCAGCTTTTCGACATTCTCTTTTTTCTGTTTTCGTAGTTTTAGTAGTTTCAGTAGTTTCAGCAGTGTTAGTAGTTTTAGTAGTTTTAGTAGTTTTAGTAATTTTAGTAGTTTTAGTAGTTTTATTAGTTTCAGTAGTTTAGTTTCAGTATTTTAGTAGTTTCAGTAGTTTTAGTAGTTTCAGCAGTTTTAGTTTTCAGTAGTAGTTTTTAGTAGTTTCATAGTTTTAGTAGTTTTAGTAGTAGTTTCAGTAGTGTTAGTAGTTTCAGTTGTAGTTTCAGTAGTTTCAGTAGTTTTAGTAGTTTCAATAGTTTTAGTAGTGTTAGTAGTTTTATTAGTTCCAGTAGTGGTAGTAGTTTCAGTTGTAGTTTCAGTAGTTTTAGTAGTTGCAGGAGTGTTTGTAGTTTTAGTAGTTTCAGTAGTTTTAGTAGTTTCAGTAGTGTTAGTAGTTTCAGTAGTGTTAGTAGTTTTAGTAGTGTTAGTAGTTTCAGTAGTGTTAGTAGTTTTAGTAGTTGTAGTAGTTTTAGTAGTTTCAGTAGTGTTAGTAGTTTTAGTAGTTGCAGTAGTGTTTGTAGTTTTAGTAGTTTTATTAGTTTCAGTAGTTTTAGTAGTTTTAGTCGTTTTAGTAGTGTTAGTAGTTTCAGTAGTTTCAGTAGTTTCAGTAGTTTCAGTAGTTTTAGTAGTGTTAGTAGTTTCAGTATCAATCAATCAATCAATGTTTATTTATATAGCCCGAATATCACAAATGTTACATTTGTCTCAGTGGTCTTCACAGTGTGTACAGAATATCAGTATGACAATACGACACCCTCTGTCCTCAGACCCTCACATCGTACAAGGAAAAACTTCCAAAGAAAACCCAGTTTAAAGGGAAAAATGGGAGAAACCTCAGGGAGAGCAACAGAGGAGGGATCCCTCTCTCAGTAGTGTTAGTAGTTTCAGTAGTGTTAGTAGTTTCAGTAGCTTTAGTAGTCTCAGTAGTTTTAGTAGTTTTTAGTAGTTTTAGTAGTGTTAGTAATTTGATCTCAAATATTTTAGCAATGACTCGTTTGATGATGTCAGAATATAATATTTAATATCTAGAATAAAGATGATAATAAATAGAGTAATACAAATGTTACCTGCGCTCAGCAGCAGCAGCAGCAGCAGGTGCTCCATAATGTCTCCTCACTCTGTGTACTTATACTCACATATCTGTGTACTCATCAGTATGATGAGAGACAGGAAGTCAGGCTCTCTTCCTGTCACAAAGACACCATTAAAGCTTTAAGTTAATTTCTGATTTCTTCTTCTTCAGACCCTCTCTAGAGAGGACACCATGAGCAGAGGAGTTACTTTAGACCCACTCTAGAGAGGAGACCATGACCAGAGGAGTTTCTTTATGCTGTTAAGATTTTTTTATTTAGTATTTATTGGGATTGTGTTTAGGTTTACATTTTATTTTCTCTGATTTAACACTTGATTATATTTCACATCATTCATCCACATCTGTAAAGTAACTAAAGGGATTAAATACATGTAGTGGAGTAAAAGTACACAATTTACCTCTGAACTGTAGTGGAGTAGAAGTGAAGTACAAGTACCTGAACATTGTGAGTAAATGTAGCCTCCTTCTACACCAGGCTGCTGTAGTGTCTCTCTATCGCCGGCAGTCCCTCCCTCCCGTCCAGCAGGGGCAGCACCGAGAGAGCAGGGACAACACTGAGAGAGCAGGGACAACAGAGGGAACACACACTCACTAGCCACTTCCGGTGTCTGCAGAAGCCTCTCATCGTGAGTAAAGAATAATAAATGTTCTGTTTGTATATTATTCAGATCTCCTAGTTGTATACTTAGTTTGGGCTTTTACACTCAGCCCCACAGAAACCGGAAGCAAACACTTCAACGGCAGCTAGAGAGCAAGCTCGAGCCGGTGTTTGATAATAATAATAATAATGAGCTAACGCTAGCTTTAGCTTCGAGCTAAACAACAAACAATAACAAACCTCATTCATATTGTATTTTTTATTATAACCCTTTATTTATTATCAGTAACGGATGCCATTTAACGGGTTAAGAAGTAACTGTACTCCCTCACAGTTATAAACAAATCAGATGAGTGTTACTTTCTAAATGTTCCGTGTTACCGTCAGGATTACAGTTAGCTTCTTTAGAACCTTTTTTTGGAGACCTCCATTTTAATGATGACCCTAATTATCTAATCAAGATGTTTTCTATCAGAATCACATTTTTAAATCCTACTTTTTATAAAAACTGGGAATTTTCTTTTTCGATTTCTTTTTTTTCCGACTATCTTTTTAAAAAAAATCAAGAAAGATAACTCATATTTATACATAAAGATGTTCCCCGGTGCGTCGGGGAGCTCACGCAGCGTCAGAAAATAAAACCCTCTCTCTTTTCCTCCGTACCCAAATCTCTAAAAACGGGGGTACAATGGAGCTGATGCAGATTTGCGTCCGATATGACGTAATATCGGAAATGCGGACCCACGGCCCTACTTGCCAACCCTCCCGATTTTCGCGGGAGACTCCCGATTTCACTGCCCTCTCCCGGATTCCTCCCGGGGTCACATTTCTCCCGATTTCTGACAAAGTCAGATTTACTCACGACTGTTTCCACTCGGAATTCAATACAGCTACACCATTGTTTGGTTTCCATGGTAGCGCGTCTCTTTAGTAGCTCTTTAGCAACTCAAAGTTTGAGAGGATGTTCAGCATGGTGAGGAAGATAGTCACAGAACAAGAATGGACAACTCGACCCTCTGCTCACTCCTTTCCTGATCACACATATGCTCCATCAAGGATGGTGCTACAGGCCGCAGGCATTGCACTTACAACTACAATAAGCATGTGTAGATGTTCTTTTCATCTTTAAAAGTCAGTTTCCCCGCTGCGAGGCTCCAGCGCTAACAGTTCTAACAGCTCCGGCGATCCACTAGCAACCCACTCCCCGCGCGGTGGTTTTTAAATGCTCCCGATTTCTGAGGTCTCAAGGTTAGCAAGTATGCCCACGGCCCAATCAGAAACGTTGCTATCAGAAACAATGCCCGACTGTTTTGGACGTAATATGGTCGGTGTTTACATTAGCATCGCTAGCGCTCAGAGCTAACCTGTGCTGGAGAGCATGTGTGTGAAGAAGCAGGAAGTAGAAAGGAACTCAGCTTGTGGTGTAACCGGCAAGAGAGAAAGCCTTTGAGCTCCAGACTGTTTCAGAGTCTTGATGATCCATGATATGGAGTTTCATCACGGCAGCGTTTAGTTTAGACGGTAGCTGCCGGGTCCCGCATAAGCTCCGCCCCCTCCTCTTTAAAGCTTTATCACAGAATCAGCACTTTAGAAACAGGAAGTGAAACAGAGGGACATGAGGCGTGGCTAGAATCTAGCAAAACACTTCATAGACATGTTTTTTATATATTTGTATATATCTGAGAGCTCTGCTACTGCCTACAAACAGCACGATAGCTGACCTTTAAATAGGAATTATCAGAAAAATATAAAACACAAAATCAGATTTCTGAGATTAAAGTGCGAATAATAATAATAATAGTGAAAAATAGTTTTCTTTAAATAAAAAACGAAATATTGTCACAGTAAAAAAACGGAATTCGGATTAAAGTCATACAATTCTCAGATAAAAATAAAAAACATTTCCAGATACAAAGTCAGAATTCTATAGTTGTCATTAAACCTGTATCTGAAGGTCCAGTATTTAGTCGTTTCAAATGACCGACACTAACTCTAAACCGCAGACAGACAGTCTTCTCTTACACGACAGATGCATCACCCTTTTATTTAAAACGTCTGCCCAGAGCTTCTCTTGATTTCCACCCCAAAGCTCAGGTGTGGCATAGACTCTGAATAGGTTTGCTTGTTACCTGACTGGAGTTATTTTAAATTCCTCCGCTCAGGGCCCGTCGGACCACCATGGCGGACATCAAGAACGTGCTGTACGCCTGGTGCGGGAAGAAGAAGCTGACGCCCAGCTACGACATCCGAGCTGCGGGGAACAAAAACCGCCAGAAGTTCCTGTGTGAGGTGAGGCTCCGTAACACCCTGAGCTTATATACTCATATACACAAGCAGTACGTCGTTCCACAGTATCAACACAAAGTCAAAGACGTCAACTTTATTGTCCACCTTTCAGTTTGTGTGCACAGACGGAGAGATCCAAATACCGTTTCCCACAATCCAGAATAAACGGCAACCCTCAAAACATTCCTCTGTATATTTTATACATTTCTGCACAGCTCATCCACTTTATATTTTTAAGTGTATATTATCCTCTCACTAAATGTATGCACCATGCCACCCCCCCAAAGAGTCCTTCTATGTGTACAAACTACTACATCTGGTTCTGCAAAGTTAGTTTGATTAACTCATAGAGATTATTTAAAGGTCCCATGTCATGCTTTTCTCAGCCTGGGCACAAACTCCCAGCCAGACTGCGGGTGTGTGTGTGTGTGTGTGTTTCGGGCTGGGTTTCGCTGTGTCTCGCTGTCTCGCAGGCGGCCACTGGGCTCACAGGGAGGGGGGGCTGGAGCTCCAACAAGGCGTGTAGGACAGAGAGTGAATACACATACTATACCAACTGCTTTGGGGGGGTGCTGCCTGAGCGGGGGGAGCTGCCTGAGCGGGGGGAGCTGCCTGAGCGGGGGGCGGGGGGGGGAGCAGAGAGGAGCTGTGGATTATTGTTATTGATAAATGCATCAGTGTTTCTTTGGGTCAAAAACACTAAAAACTTAAATTGAAAGCGTTTAGTTTATTTAATAAAAGAGCACATGTTCAATGTGAAAATTGACAGGAGTTATAAATTAGTTGCAATTTGGTGCAATATATTAAAAAATATATATGAATACAAAAAATATATATAATTATTTATTTTTTTAACACCTTGAATTTCGGTGGGGCTCCGTTGGCGGGGCTCCGTTGGCGGGGCTCCGTTGGCGGGGCTCCGTTGGCGGGGCTCCGTTGGCGGGGCATGGGGCTCCGTTGGCGGGGCTCCGTTGGCGGGGCTCCGTTGGCGGAGCTCCTTTGGCGGGGCTCCGTTGGCGGAGCTCCGTTGGCGGGGCATGGGGCTCCGTTGGCGGGGCTCCGTTGGCGGGGCTCCGTTGGCGGGGCTCCGTTGGCGGGGCTCCTTTGGCGGGGCTCCGTTGGCGGGGCTCCGTTGGCGGGGCTCCGTTGGCGGGGCGCAGCGCCCATCCAAGGCACTGGTAGGGGAAACACGCTACACAGAGATGCTGTTTGAGAAACCAATGAGAGTTTGGAACATTGAACGATGTGAATCTATTCTAGCAGACCTCAACGATGGAACTATGATCAGTAGAAATGGACATGACATGTGACCTTTAAGTATTCTCGTTAATATTTGTTTTAATTTTTACATGTTGTCGTTTAATGCCTTAAAAAACTCACAATCTATCTTTATTTACACTTGTTGTAAACATGTTTGTTTTGTTTAATAGTTTTGAGAAGAGTTTTTTAGTTGCTATGTTCAGATGATCCATTTCACCTTTTATTTATGTGTTCTACCAATTCATTATCAATACAGACAATTGATACACAAGATTCCAAACACAAAGTCAGGTGAAGCTAAACAATCCCTAGCTATCCCAGAATTATTTTTCAGATTTGTCTTAAAATGTTTCTCAGAATTCAGATTTTTAAAAATTATTTATCTGAATTATTTTTTTATTCTTTCTCCAAAATATTTTTTTTTAACTCAATATTTATTTGTCACATTCAAAAATCACATTCACTGCCAGACATCGCAGAAACAAACAGCCCTCTCATGAGGCATCCGATTTCAAAGATAGATATCTCTGAGTTCCTGATGTCTTGCTTCCTGCGCTCAGGTCCGAGTGGACAGCTTCAGCTACATCGGGATGGGAAACTCCAGCAACAAGAAGGACGCTCAGACCAACGCCGCCCGAGACTTCGTCAACTTCCTGGTCCGCAGCGGAGAGATGAGCGCCTCCGAGGTCCCGGCGCCGGGGGTGAGTGCAACCATCGCGAGGGTCTGGAAGTACTCGCGTTAAACTGTGTCTTTAAAGGGGCCCTTTCCCTCTCTCTGAACTCACTCAACTTGACTGGCAGTCTTTCAGTTTGTGTGGACAGAGCGATCCAATACCCTTTCCCACAATCCCCGAGATAAACACAAATGAATATAATAATATGTACACCTATATATACACAATCAAAGACACATTTATACATGTGCACACATTGAGATAAATACAAAATAACAGTCACTTAAATATCTTGAGAATGTACATTAGTGCCAGGCTGCAGTGGGTTCTCGAGGTGTTAGTGTATGTAAATGGTCTGCAAAGGATCAAATGTGTTATTCCAGAGGGAGTTTCTTCTTATTCAGAACCTTCAGACCGTCACTTCCTTTTTTTAGCTCTTTGCATTTGAAGAAATTATTCCCAAAGCATACCTAACAAAACAAACACATCTACAGGTTAAGTTAACATAACAGCTGATAATTATCCAAATAAAAGAATGGATGCTATATTAATGCTCGGGTTTACTTTAATTGGTCACAAAAATAACAATTATTTTCATCGGATTGTTTGTTTTACCCTCGATTTACGAATCAAAGGAAAAAGCAAGAATATTAAACGGTCAAGCTGTTCAGCCCCGAGCCTGTTTCTCAGGGTTCAGGCTCGAAAATGACATGCCCAGAACAAATGACTGTAACTTCACTTCTAAAAGGTTTATATGAATACTTGTTGTTGTCAAAGCAAGGTCCCATCTGTGAGCTGGACGTGGAAGTGTCAGAATCAATATAGATGTTTCTGTGTCAGAGTGCATTCAGATGGAACATAGCAACACAATGTAGATTCCTGTCTCCGCCTAAAGAAAACCCATTACTCATAGTGAAGACCACCCTGAAGGATGGGTTAGTAGCCTAACAGCTTTAGGAATCCAAAGTAGAACATATAATAAGTACCCTGTATCAAGATTGAGGCAAAACAAGTGACCTTTGACCTTTTTAGAGAGGTTTATGAAAATAAAGTCCAGGCGGAATCAGCTTTGGGCACATCAGTGCCATTTGACCTTTTTCAGATACCAGACTGTAAAAATCATTGTATTACATTGAATACTCACTATAGGTATTCATTCCATTAAAACAAATTAAATTAAAAATATTGAAATAGATTCTTAAAAAAATATTAAAAATATTTGTGTGAGTGTGTATAAAAAACAAATCCTTCGGGCTTAACAGGTTAAACATTTAATCCACTTCTTTTCCTGCTGGAGCCCGCCGCTTAAAGGTGGCGGGCGCGGACCGGTCCTAGAGCCCGTAGTGTTAAAGGTGGCGGGCGCGGACCGGTCCTAGAGCCCGTAGTGTTAAAGGTGGCGGGCGCGGACCGGTCCTAGAGCCCGTAGTGTTAAAGGTGGCGGGCGCGGACCGGTCCTAGAGCCCGTAGTGTTAAAGGTGGCGGGCGCGGACCGGTCTTAGAGCCCGTAGTGTTAAAGGTGGCTGGCGCGGACCGGTCCTAGAGCCCGTAGTGTTAAAGGTGGCGGGCACGGACCGGTCCTAGAGCCCGTAGAGTTAAAGGTGGCGGGCGCGGACCGGTCCTAGAGCCCGTAGTGTTAAAGGTGGCGGGCGCGGACCGGTCCTAGAGCCCGTAGAGTTAAAGGTGGCGGGCGCGGACCGGTCCTAGAGCCCGTAGAGTTAAAGGTGGCGGGCGCGGACCGGTCCTAAAACCCGTAGTGTTAAAGGTGGCGGGCGCGGACCGGTCCTAGAGCCCGTAGTGTTAAAGGTGGCGGGCGCGGACCGGTCCTAGAGCCCGTAGTGTTAAAGGTGGCGGGCGCGGACCGGTCCTAGAGCCCGTAGAGTTAAAGGTGGCGGGCGCGGACCGGTCCTAGAGCCCGTAGTGTTAAAGGTGGCGGGCGCGGACCGGTCCTAGAGCCCGTAGTGTTAAAGGTGGCGGGCGCGGACCGGTCCTAGAGCCCGTAGTGTTAAAGGTGGCGGGCGCGGACCGGTCCTAGAGCCCGTAGTGTTAGAGGTGGCGGGCGCGGACCGGTCCTAGAGCCCGTAGAGTTAAAGGTGGCGGGCGCGGACCGGTCCTAGAGCCCGTAGTGTTAAAGGTGGCGGGCGCGGACCGGTCCTAGAGCCCGTAGAGTTAAAGGTGGCGGGCGCGGACCGGTCCTAGAGCCCGTAGAGTTAAAGGTGGCGGGCGCGGACCGGTCCTAAAACCCGTAGAGTTAAAGGTGGCGGGCGCGGACCGGTCCTAGAGCCCGTAGTGTTAAAGGTGGCGGGCGCGGACCGGTCCTAGAGCCCGTAGTGTTAAAGGTGGCGGGCGCGGACCGGTCCTAGAGCCCGTAGAGTTAAAGGTGGCGGGCGCGGACCGGTCCTAGAGCCCGTAGTGTTAAAGGTGGCGGGCGCGGACCGGTCCTAAAACCCGTAGTGTTAAAGGTGGCGGGCGCGGACCGGTCCTAGAGCCCGTAGTGTTAAAGGTGGTTAATTTAACCTGTAAAACCCATAGATTTAGGAGGTCCCCTAGTGGCCGTTAGCTGTACACAGAAAATGGGGGAAAAAGTCGCGGCTTATAGTCCGAAAAGTACGGTATTTATCCAAATAAAAGAATGGATGCTATATTAATGCTCGGGTTTACTTTAATTGGTCACAAAAATAACAATTATTTTCATCAGATTGTTTGTTTTATCCTCGATTTACGAATCAAAGGAAAAAGCAAGAATATTAAACATTTAATCCACTTCTTCGCCTCCTGAAATGTAAACCCTTAATGTCTCTGTTCAACACATGCAGAGTAGAAGGCGATGTTTTAAATGATTTTATGATTTATTGGTTGAAGCATTATTTGAAGGAGGCGTTGTTTCTCCAGGTGAGCGCTGCAGATCAGCCTGATGGAGGAGGAGCAGAAGGAGGAGCAGGAGGAGGCTTTGGGAGCCTCCCCTCCAGCGGGCCGCTGCCTCCTCACCTGGTGGTGAAAGCTGAACTGAAAGGTATTGTTATTATTGTGATACAACTCTTTCTGTTTGTTTTTACGTCCCGTCGGACCCGGGAGGAAGTGTAAAACATCATTTTGTGTTGTCGTTGCTAGAGGAGAGTGGGCCGGTGCCGGGTGTCACGGGGCTCGGGTACTCCGGAGGAGGAAACTCCGGGTGGGGAAGAGGAGGCGATGGAGGAAGAGGAGGAGATGTAGGAGGAGGAGGAGGAGAATGGGAGCGAGGGGCGAATCTGAAGGAATATTACTCCAAGAGAGACGAGCAGGAGGCCCAGGCGGTACGTCACTTCCCGTTCACTCCTTCATGTCGGAGGAAAAGCAGCTTCAAGGTCACCTTTCATGCAAAATGCACTTCTTCATGTCTTTTAAACGTAGTCTACGGTTTGCAGACTCTGGAGTCGGAGGAGGTGGATCTGAACGCTAACCTGCACGGGAACTGGACTCTGGAGAACGCCAAGGCCCGTCTGAACCAGTACTTCCAGAAGGAGAAGTGCAGCGCCGAGTACAAGTACAGCCAAGTGGGCCCGGACCACAACAGGTCCGATCACAACTACAGAATGTCTTTCAGAGCAACATGTTTTTATTGCGTTTCGAAAATGCAAAACCAGTTTGTCCAAAACATGCATTCCAATGAGACAGTGGTTTTACTGACTGTACAGAGAGCATTTTCATTTACAAACACTAACAATGACTAAGTGTGTGTGTGTGTGTGTGTGTGTGTGTGTGTGTGTGTGTGTGTGTGTGTGTGTGTGTGTGTGTGTGTGTGTGGTGTGTGTGTGTGTGTGTGTGTGTGTGTGTGTGTGTGTGTGTGTGTGTGTGTGTGTGTGTGTGTGTGTGTGTGTGTG
Organism: Champsocephalus esox; assembly: GCA_036324585.1. Lineage (NCBI taxonomy): Eukaryota > Metazoa > Chordata > Actinopteri > Perciformes > Channichthyidae > Champsocephalus > Champsocephalus esox. The sequence continues at coordinate 42,099,589 of CM070481.1, forward strand.
TGTGGTGTGTGTGTGTGTGGTGTGTGTGTGGGGGTACCTCTGAGAGAGAGAGAGAGAGAGTGTGTGTGTGGTACCTCTGAGAGAGAGAGAGAGTGTGTGTGTGGTACCTCTGAGAGAGAGAGAGAGAGTGTGTGTGTGGTACCTCTGAGAGAGAGAGAGAGAGAGTGTGTGTGTGTGTGTGGTACCTCTGAGAGAGAGTGTGTGTGTGTGGTACCTCTGAGAGAGAGTGTGTGTGTGTGGTACCTCTGAGAGAGAGTGTGTGTGTGTGGTACCTCTGAAAGAGAGTGTGTGTGACCTCTGAGAGTGTGTGTGTCAGGATGCTGCTGTGTGTTTTTCTGCTGGACTGCAGAAACCCAGAGACCTCCGCAGTGTGTCGGCTACACCACAGAGATCTCACTATTACGTTATTATTCATATTTTATTGTAATAATTATATTCACATCGGTCCACACACACGCTAAAGCCTCGCTCTAAATCACGTTTTTATTGACTTTATAGGTTTAGACCATCCTGAACCTGATCTCTTTAAATTATTTTAAGATATTATATTTATACTCTTAATTGTGTCAGGACCTGCACATTAAAACATGTGCTCAAATGTTTTTTATAATCGGACTTTGTTCAAAGTGAGAATCAGCAAGTGAGCGAAGTGCGACACGATTAAATTAACTGATATCTTAATAACCCTGAAAGGTGGGGTAGGTAATTCCCTTCAGAAACACGCTCATAACATCCCGATAGCAATGAATATCTGAAATGCTTTGACAAAAAATCCATAAAAACCGTAGTACTGTAAAAGGCACGACCAATCATCTGAGCCGGCTAAAGTAACTGGACGGCCTGCCTGCCTGCCAGCCTCCCATCGGGGCACGCACTGATCTCTGCCCTCATTGGTCATGTGTGTGTTGGGGGAGGGGCTCTGTGAGGAAGTGGCAGATTTTTGTCGGCTGCGTACTTTCAAATTCTAGCGCACTGGAGCTGCTTTCTCCAATCTTACCTACCTTACCTTTAATGCATATTGATAAGAAAAAAATGTAAACGATGTGAGAGATTTAGGAAACCAAGGAGATAAAGTAGAGATGTGCAATTAAAGAATACAAATATTTATATAAACATTTGTTAGAATATATATGTAAAAAAATGCAAATACAAATATTTAATTGAAAGGGGACCTATCATGCAAAATGCACTTTTGTACGTCTTTCATACATGAATATGTGTCCCGGTGTGTCAGGGAACTCACCAAGTTCTCACAAACCCTCTCTCTTTTCCTCCATACCCAAATCTCTAAAAACGGGGCTGCAACAGATCTGATACAGACTGATCCAGATTTGAAATATCTCTGACGTCAGAAACGAAGAGCTCCGCCTATATGGGCAACTCTCCACCTATCAGGGGAATGAGAGGTTGCGTGGCATGGTGACAGCATGGTGACAGCATGGTGACAGCATGGTGACAGCATGGTGACAGCATTGTAACAGCATGCTAACATGACGCTCGTGCCACGCCCCCCTCCTTTGCAGGGGGGCGTGGTCAGCTGCAGCTCATTTGCCACAGAATCAGCCCTTGTGAAGGCAGGGCTGGAAAAGAGCAAATAGAGCGAAATGAGGCACGGCTAAAATGCAGGATCTGTTTGGTATTTTGAAGAAAAAAAATCGCAGACATGTTTTATATAGGTATGGCCCTACAATGTATTATTCAAATATAGCATGATAGGTCCACTTTAACATAAAAAGTTAAAGTACACATTTTCAAAATAGATTTGAAAGTAAAAAATGTAATAAAACTATTCGTATAAAGAAGGGAATGTAAAAGATAGAATTCCATAATAAATTGTATATAAACTTGACAAGTTAAAGTAGAATTGTGCAATAGAATATAATTATTTGAATAGAAGTAAGAGTTAAAAATGTAAAAAAAGGAAATGTGTAATGAATGCCAGAATAAATAAAAATATTGTGAAATAAAAGATGGAACAAATGAACAACGGCGTAGCATTCAGCTGTGTGCGGACAGGTGATGAATATTTGTGGAAGACGAAGGTGACGCCAGAACTCACTCCCTCTGAAGACATGGGGCAGCATTTAGATGCAGCACTAAAGCTGTCCCATGGGTGGCGCTGTTGGGGGTGTGGTTGTGATTTCTGGTGTCACCGCAGGGCAGCGAGCAGCCAGAGAGCCTCACATCTCCATCTGTGATTTAATACTCTCAAGTCTGGCAGAAAAACACACAGCTTCCTCCTGAGAGCACCACCGCAGGTGAGTCCATCACTTCCAAGCTTCGTTTCCTGTTTTATTTTGAAAAACCCATAGGAAGTGAAGAGTGTAATGTTTGTGTCTGCAGGAGCTTCATCGCGGAGATGAATCTGTTTGTGAGGCAGCTCGGCAGAAGTAAGACATTTTATATATTTACATGTTTATCGAATCTGTAAATATTCACTTTTACTTTTTATTAGCATCTCCATTAATTAATTAGCATTAGCTATTCTTCCTGTGGTCCACACATATTTAAACACTTTAGCCTCATAAACACAACAAACGTAAACAAAACGTACATTTAAAAAAATAAAGCTACTGTTTAGATATTATCAAAGTGAAAGTGGGCCCAGCCATGCACCCTGAGGAACCCCTAATGTTCTTAAAATACAGAGGTTTTATTTTTACAGTTCAAAGTGAAAGTGGGCCCAACCGTGCACCCTGAGGAACTGCTAATGTTCTGAGAAACTGCCCTTTTTGAGTTCCGATTGGATGTTTTTGAGTCGTTTTCTTCAGATGGTCCAATGGCAGTGCGTTCTGTGCTCTGTAGGGATCCCGGCTCAAGAGGACGCCGACAACTTTTTTAGTTTTTAGAAATGTTTGACTTAATCTGATGATTTGTAAAGTGGAAGTGGGCCCAATCATGAACCCTGAGGAACTCGTGCTCTAATATTCTTAAAATTGGCAGTTTGTACTTCAGCTTTTTAAATGTTTCTTTTACCTAATATTAATTTTGTACTGTTTTACACATTATCAGAGTAAACATGGGCCCAATCATGCACCCTGCGGGACACCTAATGTTCTCAACAAGAGTGTTTTTGTTCCGATTGGATGTTTTTGAGACTTGAGATCGAATGCCAAAGAGTTTTTTGCTCTCCAGAGATCACGGCTCGAGAGCACGGCTCCAACAAGAAGCTGGCGGCTCAGTCGTGTGCGTTGTCTCTCGTTCGGCAGCTGTACCACCTCGGGGTGCTGGAGGCGTACTCCGGGGTCACCAAGAAGAAGGAAGGGGAAACGGTAAGACGACCGCCATACACTCGGAGAAAGATGGACCTTTTCTAACTGCTGTGTAAATACATTAGGGGTGGTAATCACCAGGCTCCCCCCAATACGATACTATCGCGATACTTAAGCCACAATACGATAGTATTGCGATTCTACGATATGCTAAGTATTTCGATATATTGCGATATTACAAATCACATGCGCCATATCCATGTCCGTCTTCCCTTCCTGGTTAAAACATGTATTTGCAATATGAATAGTTTATGTAAATAACCCAATGTGTGTTCTTTGAACCTGAAAAGGAGATGGCATTGTTTTTGTTACTTTCATTGCAATTGTATATGTCTTCACGTAACTTCCTGTTTTATATACGACCATCTTTCAGACGGATATGCTACAGTTAATATAATAAAATATTGATACTTGGTGTCCATACAATATCGCCACGCAAAGTATCACGATACTATGCTGTGTTGATTATTTCCCCCACCCCTAATATCAATACTATTTAAATCCAACTACCCTAAAATGACATAACGATGACATGAATATGATTTTTCACTCTGGCCGTCAAAAATCTGAAAGTTAAACCTTTACATTTATTTTCTTTTTAAAATAAATGCTTGGGTTATATTATTTATTCACAGTGTGAATTATGTACATTTTTGATTGTGAAAATATATTATATGTTCATATTTTTAAGTGTTCACCGAGTTACATTTTTAAATCAGAAATGTAATTCTTTAAATAATGCCACTCTGTCTTTTATTCAATTATTTAATTAAACTTAATGCCAGGGGGATTTTGCTCCTGTACAGTCTGGATTATGTCTATAATTATCAATATTCTTATTTTTTTACATTTATTTTGCAGAATTTTAACCTTCAAATACTGTTGTTTTTAGGGTTTCAATAGCGCATGTTTCACTGATAAACATGTTATTACCACACAGATTATAGCAGCTGACATGCAGGATATACGCACAGACAGTCTGATTTATTAGAGAGATACTGTATAAGCGTTAAACATGAAGCTGTTTCCTGTGTTGTGTTCATGCTCTGTGTCTCTGTGTTTTCCAGCTGGAGCCGTTTGACGTCAGTGTTTCTGCAGATCTGCAGCAGCAGCTGGCGGCCGTCGTCCAGGAGCTCGGCGTCCACATCCCCCCCCCTGTGAGTCCTCTGACCCCACTGCCGCTTAGTGTCGATATAGTAGATATAATGTTAATATTAAACAAGATATATATATATATATACAACTGTTAGAACATCTCCATTGTCTCCGGCTTGAGCTTCAATCTCAGGATCCATGTATTTGTGATCCTCTCAAGAAAGGAAGTAGTAAAAATCTCAAAATTCTGATTTTTTTCGCAAAATATCAAAATTATGACTTTTTCTGAATACTTAAAAATGTTAATAATCCCTGGTCCCCGGCTTGAGCTTCCGTCTCAGAATCCATGTGTCTGTGATCCTCTCATCCTCGAATGGAAGTAGTCATCACATACAGAGACTAGTTCCTGAGCAGTGTCCTTCACACGCTGATATCCAGAGAGGGAGTCACACATACAGAGACTAGTTCCTGAGCAGTGTCCTTCACACGCTGATATCCAGAGAGGGAGTCACACATACAGAGACTAGTTCCTGAGCAGTGTCCTTCACATGCTGATATCCAGAGAGGGAGTCACACAGTCACAAGATGGAGGAACAGAAAGCAGTACTCAATGTTTACTTCAGATCAGCTCCACGTCAGAAATGAGCATGCTTGATGTCTCTCTCCATAATGAGCATGCTTGATGTCTCTCTCCATAGAGGCTGAGTCATCATGTTAATCACATAGCTATCATCTGCCTCAAGCAGTCCTGATGCTCTCCAGGTCATCTCACATCCTGTCATGTACACGCTGCTTTTAATTGGAACTGTTCACATCTCACACTGCACTGCAGCTTTTATTCATGTACCTGTGATATTCACGTTTTATTATCTTTGCTTTTAAATGAGTGTTTTTAAATGCCATTTTATAATATGTTAATGTATTTCATTGTTGTAAAGCCCTTTGAATTGCCTTGTGTTGAAAGCTGCTGTATAAATAAACCTGCCTTGCGTTGCCTATATATTAACGGTGTGTCGTCGTCGTCGTCGTCCCCTGCAGCCGGCAGACCCCTCCTGCCCCGTGTCTCTGATCCAGGGGAAGATGGCGTCCTTCGAGCCGTCTCAGCGTCAGACTGCAGCGGGGGTCGTGCCCTGGTCGCCCCCCCAGGTCAACTGGAACCCCTGGACCAGCAGCAACATCGACGAGGGCCCGCTGGCCCACGTGAGTCTAAAAATACAAGTTCCTATTATAGGCCAACATTAGCCTCC
>CM070481.1:42105702-42141894 GCA_036324585.1 Champsocephalus esox
TGCACAGACATTTGGAGGGGCTGACGAACTGACCAAAATATGGACCCATCGGATTCAGAGACAATGAAGATAGCTCTGCTAGCTCAAGGAGCGAGACTACACCCACATGAGGAGCTGCTGGGCGCCATCAACCTGGGGGTGAGGGACTTGACCGGCCGTCAGTAAAATGTTCAAGCCTCCGTCAATACTCAGGTGAATCACCTTGCCGAACAGCTGCACCGTGTCCTCGCTCACCTGGAAGCTCATCTGTTCATCCCCTCAGCCTCCTGCTATTGCTCACACACCACTTCCTCCGGCTGACCATGTGCCACTCCATGCTCCACCGCCTCGTCTGGCATCTCTAGAGCGATTCTCCGGAGATTCCGGTGACTGTCGCCCTTTCATTGTTCATTGTGATCTCCATAATAAATATAACCCTGCTGCGTTCCACACTGATCACTCTAAAGTGTCCTTCATGGTGAGCCTTGAAGGGGAGAGCAGCGGCCTGGGCTACTTCAGAATGGGCGAGAGATTCACCTACCTCTAATTCTCTGGATGTATTTACAGACAATCTCACCAAAGTGTTTAATCGCACGGCTCCTGGAAGGGAGGCAGCCAGAGCGCTGATGCAGATTAAGCAGAGCCAGCGCAGAGTATCGGACTATGCCATTGAGTTCAGGATCCTTGCAGCAGATATTGGCTGGAATTCTTCAGCACTGCTCGACGCCTTTTTGTCTGGTCTTTTGGATTACATTAAAGACCAGTTAATACCTTTGGATCTCCCAGAAGACTTGGATTCTGTCATTGCACTGGTAGTTTGAATAGACAATAGACTGGCCGAAAGACAACATCCCGTTTGTGCCCCCCCCCACTTTACAAATATGTTTTTTTAATTTTTTTAACGCAAGCCGTCATCGCCATGGAGGAGCACACAGCCTCTGAGAGAGAGACTCTCTCTCTCTCTCGCTCACTATCTCTGTCTCACCTTTATCTATTAAATATAGTTGTAAAAAATAAAGTAAGAAATCATTCCCATCTGTATTATAGGACAGTAAAAAAACAAAATAGTTAAAAAGAGTGATTAGTAAAATATGCATAAATAAAAAGAAAGAATACTAACTTGGTAACATAAGATACGATTAAACAAGTTTAAATGATTTGTTATTGGTTGTGATCATATTCTAAAGATGTGTTGATCATTGAAAAGTATACAGCTCCCTTTCCTTTTCTGAGTGTTGAGAGCTGTATCCATCAATTCAGTTTGTGCTCGAAGTGCACCAGATTGACCCCCGGACCGCAATAGAAGATGTGAGATCCATCCCTAAATAAAGCAGGTTAACATAATTAAATTGCAGTGAACCTACTGCCAGCATTACAAACATATTAATCAGGTGTTTTAACACTTTTTTCCATGAAAAGGATTTTTATTCACTATCATGGGGCTATATAAATCAAATTCCGGGTAATTAGGAGCACAATTGTGCCTTTTACTGTTTAAATGTATTTGTATTATATATTTTTGGGCTATTAAAGTGACATTTCTGGGTGACTTTGTCAGTTTATGGAGCTTAGCCCACAATTCCCGGAGGTTTCAGGCCGAATTTGGGAGCTCATAGGCGGCCTGCCATGCACCTCCACCCGTGGAAAGCAGAAGAAAGTAAAGAAAACGGTCAATTATATCTTAAAAGAATCAAAGATGAAGTTAAAAACAATTCTCGAAAAAACGACGGAGTGACAACGGAGGAGGGGCTCCAAAAAGCTCAAGTCTTCGGCGCTTCGGGCGGAAGCCCCGGACACTTTTCCACTCCCCCGTTGCATTTTACAAGGGAGAGGGGAATCGAGACCTCCCTTCCTCCGTCAAAAAAAAATTCATTCATGTTTTTCAAGCTACAATCCGCATGATATCTGAAACCCGGTTTTTGAGAGGACTCAGAAAAAAAACGGCTGTTTCACATCATGGAGGAATGTGTCCGCTCCATGAGTGCTTTGGCTCGGATACAATTGTTGCATTGAGACCCCCAGTATGGTTCTTACCAAAAGTAGCTGGACTGATCTCTTGGGATGTCCGGAAGGGCCATATTATGGAGCTGTCGGACACTTGCAGCCGGAGCCTCCGCTAATTCCCGTTTTACACACGCCCCTCCACGTTTGTAAAATCTTCGGACCGTGCGAAGTCTCGCCGGGGTCCCGGCGCTACCGGGGGTCGTGACCTCGACCCCTCGACCCGATTTTAGGTGCCCATAACCGTATTTATGCCCTATATTCCTTTGCCGTACACTGTTCCGCCTCGGACCACCACGTGGCGATGTCGGGGGTCCCATCAACTCAATATGGGGTATTATTTACATATACCACCAGAACCAGAACCTCATGCCTCATGCTCTCCATGGTCCTGAACCGGGGTTCAGCACCACAGAGAGTGCCTCTCTGCTCCCGCTGCTGCTTCTGCACACCTGTGCTTCTGCTGGTGACTCTCTGCGCGTGGCTACCCCTGGGCACCCTGAGGTGTGTGCGGGGTCGGTGGGGCCCACGCCCACGGCCGACAAAAGCTTGGATCAAAGACTGACTTTCAATCGATCGCAGCGAAGGAGCTGCTCTGCTACGTACGAAACTCCGACCCAGAATCAGGTCGTCTGCAAGTGATTTAGCACCAGGTTCTCCACAAACATGCGGTGGTCAACATGGTCCTGCTGTACACTCAATAACTTAGCATGAACTGGCTTTGATATATGGGGTAAGTGGGCTTGCATATGGTCTTGCTGTACATTCAATAACCTAGCACGAACTGGCTTTGATATATGGAGTAAGTAGGCATATGGTCCTGCTGTACAGTCAATACATTGAGAATATGGAAGCCCACTTCTCAGTGCACCAAATTGATGCATTTAACTTCAATTTAAATAAAAACATCTTCTGTTGTAACAACAATAACATTATAAATAGTAACATAGCATGATATTGTACATTTACTGTAGCTTTGAGTGTTACTGGCCTGAGATTTTTTTATTACATGAATGAAGGTGACTGAGGCTTTTTAATATAGACTTTTCAGTGTCCCACATTTTGCACAGAACTGTCCCACATTAGGAAAACAGATTGTCTGAGACAACTTGGCACTAAGAGTACTAATATGTCAACCATTTCTTGTATGAGTTAATATCTGCATGTTCTCTTTTGGTTTGATTAGGACACATCCTGGGGATTTCAGAATGTTACTGGAGTTTGATTTATTGTATCGGCTTCATGTCGCAATATATTCCCGAAGTCTGAAATGCAAAACATTTCCACATTAGGGCAATTCACCCTACATTTAATCATTTTGTTTATTTTTAACGAAATAAATGTGGTTTAATCCATCATGAAATTAATGTAGGCTATTTACTTAGTACATATCTGAAATTAACGATTAACACACTGTTCATACTGCTCACAGCTGATATCTAGTGTATTCATACCCCTCACTGTTTATTCATCATTCAATTCATTCTATATTTTATTCTGTAGATTGTGAACATTACTTTTCACTTTACTGCTTGTTGCACCTGGTTAGAAGCTAAACTGCATTTTGTTGTCTCAGTACCTGTAATCTGTGCAATAACAATAAAGTTGAATCTAATCTTGAGCAGGAACTAATGTAGGCTATTTACTTAGTACATATCTGACATTAACGATTTAACACGTTTGTGCATTCTTTTTGAATGCAAACCATTTCGTTTATTTTTATGTGATTTAATCCACATTACTGTGTTACTTGTTTACTGTACAGTAGTATTGTTTAACTTGAAGGTGCCTGATGTGAACATTTCCAGAATGTATTGTCTTCACTTTTTAAATGCCTCTGTGATGTGCTGCAGACCAAACCCAGCCCAACCCCCCAACAAATTGGCCATCGGAATGTGTGTCACATTCCACAGCTCCCCCCCCCTCCTGTGATCCCCCGCACACAGAGAGGGAGATCGCTTTTCTGAAGAGAGCGGAAATAATGATATTGCAAGTTAGAAACGTAAACGAATGTCCGATAGTCCAGCATTAACACCTTAGTCCGTCTCCTCTCATCAACGAAAACTAAATATACATGACATACTTTGTTTTAGATTTCGCATGAGAGCAAAAGGAGAATATCCGTGTGTAAGAGTGAAAATGTATGTATGTAAAATGAGAATATATGTGTGTAAGAGTGAAAATATGCTGCATTTTGAATGTCCGATAGTTCACCATTTCCACCGGAAATATCGAACATTTAATAAAAGTGAAAAACAATGAACAAGACTTAACGTATTCATCATAATTAATTATATTTATTTCGTTTGGATGTAGGATTTTTGACTTTGTTTAGAGCAGTGATCTTCTACTATATGAACATTTTGGACCCAAAATCACAAAAAAAACGTAAAAACAGATTTTGAAAATGATTTTATTTTTCATAACACAAACATACACAACGAAACCATTTAAAAGCTGGAAATATATATGGGATGTGACTATGATAATGTGAAAGTTTGATTGAGGTAGCATGGGATTTCATTCTGAGAAGGCAAAAGTGTTATTATAAATATAATACAAATATATATACATATACACATTATGTACAACAATCTGTTTTTTCTGTCTTTATCTGTGCCACGCTTCAAATCGGTTTCTGTCAACTAGACACAGAGGGCAACATCACAGATTCCTCCTCCTCCATGTCAAAAAACAAGCTTAAAGCTTGACTCACGTTCAGAGTTCTCTTCATCATAGTTGAGTCTTCAAAACTCTAAATCTATCTAACTATATCTAAATTCTCAATGTTTGTCCGTCACTTTACTTCAATCGCAGTCTCCCGCAGCCTCTCTTCGTCTCCCGCCGCCTCTCTTTGTCTCCCGCCGCCTGTCTTCGTATATCTTCGTCTCTCTCCATTTCACGCCGTCTCTCTTCGGTTCCCGCCGTCCCTCTTCGTCTCTTTTCGTCTCCTTTCGTATCACTCCGTTTAACTGATTACCTCACCCCCTCCCTGGTAAATACATCCTGTTGAGCAGAATCTACAGTTTCCAGTATTTTCCGTTTCGTAAAATGATCAAATATGGCGAAGATATTCAAATATGTGCTTCCATATTTCATACTTTTGAAATGTATTAACTTTATATCATCGTATCTCCGTGTTTACTGGGTCTTTTTGCATGAAACAAAGACTGGGATATAGTTTCAAGCCAGTACTTTCGAGGGGAACACACAGCAATGTTGTCCAGACTGTTGTTTTTATGCGGCACCGGCTTGAACAGGTCATGTGATCTGATCACGCCGGCGTGACTCCAAAGGGTTAATATTAAATATATATAAGTATTTTTACAACTTGTATTTAGAAATACTCTGTTGTAATTATTGATGCATACATGTGTTCATCCATTTAATGTGGCATCTGCTATAATGGGGTTAATGTATGATATTACTTAATAATACAATACATTATAATATATGATATGATAATTACATTTTAGTTTTATTCATTTCTTATTTCATAGTTTCTCATTATTATTATTTTTATCGCTCATCTTATTTTTGATTTTATTTGATATAAGAAAATATGAAAAGCATAGGAGCAACCTTCATCTCTCTTTTTTTACTTTCGCGGAACATACAGGGTAGTTTCCGTGCCTGTGCTTTTTCTACGGTTTTCTGTAGGCTACATTCTGGATTACTGAATGCGACACTGCCACCTAGTGGGCCCGTTAAACTTGCAAAGTATGAACAGGGATGCAAACTCATCAGGTATGAAATAGGTGACAAGGATCCGATCCCCCGACCCCACGGAATATCGGCTTTAAAATGAGGAATAACAGGATGTTAGCCGTCAGAGCAAATAAAGCAGCCGTTAATAATAACAGAAACGCCAAAGAGTCACATCTAATGGAAATATATAAAAGCATTTATTTTAATTGTGTAGCATTCAGTTTATCATTTTGGCTGTTGAGCATTTTGAAAATGTATTTTCATGCCTCTGCAAGGCTGAGTCTTTCTGTCTGTAAAGCCACTGGTGTGAAGAAACTAAGTTCATCAACTCAACAAGTACGATACTTGGGTACAATTTTGGGATATTTCAATGTTAAGCTACTGTGTACTTCTACTCCACTACAGTTCAGAGGTACATGGTGTACTTTCCTCCTCTACATGTATTTAATCCCTTCAGTTACTTCACAGATGTGGATGAATGATGGTAAATTTAATCAAGTGTTGAATCAGACTTTAGTTCCACCTGGAGTAAATCCACCTGCTACCCTGCAGTCTACAAAGTACTTCAGACTAGCTGCACCTTCACCAGCTTTGAGAACACTTTCATGATCAATCATTATAAAACATATCATATATATTCTTCTGGAATGGACCAATCTGCACAACGACTACTTTCACTGTCTTTCACTATATTTTGATGAGAATACTTTTCTACTTTCACTTGAGGAACATTTTGAATGCAGGACTTTCACTGTAACAGAGTATTCCTACACTCTGGTACTTCTACTTTTACTCAAGTACAAGATCTGTGTACTTCTACTTTTACTCAAGCACAAGATCTGAGTACTTCTACTTTTACTCAAGTACAAGATCTGTGTACTTCTACTTTTACTCAATTACAAGATCTGAGTACTTCTACTTTCACTCAAGTACAAGATCTGTGTACTTCTACTTTTACTCAAGCACAAGATCTGAGTACTTCTACTTTTACTCAAGCACAAGATCTGAGTACTTCTACTTTTACTCAAGTACAATATCTGAGTGCTTCTACTTTTACTCAAGTACAACATCTATACTTATACCACCTCCGTTTATAGCCTATGAAAAAAATATTAGAAAACGAAGGCTAAAGCTAACGTTAGCAGATAGTGATAATGGATGCCAGCTAGCTCGCTCAACGATTCATTAAATAATATTGCGACAGAAAAACATTTCAGTGCACATCACACTCTGCGCTCCGACAGGGAGCTCTGCTCTGAACGCCTGAACGCCCCGTTCTAACAGCTGTTCACCAGCGGCAGAGATGTTCACAAGTCTTTTTTTCTGACGACCATGCTAAAATGTGACTCCAGATGGATAATAATTAAAGTAAGGCAAACTATTCAATACAAATAAACCAATCGATGACATAAACACTTTATTGTTACTTGTACCTGTGCCATGGTGGAAACTGTGAACAGTGTAGGCTATATATCATATAACAATAGCGCTTCGTATTTCTACCAACCGTATGCCCGGGTTGCGCCACCATGTTTTTGTCTGCAGTTGGTTCAATTGCATTCCTCCTCGATTGCTTATCCTATCCTCGGTGTCCCGCATATTGCAATCTGAATTTTTTTTACTTGAATCTTTGGATCTGAATTTCACTGTTGTTATTTTTTTATACCGAATATTTTGGATCCGAATGTCAGTGATCAAATTTGAGCAACCTGAATATAGCTTTTTTTAATTTATAAAGCTTGCATTTTTGGATCCACATTTTCTTACATTGAAAAAAAACATTTAGTAATTTAAAGTGGTAATGTCACAACCAATGAATTCAGATGCATGGCTTTCGAAACAAAATATTGCAATAAATTACGATATAATGTGTTCAATGCCTTTTAAAATTCAAAACATGATGGCACTTATTTGCTTCCATAGAGCTACTGTTCCAATCATATCGCTGTAAAAACGATTGTCATTCACAAGTTCATAGAAATAGGGAGGTGAAATTATTATTATCAGACATTAGACATAAGCCAATTAAATTGTCCTTAAGCCGTAAGCTCTTGACCAAGTTAGGCTAACGTTTGCCAAAACTATTCCATAATTGCATTTACTGATTAGAATCTCTAGGTTATTACCTCTGAGATTAAAGCCTTGAGAAAGTAGGCCCTCAACCAAAACACTTTTTGTTATATTCCATGGAATGCTCTTAACGTCCCGATAGCAATGAATATATTAAATGCTTTGACAATAAATACATACAAATATTTAATCTCTGGAAGCCGTGGTGCTGTAAAAAGCACGACCAATCATCTGCCTCAGCCCGGCTAAAATAACTGGCCTACCTGCCTGTCAGCCTTCCATCGGGGCACACACTGATCTCGTGCCCTCATTGGTCATGTGCGCGTTCGTGTGTGTTGGAGGAGGGACTCTGTAAGAAAGTCTGAAGGAAGAGGCATATTTTTTCAGGTTGTGTACTTTCAAATTCTAGCACACTCGAGCTGGTTTCTCCATTCCTACCTTTAACTCTTTTTAGGGTGCAGCTATATGTTTTATTTATTTCAAAGTGGGCCCATTTTAATAATATTTTTTTTTCCTTCAAATGTGCAGAGGACTCCCCAAGTGCTGTGTTTAATTTATTTTAAAGTAGGCCTGTGTATTTTTAATTCTCCCTATAATAGTTCTTTGTTTCTTATTAGAGGTTAATAGTTTTATATCATGGAATAAATAGCCTAATAAATGCAAAAAAACTGTAGTTTTTGTCTGATATAACAATAAAAAACTATGAAATATGTTTTGCGGCTCCAGACAAAAATAAGTTTTGGAAAAAGGAGCAAAATGGCTCTTTTGGTCAAAAAGGTTGCAGACCCCTGCCCTAAGCCAACACATGTGTTCTGTTTTGTGCTTTTCGAACACCAATACAACAATGATGAGACATTGGGGATAGAGGTGGTGTCTGTCTCTCACCCATCAACTGACCTACTACAGTTCCCTTGTGCCACCACCAGGGGGCGGTAATTACATACTCAAAACAATGGCAGGGTAAAGTTCCAGACAAAATATAAGACAAATAAATCTTCTAATGCGAAAATAAAGGTTCATACTTCTCAAAAAGGACAAAAAAGCACAGCTCCGTTTGTAATGATTTTATTTGTTTATTTTAAAGAATAAGTTCACCTGCAAGTAGAATACTCTGGTTAGATACCTTATTATTATTATTATTATTATTATTATTATTATTATCTGGTTAGGTAACCCTAACCCTTTATATAAGTATAATTTGCAATCCAGACAAATCTGATAAGTTTCATGGGGTCGAGCACTTTGCAAGCCACTGTATAGCCACCTGAGATGTGTGTCTGCTGACAGAGAACTTCAAGTTCATGTGAAGGTGTGAAGGGGAGAGAGGGAATTGAAAGTGAACACCCCCCCTCTCTCCTTTCTCTAACATAGAAAGGATAAAACGTCAAAAAAAGGGTTTGGACTGAACTATAGGTTAGGTTTCTGTATCCAGACACAGTATATAGAGTTTCTCTCCACAAAAAAAAACAAGTTGTACCTTTTGAATGCCTCAATTTGACCATCACTGGACCGGGTTTCTCCAATATAGGCCTAATAGACTGTATAGTCAGTGGCGTGCACAGACATTTATAGGGGCAGGTGCTCAAGAGAAAAAAAAAGGGCACCTTCTGAGTCGTCGTGGCGGTCTGGCGGTCGCCCGCGCGCGAAGCGTGCGTGCGCCGAAATTGTGCCGGATAATGGCGGATTTTGTTAGTTTCTTTTCGGTTTTTGGTTACTCCTTCCATCTCTCCCTCATTTTGGTCATCATCAGAGAGCACTGTTTCTGAACATGGTGCTGCTCTGGACTCTGACATTTCTGCTTCATCTGTGTCTGACTCAGAGATATTTGCTATGGATTTGTCTCCCTCATCTTAGATGGACTATTGCAGGACAGCAGGGGGCTGCTTCCCTGAGCCTGCTGTAGCTGCCTAGAATACAAACAATATAGAATATGATGTTTATTTAAATTATTTGGGTAAGGCAATGCAATGCATGACAACATTAAGACTCACCAGACTTTAACTGTCATGGCCAAAATTCAACACCCTACCACATAGTTGTTGTTTTTTTGTCATTTGGCAAGTAGCTTCATGTCTGATTTAGTATCACCAAAGCACTTAGTGTGGTTAACATAAATGGTGGGCCTCTCAATAAAATAATATTATTATTATTATTATTATTATTATTATTACTAGTACTATTATCACAGTTCAAATCTGAGCATGAAAGGGCTCTACACAGACAGTTTGTCCCTTAACATGACTCTGACCTTTCTTCTTCATCTTCATCATTGATGATGGGTAAGGGTCCATCAGGCACATCTGCATCCTCCTCCTCCCTGCTGGTTGCTCAGGCTGCTTTACCCAGGAGAGCAGAGAGCTGCTTCCCCGGGCTGCTTGCTGTCTCTTTGTTTTTCTTTTCTTATCCTGTCTCTTCTTGGCATTATTCTACAAGTGGTAAATTCAAATGAGCTAAATCAATGTACTGCTCTGCTGTGCATGATAATTAAGGGTTAATCTCCTAGAAACATTTAACGGCAGCATTAATGTAAACCTATAAGGTTACTTATATTGTACTTTTTGAGGCATTTTTACTTTACTTGAGTATTTCCCATTTTCAATCCATTTACTTCTACTCCACTACATCTCAGATGCAAATATTCTACTTTTACTGCACTACAATTATTTGAATTGTGTGGGGATGTCTGACAACATTACAACGCGCATTTGGGGCATTGCTGTATATATTAGAAGCTTTTAATCCAGAATTGATCGATGTTACCCTGAGCCACATACAGTACACTGTAAACAAATAAAATAAAAAACGAACTTTCAAAAGGGCACATTGCTGTCCAGAGGGCAAAACGGGCAGGTGCCCAAGCACTACCTAGAGTCTATGTGTGCACGTCTCTGTGTATAGTATACACCTTTCACACAGGCACCCCGGGTTTTCCCATTGGACCCATTCAGACCGCACTTCGGTCCCAGGAAAGAACCGCGTTGCCGCCGTTCACACACACGAGCCAAGTCTGCGAGTTACTTTCTTGTATGTCACTGCTGAACAAAGTTGTCGCATTGCTACGTCATTAAAATGAGACGTTCGGCCATTGTTATTGTTTTAGGTTGATGGAGTGGAGCTCGCGGCACACACATCGAACTGTATCATGTAACTGACTGGTTAATGAAAGGATTCTGCCAGGGTTGTTAACTTACAGTAGAACACAGTCCCTTTTCTAACAAACTTTGTTCTGCGAGGGTGGTGGTTGAAAAAGCTTTTGGACCAAGGCGTTGTTCATTAAAGCTATTAGCCCTCAGGGGCCTCTCCTTCAGGGCTCCTCTCCCTCAGGGGCCTCTCTTTCAGGGCTCCTCTCCCTCAAGGGCCTCTTCCTCAGGATCCTCTCCCTCAGGGGCCTCTCTTTCAGGGCTCCTCTCCCTCAAGGGCCTCTTCCTCAGGATCCTCTCCCTTAAGGGCCTCTCCCTCAGGGGCCTCTTCCTGGTCTGTTGACTGTTGGTCAGGCTCATAGTCTGGATAGCTGTTGTCTTCCATTTCTGAGACATCGTCCTCTATGTCTGGTTCAATCTCCTCTTCATCTGGTTCAAAACATTTGTCCAGAGCCACAGAGCTCGCACCTGTGAGAAGGTATGCTACATTGTTTCATGCAGCGTGAGAAAGGGAGAGGTTCCCGTGTCTGTGTGTGTTGTACATTCCTGCTTTTTTTACTTCTTGCACAACAATTATTTCTCAATGTTCTTCCAATGAAACTGTCAGGGTGTGTGACTTCCACAGAACTGATACAAACACCCGCACCTGTGTGTGTGTGTGTGTGTGTGTGTGTCAATCAATCAATCAATCAATCAATGTTTATTTATAGCCCAATATCACAAATGTTACATTTGTCTCAGTGGACTTCACAGTTTGTACAGAATATCAGTATGACAATACGACACCCTCTGTCCTCAGACCCTGTCCTCAGACCCTCTGTCCTCAGACCCTCTGTCCTCAGACCCTCTGTCCTAGACCCTCACATCGTACAAGGAAAAACTTCCAGAGAAAACCCACAGTTTAAAGGGAACATGGGAGAAAGCTCAGGGAGAGCAACAGAGGAGGGATCCCTCTGTTGGTCACATACGTGAGCAACAGATGCCGTGTGTAAATGCAAGAGATAATACATTTGCAACATAGGTAGTCCAGATGTTTGGAAATGCATGTGTCTGTAATAAGAAGATGAATCCACGAGGATATCAACAATCCTGTAGGAGCCATCAGGGAAGTAGTATGGTGAGAGTCTGGCAGGACCGCAGAGACAGGTTCAGCCATGACTCGAAGTCCAGGACTCAGATCCAGTGCTCAGGATAGAGGATCAAGGACTCAGGATAGAGGATCCAGGATTCAGGATAGAGGATCCAGGACTCAGGATAGAGGATCCAGGACTCAGGATAGAGGGTCCAGGACTCAGATCCAGTGCTCAGGATAGAGGATCCAGGACTCAGGATAGAGGATCCAGGACTCAGGATAGAGGATCCAGGACTCAGATCCAGTGCTCAGGACTCAGGATCCAGGACACACGACCACAGCAACATGATTAGCCTCGACTCAGGATCCCGCCGTAGATATGGACACAAAAAGAGATTTGAGGGAAGATGGGTTATTCGGAACATGAGTACACAGGTACAAACAACCAGAAAGACGGAGTAAGGTGCCCTTCTCAACAGTCCAAGCCTATAGCAGCTAGACTAACGTGTCTACGTACATGCACTCCCTTAGGATAGGTTGAGGGTAAAGGGTAGCAAGTAAGAAGTAGGAAGCAGAGCTGGAGAGGCACGCAGGGAGAGAGGTCCCCACTGGAACCTGAATTGGTTAGAGGTATAGGAGTAGGTCAGTGGCTACATTCCACACTCCCTGTGCCGGGCTAGGCCTTCTCTGCAACCTGTTACCCTCTAATACAGGCCTATTCAAATGGCGGCCCGCGGGCCAGATGCGGCCCAGAACCAACTCCCGAGTGGCCCAGCTAGCCTCCCGTTGCCAAATTCCTACACTAGTACAGACCATGAACGCAACACTCCGCGTTGCATAGAAACCACTAAATCACAACGCAGCACTTTTTTGAAAGTGCATCTAGTGGTGCTAGCATAGGCGGCGCGTGAGGCTCAGGTTTGGGAAGGCTAAATAACTTTTTTTACCTGACGCTGCCCGCCTCCGGCGTCTATATAAATCAAATCAAATGTTATTTATATAGCACATTTATAAACGACTTTGGGTCTAGCCAATGTGCTGTACATACAGTGGCGGTTCTAGAACATTTTACATGGGGGGGCAAAGGGGAGGCAAGGGGTCATGCCAGGGTGGCATGGGAGGGCGGACAGTACGTGGTATTTTATACTGTATATAACCTATTTATTGTTAATTCATGCCCTAACACAAGTGTTCCTAATGCACAAGAGAAACAAGGTGTTCAGACAAACAATCGGGTGCCCTTTGAGTCCCCCAAGCTTACCTCAACCATTTTAAATAAATGAAACTACAAAATGTATTTTAAAGCAATGAATTAATGGAACAGGTTGTTTTGCATTACAATGTAAATCTAAATATATATTTTGTTTTTTAAAAAAAATTGTTGTCTCAGACCAGGGGTGGGGAACCTTTTTCCTCTCAAGGGCCATTTTTTTTCAACATCCTCCGAGGGCCGTACAAATTATTGACCTCTGCTTAAAAATCACAGCCCATTCATTTGGCCTTTCTTTCATGCTGTGCAAAGAAAAAGCAACACGTGCACGGTGTGGCATGACCACCAAACAGAAAGATATGGACACAAGATGTGTGCAAATGTATTTAGTTTCCTATCCATGTGGACATGATTTAAGTGGAGGGGGACCTAACCTCCTCTCGGGCGGTCCAGGAAGATTTTTTTTTAAATATTGAAGTTAAAAGCATCAATCTGGTGGTTAGGGTTAGGGTTAACCCTAACCCAGGAAGTTCACGTCGCTGGCCGACGTGAACTTCCTGCAGCGCAGATTCATATACAAACATAACTACAACAACAAATCATTACTAATAAATAATAACGCTTTGCAAATCTTAGTAAAATAAATAAATACATTTCACTGCATTCCTGTGAAGAAGCGGTTAAAGAGAGAACGTGTGTACACCTGGTGGAAGAGGTCAGAGGTCAAAGGTCTCAGCGAGGCTCACCTGTAGGCGATGGCTTCAGGCGCCGTCCAGCGGATCGGGATCTTCCCGCCCTGAGACACAGAACGTTACTGAAGGAGGTTCTGCGTTAAGGACGACCGGTGTGTGAATATTAAAGTGATAAAGAGAGAGGTACCAGAGAGCTGGTGTACGTCGGGTCTGAAGAGTTCTCCGTCAGGAACCTGCTGAGCCCGAAGTCCGACACCTGAGGACACACGGGGTTTAAGGAACCTGCAGGACCTGTCTAAGGAACCTTCAGGAGCTGTCTAAGGAACCTTCAGGACCTGTCTAAGGAACCTTCAGGACCTGTCTAAGGAACCTTCAGGAGCTGTCTAAGGAACCTGTAGGACCTGTCTAAGGAACCGTCAGGAGCTGTCTAAGGAACCTTTAGGACTTGTCTAAGGAACCTTCAGGACCTGTCTAAGGAACCTTCAGGACCTGTCTAATGAACCTGTAGGACCTGTCTAAGGAACCTTCAGGACTTGTCTAAGGAACCTTCAGGACCTGTCTAAGGAACCTTCAGGACTTGTCTAAGGAACCTTCAGGACCTGTCTAAGGAACCTTCAGGAGCTGTCTAAGGAACCTTCAGGACCTGTCTAAGGAACCTTCAGGACCTGTCTAAGGAACCTTCAGGACCTGTCTAAGGAACCTTTAGGAGCTGTCTAAGGAACCTTCAGGAGCTGTCTAAGGAACCTTCAGGACCTGTCTAAGGAACCTTCAGGACCTGTCTAAGGAACCTTCAGGACTTGTCTAAGGAACCTTCAGGACCTGTCTAAGGAACCTTCAGGACCTGTCTAAGGACCCTTAGGACCCTCACCTTGCAGACCAGGTTGGCGTTCACCAGGAAGTTCCGCGCGGCCAGGTCTCTGTGCACGAAGCTCATGTCCGACAGGTACTTCATCCCAGCAGCGATTCCCCGAAGCATCCCCACCAGCTGGAGAGGGGCGAACTGCCCGTCATTCATCTGGAACAGCCAATCAGAGACCGCCAATCAGAGACAGCCAATCAGAGACAGCCAATCAGAGACCGCCAATCAGAGACAGCCAATCAGAGACAGCCAACAGAGACAAACAATCAGAGACAAACAATCAGAGACAGCCAATCAGAGACCGCCAATCAGATACAGGTAGAGAGACAGACAGACAGACAGACAGACAGACAGACAGGTAGAGAGACAGACAGGTAGACAGACAGGTAGAGAGACAGACAGGTAGAGAGACGGACAGGTAGACAGACAGACAGACAGACAGACAGACAGACAGGTAGAGAGACAGACAGACAGGTAGAGAGACAGACAGGTAGAGAGACAGACAGGTAGAGAGACAGACAGGTAGAGAGACAGACAGGTAGAGAGACAGACAGGTAGAGAGACGGACAGGTAGAGAGACAGACAGGTAGACAGACAGACAGGTAGAGAGACAGACAGGTAGAGAGACAGGACAGGTAGAGAGACAGACAGGTAGACAGACAGACAGACAGACAGACAGACAGACAGACAGACAGACAGACAGACAGAGAGACAGACAGGCAGGTACCCTGGGGAAGCTGTCCAGAGCTCCGTTCTCCATGAACTCTGTGAGGATCATCACCGGACAGGAAGTGGTGATGACGCCCTCCAGGTGGATGATGTTGGGGTGCTGGAACTGACCCATGATGGACGCCTCGGACAGGAAGTCCCGCCTCTGCTTCTCCGTGAACCCGCCCTACAGAGTCTTTATCGCCACGTAGTTCTCCTTCCTGCCCGGCAGCCGGAGCCGGCCGCGGCACACCTCCCCAAACTCACCTGTACAGGTAGATATGATATAATATATAGCACCCCCCTAACTCCCTGTAAGGAAATATGATATAATACTATAGCACCTCCCTAACTCACCTGTACAGGTAGATATGATATATTAATATCTATAGCACCTCCCTAACTCACCTGTACAGGTAGATATGATATATTAATATCTATAGCACCTCCCTAACTCACCTGTACAGGTAGATATGATATATTAATATCTATAGCACCTCCCTAACTCACCTGTACAGATAGATATGATGTATTAATATCTATAGCACCTCCCTAACTCACCTGTACAGGTAAATATGATATATTAATATCTATAGCACCTCCCCTAACTCACCTGTACAGGTAAATATGATATATTAATATCTATAGCACCTCCCTAACTCACCTGTACAGGTAGATATGATATATTAATATCTATAGCACCTCCCTAACTCACCTGTACAGGTAGATATGATATATTAATATCTATAGCACCTCCCTAACTCACCTGTACAGGTAGATATGATATATTAATATCTATAGCACCTCCCAAACTCACCTGTACAGGTAGATATGATGTATTAATATCTATAGCACCTCCCTAACTCACCTGTACAGATAGATATGATGTATTAATATCTATAGCACCTCCCTAACTCACCTGTACAGATAGATATGATGTATTAATATCTATAGCACCTCCCTAACTCACCTGTACAGGTAGATATGATATATTAATATCTATAGCACCTCCCTAACTCACCTGTACAGGTAGATATGATATATTAATATCTATAGCACCTCCCTAACTCACCTGTAAAGGTAGATATGATATATTAATATCTATAGCACCTCCCTAACTCACCTGTATAGGTAGATATGATATATTAATATCTATAGCACCTCCCTAACTCACCTGTTCAGGTAGATATGATATATTAATATCTATAGCACCTCCCTAACTCACTTGTTCAGGTAGATATTATTCATTATAAACCGGATAAGTCAAACCAAGCAATCTGCCCTGATATACTGAGCCTATACCACAGGGTAGAATTGTAGTTACTCTTCAAAACACGTCAGTATCGCTCCGCGTCTGAGAAAAGCTACAGCTGCTACGGCCGTTACTTTGCGTCCGTTAGGAAACTCACTCACTAAGCTCAGGTGGAAGCATGTAGGGGATGATGTGCAGCAAGGACTTATTGACCGTTGTTAAGGACGCTCACATCTGCAGAAAGAAGTCCGGTCGAGGTAACGGTCTACAGTTGGGCTGAAAAGGAGGTCAAGGTTCTTTATGTGTCATACGAATGCAGTTTGCTTTCCAAACTGGGACAGGAAGTAACGGGCAGAGCCCTCCTCGTTACGCAGCCGTCCATACACAGACATCAGACGGCGACACATGTTCAGTGTGCAGTTCCTCTGCTTTAGGGCAGGGGTATCGAGATACTCTCCGAGGTCTGACATCATGAAGTGTGCTACTTTTACAGCAAGCAGCGATGTTTTCAAATCTGTGATCAAAGAGGTCCGCAAAAACGCTATCGAAGCGGTTCCTACCGTTGCTACGTTAGTTCAAACGGTAACAACGGACTGTTTCTGATCTGCCTGTCCTCAAACGTTCCTGATGCTGACCAGAGTTCCTCAAAGGTTCCTGATGCTGACCAGAGTTCCTCAAAGGTTCCTGATGCTGACCAGGGTTCCTCAAAGGTTCCTGATGCTGACCAGGGTTCCTCAAAGGTTCCTGATGCTGACCAGAGTTCCTCAAACGTTCCTGATGCTGACCAGAGTTCCTCAAAGGTTCCTGATGCTAACCAGAGTTCCTCAAAGGTTCCTGATGCTGACCAGGGTTCCTAAAACGTTCCTGATGCTGACCAGAGTTCCTCAAAGGTTCCTGATGCTGACCAGAGTTCCTCAAACGTTCCTGATGCTGACCAGGGTTCCTCAAAGGTTCCTGATGCTGACCAGAGTTCCTAAAACGTTCCTGATGCTGACCAGAGTTCCTAAAACGTTCCTGATGCTGACCAGAGTTCCTAAAACGTTCCTGATGCTGACCAGAGTTCCTAAAACGTTCCTGATGCTGACCAGAGTTCCTAAAACGTTCCTGATGCTGACCAGGGTTCCTCAAAGGTTCCCGATGCTGACCAGAGTTCCTCAAACGTTCCTGATGCTGACCAGAGTTCCTCAAACGTTCCTGATGCTGACCAGGGTTCCTCAAAGGTTCCTGATGCTGACCAGAGTTCCTCAAAGGTTCCTGATGCTGACCAGGGTTCCTCAAAGGTTCCTGATGCTGACCAGGGTTCCTCAAAGGTTCCTGATGCTGACCAGAGTTCCTCAAACGTTCCTGATGCTGACCAGGGTTCCTCAAAGGTTCCTGATGCTGACCAGGTCAAAGTTCGATGCCAGGGTCAAACGTTCCTGATGCTGACCAGAGTTCCTCAAAGGTTCCTGATGCTGACCAGAGTTCCTCAAACGTTCCTGATGCTGACCAGGGTTCCTCAAAGGTTCCTGATGCTGACCAGAGTTCCTCAAAACGTTCCTGATGCTGACCAGAGTTCCTCAAAACGTTCCTGATGCTGACCAGGGTTCCTAAAACGTTCCTGATGCTGACCAGAGTTCCTCAAAACGTTCCTGATGCTGACCAGGGTTCCTCAAAGGTTCCTGATGCTGACCAGAGTTCCTCAAACGTTCCTGATGCTGACCAGAGTTCCTCAAACGTTCCTGATGCTGACCAGGGTTCCTAAAACGTTCCTGATGCTGACCAGAGTTCCTCAAACGTTCCTGATGCTGACCAGGGTTCCTAAAACGTTCCTGATGCTGACCAGGGTTCCTCAAAACGTTCCTGATGCTGACCAGGGTTCCTCAAAGGTTCCTGATGCTGACCAGGGTTCCTCAAACGTTCCTGATGCTGACCAGGGTTCCTCAAAGGTTCCTGATGCTGACCAGAGTTCCTCAAAGGTTCCTGATGCTAACCAGAGTTTCTCAAACGTTCCTGATGCTGACCAGGGTTCCTCAAAGGTTCCTGATGCTAACCAGAGTTTCTCAAACGTTCCTGATGCTGACAAGTGTTCCTCAAACGTTCCTGATGCTGACCAGGGTTCCTCAAAGGTTCCTGATGCTGACCAGAGTTCCTAAAACGTTCCTGATGCTGACCAGAGTTCCTAAAACGTTCCTGATGCTGACCAGAGTTCCTCAAAGGTTCCTAAAGTGAAAGGGTTCTGTGGCTAGTCAAGGGTTCCTAAAGTTAAAGGGTTCTGCGGTTCCTCAAAGGTTCCTAAAGTTAAGGGTTCTGTGGTTGCTCAAAGGTTCCTAAAGTTAAAGGGTTCTGTGGTTCCTCACCGGCTCCTAAAGTTAAAGGGTTCTGCGGTTGCTCAAAGGTTCCTAAAGTTAAAGGGTTCTGCGGTTGCTCAAAGGTTCCTAAAGTTAAAGGGTTCTGCGGGTGCTCAAAGGTTCCTAAAGTTAAAGGGTTCTGCGGTTGCTCAAAGGTTCCTAAAGTTGAAGGGTTCTGCGGCTAGTCAAAGGTTCCTAAAGTTAAAGGGTTCTGAGGTTGCTCAAAGGTTCCTAAAGTTAAAGGGTTCTGCGGTTCCTCAAAGGTTCCTAAAGTTAAAGGGTTCTGCGGTTGCTCAAAGGTTCCTAAAGTTAAGGGTTCTGTGGTTGCTCAAAGGTGCCTAAAGTTAAATGGTTCTGCGGCTAGTCAAAGGTTCCTAAAGTTAAAGGATTCTGCGGTTCCTCAAAGGTTCCTAAAGTTAAGGGTTCTGTGGTTGCTCAAAGGTTCCTAAAGTTAAAGGGTTCTGCGGTTCCTCAAAGGTTCCTAAAGTTAAGGGTTCTGTGGTTCCTCAAAGGTTCCTAAAGTTAAAGGGTTCTGCGGTTGCTCAAAGGTTCCTAAAGTTAAAGGGTTCTGCGGTTGCTCAAAGGTTCCTAAAGTTAAAGGGTTCTGCGGTTGCTCAAAGGTTCCTAAAGTTAAATGGTTCTGCGGCTAGTCAAAGGTTCCTAAAGTTAAAGGATTCTGCGGTTCCTCAAAGGTTCCTAAAGTTAAGGGTTCTGTGGTTGCTCAAAGGTTCCTAAAGTTAAAGGGTTCTGCGGTTGCTCAAAGGTTCCTAAAGTTAAAGGGTTCTGCGGTTGCTCAAAGGTTCCTAAAGTTAAAGGGTTCTGCGGTTGCTCAAAGGTTCCTAAAGTTAAAGGGTTCTGCGGCTAGTCAAAGGTTCCTAAAGTTAAAGGGTTCTGCGGTTGCTCAAAGGTTCCTAAAGTTAAAGGGTTCTGCGGTTGCTCAAGGTTCCTAAAGTTAAAGGGTTCTGCGGCTAGTCAAAGGTTCCTAAAGTTAAAGGGTTCTGCGGTTGCTCAAAGGTTCCTAAAGTTAAAGGGTTCTGCGGTTCCTCAAAGGTTCCTAAAGTTAAAGGGTTCTGCGGTTCCTCAAAGGTTCCCAAAGTTAAGGGTTCTGTGGTTGCTCAAAGGTTCCTAAAGTTAAGAGTTCTGTGGTTGCTCAAAGGTTCCTAAAGTTAAGGGTTCTGCGGTTGCTCAAAGGTTCCTAAAGTTCAAGGGTTCTGCGGTTCCTCAAAGGTTCCTAAAGTTAAAGGGTTCTGCGGTTGCTCAAAGGTTCCTAAAGTTAAAGGGTTCTGCGGCTAGTCAAAGGTTCCTAAAGTTAAAGGGTTCTGCGGCTAGTCAAAGGTTGCTAAAGTTAAAGGGTTCTGCGGTTGCTCAAAGGTTCCTAAAGTTAAAGGGTTCTGCAGTTGCTCAAAGGTTCCTAAAGTTAAAGGGTTCTGCGGCTAGTCAAAGGTTGGTTCTGCGGCAGTTAGCTGTTAGCCGTACAGCAGTTAGCTCGTATGTTAGCCGTACAGCAGTTAGCTCGTATGTTAGCCGTACAGCAGTTAGCTGTTAGCCGTACAGCAGTTAGCTCGTATGTTAGCCGTACAGCAGTTAGCTCGTATGTTAGCCGTACAGCAGTTAGCTCGTATGTTAGCCGTACAGCAGTTAGCTCGTATGTTAGCCTTACAGCAGTTAGCTCGTATGTTAGCCGTACAGCAGTTAGCTGTTAGCCGTACAGCAGTTAGCTCGTATGTTAGCCGTACAGCAGTTAGCTCGTATGTTAGCCGTACAGCAGTTAGCTCGTATGTTAGCCGTACAGCAGTTAGCTCGCATGTTAGCCATACAGCAGTCAGCTCGCATGTTAGCCGTACAGCAGTTAGCTCGTATGTTAGCCGTACAGCAGTTAGCTCGTATGTTAGCCGTACAGCAGTTAGCTCGTATGTTAGCCGTACAGCAGTTAGCTCGTATGTTAGCCTTACAGCAGTTAGCTCGTATGTTACCCGTACAGCAGTTAGCTGTTAGCTGTACAGCAGTTAGCTCGTATGTTAGCCGTACAGCAGTTAGCTCGTATGTTAGCCGCACAGCAGTTAGCTCGTATGTTAGCCGTACAGCAGTTAGCTCGCATTTTAGCCATACAGAAATGAGCTATTACGACTTTTATTGTGAAATATTTTTTACTAAAAAAAAATAACACCCGTCCTGAGGAGGGGGAGGCTGCGTACTGACACGCACAAACGCACACGCACAAACACACACATGCACAAACACACACACTCTTACCGGTAACAGATCACAGTGACGGTCACCATGGCGATGAGCAGCAGGATCCCCATGGCGACGAGGACTCCGGTCACTACGGGCTGAGCACCTCCTTCAGGGATAATCAGACGTCTCAGTGACTACAGCATATATTCACAATAACACAAACATATATACACTATCACTAATACATATATATATTAATGCTAATTAGTGCTCTCAATAGATAAAAAATATGTAATCGAATGAATCACAATAAAACTCTCTGATCTATCCGATTAATCACAAGTTTAAAACAGATGCAGGATAGAGAATGAGGCTGCTAACGCTAAATGCTAATGCTAAAGCTACACTAATTGTATTGCTGCGAACGAGCACCACGCCATTGAAACATTAACGCTGTTACAATTGTGTTTCCCCTTGTTCTGAGTTTTTAGCGTGTTTAAAAACGGCGGGGCACACGGTGTGATCACCGTGCCATGTGAGCCCGGGGCTTTCCTCTGCAGTCAGATTGTAAGCAAAGTCACGGGACTGGGGGCGGAGACGGCGCTGACGAGGTGTGTTTCCCGCTGGAGGCCGAAAAGATTGATGATTCATTTGAGTTAAACTAAGTGCCTAAAGTCTCGAGATGAATCGCATGCGTTGACTCCGACAGCCCTCATATATATGTATTTGTACTCTGTGTCGTGGTGCTGAAGGCTCTGGCCTCTCTGTGACTGTAGTATATAGCAGGGTGCTCTGCGTCGTTGCTGTGGACCTTCTGAATCTTTTTTATATTTTTATTTTTGAAATTGTTACGTTTATTCTGGTTTGTTTTGTGTTGGTATTTTTTATTTTAAATGTATTAATGTATGTAATGTTTTGTGAGCTGAGCTGTGTGGTGTTATGTATCTCTCTGTGCAGCAGGGGCGGTTTTGGGGGGGGGGCCAGTGCCCCCTAACACTGACCTCTGACCCCCTCTGACCCCCCTGTGGCCCCCCTAACAATGAAAAGTTAAATGTATATTTTCTGGTACTCAGGACTGTGTTGCTGTAGTGTGAGATTGTGAGACACCCTGATGTAAAGTAGAGATGTAACTGTTCATTGCCTTTATTTCTATATAGATATGGTGTGAGTGCAAACATGGCACTATAACTTCAGCTGAAGCTAACAGTAATAACTATCTGAAATAAATGAGTGTACTGAAACAAATACCAATAACTGGATTGCATTGTTTTCTGATGCGCAATTACTTCATACTGTCGAGTTCTCTTTTTCGTCCTGCATTGATTGGGCCCCCCTCAGAAAATAACTGGCCCCCCCAGTCAAACTGGTCTAGAACCGCCCCTGCTGTGCAGCACTTTGGCCTGGAGGTTTTAAAGTGCTCTATAAATAAAGTTGGATTGGATGAAGCTACTTTATTTGGGGGCCCCCCTTCTCACACACACACACACACACACACACACACACACACACACACACACACACACACACACACACACACACACACACACACACACACACACACATTAAAGGGGACCTCTCGTGCACTTTGCGATGTCTTCCCCACCTCGACACGTGTCCCGGTGCGTCGGGGAATGAAACCCTCCCTCTCTTCCTCCGTACCCACATCTTCTAAAAACGGGGACAACGAGCGGACACAGGTTTGCTGCCGATCTGACGTGACTTCGGACGGTGGAGAGTTGCTGTCAGAAACAACGCCTGGCGTGTTCTGGACGCAGTCTCGTCTTTGTTCACGTTAGCCTCGCTAGCACTCGGAGCTAACGGAGAGAGCTCGTGTTTGAAAGCAGGAAGTGAAAGGACCTCGCCTCGTGGTGATCCTTGATGTGGTTTAGAACAGGATGGCGTTTCATCACGGCGGAACGTAACGTTATCTCCGGGAGCATTCTGATCAGGCATTAGCTCCGCCTCCTCTTTATTAGCTCCGCCTCCTCTTTATTTTGTTCAAGCTAAGGACCCAAAACCTGCAATTCTCTAACAGGGCTTCAGAGGGGGGTGCGCGGTCCCCTCTCTTCCAGCTGTTACTAAGGACATGACTCTGAAGTGTCCTGCTCCAAACCCCAAACAGATCCTTGTAGCCCCCCCTCTCTCTTCCAGCTGTTACTAAGGACATGACTCTGAAGTGTCCTGCTCCAAACCCCAAACAGGTCCTTGTAGCCCCCCCCCTCTCTTCCAGCTGTTACTAAGGACATGTCTCTGAATTGTCCTGCTCCAACCCCCAAACAGACCCTTGTAGCCCCCCCCTCTCTTCCAGCTGTTACTTAGGACATGTCTCTGAAGTGTCCTGCTCCAAACCCCAAACAGGTCCTTGTAGCCCCCCCCCTCTCTCTTCCAGCTGTTACTAAGGACATGACTCTGAAGTGTCCTGCTCCTAACCCCATACAGGTCCTTGTAGCCCCCCCTCTCTTCCAGCTGTTACTAAGGACATGTCTCTGAAGTGTCCTGCTCCAAACAGGTCCTTGTAGCCCCCCTCTCTCTTCCAGCTGTTACTAAGGACATGTCTCTGAAGTGTCCTGCTCCAAACCCCAAACAGGTCCTTGTAGCCCCCCCCTCTCTCTTCCAGCTGTTACGAAGGACATGACTCTGAAGTGTCCTGCTCCTAACCCCATACAGGTCCTTGTAGCCCCCCCCTCTCTTCCAGCTGTTACTAAGGACATGTCTCTGAAGTGTCCTGCTCCAAACCCCAAACAGGTCCTTGTAGCCCCCCTCTCTCTTCCAGCTGTTACTAAGGACATGTCTCTGAAGTGTCCTGCTCCAAACCCCAAACAGGTCCTTGTAGCCCCCCCCCTCTCTTCCAGCTGTTACTAAGGACATGTCTCTGAAGTGTCCTGCTCCTAACCCCAAACAGGTCCTTGTAGCCCCCCCCCTCTCTCTTCCAGCTGTTACTAAGGACATGACTCTGAAGTGTCCTGCTCCAAACCCCAAACAGATCCTTGTAGCCCCCCCCCTCTCTCTTCCAGCTGTTACTAAGGACATGACTCTGAAGTGTCCTGCTCCAAACCCCAAACAGATCATTGTAGCCCCCCCCTCTCTTCCAGCTGTTACTAAGGACATGACTCTGAAGTGTCCTGCTCCAAACCCCAAACAGGTCCTTGTAGCCCCCCCCCCTCTCTTCCAGCTGTTACTAAGGACATGTCTCTGAAGTGTCCTGCTCCAAACCCCAAACAGGTCCTTGTAGCCCCCCCTCTCTTCCAGCTGTTACTTAGGACATGTCTCTGAAGTGTCCTGCTCCAAACCCCAAACAGATCCTTGTAGCCCCCCCCCTCCCTCTCCTTCCAGCTGTTACTAAGGACATGTCTCTGAAGTGTCCTGCTCCAAACCCCAAACAGGTCCTTGGAGCCCCCCCCCTCTCTTCAGCTGTTACTAAGGACATGACTCTGAAGTGTCCTTCTCTCTCTCTCTCTCTCTCTCTCTCTCTCTCTCTCTCTCTCTCTCTCTCTCTCTCTCTCTCTCTCTCAGGTTAGCTCTGAGTGTTAGCATGCTAATGTAAACACAGACCATGTTACTTCCAGAACACATCTCATTGTTTCTGACAGCAACGTTTCTGATTGGCCCGTGGGTCTAAAGCCCGCCCACATTTTAGTAATGTGGGCATGACGCAGCAAATCTGGATCAGCTCCGTTGTTCCCCCGTTTTTAGCGACGTCGGTACGGAGGGTTGTAATCAGAGATGGGGTCGTTACTAAAAAAAAGTAATATATTACACATTACATATTACTTTAAAAAAAAGTAATATATTACACTACTTCGTTACTCTCTACATAAAGTAATTTGTTACTTTACTCGTTACTTTACTCGTTACTTTACTCCCAGGGCCGGCCCGCCCCTCCCTGCAGGCAGATCACGCAGACTGCTAAAGTTTAAAATGTTCTGTTTAGTTCAGTTTCCATTGTCGCATAAGACTGATCCAGATAGCTCCTGACATGTGTTTGCTCCTATCTGACCGTGGCTGTCCTCTGTCTCCTGCTACTGCTGCTCTGCTATATGTGTTGCGCAGTCTATCTCTGCTCACGCTGTTGCGTCAGCGTGTTCTCCTGCGTGTTGGCCATGTGTTGCACTGGAGCCAGACTAGAGCACACCGCAGCCGAGCACGTACATGCGTGGCAATAACTCTCCTTACCAGCAGGCGGCGGTAGTGTGTATTCGTCATTCAAAACAGGCAACAACCGGAAAACAGAGAAGAAGAACAGACTACGTGTGTAATAAATAAACAACAGCTATGTGCGTTAGCTTAACCTTAGCATGTGTTCTTTGCAGGTGTTTGTTGAGGTTTGATTATGACTGATTTTAGAAAGTAACGAAGTAACGCGTGTCGGTGCAATGTTAGTAACTGTAGTGTGATTACTGAATTATAAAAGTAGCGCGTTACACTACTCCGTTACAGACAAAGTAATATAATTACAGTAACGCGTTACTTTGTAACGCGTTACACCCAACTCTGGTTGTAATGCAGAGGTGTGTGTGTGTGTGTGTGTGTGTGTGTGTGTGTGTGTGTGTGTGTGTGTGTGTGTGTGTGTGTACCTGCAGGCTGTAGCACAGCTGGTAGTCCAGCACAGGGCTCTGGTTCTGGTTCCACTCCACAGTCAGACTGGACTCTGAGGCTGCTGCTCTCCTGAGACCTGACACAGGGGGGGGGGACTACACACACACACACACACACACACACACACACACACACACACACACACACACACACACACAGGTTTAATGTTTCGACTCTATGTAAAGATACATATATAAATATTAAATCCTGAGTGTTCACCGTCTCTGCTGGTGCTGACGTTCACTGATCCTGAGGCCGGCTCTGATTGGCTGAGAGCAGAGACGCCGTTCAGTGATTGGACGGTGAAGACGTAACTGGAATGTGGGCGGAGCCCCCAAACGATGACACGTCTCTGAGTCAAGCCGCTCTGAGCAGGGCGGTACAACACGCTGTCATCACAGGGGGGGCAGGAAGCGGCCAATCCCTGAGCAGGAGAGGGGAGGAGTCAGAACACAAGAGGGGAGGAGTCAGGAGGGAAAAGCCATGAAGAAGAGGATTTGGCAGAATAGGTGAGCTGTTGTTACCTGGCTGCTGCAGAGGGAGCAGAGCACCCTGTAGGTGAGGTCGGACCTCCCCCCCCGCTCCAATGGCTCGCTCCACTCCAGACTCAGAGACGACTCGTTGGTCTGACTGATGAGGAGGCGGGGGGCCGAGGGGGGGCCTAACACACACACAATTATATTTTTCTTGATTTTTATATTATTTCTAATAATTTTTCATTTTTTATCATTTTATTGTGATTTTTGTTGTTTTTTCTACGTATACTTTTCTTTTTGTTTGTCTTTTCTTCTGTCTCTGTCTCTGTCACACACACACACACACACACACACACACACACACACACACACACACACACACCTCTCAGAGGTAATGAGCCTATTAATTCGTCCTAATTGTTGTTGCCCGGGGCGATGTAGTTAAAGGGGCGTGTGCAGAGAATAATAGAGCTGTGTGTGTGTGTGTGTGTGTGTGTGTGTGTGTGTGTGTGTTCAGTATATATTCAAGAGTTTTTAAACAATGACATTAAATTACATATAATTATATGAGGACTCAGTTTTAACCTCTAAACGTTTTTTAGATATTCATATATTATATATATTTAAACCCAAATAAAGGTGTAATAAAGAAAGACTCACGTGTGCAGGCTGCGTCGGGGGGGTCAGAGTCTGCCCGGTGGTAACCATGGTGACAGAGGCAGTAGGCGGAGCCTGGGATCAGAGTGTTGCTATTTGCCGGACACGGGCTGCACCCCCCTGGCCCAGAGCCCGCCTTAAACTGCACCGAGGGGCACGCTGAAACACGATAGCATTAGCATCTGATAAACACACGTTAGCATTAGCATCTGATAAACGTACGTTAGCATTAGCATCTGATAAACACACGTTAGCATTAGCATCTGATAAACGCACGTTAGCATTAGCATCTGATAAACGCACGTTAGCATTAGCATCTGATAAACACACGTTAGCATTAGCATCTGATAAACACACGTTAGCATTAGCATCTGATAAACGCACGTTAGCATTAGAATCTGATAAACGCACGTTAGCATTAGCATCTGATAAAAACACTTTAGCATTAGCATCTGATAAACGCACGTTAGCATTAGCATCTGATAAACGCACATTTGCATTAGCATCTGATAAACGCACGTGAGCATCTGATAAAAACACGTTAGCATTAGCATCTGATAAACGCACGTTAGCATCTGATAAACGCACGTTAGCATCTGATAAACGCACGTTAGCATCTGATAAACGCACATTAGCATCTGATAAACGCACGTTAGCATTAGCATCTGATAAACGCACGTTAGCATTAGCATCTGATAAACGCACGTTAGCATTAGCATCTGATAAACGCACGTTAGCATCTGATAAACACACGTTAGTATTAGCATCTGATAAACAGGGTTAAACACGTTAGCATTGGAAATATTGGGGAAAAAAGTTAAAAGGTCTTCATAATTAGTATTCAACAAGTGGCCTCCTTCAAAATAAAAACTGTGCCCTCCAGAATAAAAGGTAGTATTTGGCCCTCATGTCAGTGTTTTATGGAAAGCTCATTATATACAGATATTAACGTGTAGAGCTTCTTCAGGAACCCCTATGGTTCAGTGTGTGTCTGTGTGTGTGTGTTAAAGTGTGTGTGTGTGTGTGTGTGTGTGTATATAGAGCTTCTTTAGGATATTTTAGTGACAGCAGGGAGGAGATCAGACACACAGAGACAGGAAGTGACCTCGGCTGCCACAGGAATTGGAAAGTGCCGCCATGATGTCATCACCACCATCCCCCGCCAAGCTTGCTCACACACACACACACACACACACACACACACACACACACACACACACACACACACACACACACACACACACACACACACACACACACACACAGGTTTAATGTTTCGACTCTATGTAAAGATACATATATAAATATTAAATCCTGAGTGTTCACCGTCTCTGCTGGTGCTGACGTTCACTGATCCTGAGGCCGGCTCTGATTGGCTGAGAGCAGAGACGCCGTTCAGTGATTGGACGGTGAAGACGTAACTGGAATGTGGGCGGAGCCCCCAAACGATGACACGTCTCTGAGTCAAGCCGCTCTGAGCAGGGCGGTACAACACGCTGTCATCACAGGGGGGGCAGGAAGCGGCCAATCCCTGAGCAGGAGAGGGGAGGAGTCAGAACACAAGAGGGGAGGAGTCAGGAGGGAAAAGCCATGAAGAAGAGGATTTGGCAGAATAGGTGAGCTGTTGTTACCTGGCTGCTGCAGAGGGAGCAGAGCACCCTGTAGGTGAGGTCGGACCTCCCCCCCCGCTCCAATGGCTCGCTCCACTCCAGACTCAGAGACGACTCGTTGGTCTGACTGATGAGGAGGCGGGGGGCCGAGGGGGGGCCTAACACACACACAATTATATTTTTCTTGATTTTTATATTATTTCTAATAATTTTTCATTTTTTATCATTTTATTGTGATTTTTGTTGTTTTTTCTACGTATACTTTTCTTTTTGTTTGTCTTTTCTTCTGTCTCTGTCTCTGTCACACACACACACACACACACACACACACACACACACACACACACACACACACCTCTCAGAGGTAATGAGCCTATTAATTCGTCCTAATTGTTGTTGCCCGGGGCGATGTAGTTAAAGGGGCGTGTGCAGAGAATAATAGAGCTGTGTGTGTGTGTGTGTGTGTGTGTGTGTGTGTGTGTGTGTTCAGTATATATTCAAGAGTTTTTAAACAATGACATTAAATTACATATAATTATATGAGGACTCAGTTTTAACCTCTAAACGTTTTTTAGATATTCATATATTATATATATTTAAACCCAAATAAAGGTGTAATAAAGAAAGACTCACGTGTGCAGGCTGCGTCGGGGGGGTCAGAGTCTGCCCGGTGGTAACCATGGTGACAGAGGCAGTAGGCGGAGCCTGGGATCAGAGTGTTGCTATTTGCCGGACACGGGCTGCACCCCCCTGGCCCAGAGCCCGCCTTAAACTGCACCGAGGGGCACGCTGAAACACGATAGCATTAGCATCTGATAAACACACGTTAGCATTAGCATCTGATAAACGTACGTTAGCATTAGCATCTGATAAACACACGTTAGCATTAGCATCTGATAAACGCACGTTAGCATTAGCATCTGATAAACGCACGTTAGCATTAGCATCTGATAAACACACGTTAGCATTAGCATCTGATAAACACACGTTAGCATTAGCATCTGATAAACGCACGTTAGCATTAGAATCTGATAAACGCACGTTAGCATTAGCATCTGATAAAAACACTTTAGCATTAGCATCTGATAAACGCACGTTAGCATTAGCATCTGATAAACGCACATTTGCATTAGCATCTGATAAACGCACGTGAGCATCTGATAAAAACACGTTAGCATTAGCATCTGATAAACGCACGTTAGCATCTGATAAACGCACGTTAGCATCTGATAAACGCACGTTAGCATCTGATAAACGCACATTAGCATCTGATAAACGCACGTTAGCATTAGCATCTGATAAACGCACGTTAGCATTAGCATCTGATAAACGCACGTTAGCATTAGCATCTGATAAACGCACGTTAGCATCTGATAAACACACGTTAGTATTAGCATCTGATAAACAGGGTTAAACACGTTAGCATTGGAAATATTGGGGAAAAAAGTTAAAAGGTCTTCATAATTAGTATTCAACAAGTGGCCTCCTTCAAAATAAAAACTGTGCCCTCCAGAATAAAAGGTAGTATTTGGCCCTCATGTCAGTGTTTTATGGAAAGCTCATTATATACAGATATTAACGTGTAGAGCTTCTTCAGGAACCCCTATGGTTCAGTGTGTGTCTGTGTGTGTGTGTTAAAGTGTGTGTGTGTGTGTGTGTGTGTGTATATAGAGCTTCTTTAGGATATTTTAGTGACAGCAGGGAGGAGATCAGACACACAGAGACAGGAAGTGACCTCGGCTGCCACAGGAATTGGAAAGTGCCGCCATGATGTCATCACCACCATCCCCCGCCAAGCTTGCTCACACACACACACACACACACACACACACACACACACACACACACACACACACACACACACACACACACACACACACACACACACACACACACACACACACACAAACAGTCTCTATAGGCAGCTTAAGCAGAGAAGTTAACCTCTGACCTCAGACAACCCCCTCCCTGTGTGTGTGTGTGTGTGTGTGTGTGTGTGTGTGGACCCCCGCTGCTGACCTCTGACCTCTGGAAGAATAACAGGAAGCTGAACACACACTCTGTTTGCAGCAGAGCGACGCCGAGAAAAACGCATTCAATCTGCTCAGGGTTAAAGGGGTCTGAAATAAAAGAGTGTGTGTGTGTGTGTGTGTGTGTGAGTGAGTGTGTGTGTGTGTGTTCTGCACAGAAGGAAATTTGCTGACTGTAAAAACACACTTCACCTCGCACTCTGTGCAGTGCTTTTACTTTGAAAGTCTCGTCCCTCTGGTCTCGTGTCTAAAGGGTAAATGAAACTCACCCCTGCAGTGCACGTCGCACACACACACACGTCGCTGCCCCCCGTCTCATACCCGGGGCGACAGGAGCAGCTGGACACCGGTTGGCCCACCCACTGACCGTCCTCGCCGCAAAGCATGCTGGGAGGCCGCGCCTGCTCGCCGGGCGGCATCACTGCGTTCTCTACACACACACCCTGAGCCTGGGACACACACATCGCAAAATAAAAGCCTGTCAATTACAACAGTTGTTCCTAAACTAAACTGAGCTAGCAATGTATGCTAAGTGACTGCGCTTTTATTTTGAAAACCAAAAATATACTTTCATTTCTTGAGCAAAATAAAAAATAAAGAGATGATAATACTTAATAAAGTCTTTCATGATGAGGCTCTTATTTTATAAACTAACTGACGAAGCTCTTATTTTGAAAAGTAGTTGTTATTTGCACTGGTTACGGTGTTAGTGTGTTACTGTGGTTACGGTGTTAGTGGTGTGCGTTGCCGGGGTTACGGTGTTCGTGGTGTGCGTTGCCTTGGTTACGGTGTTAGTGGTGTGCGTTGCCAGGGTCACGGTGTTAATGGTGTGCGTTGTCATGGTTACGGTGTTAGTGGTGTGTGTTACTGTGGTTACGGTGTTAGTGGTGTGCGTTGCCAGGGTCACGGTGTTAATGGTGTGCGTTGTCATGGTTACGGTGTTAATGGTGTGCGTTGCTTTGGTTACGGTGTAAGTGGTGTGCGTTGCCAGGGTCACGGTGTTAATGGTGTGCGTTGCCCTGGTCACGGTGTTAGTGGTGTCCGTTGCCGGGGTTACGGTGTTAGTGGTGTGCGTTGCCCTGGTCACGGTGTTAGTGGTGTGCGTTGCCCTGGTTACGGTGTTAGTGGTGTCCGTTGCCGGGGTTACGGTGTTCGTGGTGTGCGTTGCCCTGGTCACGGTGTTCGTGGTGTGCGTTGCCCTGGTCACGGTGTTAGTGGTGTGTGTTGCCGGGGTTACCTGCTCCACCAGTGAGTGGGGGATGGTTTCGGGGAAGGAGGCGGTTCTACACTTCCTGTAGAACACCCTGACGGTCAGGAGGGCCATGCAGGCGCCCTGAGACTGGAAGGCCAGGTAGAGCCCCGCCTCCTCCAGAGGCCCCGCCCCCTCCACAGGCCCCGCCCCCAGCCTCAGCGTCTTCACGTTGCTCCGCCTCTCGCCCCCCCCCGCGCCACCGCAGGTGATCCGCCGCCACCGTGGACAGCTTCTTGTACGGGTTCTCCATCCAGGGGGGGCGGGACTTAGAGGCCGAGTCAGAGGGCGACTCGTAGAAAAACACGTTGAACGTTTCCTTACAGTGACGACGGTTCAGAGACGAGCACTCCATCATCGTGAAGCTAACAGGAAGTAAACAGGAAGTTAGACGAGCACTCCATCATCGTGAAGCTAACAGGAAGTAAACAGGAAGTTAGACGAGCACTCCATCATCGTGAAGCTAACAGGAAGTAAACAGGAAGTTAGACGAGCACTCCATCGTGAAGCTAACAGGAAGTAAACAGGAAGTTGGCTGATGTGTATGTGTGTCAGCGTGTGATTGGCCGATGTGTATGTGTATCAGCGTGTGATTGGCCGATGTGTCCGTGTGTCAGCCTGTGATTGGCCGTCGTGTCTGTGTGTCAGCCTGTGATTGGCCGTCGTGTCTGTGTGTCAGCCTGTGATTGCCGTCGTGTCCGTGTGTCAGCCTGTGATTGGCCGTCGTGTCCGTGTGTCAGCCTGTGATTGGCCGTCGTGTCTGTGTGTCAGCCTGTGATTGGCCGTCGTGTCTGTGTGTCAGCGTGTGATTGGACGAACCGGATCTCTACGTAGAGAGTGGTCGCCGCCCCCCTGGGGATCCAGCGCGTCCTCAGCCAATAGGAGTCCGCGCTGTCGGGGGTGCAGATCTCGTGGATCCGGACACTGTTCTGCTCGTCGTCCAATCCGCTCACCTCGTCCCACTGACAACAAACACGTTAGCATCCTCCATATGAATCAATGGGAGCATTAGCATTGAGCTAACAACACTTACCTGAGGGTCTTCTGCCGGGTGAGTGGTCCATCGGAGATCAGACGTCTCCAACTTAGTGTTCATCAACACCTCTGAGAGACAGACAGGCGAGAGGGAGAGAGAGAGGCAGGTGAGAGAGAGACAGGAGAGAGGGTGTGTGTGTGTGTGTGTGTGTGTGTGTGTGTGTGTGTGTGTGTGTGTGCATCCAAATCACAGTTCCGTGTCCTCGTCATGACTCCTAGATTGTGGTGGTGCACTTTGAGAGCAAAATGAAGAGATCTATGGAAACATCTCTCAACACCCATTTGAAACAGAACTGGAAGCAGATTTTATTTGTATTTATGGATATTTTACAAATCACTCTCCTTTCAAACTGTATTCTTGTTTATTAATAACAACTTACTTTACTGTCATATAGTATTTTATACCTGTTTACTTTATTCTCTTGTTTTTTGATAACTACAATGATCATATAAAGATGTGCCTTTACCTCACTACTTGGAGAAAAAGCTTCTTATATTCGTTAGCATAGCTAGCTAACCAGATGCTAATAACAACAACGTTACTGACTGTCTGATCAGTGTGTCAGATGAGCAGATCTCCACTGGGCTTACAACTAGAGACACAGACACTGCAATTTCTGGAAGTCCCGGAGCGGCGTTCTGGTGCTCTCAGTCAGAATTGCCCCACTGTCAGACGAGACATATACCACGTGATGACAGATGAGGCTTGTGTTGTGTTCAAGGACCATGACCGTTGTCAGGAAAAACAGGCACTCGCTTGTTTAATTATTTTGCGGTCTAGATTTCTTTAATTTTTTTCTTTTTTGCGTGTGTATATAAATTACCTCGAGGGCCATACCAAATGGTCTCGCGGGCCGTATACGGCCCGGAGGCCGGAGGTTCCCCACCCCTGTCTTAGACAGACATATTTGCATGTCCTCACAAAGCATTATTACATATTAATTTAATATTAAACAAATTAAAATGGCCAATTATCCCAAAATGTTGCTGCTAATATAATCCTATGCTTGTCAACTTAAACTGATCAAAAAGAAATTCTGAAAAAATACTTGAATTATCTATGAAATTGCAATATTGTCCCTCAGTTTGTTTCAACCCCGTCACGTCACACCATTTACCCTCCTAATAAAATAATGGATCAGTCCGTGTGTGATCTGCAGGGAGGGTCAGTCCATGTGTGATCTGCAGGGAGGGTCAGTCCATGTGTGATCTGCAGGGAGGGTCAGTCCATGTGTGATCTGCAGGGAGGGTCAGTCCATGTGTGATCTGCAGGGAGGGAATTACATCACACAAGTGTCAGTTTCTTCTCTTACCTATATTTCAGTTTTTGTATTTTCAGATTAAGATTGACAAGCTCAACATTTCAACTCTGTTGTATGAATTAATAATAGTAAATAATTAATAGTTTTGCAAAATATTACAATGTTGTAATGTCCTTGACTTCCATGGTGCCATATCTTACTAAACAAGGTCTCATGCCTACTTTTTGTCAAAAACTTCAACCCTGTTACATTTTTTCAAGGAAATTCCTCGTAGGCCTAATTATTTATATGTTGAGCCTGAGGTGGGAACATGTAGTCCACTACCTGATGTTATGACCAAACATTTTGGTTTCATTTTTCAAAGATATAAAGACCCAAAAGTCACCCGATTCAGAGAATACTCAGAATTCTGCATACTGTAAGTACTTAATTATAATTAAGTACACAAATAACATGAGCCATCTCTCAGAGCTGCCAGATTGAGCTGCTGTGACGGAACATGTAGGAGAACAAGAACCAACCTGAGCTCACCAGAATGCGTGACTCCACCACGACTCCCTTACACCACAATGCTTGGTGGAGTCACGAACTTTGTTACATTTACGTGTCGGCACCACGCAAACAACCCCCATGTAAAGTGAATGAGGCTCCTTTGTCGTGGTGCACACACACATTCTACAACATCCCGCAGTGAGCTTTTATTCTATAACACGTGTTTTAAATCTACTTTATAGCTTGTGGTAACTCACGGGAGGCTTCTTTTATTTTATTTGTATTCATAATTATTTTTATTTTTCGTCAGAATGTAAAAATTACATTAGTTAAGATTCGAATTTGTGTTCTCAAAAAACAGTGCATTGTGTGTAATGCAACTGAGATTTTTATTAAATTAGTTAGTTTTTAAGGAAGGCCAGAGCTTCAGCTGTGTCAAATAGATTGTTCCCTTTAGTTAACGTTATTGAAAAGATAAAGATCATGTACCCTGTATTGTATTATGTATTGTATTGTATTATTATTATGTATTATCGTTTTTAAAGGAGAAATATTTAAATAGTAACTTATTATAGACTTGAATCTTAGGGCAAACAACGGTATAGTTTTCTTTCTAAATGATCAGTTAAACTTTCGCCATTGCATTAGGTAGCAGTTTGGCTTTACCAAAAAACAGCTCAAGAATAAGTATGGATATCAGAACGTGAGTTTATAATAAAAAACAAAACACCAGAGACCCCAGCAGATTCGATCCGAAGCAGCCCCAGCTGATGATAATGAATGATGGCCATGGGTTGGTTGGCCGACTGATGCCAGAGAATAGAAGAACATCTAAGTTCTTTGCTAACGCTGTGACAAATTGCATATTACTTTTTGTAGTTGTAGTAGGTACCTACTTCAGCTGCACTTGCAAAGTATGTTGCATGCATTTTTGCCATACTGCATTTGACATGGTTTTGGGATACGCCTGATCTTTTTCTGGCTTATTGTTTTGCTATATATAATAATATAGTAAATATCTTGAGACGCCGGCTGCCTCCCCTGCCACTTACCTCACCGCACGTCACCGCTACTGACACTTTGACAAACTGATTAAAGGGACTGACGAAATATGCTCCTCGTTCAGAATAATATTTTTGGGGAACTCACTAAAATATGTAATATATTCACAAAGAGAGGCACCTGGACCCATCATAACCTACGTTACTTAATCTACACATATAATACATTAGACATTTGCCAGGAACCGCAAAACCTGTGAACCAACTATTCATCTCTTGAGAAAATTAGGACGGATCCCAACAATCCTAGCCATCATATTCAAGACAAGCAACAACATGATGAAGAATGTTTACTCTGCATCGCCCCACACTTGCTACTCCAATAAACAAAGCCTTTCTTTTCCACGAACCAATGGCAAGAAGCATCAAAATCATGGGTGTGTTCTGATAAAAGTATAAATGTTTGAGCATCATCTGGGATCATCACCATTCCCACATTTCCCAGCTCTTCAAACCAGGTGAGGAACAATCATAGTAGTTATAATACAAATTATTATCATTATGATTTGCATTATTGTATTATGT
>CM070481.1:42142394-42149894 GCA_036324585.1 Champsocephalus esox
TACGAGCTAACTGCTGTACGGCTAACGGCTAACTGCTGTACGGCTAACGGCTAACTGCTGCACGGCTAACGGCTAACTGCTGCACGGCTAACGGCTAACTGCTGCACGGCTAACGGCTAACTGCTGCACGGCTAACGGCTAACTGCTGCACGGCTAACGGCTAACTGCTGCAGAGGATCAGCTGATGGGGTTTAGAGTTTCTGAGAACAGAAGTTCTGTTTCCTGTCGGAGGTTTCCGGATCTCAGAACCTCCAGAGAAACCTGTGATGTGTTCAGGATGCTCCCTCCCTGCAGGACAATGGAGCGCTGACCCCAGGTCACACACACACACACACACACACACACACACACACACACACACACACACACTCACACACACACACACACATACACATAGACACAGACACACACACAGAGACACACACACACAGACACACTCACAAACACACAGACACAGACACACACACACACACTCACAAACACACTCAGTCGGGTGGGACTGGTCGACTATATAAAGACCGAGAAACTGGAGATTCTGAGAGATAATAACATTCCTGAGGGGGGTGTGTGTGTGTGTGTTTATGTGTGTTTGTGTGTGTGTGTGTCTATGTCTGTGTGTGTGTGTGTGTGTGTTAATGTGTGTCTGTGTGTCTGTGTGTGTGTGTGTGTGTTTGTGTGTGTGTGTGTCTATGTCTGTGTGTGTGTGTGTCATGCAGCTCCTAACACGTTTGTACTAGGTTTTGAAAGTTCTTAGAAACTGCTTTAGCTTCATATAAACTAAATACCTCTCTCTCTCACCTGTCTCTCTCACCTGTCTCTCTCTCACCTGTCTCTCTCACCTGTCTCTCTCACCTGTCTCTCACCTGTCTCTCTCACCTGTCTCTCTCTCACCTGTCTCTCTCTCACCTGTCTCTCTCTCACCTGTCTCTCTCACCTGTCTCTCTCTCACCTGTCTCTCTCACCTGTCTCTCTCTCACCTGTCTCTCTCTCACCTGTCTCTCTCTCACCTGTCTCTCTCACCTGTCTCTCTCTCACCTGTCTCTCTCTCACCTGTCTCTCTCACCTGTCTCTCTCTCACCTGTCTCTCTCTCACCTGTCTCTCTCTCACCTGTCTCTCTCACCTGTCTCTCTCTCACCTGTCTCTCTCTCACCTGTCTCTCTCACCTGTCTCTCTCTCACCTGTCTCTCTCTCACCTGTCTCTCTCACCTGTCTCTCTCTCACCTGTCTCTCTCTCACCTGTCTCTCTCTCACCTGTCTCTCTCACCTGTCTCTCTCACCTGTCTCTCTCTCACCTGTCTCTCTCACCTGTCTCTCTCTCACCTGTCTCTCTCTCCTGTCTCTCTCTCCTGTCTCTCTCTCACCTGTCTCTCTCTCACCTGTCTCTCTCACCTGTCTCTCTCACCTGTCTCTCTCTCACTGTCTCTC
The DNA here is from genome assembly GCA_036324585.1 of Champsocephalus esox. Lineage (NCBI taxonomy): Eukaryota > Metazoa > Chordata > Actinopteri > Perciformes > Channichthyidae > Champsocephalus > Champsocephalus esox. The sequence goes on from CM070481.1 coordinate 42,143,821, forward strand.
TCTCCTGTCTCTCTCACCTGTCTCTCTCTCACCTGTCTCTCTCACCTGTCTCTCTCTCCTGTCTCTCTCTCCTGTCTCTCTCTCACCTGTCTCTCTCACTGTCTCTCTCACCTGTCTCTCTCACCTGTCTCTCTCTCACCTGTCTCTCTCACCTGTCTCTCTCTCCTGTCTCTCTCTCCTGTCTCTCTCTCACCTGTCTCTCTCACCTGTCTCTCTCACCTGTCTCTCTCACCTGTCTCTCTCTCACCTGTCTCTCTCTCATGTCTCTCTCACCTGTCTCTCTCACCTGTCTCTCTCACCTCTCTCCCTCCATGTCTCTCTCACCTGTCTCTCTCTCCTGTCTCTCTCTCCTGTCTCTCCCTCTCACCTGTCTCTCTCTCCTGTCTCTCACTCTCTCCCTCTGTCTCTCTCACCTGTCTCTCTCTCCTGTCTCTCTCACCTGTCTCTCTCTCACCTGTCTCTCTCACCTGTCTCTCTCTCCTGTCTCTCTCACCTGTCTCTCTCTCACCTGTCTCTCTCACCTGTCTCTCTCACCTGTCTCTCACTGTCTCTCTCTCACCTGTCTCTCTCTCATGTCTCTCTCACCTGTCTCTCTCACCTGTCTCTCTCACCTGTCTCTCTCACTCTCCTGTCTCTCTCACTGTCTCTCCTCTCACCTGTCTCTCTCTCTCTCCTGTCTCTCTCTCTCTCTCTCTCACCTGTCTCTCTCTCATGTCTCTCTCTCTCTCTCTCTCTCTCTCTCTCTCTCTCACCTGTCTCTCTCTCTCCTGTCTCTCTCTCTCTCTCTCACCTGTCTCTCTCTCTCCTGTCTCTCTCTCTCTCTCTCACCTGTCTCTCTCTCCTGTCTCTCTCTCTCTCTCTCTCTCCTCTCTCACCTGTCTCTCTCTCACATCTCTCTCTCTCCTGTCTCTCTCTCTCTCTCTCTCTCTCTCTCTCACACACTGTCTCTCTCTCACATGTCTCTCTCTCTCCTGTCTCGCTCTCCTGTCTCTCTCACCTGTCTCTCTCATGTCTCTCTCACCTGTCTCTCTCTCTCTCTCTCACCTGTCTCTCTCTCACCTGTCTCTCTCTCTCACCTGTCTCTCTCTCTCTCCTGTCTCTCTCTCCTCTCTCTCTCCTGTCTCTTTCTCACCTGTCTCTCTCTCTCTCTCTCTCTCTCTCTCTCTCTCTCTCTCCTGTCTCTCTCTCTCTCTCTCTCTCTCTCTCTCTCTCTCTCTCTCACCTGTCTCTCCTCTCACCTGTCTCTCTCTCTCCTGCTCTCTCTCTCTCACCTGTCTCTCTCTCTCACTCTCTCTCTCTCCTGTCTCTCTCACCTGTCTCTCTCTCATGTCTCTCTCACCTGTCTCTCTCTCCTGTCTCTCTCACCTGTCTCTCCTCTCACCTGTCTCTCTCTCTCTCTCTGTCTCTCTCTCTCTCACCTGTCTCTCTCTCTCCTGTCTCTCTCACCTGTCTCTCTCTCTCCTGTCTCTCTCTCTCTCTCTCTCTCTCTCACCTGTCTCTCTCTCACATGTCTCTCTCTCTCCTGTCTCGTCTCTCTCTCCTGTCTCTCTCACCTGTCTCTCTCTCATGTCTCTCTCACATGTCTCTCTCTCACCTGTCTCTCTCACCTGTCTCTCTCTCTCTCCTGTCTCTCTCTCTCCTCTCTCTCTCTCACACACCTGTCTCTCACATGTCTCTCTCTCCTGTCTCGTCTCTCTCTCTCACTGTCTCTCTCTCATGTCTCTCTCACCTGTCTCTCTCTCCTCTCTCTCTCTCACCTGTCTCTCTCTCTCTCTCACCTGTCTCTCTCTCACCTGTCTCTCTCTCTCACATGTCTCTCTCTCTCCTGTCTCGCTCTCCTGTCTCTCTCTCCTGTCTCTCTCACATGTCTGTCTCTCTCCTGTCTCTCTCTCATCTGTCTCTCTCACCTGTCTCTCTCTCTCCTGTCTCGCTCTCCTGTCTCTCTCACATGTCTCTCTCTCACTGTCTGTCTCTCTCCTGTCTCTCTCTCACCTGTCTCTCTCTCTCACCTGTCTGTCTCTCTCCTGTCTCTCTCTCTCCTGTCTCTCTCTCACATGTCTCTCTCTCCTGTGTCTCTCTCTCACCTGTCTGTCTCTCTCCTATCTCTCTCTCACCTGTCTCTCTCTCTCACCTGTCTGTCTCTCTCCTGTCTCTCTCTCTCCTGTCTCTCTCTCTCACATGTCTCTCTCTCCTGTGTCTCTCTCACCTGTCTCTCTCTCTCCTGTCTCTCTCACCTGTCTCTCTCTCACATGTCTCTCTCACCTGTCTGTCTCTCAGCAGGAGGTCTCTCTCCTCAGCGATCAGTGAGACTCATTACCAGATGGGACATAGTGAGTATCAGATCGTCCAATCAGAAGCTGTCACTGCTCATGATGTCATAGATGATGATGATGTAATGATGATGTCATGATGTTGTGGTTGCCATAGCGATGAAGGTGTACATCGACCCCTTCACCTACGAGGATCCTAACGAGGCGGTGAGAGAATTCGCTAAAGAGATCGAGGCGTCCTTCGTGAAGATCGAGGAGGTGATAGGAGCCGGTGAGGAACCGCAGAACCCTTTAACTTTAGGAACCTTTGAGCAACCGCAGAACCCTTTAACTTTAGGAACCTTTGAGCAACCGCAGAACCCTTTAACTTTAGGAACCTTTGAGCAACCGCAGAACCCTTTACTTTAGGAACCTTTGAGGAACCGCAGAACCCTTAACTTTAGGAACCTTTGAGCAACCGCAGAACCCTTAACTTTAGGAACCTTTGAGGAACCGCAGAACCCTTTAACTTTAGGAACCTTTGAGGAACCGCAGAACCCTTTTACTTTAGGAACCTTTGAGCAACCGCAGAACCCTTAACTTTAGGAACCTTTGAGGAACCGCAGAACCCTTTACTTTAGGAACCTTTGAGGAACCGCAGAACCCTTTAACTTTAGGAACCTTTGAGGAACCGCAGAACCCTTTAACTTTAGGAACCTTTGAGCAACCGCAGAACCCTTAACTTTAGGAACCTTTGAGGAACCGCAGAACCCTTTAACTTTAGGAACCTTTGAGCAACCGCAGAACCCTTTAACTTTAGGAACCTTTGAGCAACCGCAGAACCCTTTAACTTTAGGAGCCGTGAGGAACCACAGAACCCTTTAACTTTAGGAACCTTTGAGCAACCGCAGAACCCTTTAACTTTAGGAACCTTTGAGGAACCACAGAACCCTTTAACTTTAGGAACCTTTGACTAGCCGCAGAACCTTTAACTTTAGGAACCTTTGACTAGCCGCAGAACCCTTTAACTTTAGGAACCTTTGAGCAACCGCAGAACCCTTTAACTTTAGGAACCTTTGAGCAACCGCAGAACCCTTTAACTTTAGGAACCTTTGAGCAACTGCAGAACCCTTTAACTTTAGGAACCTTTGAGCAACCGCAGAACCCTTTAACTTTAGGAACCTTTGAGGAACCGCAGAACCCTTTAACTTTAGGAACCTTTGAGCAACCGCAGAACCCTTTAACTTTAGGAACCTTTGACTAGCCGCAGAACCCTTTAACTTTAGGAACCTTTGACTAGCCGCAGAACCCTTTAACTTTAGGAACCTTTGAGCAACCGCAGAACCCTTTAACTTTAGGAACCTTTGAGCAACCGCAGAACCCTTTAACTTTAGGAACCTTTGACTAGCCGCAAAACCCTTTAACTTTAGGAACCTTTGAGCAACCGCAGAACCCTTTAACTTTAGGAACCTTTGAGCAACCGCAGAACCCTTTAACTTTAGGAACCTTTGACTAGCCGCAGAACCCTTTAACTTTAGGAACCTTTGAGCAACCGCAGAACCCTTTAACTGTAGGAACCTTTGAGCAACCACAGAACTCTTAACTTTAGGAACCTTTGAGCAACCACAGAACCCTTAACTTTAGGAACCTTTGAGGAACCGCAGAACCCTTTAACTTTAGGAACCTTTGACTAGCCGCAGAACCCTTTAACTTTAGGAACCTTTGACTAGCCGCAGAACCCTTTAACTTTAGGAACCTTTGAGCAACCACAGAACCCTTAACTTTAGGAACCTTTGAGGAACCGCAGAACCCTTTAACTTTAGGAACCTTTGACTAGCCGCAGAACCCATTTAACTTTAGCACCTTTGAGCAACCACAGAACCCTTAACTTTAGGAACCTTTGAGCAACCGCAGAACCCTTTAACTTTAGGAACCTTTGAGGAACCGCAGAACCCTTTAACTTTAGGAACCTTTGAGCAACCGCAGAACCCTTTAACTTTAGGAACCTTTGAGCACCCGCAGAACCCTTTAACTTTAGGAACCTTTGAGCAACGCAGAACCCTTTAGGAACCTTTGAGCAACCGCAGAACCCTTTAGGAACCTTTGAGCACCCGCAGAACCCTTTAACTTTAGGAACCTTTGAGCAACCGCAGAACCCTTTAGGAACCTTTGAGCAACCGCAGAACCCTTTAACTTTAGGAGCCGGTGAGGAACCACAGAACCCTTTAACTTTAGGAACCTTTGAGCAACCACAGAACCCTTAACTTTAGGAACCTTTGAGGAACCGCAGAACCCTTTAACTTTAGGATCCTTTGAGGAACCACAGAACCCTTTAACTTTAGGAACCTTTGACTAGCCGCAGAACCCTTTAACTTTAGGAACCTTTGAGCAACCACAGAACCCTTAACTTTAGGAACCTTTGAGGAACCGCAGAACCCTTTAACTTTAGGAACCTTTGACTAGCCGCAGAACCATTTAACTTTAGGCACCTTTGAGCAACCACAGAACCCTTAACTTTAGGAACCTTTGAGCAACCGCAGAACCCTTTAACTTTAGGAACCTTTGAGGAACCGCAGAACCCTTTAACTTTAGGAACCTTTGAGCAACCGCAGAACCCTTTAACTTTAGGAACCTTTGAGCAGCCCGCAGAACCCTTTAACTTTAGGAACCTTTGAGCAACCGCAGACCCTTTAGGAACCTTTGAGCAACCGCAGAACCCTTTAGGAACCTTTGAGCACCCGCAGAACCCTTTAACTTTAGGAACCTTTGAGCAACCGCAGAACCCTTTAGGAACCTTTGAGCAACGCAGAACCCTTTAACTTTAGGAGCCGGTGAGGAACCACAGAACCCTTTAACTTTAGGAACCTTTGAGCAACCACAGAACCCTTAACTTTAGGAACCTTTGAGGAACCGCAGAACCCTTTAACTTTAGGATCCTTTGAGGAACCACAGAACCCTTTAACTTTAGGAACCTTTGAGGAACCACAGAACCCTTTAACTTTAGGAACCTTTGACTAGCTGCAGAACCCTTTAACTTTAGGAACCTTTGAGGAACCGCAGAACCCTTTAACTTTAAGAACCTTTGAGCAACGCAGAACCCTTTCACTTTAGGAACCTTTGAGTAACCGAGTAAGCATTTTAGGAACGTTTGAGGAACTCTGGTCAGCATCAGGAACGTTTGAGGAACTCTGGTCAGCATCAGGAACGTTTTAGGAACTCTGGTCAGCATCAGGAACGTTTGAGGAACTCTGGTCAGCATCAGGAACGTTTGAGGAACTCTGGTCAGCATCAGGAACGTTTGAGGAACTCTGGTCAGCATCAGGAACGTTTTGAGGAACTCTGGTCAGCATCAGGAACGTTTTGAGGAACTCTGGTCAGCATCAGGAACGTTTTGAGGAACTCTGGTCAGCATCAGGAACCTTTGAGGAACCCTGGTCAGCATCAGGAACGTTTGAGGAACTCTGGTCAGCATCAGGAACGTTTGAGGAACTCTGGTCAGCATCAGGAACGTTTGAGGAACTCTGGTCAGCATCAGGAACGTTTGAGGAACCCTGGTCAGCATCAGGAACGTTTGAGGAACTCTGGTCAGCATCAGGAACGTTTGAGGAACTCTGGTCAGCATCAGGAACGTTTTGAGGAACTCTGGTCAGCATCAGGAACGTTTGAGGAACCCTGGTCAGCATCAGGAACGTTTGAGGAACCCTGGTCAGCATCAGGAACCTTTGAGGAACCCTGGTCAGCATCAGGAACTTTGGGAACCCTGGTCAGCATCAGGAACGTTTGAGGAACTCTGGTCAGCATCAGGAACGTTTGAGGAACTCTGGT
>CM070481.1:42154894-42208409 GCA_036324585.1 Champsocephalus esox
CTTAAACCCCGTGTGTCCTCAGGTGTCGGACTTCGGGCTCAGCAGGTTCCTGACGGAGAACTCTTCAGACCCGACGTACACCAGCTCTCTGGTACCTCTCTCTTTATCACTTTAATATTCACACCCCGGTCGTCCTTAACGCAGAACCTCCTTCAGTAACGTTCTGTGTCTCAGGGCGGGAAGATCCCGATCCGCTGGACGGCGCCTGAAGCCATCGCCTACAGGTGAGCCTCGCTGAGACCTCTGACCTCTGACCTCTTCCACCAGGTGTACACACGTTCTCTCTGTAACCGCTTCGTCACAGGAATGCAGTGACATGTATTTATTTATTTTACGAAGATTGGCAAAGCGTTATTATTTATTAGTAATGATTTGTTGTTGTAGTTATGTTTGTATATGAATCTGCGCTGCAGGAAGTTCACGTCGGCCAGCGACGGGTGGAGCTACGGCATCGTGATGTGGGAGGTGATGTCGTACGGAGAGCGGCCGTACTGGGACATGAGCAACCAGGACGTACGTGTTCGAACCCCCAGAGCTTTCCCCACCTGTCGTTGTTCCTGTTTAATTGATTGGTTTCCTGCGTCAGGTGATCAACGCCATCGAGCAGGACTACCGGCTGCCCCCCCCCCGGACTGCCCCTCCTCCCTGCACGCTCTGATGCTGGACTGCTGGCAGAAGGAGCGAGCCAATCGGCCGAGGTTCTGCGACGTGGTGGCCTCGCTCGATAGGCTGATCCGAAACCCCGCCTCCCTGAAGGCCACGAGTGTAGAGGGAGTCAGGTGAGGCTCGTTAGGGAGTGGGGGGGGGGCGTTAACACACCTTGTTAGCGTTAACACACCTTGTTAGGGGGGGGGCGTTAACACACCTTGTTGGGGAGGCGTTAACACACCTTGTTGGGGAGGGGGGGCGTTAACACACCTTGTTAGGGAGTGGGGGGGGGCGTTAACACACCTTGTTGGGGGAGGGGGGGGGGCGTTAACACACCTTGTTGGGGAGGGGGGGGGCGTTAAACACACCTTGTTGGGGGAGTGCGTTAACACACCTTGTTAGGGAGTGGGGGGGGGCGTTAACACACCTTGTTAGGGAGTGGGGGGGGGCGTTAACACACCTTGTTAGGAGGGGGTGGGGGGCGTTAACACACCTTGTTAGGGAGTGGGGGGGGGGCGTTAACACACCTTGTTAGGGAGTTGGGGGGGGGCGTTAACACACCTTGTTGGGGAGTGGGGGGGGGCGTTAACACACCTTGTTAGGGAGTGGGGGGGGCGTTAACACACCTTGTTAGGGAGTGGGGGGGGCGTTAACACACCTTGTTAGGGAGTGGGGGGGGGGCGTTAACACACCTTGTTAGGGAGTGGGGGGGGCGTTAACACACCTTGTTGGGGAGTGGGGGGGGGGCGTTAACACACCTTGTTAGGGAGTGGGGGGGGGCGTTAACACACCTTGTTAGCGTTAACACACCTTGTTAGGGAGTGGGGGGGGGCGTTAACACACCTTGTTAGGGAGTTAACACACCTTGTTGGGGAGGGGGGGGGGCGTTAACACACCTTGTTAGGGAGTGGGGGGGGGGCGTTAACACACCTTGTTAGGGAGGGGGGGGGGCGTTAACACACCTTGTTAGGGAGTGGGGGGGGGGCGTTAACACACCTTGTTAGGGAGTGGGGGGGGGGCGTTAACACACCTTGTTAGGGAGTGGGGGGGGCGTTAACACACCTTGTTAGCAAGTATGCAGAGGTCACACACACACACACACACACACACACACACACACACACACACACACACACACACACACACACACACAGGGCTTGATTGACAGCTGTTTATACGGAGTTGTTTACATGAGCAGGTGCACATTCCTGCATTGAGTCTCAGCAGGAAGTCACTTCCTGCTTCACTGGAGGCTGTGACCCTGCAGGCCTGAGTCTGGAGCACCTCGGGTTCTGGGACTTTCTAACGACATCTCTCTCTTTCTAGGCTTTTTAAGAATTTTACTTTTTATCTTTCAAACTTAGCAATAAAAGGGTTTTTCTATTCTTTGGTTTTTCTTCAGACTTTTTGCTGTTTTGAGTCTTTTACAGTTTGCAGACGGTCAGAGGTTTGACCCTCTCACTAATCCCGTCCGTCTCTCACCCGTCCGTCTCTCAGCGTGTCTCACCCCCTGTTGGACCAGCGTGTCCCCCCCCCTCTCGGCCTGTGGCTCGGTCTCTGAGTGGCTCCGGGCGATAAAGATGGAGCGATACGAGGCCAGTTTCCTGTCCAACGGACTCTCCAGCCTGGACGCCGTGTCGCATCTCAACACCGAGTAAAACACACTCACTCTAATACGCTCATATTCACACACTAGACGTGTATCTGACGCAGGGCTAACTGTGTGTGTGTGTGTGTGTGTGTGTGTGGTGTTGTGTGTGTGTGTGTGTGTGTGTGTGGTGTGTGTGTGTGTGTGTGTGTGTGTGTGTGTGTGTGTGTGTGTGTGTGTGTGTGTGTGTGTGTGTGTGTGTGTGTGTGTGTGTGTGTGTGGTGTGTGTGTGTGTGTGTGTTGTGTGTGTGTGTGTGTGTGTGTGTGTGTGTGTGTGTGTGTGTGTGTGTGTGTGTGTGTGTGTGTGGTGTGTGTGTGTGTGTGTGTGTGTGTGTGTGTGTGTGTGTGTGTGGTGTGTGTGTGTGTGTGTGTGTGTGTGTGTGTGTGTGTGTGTGTGTGTGTGTGTGTGTGTGTGTGGTGTGTGTGTGTGTGTGTGTGTGTGTGTGCAGAGATCTGCTCAGAGTGGGTGTGACCCTCGCCGGACACCAGAAGAAGATCCTCTCCTCCATTCAGACGCTCAGGATACACAAAGCCCGCCTCCCCTCCTCTACTGACCAATCCCAGCCAGACACCACTACACTCAGGACGCTGAGCCCGCCCTCTTTTACCTAACTTTTGACCAATCAGAGAGCACCTCCTGATAGTCTGACTGTGACGCTTCAAAAGCACAAGAAAATGAAAACACTAAATAATGAACGCACGGTTACTCGGGTGCAGCAGGACTCCGCCTGCCGGGTTCGTCCGACCGTCGGAGACGAGGACAGAACCTGTCGGGCTGCTCATAATGACTGACACTGCGATGCTTGTATTTACTGCAATATCAAATCATAAGTTCACTCTAAATGTTGTGCGCAAAAGCCCCGCCCACCGCTCAGGTAAAAACCAAAGCTCCTCACACCCCAACCCTCCCAGCCAATCAGCATCAAGGAAACATGACACGACATGTTTTCAGCCTACGAACCAGCTGCTGCCACGACGACTGCAGACATTTAGGAACCTCTTAGCACTCCTTAAGGAACTGTCGAGGCGATTTCAAGGAACGTTGGGGAAACACCTCATGTTGGTCGGTGTTCTCCATAAAGATGGGATTATTAGCTCGAAGGATTTACGATGCAATGTGTGCCCATGTCGCGGTCACGTACCAGCATCAAACTCTGCAAACGCTGTGAGGAATATTCTGGGATGGCTTCGGAAAACAAGGTTGAACTATTCTCGGAGATCTTTCAGAACTTGTTGGAACGACTTCACACGTATTCCAAAGACTCTGTTGGGCGCTCTCTACGAACATGGGATTATAATCTGAAAGGACTTCCGGACGCACACAAAGGACTGCCGCTGTGATGCGGCATCGTGTTGTGGTGAAGGTCCAGCATCGAACCCTGCGAAAGCTGTGAGGAATATTCTGGCACGGCCTCGGAAAGCAGCGGTGAACATTTTCAGGAAATCTTTGTGAATCCTTCAGACTCCGCGGAGATCTTCCAGTTCGCATCCAGACACATGTGGTTCCTCGGGGGACGATGTTCCCTCGAGCATTGGGGGGAACATCGGGAGGACTTTGGGAATATTTACCCACCTTATAGACTCTCTGAAGGACTACTAGTTTCTTTATAGATGGATCTTATTGTCCTGGGTCAGCACCCGAGCCTTTAAGCCCTGAAGTCCCGGACCCTGCCGCGGGTCGGGACCGACCAAAGCCTTTTAAGCCCTGAAGTCCCGGACCCTGCCGCGGGTCGGGACCGACCAAAGCCTTCGTCCGAAAGAGGGATTTTTGGGTTGAATCCCTTTGTGAGCCTTTCAGTTCGAGCCTTGCTGAACAGCCACTGCGGAGAAGCTCTATGGAACTAGAGATGTATTATGTCTTCAAATATCTACGAGTTTCTGGACGTCTGTACACAACATATTGTGACTGATTTGTATTTTAGCACTTTGTATACCTGAATGAGAGATCAACGTGTTTATGCTCGAGTCGTTTTCTTTTTGGAAGATTTTATACTAAAGAATGAAAAAAAGATTTGTCTTATATTTCAGATCTCCCAGAGACGGAGGTTCGGGACCAAAGATCGGAAGTCAGTCGTTCTGCGAATAATATGTTTAAAACCTCGATGTTTGAGGTGTTGTCTTCTTGTCCTCTGTTAGCTTAGCATTGGTGTTAGCTAATGGGAATGTTACTGAAACCAGTGTAACCAGTGTAAACGTAACCCTGGCGTTCTGTGTGGGCGCGCCCGCCGCCCGTACGGAGTCAGGTGCTCATCGAGTGATTCAGACTTTCATCTCTGGCTCGATACAAACTCATAAAATATAAACACCTGATCAATAATCTGGAGATGAAGTCAGTCGGTTAATGTCCGACTGACTTCAGGACTCTTCCCTCATTGGTCCTCTGAGCTGTCAATCGAGCCTTCAACGAGCCAATAGCAGCAGCATGCCGCAGTGAGGTCATCAGTGAGGTGATCATGTGACCACAACTTCTCTGCCTTTTCATGGATGAAAATGTTATTGTTGATATTTAGAAGAATGTCCGCAGCCAATCACAATAAAGATGAACCGTCCGGACCAATCAGAAGTCTCCAAACTGTTTGTCTCTGGTTTTATACACTTTAGGGAACAAGGGATGGTTTTACAAACTGTTTTAGAACCGAATGATGAATGAGATGTTCTGTAGAAGGAACGAGACGTATTTAACTGAGCCCTGAGGGACCGCAGGATGTCTCTGAGGTCCCTTGATGGACCCCATAGAGTTCTTATTTTACTTTTAAGGATGTTTCGTAATGAACTTTTTAAGAACCCTGGACGCCTCAGGACCTTTGAAGGAACCCAGGGATCATGTAACCTGGGCCCGCGGGCTTTTTTTCACGAGACGGCGTCTCAGGGCTTCTTAACATTTAACAAACGATGAATGTGTCATACCCAGCTAACGGTAAGAAACTCAGCTAACTGACGATACGGACCATTTTTACCGAAACAAAACACAAGTCTAACACGAGGCGTCTAAATGAGCCCTCAGCGAAAACGGGCTAATGCTATTTCTGCTCATAACTCACAAAAACGATCTTTTATGCTTCATGCTATCTGCACACACGAGACATCACCTGAACGCTGAGGTTCCACAGATTCCATCGGTATGCGTCTCGTCGCTGCACGGCCAGAACCCACCGAGCGAGCAGCCAGAACCCACCGAGCGAGCGGCCAGAACCCACCGAGCGAGCGGCCAGAACCCACCGAGCGGGCGGCCAGAACCCACCGAGCGAGCGGCCAGAACCCACCGAGCGAGCGGCCAGAACCCACCGAGCGAGCGGCCAGAACCCACCGAGCGAGCGGCCAGAACCCACCGAGCGAGCGGCCAGAACCCACCGAGCGAGCGGCCAGAACCCACGAGCGAGCGGCCAGAACCCACCGAGCGGGCGGCCAGAACCCACCGAGCGGGCGGCCAGAACCCACCGAGCGGGCGGCCAGAACCCACCGAGCGAGCGGCCAGAACCCACCGAGCGGGCGGCCAGAACCCACCGAGCGAGCGGCCAGAACCCACCGAGCGGGCGGCCAGAACCCACCGAGCGAGCGGCCAGAACCCACCGAGCGGGCGGCCAGAACCCACCGAGCGAGCGGCCAGAACCCACCGAGCGAGCGGCCAGAACAGAGCAAGATAACATCCGTTACCATAACAATAACTACGTCTTCCCTTCGCGGCTCGAGGTTAATCCAATGTCTCTAAAATGGTTTCTGATAATCCATCATTACAATTCGTCAACAACGTGCGGATACGTTGTGCTTCGGGTTCCTAAAGCTTCCAGTCTGATCCCATCATCAAGGGCGCTAATAACAGAATCTATATCGACCCGACTCTTCGCCACCCGTCTCACAGGTTATCGTTGCTTTGAAAAAAGATTTTCATTTACACCTTTTAAGAGATATGGTGATCTGTTCTGGGAAGGTCCTTTGGAGCCTGAGCCCTGGAACCGGCTGAAACCCTGGAACCGGCTCCAAAGGACCTGGAACCGGCTCAGGACCCTGGAAACCGGCTGAGCCCTGGAACCGGCTCCAAAGGACCTGGAACCGGCTGAGCCTGGAACCGGCTCCAAAGGACCTGGAACCGGCTGAGACCTGGAACCAGCTCAAAGGACCTGGAACCGGCTGAGCCCTGGAACGGCTGAGCCCTGGAACCGGCTGAGCCCTGGAACCGGCTCCAAAGGACCTGGAACCGGCCGAGACCTGGAACCGGCTGAAACCTGGAACCGGCTCCAAAGGACTGGAACAGCTGAGCCCTGGAACCGGCTCCAAAGGACCTGGAACCGGCTGCGGCTCCACAGGTTAAAGAAACATGGGTTAAGTCTCCACGTGTCGCTCAAACATTTGAATCTCAGAGAAAATCTAAGTTGTGTGTGTGTGTGTGTGCGTGTGTGTGCGTGCATGTGCGTGCATGTGCGTGTGCGTGCGTGCGCTGTCCTGTTTTGGATCTGAAAGGTTCTGCTCTCAGTTCAAACATGGTCACGTCAGAAACGCCTCCTCGTCTCCTCAGAAATTACTTCCAGACGCAGGAACAAGCTCGCTTTATAGAAACCAGCTGTGTGTGTGTGTGTGTGTGTGTGTGTGTGTGTGTGTGTGTGTGTGTGTGTGTGTGTGTGTGTGTGTGTGTGTGTGTGTGTGTGTGTGTGTGTGTGTGTGTGTGTGTGTGTGTGTGTGTGTGTGTGTGTGTGTGTGTGTGTGTGTGTGTGTGTGTGTGTGTGTGTGTGTGTGTGTGATGTATAGGAAGGAGCTTCAACATGTTATTTCACTTTAATGAGCACATTGTTGGCAGAAAAACCAGGAAACCAAAAGAGTGTGTGTGTGTGTGGTACAGTGTGTGTGTGTGTGGTGTGTGTGGTGCAGTGTGTGTGTGTGGTACAGTGTGTGTGTGGTACAGTGTGTGTGTGTGTGTGGTACAGTGTGTGTGTGTGTGGTACAGTGTGTGGTACAGTGTGTGTGTGTGTGGTGCAGTGTGTGTGTGTGTGGTACAGTGTGTGTGTGTGTGTGTGTGGTACAGTGTGTGTGTGTGTGGTACAGTGTGTGTGTGGTACTGTGTGTGTGGTACGGTGTGTGGGGTACGGTGTGTGTGGTACGGTGTGTGTGGTACGGTGTGTGGTACAGTGTGTGTGTGTGTGTGGTACTGTGTGTGTGGTACGGTGTGTGTGGTACGGTGTGTGGTACAGTGTGTGTGTGTGTGTGGTACTGTGTGTGTGTGTGTGTGTGGTACAGTGTGTGTGTGTGGTACAGTGTGTGTGTGGTACAGTGTGTGTGTGTGTGTGTGTGTGTGTGTGTGTGGTACAGTGTGTGTGTGTGTGTGTGTGGTACTGTGTGTGTGTGTGGTACAGTGTGTGTGTGTGGTACAGTGTGTGTGTGGTACAGTGTGTGTGTGTGGTACAGTGTGTGTGGTACAGTGTGTGTGTGTGTGGTACAGTGTGTGTGTGTGTGGTACAGTGTGTGTGTGTGTGGTACAGTGTGTGTGTGTGTGTGTGTGTGTGTGTGTGTGTGTGTGTGTCCTCCTGAGGCGTCTTCAAAGGCTCCTGGAACCCCCCAGGACTCCAGTTTCTCCTCAGACAGAATTCGACACCGAGTTCAGAAAGAGTTTTGATGATAAAACATTTCTAATAATAAAGTCTCTCAAAGTCCAGGAGACAGCTCCTCCCGAGGTGTCCCCTGGGAGGACAGAGGACAGGGAGCATGCTCAAAGCCTCTTCGGCGTCTCTGGTGCCGGACCCTCGTCTGCGAGACAGCCTGTCGCCATGGTAATGATCATACCTGTCAATCAACAGGTGATCTGTCAGCTGATAGGACGACAGATCACCACCTGACCGGGAGGTGACCGCACGCACACACACACACACACACACACACACACACACACACACACACACACACACACACACACCTCACCCTGCTGAATAATTAACGAGCTCTCTAATACATATGTAGTAGTGGTGTAAAACATAATGAATGTGTTGTCTCCAGTGTCTCCATGTCCTCCTCACGGTGTCTCCTCACATCCGGACCGAACCGCCTCAGCGTCCTCCCTCAGGCCGACTCTCTGAGCAGAACATCCATCTGTCTTTACCTCATATTCCGTCTACTTGCACATCTCAAAACATTCTCTTGCTCTATTGATCTATCCTTTATAGCCGTGTCTTCCTGGTCGTACGTCGCTCTGGATAACAGCGTCAGCTAAATGCGACGTAACGTGATATCGTTTAGATTCATGATTCTGAAATAATGAAAGTAGGGTGGGCATGTGGGCATGTGGCTGAACACAACGTGCATTTATCTACAGGTTCGTTTCCACACACCTTACTTCAAACTATAAAATAAAGCCCGCCCATTTAGAGGGAAGATATGATTGGTCAATTGGACTGTCAGTTGACATCACTCTCTGGTTGAGTTACTGGAGCTCTCCCGTCTCGCAGAACTCGCAGAGACGGCATTTAACCCTTCACCTTCCAACAGAAACTGAACAGGCAGATTCCAAGGATTTATTTATTTTAAATACAATTAAATTAAGTTATTTTGGTAAAACTAATGAAAAATGTAACAAAAACATATTTTTAGAATATCTTAGCCCCTCACAGAGGACCTAGAGGGCCCTGGCGGCTCGCCACTGCTACTCACGCTGCTCTGCTGGAGGAACCCTCAGTTTCTCATCTCCATCTCTCCTCTGAAGCTGCTGAGCTCATGGTGAGAGACCTGGATCTTTAAATGTGAGGGAGTGTCTCCCCCTGCTGGAGACTGAAGGAACTGCACCTCTCCCCCTGCTGGAGACTGAAGGAACTGCACCTCTCCTGCTGGAGACTGAAGGAACTGCACCTCTCCTGCTGGAGACTGAAGGAACTGCACCTCTCCTGCTGGAGACTGAAGGAACTGCACCTCTCCTCCTGCTGGAGTCTGAAGGAACTGCACCTCTCCCCTGCTGGAGTCTGAAGGAACTGCACCTCTCCTCCTGCTGGAGTCTGAAGGAACTGCACCTCTCCTGCTGGAGACTGAAGGAACTGCACCTCTCCCCTGCTGGAGACTGAAGGAACTGCACCTCTCCTCCTGCTGGAGACTGAAGGAACTGCACCTCTCCTCCTGCTGGAGTCTGAAGGAACTGCACCTCTCCTCTGCTGGAGACTGAAGGAACTGCACCTCTCCTCCTGCTGGAGTCTGAAGGAACTGCACCTCTCCTCCTGCTGGAGACTGAAGGAACTGCACCTCTCCTCCTGGAGACTGAAGGAACTGCACCTCTCCCCTGCTGGAGACTGAAGGAACTGCACCTCTCCTCCTGCTGGAGACTGAAGGAACTGCACCTCTCCTCCTGCTGGAGACTGAAGGAACTGCACCTCTCCTCCTGCTGGAGACTGAAGGAACTGCACCTCTCCTCCTGCTGGAGTCTGAAGGAACTGCACCTCTCCTGCTGGAGACTGAAGGAACTGCACCTCTCCCCTGCTGGAGACTGAAGGAACTGCACCTCTCCTCCTGCTGGAGACTGAAGGAACTGCACCTCTCCTCCTGCTGGAGTCTGAAGGAACTGCACCTCTCCTGCTGGAGACTGAAGGAACTGCACCTCTCCTCCTGCTGGAGACTGACGGAACTGCACCTCTCCTGCTGGAGACTGAAGGAACTGCACCTCTCCTGCTGGAGACTGAAGGAACTGCACCTCTCCTGCTGGAGTCTGAAGGAACTGCACCTCTCCTCCTGCTGGAGACTGAAGGAACTGCACCTCTCCTCCTGCTGGAGACTGAAGGAACTGCACCTCTCCTCCTGCTGGAGACTGAAGGAACTGCACCTCTCCTGCTGGAGACTGAAGGAACTGCACCTCTCCCCTCCTGGAGACTGAAGGAACTGCACCTCTCCTCCTGCTGGAGACTGAAGGAACTGCACCTCTCCTGCTGGAGACTGAAGGAACTGCACCTCTCCCCCTGCTGGAGACTGAAGGAACTGCACCTCTCCTCCTGCTGGAGACTGAAGGAACTGCACCTCTCCTGCTGGAGACTGAAGGAACTGCACCTCTCCTCCTGCTGGAGACTGAAGGAACTGCACCTCTCCTCCTGCTGGAGACTGAAGGAACTGCACCTCTCCTCCTGCTGGAGACTGAAGGAACTGCACCTCTCCTGCTGGAGACTGAAGGAACTGCACCTCTCCCCCTCCTGGAGACTGAAGGAACTGCACCTCTCCTCCTGCTGGAGACTGAAGGAACTGCACCTCTCCTCCTGCTGGAGACTGAAGGAACTGCACCTCTCCTCCTGGAGACTGAAGGAACTGCACCTCTCCTCCTGCTGGAGACTGAGGGAACTGCACCTCTCCCCCTGGAGACTGAGGGAACTGCACCTCTCCTCCTGCTGGAGACTGAGGGAACTGCACCTCTCCTCCTGCTGGAGACTGAAGGAACTGCACCTCTCCTCCTGCTGGAGACTGAGGGAACTGCACCTCTCCCCCTGGAGACTGAGGGAACTGCACCTCTCCTCCTGCTGGAGACTGAGGGAACTGCACCTCTCCTCACACGGGGGAGAGCGGCCGGTCTAACGCGTGACGTCACACGAGTAATTAAGTCAGATCCCAGCAGCTCAGTCAGGGTTACACGTGCTAACAGTTTCCCTTCACTTACAGTGCTTGTGCTAAGCTAACAGAAGCAGACACGAGGCCAGAGACAGACTGAAAACTTTATTGACAGCAAAACCAAACACAGCGCAGAGTGAGTGGGTGTGTGTTAGTGTGTGGAGCACTTGGGCAGCTGGTTCCCGAGGATGACTCGTCGCTCCACCCCCGCCTCAGAGATGCTGGCCAATCGGATCACCCCCCCGCTGGACCCGTCCCTCTCCATCGCCAGGGCAACCGCTGAGAGACAGACAGGTGAGAGAAGGAGATAGGTGAGGGGGAGAGAAAAGTAGAGAGACGCTTTAGTTTGTATTTCATCTGAAATAATATCCTGGTTATATTTTATAAAAAAGGAGTTTCTTTATTTATAAATATTTTGGACCACAGCATGCCCTGCAGCAGCTCTACAGTGGACCAGATGAGGACTACAGCTCCCAGCATGCTCTACAGTGGACCAGATGAGGACTACAGCTCCCAGCATGCCCTGCAGCAGCTCTACAGTGGACCAGATGAGGACTACAGCTCCCAGCATGCTCTACAGTGGACCAGATGAGGACTACAGCTCCAGCATGCCCCTCAGTACCTGCTCCCACCAGCTCCAGGCACTGGTCCTTGGTCATGTTGGGTTTGTAGTTGGAGTCCATGTAGCCGTAGATGTAGGAGGAGCCGCTCCCCCCCACTGAGACGGGCTGCCTCACCAGCATCCCACCAATGGGAACGCAGTACACCTGGGGGAGGGGGGAGAGGGAGGGAGAGGGGGGGAGAGGGGAGGGAGGGAGGGAGAGAGACAGACAGGTAGAGAGGGAGAGGGTCAATTAGGTCTGTTATTTTTATGAATGTTCAGCTGTGTGTAGTAATGTGTAAGTCTGCTTCTCTGTGTGTGTGTGTGTGTGTGTGTGTGTGTGTGTGCCTGTCCCCCCCTCTGGTCTGTGTGTGTGTGTACCTGTCCCCCCCTCTGGTGTGTGTGTGTGTGTGTGTGTGTGTGTACCTGCCCCCCCTCTGGTGTGTGTGTACCTGCCCCCCCTCTGGTGTGTGTGTACCCTGTCCCCCCCTCTGGTCTGTGTGTGTGTGTACCTGTCCCCCCCTCTGGTCTGTGTGTGTGTGTGTACCTGCCCCTCCTCTGGTCTGTGTGTGTGTGTGTGTACCTGCCCCTCCTCTGGTCTGTGTGTGTGTACCTGTCCCCCCCTCTGGTCTGTGTGTGTGTACCTGTCCCCCCCCTCTGGTCTGTGTGTGTGTGTCCCTGTCCCCCCCTCTGGTCTGGTCCCTGTACCTGCCCCCCCCTCTGGTCTGTGTGTGTGTGTGTCCCTGTCCCCCCCTCTGGTCTGTGTCTGTACCTGCCCCCCTTCTGGTGTGTGTGTGTGTGTGTGTGTGTACCTGCCCCCCCCTCTGGTCTGTGTGTGTCTGTGTGTACCTGCCCCCCCCTCCTCTGGTCCCATCCTGCCACCAGTATTCCAGCACTCAGCTCCTCTCTGTATCTGTAGCAGCTCGCCCTGAACAGGTTGGCTGCGGTCTCCACCAGGGGGGGTGCGTCCAGCTCAATGCTGACACACAGGTAAACAACAACAACAACGGTGAGCATCATCACAGGAGGTAAACAACACACACCTGAGGGAGCTGTCAGAGAGTTACCTGTGGAAGCCCAGCTGGTAGGTGACCACGTCAGCGATGGCCTGCGTGTCCGCAGCCGAGCCGGACCTGAGGAGAACACACACAAGTTCAGTAACACACAACAATACACAACACACATCGTAACACATCACACACAACAACACACAGCAAGTTCAGTAACACACACAACACACAACAACACACACAGTAAGTTCAGCAACTTTTGGGGCGTATTAAAGGCGGGGTAGGGTTTGGGGCGTATTAAAGGCGGGGTAGGGTCTGGGGCGTATTAAAGGCGGGGTAGGGTCTGGGGCGTATTAAAGGCGGGGTAGGGTCTGTGGGCGTATTAAAGGCGGGGTAGGGTTTGTGGGCGTATTAAAGGCGGGGTAGGGTCTGTGGCGTATTAAAGGCGGGGTAGGGTCTGGGGCGTATTAAAGGCGGGGTAGGGTTTGTGGCGTATTAAAGGCGGGGTAGGGTCTGGGGCGTATTAAAGGCGGGGTAGGGTCTGTGGCGTATTAAAGGCGGGGTAGGGGTTGGGGCGTATTAAAGGCGGGGTAGGGTTTGGGGCGTATTAAAGGCGGGGTAGGGTTTGGGGCGTATTAAAGGCGGGGTAGGGTTTGGGGCGTATTAAAGGCGGGGTAGGGTTTGTGGCGTATTAAAGGCGGGGTAGGGTCTGGGGCGTATTAAAGGCGGGGTAGGGGTTTGGGGCGTATTAAAGGCGGGGTAGGGTTTGTGGGCGTATTAAAGGCGGGGTAGGGTTTGGGGCGTATTAAAGGCGGGGTAGGGTTTGGGGCGTATTAAAGGCGGGGTAGGGTCTGTGGCGTATTAAAGGCGGGGTAGGGTCTGGGCGTATTAAAGGCGGGGTAGGGTCTGGGGCGTATTAAAGGCGGGGTAGGGTTTGTGGGCGTATTAAAGGCGGGGTAGGGTTTGTGGCGTATTAAAGGCGGGGGTAGGGTCTGGGGCGTATTAAAGGCGGGGTAGGGTTTGGGGCGTATTAAAGGCGGGGTAGGGTTTGTGGCGTATTAAAGGCGGGGTAGGGTTGGGGCGTATTAAAGGCGGGGTAGGGTTTGTGGCGTATTAAAGGCGGGGTAGGGTTTGTGGCGTATTAAAGGCGGGGTAGGGTCTGGGGCGTATTAAAGGCGGGGTAGGGTCTGTGGCGTATTAAAGGCGGGGTAGGGTTTGGGGCGTATTAAAGGCGGGGTAGGGTTTGTGGCGTATTAAAGGCGGGGTAGGGTTTGGGGCGTATTAAAGGCGGGGTAGGGTCTGGGGCGTATTAAAGGCGGGGTAGGGTTTGTGGCGTATTAAAGGCGGGGTAGGGTCTGGGGCGTATTAAAGGCGGGGTAGGGTCTGTGGCGTATTAAAGGCGGGGTAGGGTCTGGGGCGTATTAAAGGCGGGGTAGGGTCTGGGGCGTATTAAAGGCGGGGTAGGGTCTGGGGCGTATTAAAGGCGGGGTAGGGTTTGGGGCGTATTAAAGGCGGGGTAGGGTTTGGGGCGTATTAAAGGCGGGGTAGGGTTTGGGGCGTATTAAAGGCGGGGTAGGGTTTGGGGCGTATTAAAGGCGGGGTAGGGTTTGGGGCGTATTAAAGGCGGGGTAGGGTTTGGGGCGTATTAAAGGCGGGGTAGGGTCTGTGGGCGTATTAAAGGCGGGGTAGGGTTTGTGGCGTATTAAAGGCGGGGTAGGGTTTGGGGCGTATTAAAGGCGGGGTAGGGTCTGTGGCGTATTAAAGGCGGGGTAGGGTCTGGGCGTATTAAAGGCGGGGTAGGGTCTGGGGCGTATTAAAGGCGGGGTAGGGTCTGGGGCGTATAAAGGCGGGGTAGGGTCTGTGGCGTATTAAAGGCGGGGTAGGGTTTGTGGCGTATTAAAGGCGGGGTAGGGTCTGGGGCGTATTAAAGGCGGGGTAGGGTTGGGGCGTATTAAAGGCGGGGTAGGGTTGGGGCGTATTAAAGGCGGGGTAGGGTCTGGGGCGTATTAAAGGCGGGGTAGGGTCTGGGCGTATTAAAGGCGGGGTAGGGTTGTGGGCGTATTAAAGGCGGGGTAGGGTTTGTGGCGTATTAAAGGCGGGGTAGGGTCTGGGGCGTATTAAAGGCGGGGTAGGGTCTGGGGCGTATTAAAGGCGGGGTAGGGTTTGGGGCGTATTAAAGGCGGGGTAGGGTTTGGGGCGTATTAAAGGCGGGGTAGGGTTTGGGGCGTATTAAAGGCGGGGTAGGGTTTGGGGCGTATTAAAGGCGGGGTAGGGTTTGTGGCGTATTAAAGGCGGGGTAGGGTCTGGGGCGTATTAAAGGCGGGGTAGGGTTGGGGCGTATTAAAGGCGGGGTAGGGTTTGGGGCGTATTAAAGGCGGGGTAGGGTTTGGGGCGTATTAAAGGCGGGGTAGGGTTTGGGGCGTATTAAAGGCGGGGTAGGGTTTGGGGCGTATTAAAGGCGGGGTAGGGTTTGGGGCGTATTAAAGGCGGGGTAGGGTTTGGGGCGTATTAAAGGCGGGGTAGGGTTTGGGGCGTATTAAAGGCGGGGTAGGGTCTGGGGCGTATTAAAGGCGGGGTAGGGTCTGGGGCGTATTAAAGGCGGGGTAGGGTTTGGGGCGTATTAAAGGCGGGGTAGGGTTTGGGGCGTATTAAAGGCGGGGTAGGGTTTGGGGCGTATTAAAGGCGGGGTAGGGTTTGGGGCGTATTAAAGGCGGGGTAGGGTTTGGGGCGTATTAAAGGCGGGGTAGGGTTTGGGGCGTATTAAAGGCGGGGTAGGGTTTGGGGCGTATTAAAGGCGGGGTAGGGTTTGGGGCGTATTAAAGGCGGGGTAGGGTTTGGGGCGTATTAAAGGCGGGGTAGGGTTTGGGGCGTATTAAAGGCGGGGTAGGGTTTGGGGCGTATTAAAGGCGGGGTAGGGTTTGGGGCGTATTAAAGGCGGGGTAGGGTCTGGGGCGTATTAAAGGCGGGGTAGGGTTTGGGGCGTATTAAAGGCGGGGTAGGTACATCTGAGAGAAACCGGCTCGAGATCGCTAGAAATTGAACTACTTCCTTTGCCACTTCCTCACAGAGCCCGCCTCCTCCAACACACACGAACATGACCAATGAGGGCAGAGATCAGTGTGTGCCCAGATGGAAGGCTGACAGGCAGGCAGGCCATCCAGTGACTTTAGCCGGGCTCATTACGCAGACGTGCGCGCCTCCGTAACTACCTCGTGGTAACACCATGGCGACCGGCGGCACACCTGCGGCTGTACCGCTTGTGATTAGGTTCAACTACAAACACTTCGAACAAAACGCCGGCGGCACCAACAAAAGGAGCGCACTGCAAAGTCTGCAATATCAAAATCAAGGATGCTGGCGCAACAACGTTTCATCAGGTCCATTTGGAAGGCCTTTTATGATACATTATTATTATTATTATTATTATATTATTTATGTTTTTTTTTCTGGCTTAGTTTCAACCAAAATAAATATAAATGTATATTTGCTAATAATAGTAATAGGGTTAATAATTGTAAATGGCCATTGGTCACACCACCAGTTTGTGTTACTGTAAACTTGGAGTTAGCCTGCGCAGAGCGGACGCTGCGGCTACGCCCCGCCTACACATGCGTTTCCCTTCAGTCGTGCTGAAGTCTTTTATTACACTTCGAGTCTAAAGTTTACATTTTAATTCTTTGGCACTGACTTTTCCTCATTGATGTTTACCTCCTTCTCATGTGCATCGACGCTCACTGCTCACTTGTTCATTCAGGGTTTCATTTCTGAAATAGAACCAGCTTGAAATGCTGTCGGTCTGTTGCTCCTTTCGTTTCTGAACCTTGCAGCTGCTGTTCTGTTTAGCAACTTGAAAAATAACCATAATAACCGACATGAACAAATATCGTGATAAATATCGTCTATCGTGATACTGCCTGAAAATATCGTGATTTTTTCAATATCGCCCACCCCTAGCTAGGGGTGATAAGGCGCGAGAGGTGGGCGTACCTGCAGCAGAAGATGCGGTCGTGGATGGGAGTCAGCTTGTCCGTCACCCTGTTCGCGATGTACGCCCTGTGAGAGACAGACGTTCAGAGGACAGTTCAGAGGACAGTTCAGAGGACCGTCTTTATGCATCATCAGA
The DNA here is from genome assembly GCA_036324585.1 of Champsocephalus esox. NCBI lineage: Eukaryota > Metazoa > Chordata > Actinopteri > Perciformes > Channichthyidae > Champsocephalus > Champsocephalus esox. Next base: position 42,171,481 of record CM070481.1, read on the forward strand.
GGACTGGTTATCTCGTGTTTATTGATCGGTACCCGGTGGTGGTCCTGGAGTCCGCTCCGATCACCACGCCTCCATCGTACTCTACTGCCATGATGGTGGTCTGCACAGAGGGACAGACAGGTGAGAGAGAGACAGGAGAGACAGACAGGTGAGAGACAGACAGACAGGTGAGAGAGAGACAGGAGAGACAGACAGGTGAGAGGACAGGTAACAGAAAGAGACAGAGACAGACAGACAGGTGAGAGAGAGACAGACAGGTGAGAGAGACAGACAGGTGAGAGAGAGACAGACAGGTGAGATAGAGACAGGAGAGACACAGGTGAGAGAGAAAGACAGACAGGTGAGAGAGACAGTAGTTGTAATGTGGAGGTGGCCCAATACTTCTGTTTATAAAGTGTGTGTAGATTATTGACAGTATAGTCACTTTCTACTGCATATATATATACATCTTATAATTCATGTCCTATCTACCTTCTGCTGGGATGAAGACATGTCCTATCTACCTTCTGCTGGGATGAAGACATGTCCTATCTACCTTCTGCTGGGATGAAGACATGTCCTATCTACTCTGGGATGAAACATGCATTCCTTCTGGGATGAAGACATGTCCTATCTACCTTCTGCTGGGATGAAGACATGTCCTATCTACCTTCTGCTGGGATGAAGACATGTCCTATCTACCTTCTGCTGGGATGAAGACATGTCCTATCTACCTTCTGCTGGGATGAAGACATGTCCTATCTACCTTCTGCTGGGATGAAGACATGTCCTATCTACCTTCTGCTGGGATGAAGACATGTCCCAATGTGGGATCCACAAAGCATCTCTCTATCATCCGTTATCGGACACCGTCTCGTCTCCAGGTGAGCCTATTATCGGACAGATCCAGGCCAGGGTGAACAGGATGAAGTGTGTCCGATAATAGGCTCACTTGATTCAAGTTTCACTGCTTTATTCAGAGTTAGCATTAGCCACCGTTAGCTCCTGAACTGCTGTCTCATCCAGACGCGGAGGTTAATATCTCTTTAAAAGCTGTATATTATCTGTATAATTCGTCTCCTCTCCGGACCCGGAGCCGGTACTCACCCCGGTGCTGACTTCCTGAGAGGTCCAGTCCGGAACCAGAGAGTTCTGGTTGATATTCTGAGAGAAAAACGGATTCATAGTTGCTGCCGCCATCTTGTCACTGTGTACTGAGGGCTTCTTCTTCTTGTAGCGGGTGATGGCGGGAACGCTCTTAAAGGCGCAGTACCGCCCTCTACTGGATGGTAGTATACATATGACATATTTATCATTAAAGTGCAATACATGACCACTTTCTGGTTAAAACTACCATTTATGATCCTTAACATTTTAATATTAAAGTAAATGTAGATTTGATTAACTCCACAAAGAGGCAGTTTTGTTCCGGCATGTAACGGGACAGCCTGCAGTGGGGCCCTGAGCGGAAACCGGAAGAGAAGGTAAACAGCGATTTTGCTTCGGAAATATCTCAAAAATCACTTTTAAATCACCTTTAAAGGCTGAATTCAACGTGTTTAACACCAGGTGTTGCTCTTTAATAAGCCATTGTATCTGTAGTAGTAAGGTGTTCTGTCTAACTGAGAGAAACAGCCGTTTAACCAGAGTCCCTTTATAGAAAGAGTCATTTTAATCCCGATATCTAACATCAAATACTCAGAAATAAACTCGCGATTGAAATGATTTCACAGCTTCTTTGTCATCAGGAGGATATAAAGCTTTCATTTAAATCACCCAGAGCTTTCAGATGTATTGATTTCTGACGGATACATGCGTTAAAGTCTGAATCAACGGGGTTTTACAACATGTTTACTATAAGATTATACCTGCTTATTAAAGTGTTTTTATTTGAATCATATTGAATAGAAGGACAGGCTGTTATCTGACCAGACTCCATTAATCTTTAGATGCGGATATGAAACGATAGTTCGGTGTCGGTAATGTTCTGCCAGATGATATGTTGTTCATGTTTCATGATATTAAAAGTGCTCGTGTTTCAGATGACGGTCCATAACTTGTACATATTTGACCGTAATGGCAGCTGTCTGTATTACAACGAGTGGAACCGCAAGAAGCAGGCGGGGATCTCCAAGGACGAGGTGAGACAGCTGTCTGTCTGTCTGTCTGTCTGTCTCTCTGTTTCTCACCTGTGTCTCTCTCTCACCTGTCTCTCTCTCTCACCTGTCTGTCTGTCTGTCTGTCTGTTTCTCACCTGTGTCTCTCTCTCACCTGTCTCTCTCTCTCTCTCACCTGTCTCTCTCTCTCTCTCTCTCACCTTCTGTCGTCTCTCTCTCACCTGTCTGCCTCTCACCTCTCTCTCACCTGTCTCTCTCTCACCTCTCTCTCTCTCACCTCTCTCTCTCACCTGTCTCTCTCTCTCTCTCACCTGTCTCTCTCACCTGTCTCTCTCTCACCTTTCTGTCTGTCTGTCTCTCTCTCACCTGTCTGCCTCTCACCTCTCTCTCACCTGTCTCTCTCTCACCTCTCTCTCTCTCACCTCTCTCTCTCACCTGTCTCTCTCTCACCTCTCTCTCTCTCACCTCTCTCTCTCACCTGTCTCTCTCTCACCTGTCCGCCTCTCACCTCTCTCTCTCACCTGTCTCTCTCTCTCACCTGTCTCTCTCTCACCTGTCTGTCTCTCTCACCTGTCTCTCTCTCACCTGTCTCTCTCTCACCTGTCTCTCACCTGTCTGTCTCTCTCTCACCTGTCTGTCTCTCACCTGTCTCTCTCTCACCTCTCTCTCTCTCACCCCTCTCTCTCTCACCTGTCTCTCTCTCACCTGTCTGCCTCTCACCTGTCTCTCTCTCTCACCTGTCCTGTCTCTCTCACCTGTCTCTCTCTCACCTGTCTCTCTCTCACCTGTCTCTCTCTCACCTGTCTGCCTCTCACCTCTCTCTCTCTCTCACCTGTCTCTCTCTCACCTGTCTCTCTCTCACCTGTCTGCCTCTCACCTGTCTCTCTCTCACCTGTCTCTCTCTCACCTCTCTCTCTCTCACCTGTCTCTCTCTCTCACCTGTCTCTCTCTCACCTGTCTCTCTCTCACCTGTCTGCTCTCTCACCTGCTCTCTCTCTCACCTGTCTCTCTCTCTCACCTGTCTCTCTCTCACCTGTCTGTCTCTCTCACCTGTCTCTCTCTCACCTGTCTCTCTCTCACCTGTCTCTCTCTCACCTGTCTCTCTCTCTCACCTGTCTCTCTCTCACCTGTCTCTCTCTCACCTGTCTCTCTCTCACCTGTCTCTCTCACCTGCTCTCCACCTGTCTCTCTCTCACCTGTCTCTCTCTCACCTGTCTCTCTCTCTCACCTGTCTCTCTCTCACCTGTCTCTCTCTCACCTGTCTCTCTCTCTCACCTGTCTGTCTCTCTCTCACCTGTCTGTCTCTCTCACCTGTCTCTCTCTCACCTGTCTCTCTCTCACCTGTCTCTCTCTCACCTGTCTCTCTCTCTCACCTGTCTCTCTCTCACCTGTCTCTCTCTCACCTGTCTCTCTCTCACCTGTCTCTCTCTCACCTGTCTGTCTCTCTCTCACCTGTCTCTCTCTTACCTGTCTGTCTCTCTCTCACCTGTCTGTCTCTCTCACCTGTCTCTCTCTCACCTGTCTCTCTCTCACCTGTCTCTCTCTCACCTGTCTCTCTCTCACCTGTCGTCTCTCTCTCACCTGTCTCTCTCTCACCTGTCTGTCTCTCTCTCACCTGTCTGTCTCTCTCACCTGTCTCTCTCTCACCTGTCTCTCTCTCACCTGTCTCTCTCTCACCTGTCTCTCTCTCTCACCTGTCTCTCTCTCACCTGTCTCTCTCTCACCTGTCTCTCTCTCACCTGTCTCTCTCTCTCACCTGTCTCTCTCTCACCTGTCTCTCTCTCACCTGTCTCTCTCTCACCTGTCTCTCTCTCTCACCTGTCTCTCTCTCACCTGTCTCTCTCTCACCTGTCTCTCTCTCACCTGTCTCTCTCTCACCTGTCTGCTCTCTCACCTGTCTCTCTCTCACCTGTCCTCTCTCACCTGTCTCTCTCTCACCTGTCTCTCTCTCACCTGTCTCTCTCTCACCTGTCTCTCTCTCACCTGTCTCTCTCTCACCTGTCTCTCTCTCACCTGTCTCTCTCTCACCTGTCTCTCTCTCACCTGTCTCTCTCTCACCTGTCTCTCTCTCTCACCTGTCTCTCTCTCACCTGTCTCTCTCTCACCTGTCTGTCTCTCTCACCTGTCTCTCTCTCACCTGTCTCTCTCTCACCTGTCTCTCTCTCACCTGTCTCTCTCTCACCTGTCCTCTCTCTCACCTGTCTCTCTCTCACCTGTCTCTCTCTCACCTGTCTGTCTCTCTCACCTGTCTCTCTCTCACCTGTCTCTCTCTCACCTGTCTCTCTCTCACCTGTCTCTCTCTCTCACCTGTCTCTCTCTCACCTGTCTCTCTCTCACCTGTCTCTCTCTCACCTGTCTCTCTCTCTCACCTGTCTCTCTCTCACCTGTCTCTCTCTCACCTGTCTCTCTCTCACCTGTCTGTCTCTCTCTCACCTGTCTCTCTCTCACCTGTCTCTCTCTCACCTGTCTCTCTCTCACCTGTCTCTCTCTCTCACCTGTCTCTCTCACCTGTCTCTCTCACCTGTCTCTCTCTCACCTGTCTCTCTCTCACCTGTCTCTCTCACCTGTCCTCTCTCTCACCTGTCTCTCTCTCACCTGTCTCTCTCTCACCTGTCTCTCTCTCACCTGTCTCTCTCTCACCTGTCTCTCTCTCACCTGTCTCTCTCTCACCTGTCTCTCTCTCACCTGTCTCTCTCTCTCACCTGTCTCTCTCTCTCACCTGTCTCTCTCTCTCACCTGTCTCTCTCTCACCTGTCTCTCTCTCACCTGTCTCTCTCTCACCTGTCTCTCTCTCACCTGTCTCTCTCTCACCTGTCTCTCTCTCACCTGTCTCTCTCTCACCTGTCTCTCTCTCTCACCTGTCTCTCTCTCACCTGTCTCTCTCTCACCTGTCTCTCTCTCACCTGTCTCTCCTCTCTCACCTGTCTCTCTCTCACCTGTCTGTCTCTCTCTCACCTGTCTCTCTCTCACCTGTCTCTCTCTCTCTCACCTGTCCTGTCTCTCTCTCACCTGTCTCTCTCTCACCTGTCTCTCTCTCACCTGTCTCTCTCTCACCTGTCTGTCTCTCTCTCACCTGTCTGCTCTCTCTCACCTGTCTCTCTCTCACCTGTCTGACTGCAGGAGTTTAAGCTGATGTACGGGATGCTGTTCTCCATCCGATCCTTCGTCAGTAAGATGTCTCCTCTGGACATGTATCCTTCGCAGCTACCTGTCTCTCTCCCTGTATACATGTCTGTCTGTCAGAGGGGGTAACGGTTCACAGAAGTCACGGTTCGGTTCGGGTTCGGTGCAACAAGTCCCAAATGCATGTTTTTTGCTGTTATCTAACAGTCGTGCAAGTTTTGGTGTGGAAATAAGGAACTCTAACATTTGGAATCATTAACTGTATTACACAGTTACAAACAAACACACACACACACACACACACACACACACACAGATGGCCATATTATCTATAATGGCTGACGTCAAACTAAAAGGTTAAATTTCTTGAAAATATTAAAATAAATAATAAGAAAGTGTTTGAATCACAATCTCCTGATGTCAACATATACAATAAATACAATGATACATATAAAACTAAATAAAATGTGTGCCTTTAGGAGCAAAGTCTAACATGTGTAATTAACTGTGAGTGTGAGGCCATTACGCCTAAATAAAGTACTCGAGCTTTGCTCTATTTCCAAGTTGTTCCTCAGAAAGACGAGTGAGTCTACGTTGTCAGAGTGAGGGCAGATCTGTTGGCGGTAACTACGTCCCCTGCCGTCGAGACAACCCTCTCGCCGGGGACTGAGACTGACTCGGAGGTGACTGAGCATGTTTGACGTGTTACCGTTACATTACATTTAGCTGAGGCTTTTATCCAAAGCGACAATAAGTGCGTTCTACCAACAAAATACAACCTTGAAGAAAACAGAATCATAAAGTACATCAGGTTTCATAGAGCCAAGTATTTCAGGTGCTACTCAGCTGGCTTTAGAGGAGCCAGTCCTTTGTTAGTATATAAGTGCTTTGTTAATATATAAGTGCTTTGTTAGTATATAAGAGCTTTGTTAGTATATCAGTGCTTTGTTAGTATATAAGAGCTTTGTTAGTATATAAGAGCTTTGTTAGTATATAAGTGCTTTGTTAGTATATAAGAGCTTTGTTAGTATATCAGTCCTTTGTTAGTATATAAGTGCTTTGTTAATATATAAGTGCTTTGTTAGTATATAAGAGCTTTGTTAGTATATCAGTGCTTTGTTAGTATATAAGAGCTTTGTTAGTATATAAGAGCTTTGTTAGTATATAAGTGCTTTGTTAGTATATAAGTGCTTTGTTAGTATATAAGAGCTTTGTTAGTATATAAGTGCTTTAGTTAGTATATAAGTGCTTTGTTAGTATATCAGGCTTTGTTAGTATATAAGTGCTTTGTTAGTATATAAGTGCTTTGTTAGTATATAAGTGCTTTGTTAGTCTATAAGAGCTTTGTTAGTATATAAGAGCTTTGTTAGTATATAAGAGCTTTGTTAGTATATAAGTGCTTTGTTAGTATATAAGTGCTTTGTTAGTATATAAGTGCTTTGTTAGTATATAAGAGCTTTGTTAGTATATAAGTGCTTTGTTAGTATATAAGTGCTTTGTTAGTATATCAGTGCTTTGTTAGTATATAAGTGCTTTGTTAGTATATAAGAGCTTTGTTAGTATATAAGTCCTTTGTTAGTATATAAGTGCTTTGTTAGTATATAAGTGCTTTGTTAGTATATAAGTGCTTTGTTAGTATATAAGTCCTTTGTTAGTCTATAAGTGCTTTGTTAGTGTATAAGTGCTTTGTTAGTATATAAGTGCTTTGTTAGTCTATAAGTGCTTTGTTAGTATATAAGTGCTTTGTTAGTATATAAGTGCTTTGTTAGTATATAAGTGCTTTGTTAGTATATAAGAGCTTTGTTAGTCTATAAGTGCTTTGTTAGTATATAAGTGCTTTGTTAGTATATAAGTGCTTTGTTAGTATATAAGTGCTTTGTTAGTATATAAGAGCTTTGTTAGTATATAAGTGCTTTGTTAGTATATAAGTCCTTTGTTAGTATATAAGTGCTTTGTTAGTATATAAGTGCTTTGTTAGTATATAAGTGCTTTGTTAGTCTATAAGTGCTTTGTTAGTATATAAGTGCTTTGTTAGTATATAAGTGCTTTGTTAGTCTATAAGTGCTTTGTTAGTATATAAGTGCTTTGTTAGTATATAAGTGCTTTGTTAGTATATAAGAGCTTTGTTAGTATATAAGAGCTTTGTTAGTATATAAGTGCTTTGTTAGTATATAAGTGCTTTGTTAGTATATAAGTGCTTTGTTAGTATATAAGTGCTTTGTTAGTATATAAGTCCTTTGTTAGTATATAAGTGCTTTGTTAGTATATAAGTGCTTTGTTAGTATATAAGAGCTTTGTTAGTCTATAAGTGCTTTGTTAGAATATAAGTGCTTTGTTAGTATATAAGTGCTTTGTTAGTCTATAAGTGCTTTGTTAGTATATAAGTGCTTTGTTAGTCTATAAGTGCTTTGTTAGTATATAAGTGCTTTGTTAGTATATAAGAGCTTTGTTAGTCTATAAGTGCTTTGTTAGTATATAAGTGCTTTGTTAGTATATAAGAGCTTTGTTAGTATATAAGTGCTTTGTTAGTATATAAGAGCTTTGTTAGTATATAAGTGCTTTGTTAGTATATAAGTGCTTTGTTAGTATATAAGAGCTTTGTTAGTATATAAGAGCTTTGTTAGTATATAAGTGCTTTGTTAGTATATAAGAGCTTTGTTAGTATATAAGTGCTTTGTTAGTATATAAGAGCTTTGTTAGTATATAAGTGCTTTGTTAGTATATAAGTGCTTTGTTAGTATATAAGTTATTTGTTAGTATATAAGTCCTTTGTTAGTATATAAGTGCTTTGTTAGTATATAAGTGCTTTGTTAGTCTATAAGTGCTTTGTTAGTATATAAGTGCTTTGTTAGTATATAAGTGCTCTGTTAGTATATAAGAGCTTTGTTAGTATATAAGTGCTTTGTTAGTATATAAGTGCTTTGTTAGTATATAAGTGCTTTGTTAGTATATAAGAGCTTTGTTAGTATATAAGTGCTTTGTTGGTATATAAGTGCTTTGTTAGTATATAAGTGCTTTGTTAGTATATAAGTTATTTGTTAGTATATAAGTCCTTTGTTAGTATATAAGTGCTTTGTTAGTATATAAGTGCTTTGTTAGTATATAAGAGCTTTGTTAGTATATAAGAGCTTTGTTAGTATATAAGTGCTTTGTTAGTATATAAGTGCTTTGTTAGTATATAAGTGCTTTGTTAGTATATAAGAGCTTTGTTAGTATATAAGAGCTTTGTTAGTATATAAGAGCTTTGTTAGTATATAAGTGCTTTGTTAGTATATAAGAGCTTTGTTAGTCTATAAGTGCTTTGTTAGTCTATAAGTGCTTTGTTAGTATATAAGAGCTTTGTTAGTATATAAGTGCTTTGTTAGTAGTCTTTGTTAGTAATTCTATCCTCGAGGTGGAGTCGAGAGAGATGAGTTTCAGTCTGGAAGGTGTGTGAGCGTTCTGCTGTCCTGATGTCAATGGGAGCTCATTCCACCATCTTGGAGCCAGGACAGCAAACCCACGTGTTCCTGCTGATGGGAACTTGGGTCCCCCTCGCAGCGAGGGTGCAGCGAGCCGTCTGGCTGATGCAGAGCGGAGTGCACGTGCTGGGGTGCACGGTTTAACCATGTCCTGGATGTAGGGAAGGGCCAGATCCATTCGCAGCATGGTACGCAAGCACCAGGGTCTTGAAGTGGATTCTAGCAGTTACCGGAGAGGGTTTACTCTCGCCTCCTTGAGAGTGTTTGGAAAGTGACCAGAAGTTAGAGAAGTGTTGATGAAACGGGTGAGAAACGGTAGAATATCAGGAGCGATAGTCTGAAGGAGGTTTGAAGGGATAGGGTCCAGAGGACAGGTGGTAGGGCGGGCAGAAGTAATGAGGGTAGGAACCTCACCTGGAGAGAGAGGGGAGAAGGAGGTCAGTGTGCGGGTGGAAGGAGGGTCTGGAGACCCAGCGGTGAGGAGAGGTGAGGCAGAAGAAGAAGAGCGAATATCATCTACCTTTCTTTCAAAGTGGTTAACGAAGTCTCTGCTACCACCAGCATACCGCACCGCTGTCGAACAACGCCGACACACCGTCCTCGTCCGATCCACACCTCGCACCCCATCGTTGTCCACAGGGAACCCGACGTGTTCCCACAGGCGGGTCTTCTAGCTCCGGGTGTTGTGTGAACTCGCCATTGTGTTTTGTTCTTGTTCTTCATTTGTTATTTAGGGCGGCTGGCTTTTAGGCGCCACACCGTCCCCTGGATTAGATACAGTGTAATGCTGCCCTGAGGGACAGACTTTCTCCCACGCGTAAGGAAAAGGCGTATTCGCCGTGTGACTGCATGTGCCGAACCGTGACGTCCGAACCGCGACGTCCGAACCGCGACGTCCCGAACCGCGACGTCCGAACCGTGACGTCCGAACCGCGACGGTACGGCACGGACACGGTACCGTTGCCCCAGTCTGCATGCCTGCCCGTCTCCCAGCCGGTCTGTGGTCCTTAGCGCCCGGCTGCAGGAAGGAGGGCTTCCTGTCCTTCCAGACCAGTAAATACCGTCTGCATTACTACGAGACGCCCAGCGGCCTGAGGTTCATCTTGAATACTGACCTGTCTGTGGCTAATGCCAGAGAGACACTGCAGAGCATCTACAGCAGCGTGAGACACACACACACACACACACACACACACACACACACACACACACACACACACGCTTTACTATAGTCAGGGGTGCACATCACTTGTTTGCCCTGGTTCTCAAAGGAGCACCTGGAGATGTTGTTGGTGCGTATCCTTAAAGCGGACCTTTGAGGGTCTTGACTTTATGACCGGGGGTCGGTGCGGAGCGCATACAGCAGACCCTTCACGCCAGAGCGAGGGGCAGAGCGAGGGGCGGAGCGAGGGGCGGAGAGAGGGGCGGAGCGAGGGGCGGAGAGAGGGGCGCAGCGAGGGGCGGAGCGAGGGGCGGTGCGAGGGGCGGAGAGAGGGGCGGAGCGAGGGGCGGAGAGAGGGGCGGAGCGAGGGGCGGAGCGAGGGGCGGGGCGGAGAGGGGGCGGAGCGAGGGGCGGAGAGAGGGGCGGAGCGAGGGGCGGAGAGAGGGGCAGGCGAGGGGCGGGCAGCGGAGAGAGCGGGCGGAGCGAGGGGCGGAGAGAGGGGCATGGCGAGGGGCGGAGCGAGGGGCGGAGAGAGGGGATGGCGAGGGGCGGAGCGAGGGGCGGTGCGAGGGCGGAGAGAGGGGCGGAGCGAGGGGCGGGGCGAGGGGCGGAGCGAGGGGCGGAGAGAGGGGCGGAGCGAGGGGCGGGGCGAGGGGCGGGGCGAGGGGCGGAGGGAGGGGCGGAGCGAGGGGCGGAGAGAGGGGCGGGGCGAGGGCGGAGCGAGCGGGCGGAGAGAGGGGTCGCAGGAGCCGTCGTGGACGAATTAAAACAATTAAACCCTAAATAGCTCTCGAATTATACTGCTGTTTTACCAGCTCTTATGCAACTCGCAAATCTCTCTCCCTCTCCCTCTCCCTCTCCCTCTCCCTCTCTCTCTCCCTCTCCCTCTCCCTCTCCCTCTCCCTCTCTCTCCCTCTCTCTCCCTCTCTCAATCTCTCCCTCTCTCAATCTCTCTCCCTCTCTCAATCTCTCTCTCAATCTCTCTCTCCCTCTCCCTCTCCCTCTCCCTCTCCCTCTCTCTCCCTCTCTCAATCTCTCCCTCTCTCAATCTCTCTCTCTCTCTCAATCTCTCTCTCTCAATCTCTCCCTCTCTCTCTCTCAATCTCTCTCCCTCTCTCTCTCTCTCACTCTCTCTCCCTCTCTCCTCTCTCTCTCAATCTCTCCCTCTCTCTCTCTCAATCTCTCTCCCTCTCTCTCTCTCTCAATCCCTCTCTCCCTCTCTCTCTCTCTCAATCTCCCTCTCAATCTCTCCCTCTCCCTCTCCCTCTCCCTCTCTCTCTCCCTCTCCCTCTCTCTCCCTCTCTCTCCCTCTCTCCCTCTCCCTCTCTCTCTCTCCACCTGCGCACCAGTTATGTGCAGCCCTGACTATAATGTCTGATGTTTATCGTGTGTAAATAAGAACATGAGTCGGATGAAAATACAACCTGAAGCTGAGTCAGGGCTTAGACGTAAAACCTTGTTTACCTGTCTGTCTCTCACCTGTCTGTCTCTCACCTGTCTGTCTCTCTCACCTGTCTGTCTCTCTCACCTGTCTGTCTCTCTCACCTGTCTGTCTGTCTCTCACCTGTCTGTCTGTCTCTCACCTGTCTGTCTCTCACCTGTCTGTCTCTCACCTGTCTGTCTCTCTCACCTGTCTGTCTCTCACCTGTCTGTCTCTCTCTCACCTGTCTCTCTCTCACCTGTCTGTCTCTCACCTGTCTGTCTCTCACCTGTCTCTCTCCCACCTGCTGTCTCTCTCACCTGTCTGTCTCTCACCTGTCTGTCTCTCACCTGTCTGTCTCTCTCACCTGTCTCTCTCTCTCACCTGTCTCTCTCTCACCTGTCTGTCTGTCTCTCACCTGTCTGTCTCTCACCTGTCTGTCTCTCACCTGTCTGTCTCTCTCACCTGCCTGTCTCTCTCACCTGTCTGTCTCTCACCTGTCTGTCTCTCTCACCTGTCTGTCTCTCTCACCTGTCTGTCTCTCACCTGTCTGTCTCTCTCACCTGTCTCTCTCTCACCTGTCTCTCTCTCACCTGTCTGTCTGTCTCTCACCTGTCTGTCTCTCACCTGTCTCTCTCTCACCTGTCTCTCTCTCACCTGTCTCTCTCTCACCTGTCTCTCTCTCACCTGTCTCTCTCTCACCTGTCTCTCTCTCTCCAGCTGTATGTGGAGTACGTGGTGAAGAACCCGGTGTGTGTGCTGGGTCAGAGTCTGGACAGCGAGCTGTTCGGCAGCCGCCTGGACGCCTTCATCAGAGCGCTGCCCTACTACAGCCCCCGAGCTGCCTGACACACACACACACACACACACACACACACACACACACACACACACACACACACACACTCACACAGAGACACACACACACACACACACACAGACACACACAGAGACACACACACACACACACAGAGACACACACACACACACACACACACACACAGAGACACACACACACACACACACACACACACACACACACACAGAGACACACACACACACACACACACACAGAGACACACACACACACACACACACACACACACAGAGACACACACACACACACACACACACACACACACACACACAGAGACACACACACACACTGTTTGTATTTATTTGTTGGAATAAAGTCTCTTAACATGCGACTGCAGTCTGATGTGTTTCCCGGGAGATGCTTTCCTCTGGTCCGTATCGGGGGGCAACCTGGACGTTTAAAGAGGTCTCTCATATGTTCTCACTATGGAACACTCCTATTGGCTAGCGCTCCAACACATTGTACGTGATAGGCTAAGGGGCGGGACATCTCTAAGCTGGTTGACCAATCACAACAGAGCCGGCCAGCTAACCAATCAGAGCAGCTCTGGTTCAGACAGAGGGTGAAAGAGCATCAGAGGCAGAATGAGAGAAATAAAGAGCTTTTGGACATTGTGAGATATTTCTAAGAAAGTCCGTCTTCAAAAGAAGAAACAGAATCTAAAACCCAAATGCCCTCAACTGGAAGAGCTCAGCTGTGATTGGTCGGTTTAAGCTGTGTTGATCGACGAACATTAAAGGAAGCACAAAGTCTTTCCTTATCTTACAAAGATCTGTCTAAAGTTTATTTCTGTGATGTTTCGTTTATATTCTATAAAATATATGTTGATCTGATAATATATTAAAGGTGTGTATAGCTGCTTAATTTATATTTTATAATCTCGTTGTACATTTTCCTTTGCTTTAACGACTCTTGAACTGCTGTGAATTTCCCCATTTGAGATTAAATTCAACTCCTCCTCATGTTCAGTTACAGCTAACGGCTAACGGCTAACGGACCGTCATTCATTTAAAGAATTAAAACGTTAATTACGTAACAGAGAACTGTCACTGTGACCTACTGAACTCACAGAGAGATTAACTTATTGCTAAGCACACACACACACACACACACAACACACACACGTCAACATCTGTGTTAGCACACAGAGCTAATGCTAGCACGGAGTTTAGGATAACCTTGGATTTAAGCAGATTTTCCTGTTTGGAGACGAGTGATCAGCAGGAAGTCACAGATGGTGTGTGTGTGTGTGTGTGTGTGTGTGTGTGTGTGTGTGTGTGTGTGTGTGTGTGTGTGTGTGTGTGTGTGTGTTCAGACAGTGTATCCCTATGATATGATACAATCTCTAATCCCAATGACAAACATACTGCCAACCACCACACACAGTTTGAACCAGGTCTCCAGAAGGTCTCAAAGGTCCGTGTCACGGCCGTTTGCACTGATCATACTTCCGTCGTTGAGGTCGACTGGAATAGATTTCTACTGCACTGTTCCTAACTCTCTGGTTTCTCAGCGTCTCTGTAAAGTCTGTGTTTCCCTCTCTCCACTAAACGGCTCGCTGCAGCTCTCTCCCCCCCCTCCCTGTGAGCCCAGTGTGCTCCGATTGGTCGGGACCAGTCGGGACGTTGTGAATCGCGCTGAGCTCCGTGGAGGTGTGGTTTCCTTGTTTAGCGAAACACAGCCAAACTCACCCTGAGCACACACAAAGTCACAGCCGAAGTAAAAGCAATAAGTGTGGCTTCATATTGAGTAAGAAAAAGGTTGATGAACGCTGTGAGGACGGGTCAGAGAGAGGACGGGTCTGAGAGAGGATGGGTCTGAGAGAGGACGGGTCAGAGAGAGGATGGGTCTGAGAGAGGATGGGTCTGAGAGAGGATGGGTCTGAGAGAGGATGGGTCTGCAGAGAGGATGGGTCTGAGAGAGGATGGGTCTGAGAGAGGATGGGTCTGAGAGAGGATGGGTCTGAGAGAGGATGGGTCTGAGAGAGGACGGGTCTGAGAGAGGATGGGTCTGAGAGAGGATGGGTCTGAGAGAGGATGGGTCTGAGAGAGAGGGATGGGTCTGAGAGAGGATGGGTCTGAGAGAGAGGATGGGTCTGAGAGAGGATGGGTCTGAGAGAGGATGGGTCTGAGAGAGGATGGGTCTGAGAGAGGACGGGTCTGAGAGAGGATGGGTCTGAGAGAGGATGGGTCTGAGAGAGAGAGGATGGGTCTGAGAGAGAGGATGGGTCTGAGAGAGGATGGGTCTGAGAGAGAGGGATGGGTCTGAGAGAGGATGGGTCTGAGAGAGAGGATGGGTCTGAGAGAGGATGGGTCTGAGAGAGGATGGGTCTGAGAGAGGATGGGTCTGAGAGAGGATGGGTCTGCAGAGAGGATGGGTCTGAGAGAGGATGGGTCTGAGAGAGGATGGGTCTGCAGAGAGGATGGGTCTGAGAGAGGATGGGTCTGCAGAGAGGACGGGTCAGAGAGAGGATGGGTCTGAGAGAGGATGGGTCTGAGAGAGGATGGGTCTGCAGAGAGGATGGGTCTGAGAGAGGATGGGTCTGAGAGAGATGGGTCTGAGAGAGGATGGGTCTGAGAGAGGATGGGTCTGCAGAGAGGATGGGTCTGAGAGAGGATGGGTCTGAGAGAGGATGGGTCTGAGAGAGGATGGGTCTGAGAGAGGATGGGTCTGAGAGAGGACGGGTCTGAGAGAGGATGGGTCTGAGAGAGGACGGGTCTGAGAGAGGATGGGTCTGAGAGAGGGTCGAGAGATGGGTCTGAGAGAGGATGGGTCTGAGAGAGGATGGGTCTGAGAGAGAGGATGGGTCTGAGAGAGAGGATGGGTCTGAGAGAGGATGGGTCTGAGAGAGAGGATGGGTCTGAGAGAGGATGGGTCTGAGAGAGGATGGGTCTGAGAGAGGATGGGTCTGAGAGAGGATGGGTCTGAGAGAGGATGGGTCTGAGAGAGAGGATGGGTCTGAGAGAGGATGGGTCTGAGAGAGGATGGGTCTGAGAGAGGATGGGTCTGAGAGAGGAGGGTCAGAGAGAGGATGGGTCTGAGAGAGAGGATGGGTCTGAGAGAGGATGGGTCTGAGAGAGGATGGGTCTGAGAGAGGATGGGTCTGAGAGAGGATGGGTCTGAGAGAGGATGGGTCTGAGAGAGGATGGGTCTGAGAGAGGATGGGTCTGAGAGAGGATGGGTCTGAGAGAGGACGGGTCTGAGAGAGGATGGGTCTGAGAGAGGATGGGTCTGAGAGAGGATGGGTCTGAGAGAGGATGGGTCTGAGAGAGGAGGATGGGTCTGAGAGAGGATGGGTCTGAGAGAGGATGGGTCTGAGAGAGGATGGGTCTGAGAGAGGAGGGTCAGAGAGAGGATGGGTCTGAGAGAGAGGATGGGTCTGAGAGAGGATGGGTCTGAGAGAGGATGGGTCTGAGAGAGGATGGGTCTGAGAGAGGATGGGTCTGAGAGAGGATGGGTCTGAGAGAGGATGGGTCTGAGAGAGAGGATGGGTCTGAGAGAGGATGGGTCTGAGAGAGGATGGGTCTGAGAGAGAGGATGGGTCTGAGAGAGGATGGGTCTGAGAGAGGACGGGTCTGAGAGAGGATGGGTCTGAGAGAGGATGGGTCTGAGAGAGAGGATGGGTCTGAGAGAGGATGGGTCTGAGAGAGGACGGGTCTGAGAGAGGACGGGTCTGAGAGAGGATGGGTCTGAGAGAGGATGGGTCTGAGAGAGGATGGGTCTGAGAGAGGATGGGTCTGAGAGAGAGGATGGGTCTGAGAGAGGATGGGTCTGAGAGAGGATGGGTCTGAGAGAGAGGATGGGTCTGAGAGAGGAGGGTCTGAGAGAGGATGGGTCTGAGAGAGGACGGGTCTGAGAGAGGATGGGTCTGAGAGAGAGGTGAGAGAGGATGGGTCTGAGAGAGGATGGGTCTGAGAGAGGATGGGTCTGAGAGAGGATGGGTCTGAGAGAGAGGATGGGTCTGAGAGAGGGATGGGTCTGAGAGAGGATGGGTCTGAGAGAGGACGGGTCGAGAGAGGACGGGTCTGAGAGAGGATGGGTCTGAGAGAGGATGGGTCTGAGAGAGGATGGGTCTGAGAGAGGATGGGTCTGAGAGAGGATGGGTCTGAGAGAGGATGGGTCTGAGAGAGGATGGGTCTGAGAGAGGATGGGTCTGAGAGAGGATGGGTCTGAGAGAGGATGGGTCTGAGAGAGGACGGGTCTGAGAGAGGACGGGTCTGAGAGAGGACGGGTCTGAGAGAGGATGGGTCTGAGAGAGGATGGGTCTGAGAGAGGATGGGTCTGAGAGAGAGGATGGGTCTGAGAGAGGATGGGTCTGAGAGAGGATGGGTCTGAGAGAGGATGGGTCTGAGAGAGGATGGGTCTGAGAGAGGATGGGTCTGAGAGAGAGGATGGGTCTGAGAGAGGATGGGTCTGAGAGAGAGGATGGGTCTGAGAGAGGATGGGTCTGAGAGAGGATGGGTCTGAGAGAGGATGGGTCTGAGAGAGGATGGGTCTGAGAGAGGAGGGTCTGAGAGAGGATGGGTCTGAGAGAGAGGATGGGTCTGAGAGAGGATGGGTCAGAGAGAGGATGGGTCTGAGAGAGGATGGGTCTGAGAGAGGATGGGTCTAGAGAGAGGATGGGTCTGAGAGAGGATGGGTCTGAGAGAGGATGGGTCTGAGAGAGGATGGGTCTGAGAGAGAGGATGGGTCTGAGAGAGGATGGGTCTGAGAGAGGATGGGTCTGAGAGAGGATGGGTCTGAGAGAGGAGGGTCTGAGAGAGGATGGGTCTGAGAGAGGATGGGTCTGAGAGAGGATGGGTCTGAGAGAGGATGGGTCTGAGAGAGGATGGGTCTGAGAGAGGATGGGTCTGAGAGAGAGGATGGGTCTGAGAGAGGATGGGTCTGAGAGAGGATGGGTCTGAGAGAGGAGGGTCTGAGAGAGGATGGGTCTGAGAGAGGATGGGTCTGAGAGAGAGGATGGGTCTGAGAGAGGAGGGTCTGAGAGAGGATGGGTCTGAGAGAGGATGGGTCTGAGAGAGGAGGGTCTGAGAGAGGATGGGTCTGAGAGAGGATGGGTCTGAGAGAGGATGGGTCTGAGAGAGGATGGGTCTGAGAGAGAGGATGGGTCTGAGAGAGGATGGGTCTGAGAGAGGATGGGTCTGAGAGAGGATGGGTCTGAGAGAGGATGGGTCTGAGAGAGAGGATGGGTCTGAGAGAGAGAGGATGGGTCTGAGAGAGAGGATGGGTCTGAGAGAGGATGGGTCTGAGAGAGGATGGGTCTGAGAGAGGATGGGTCTGAGAGAGAGGATGGGTCTGAGAGAGGATGGGTCTGAGAGAGGATGGGTCTGAGAGAGGATGGGTCTGAGAGAGGATGGGTCTGAGAGAGAGGATGGGTCTGAGAGAGGAGGGTCTGAGAGAGGATGGGTCTGAGAGAGGACGGGTCTGAGAGAGGATGGGTCTGAGAGAGGATGGGTCTGAGAGAGAGGATGGGTCTGAGAGAGAGGATGGGTCAGAGAGAGGATGGGTCTGAGAGAGGATGGGTCTGAGAGAGGATGGGTCTGAGAGAGGATGGGTCTGAGAGAGGATGGGTCTGAGAGAGGACGGGTCTGAGAGAGGATGGGTCTGAGAGAGGATGGGTCTGAGAGAGGATGGGTCTGAGAGAGGATGGGTCTGAGAGAGGATGGGTCTGAGAGAGGATGGGTCTGAGAGAGGATGGGTCTGAGAGAGGACGGGTCTGAGAGAGGATGGGTCTGAGAGAGAGATGGGTCTGAGAGAGGATGGGTCTGAGAGAGGAGGGTCTGAGAGAGGATGGGTCTGAGAGAGGATGGGTCTGAGAGAGAGGATGGGTCTGAGAGAGGATGGGTCTGAGAGAGGATGGGTCTGAGAGAGGATGGGTCTGAGAGAGGATGGGTCTGAGAGAGGATGGGTCTGAGAGAGAGAGGATGGGTCTGAGAGAGGATGGGTCTGAGAGAGGATGGGTCTGAGAGAGGATGGGTCTGAGAGAGGATGGGTCTGAGAGAGGATGGGTCTGAGAGAGGATGGGTCTGAGAGAGGATGGGTCTGAGAGAGGATGGGTCTGAGAGAGAGAGGATGGGTCTGAGAGAGGATGGGTCTGAGAGAGAGGATGGGTCTGAGAGAGAGGATGGGTCTGAGAGAGGATGGGTCTGAGAGAGGATGGGTCTGAGAGAGGATGGGTCTGAGAGAGGACGGGTCTGAGAGAGGATGGGTCTGAGAGAGAGAGGATGGGTCTGAGAGAGGATGGGTCTGAGAGAGGATGGGTCTGAGAGAGGATGGGTCTGAGAGAGGACGGGTCTGAGAGAGGACGGGTCAGAGAGAGAGGATGGGTCTGAGAGAGGACGGGTCAGAGAGAGAGGATGGGTCTGAGAGAGAGAGGATGGGTCTGAGAGAGGATGGGTCTGAGAGAGAGGATGGGTCTGAGAGAGGATGGGTCTGAGAGAGAGAGGATGGGTCTGAG
Source organism: Champsocephalus esox (assembly GCA_036324585.1). Lineage (NCBI taxonomy): Eukaryota > Metazoa > Chordata > Actinopteri > Perciformes > Channichthyidae > Champsocephalus > Champsocephalus esox. Next base: position 42,190,077 of record CM070481.1, read on the forward strand.
AGAGAGAGGATGGGTCTGAGAGAGAGAGGATGGGTCTGAGAGAGAATTTCGCCGCGATCCCAACTGTCTGTTATCAGCCAGCAGCCAGGGAGGAGAGATCAGCTGAGCTGCACTGAGTGTGTGAGGAAGTCCGTGGATTGGTCAATTTGGACCAATCGGCGGGGGCTTAATGTAACGGCTCCGCGGATTGGTCCATTTAGTTCCGGGGACGACATCACATGGACAGTGACGTATCTCCAACGAGGCGTTTGGGGAGGTGTGTTAGAGTTGTACTCCCTGCAGGGCGCGCTTTGAGGGTTCTGCAGACCGTCACATGCAGAAGAACCTTCACAACAACAAGGGGAGAGCACGACATGTCACCTTTAGGAAAGTCCTCAGCAAGTTGTGACGACCCCTCCACACCACGTGGGGTGCCGTCTGGTTGTGTGTGTCGGTTTGTGTGTGGTTGTGTGTGGGTTGTGTGTGTGGGTTGTGGTGTGGGTTTGGGTGTGGGTTGTGTGTGTGGGTTTGGGTGTGGGTTGTGTGTGGGTTGTGGGTGTGGGTTGTGTGTGTGGGTTGTGTGTGGGTTGTGTGTGGGTTGTGTGTGTGGGTTGTGGGTGTGGGTTGTGTGTGTGGGTTGTGGGTGTGGGTTGTGTGTGTGGGTTGTGTGTGTGGTTGTGGGTGTGGGTTTGTGTGTGGGTTGTGGGTGTGGGTTGTGTGTGGGTTGTGGGTGTGGGTTGTGTGTGGGTTGTGTGTGTGGGTTGTGGGTGTGGGTTGTGGGTGTTTTCAGGTTCAGGTGCTGATGAGCCGCACCTGTGGGAGGACACCTGCCGGATGAGCTACACCTGTTGGAACAGGATCTAGGAGGAGCCCAGCCGGTTACGTGCCCTCGCTCTTCTGGGCACTCTCCCTGCGCCAGCCTCCGGGACTTGTTGCTGGTGGTTATTCAGTTGTGTATTTCAAAGAATGAACTCTATATTCTTACCTCTCGCCTCCCTGCTTTGTGTTACAGCCCACGAAGCCGGGTTGTAACACAGGGGGGCTCGTGGTTGAACCTGGTCGTTTCGGAGGTACCTTTCGAAAATGGAGTTGTTGTGTTGTGAACGGAGAAGAACTTAATACACAGCTGTAGCGTGTTCCGAGCAGTGGGCCGTGATGGGGTGCGCAGCTGGTTGTTTGGGAGTAGTCTTGACGAGGGTAAGTGTTTGGTTGTGAACGGCAAAGTGTATCTGAGGGTTAAAACTGCGGTGTTGAGGGCTTACGAGTTGGTCCCTGAGGCCTATCGGCAGAGGCTCAGGTCCTGGGAGATGTCCGACAGGCAGACACATGTTGAGTTTGCCAGGGACCTGGTTACCTCTTTCGGTAGGTGGTGGAACTCCTTGAAGGTGGATACGTATGTCGCATTGTGTGAGTTGATGGTGTTGGAGCGGTTTACATCAGCGAGCGCAAAGTGAAGACTGCTGCTGCTGCTCTGGCAGATGACTATGTGCTAACGCACACGGGCGGTCGCAACTTCAGGGTCCAGGACCAAGGGGGTATGTATGGTATGTTGGTGGCTTGCTCTGTGCCCCGGGCTGTGAGCCGTGCACAGGAGGAATCTGAGCGGGGTGAAGAGGGCAGGGCGACAGATTCAGTGGGTATTCCTGACTGGCTGTTGTCGGTATCCCGCAGTGAGTTGGTGATGGAGCAGAGAGCGGATGTCTCCTCAGTCCGTTTTTTGAGGCGGTTCTCTCCACCGGGGATGGAAATGGTGTCACCAGGGCTTGTCAGCTGCAAGGGGGATTGCTGCTCAGAAAGTGGTGGTCACGTGGGCAAGGCTTCGTTGATGGGCCAGCGTATCAGAGTGTGGTTCCTGTCAGATTTCGTGAGGAGGTCCTCAGAAAAGCGCATGGGCAGTCGGGACATCTGGGTGTCCGTAGAACATGTGGTTACCTGTTGCGGCATGTCTTTTGGCCTGGGTTGAGGAGAGATGTGTCTCTGCATGTTGGATCATGTCACGCATGTCGGACGGGTGGGGCAGTTCGGCAGCGACCTGGGGGCCAGGGTTTGGGTTGTTGCCGGGGCTAGTTGCGGGTTCTGGAGGGACGTTCCGGGTTCTTCCCGGTGCAGGGCAGGGGACTGGTCAGAGTGGTTTTCTGTCCACGCCGGAATATCTGAGAAGAGCCCCTAGCTATTCGGGTACTTAACGGTGTTCTTAGGGGAACCCCTTTCTTATGGGGGGGAGTGTGACGACCCCTCCACACCACGTGGGGTGCTGTCTGGTTGTGTGTGTGGGTTGTGTGTGTGGGTTGTGTGTGTGGGTTGTGGGTGTTTTCAGGTTCAGGTGCTGATGAGCCGCACCTGTGGGAGGACACCTGCCTGATGAGCTATACCTGTTGGAACAGGATATAGGAGGAGCACTCTCCCTGCGCCAGCCTCAGGGACTTGTTGCTGGTGGTTATTCAGTTGTGTATTTCAAAGAATAAACTCTATATTCTTACCTCTCGCCTCCCTGCTTTGTGTTACAGCCCACGAAGCCGGGTTGTAACACAGTCCTCAGCAAGTCTTCAGAAAGTCCTCATTGAGGGTGCGTTCACACCTAACAGTCCGCTCTCTGGTGGCTCCAGGCCACAGTTTGTTCCATTGCTTCATTTCCCAGAAGGCTCGGTTTGCGTTCACTTGGCAAAACCCAAACGGACTATACACATTAAACACAAGTCATGTGCTCGGAAATGCTGTTCAACCATTGGTCGGACATTAAGGGGTAAAAACGCAAATCCCGGCAATTTCTCCCGGAGCCTCCGCCATGGAGCACCGGCACTTTCTGCAGGTTGTTCTCATGCTGCTGTTAATCTGGAGATCAACAGACGCTAGCGGCTCGCGCATACGGTTATATAACCAGACAACGTCCGTTAAAAACATTATAACACAACGAGAGACGTTCTGCAGTCAGGAGGGCGTTGCCCCCGACGACAGGTGTCTGACTGTCATGGAGCTGACGGAGCCTTTCTTTACACGACGCTGTTCAGCTCTTCATCCTGCTTCACCTCTTTCACGATGTCTTGAAAGACTCTTTCGCAAAAGATTTTTTAAGACATCCGCGTTCTCGTGACTCGTAAATACTGCGCTTCCTATGTGTTGGTGCGGACTGCGTTCACACCAGAGATGACCCGCTCCAGAGTTCGCCAGCCAGCGCTCCGAGACCACCTCCTTCAGCGGACCGGAGTCCGGTTGTTTAGTTCACTTCAGAGTCTCGGACTGCGTTCACACCGACCCAAATTAACCAAGCGGCTGAACGCACCAGGTTCGATTCAACCGGACTACACACGGCAGGTGTGAACGCGACGTCGGTGAGTCCCTGAATGCACCGTCTGCTTTCCAAACAACAAAACAAATGGCCAAACCTGCTCTTATACTAACGTGGACCAAAGGACGCTGGAACCCAACGTGTGTGTGTGTGTGTGTGTGTGTGTGTGTGTGTGTGGTGTGTGTGTGTGTGTGTGGTGTGTGTGTGTGTATGTTAGATTAGATTAGATTAGGATCAGATTACTTTCGGATATCCGGGCAAGAGGCCATGTTTAACATCTGCACCCAGAGTTTGGTATTTCGGAGCTACGGGTTTAAATCCTGATCGGACGGACGGGCGTATCTGTGCTCTGATTGGTGGGATTTCACCCAAAGCTTAATACAAGCGTATCAGCAGAGATACAGAGAGGCAGACAGACAGGTGGACGCAGAGAGAGGACGACAGGAATCAGACACCTGGAACCAGGTAACGAGCAATCTGTCTCCTGCAAGGGCTGATGGGACTTTTGTGATATGGCTGTCCTTTTTACTCTTTTGAAAGTTGTGTTTTTATTCTGGTTTGTACTTGTTGTTGTGTGTTCATGTTGGCTATATGATGTATTGTTGTCATTAGCTTTAGCCTCTTGCTTTTAATGAATAGCCTTGATATAGTTGTTCTGACTGTTAGCATTAGCATTAGCATTAGCCTCTTGCTTTTAATGAATAGCCTTGATATAGTTGTTCTGACTGTTAGCATTAGCATTAGCATTAGCCTCTTGCTTTTAATGAATAGCCTTGATATAGTTGTTCTGACTGTTAGCATTAGCATTAGCATTAGCCTCTTGCTTTTAATGAATAGCCTTGATATAGTTGTTCTGACTGTTAGCATTAGCATTAGCCTCTTGCTTTTAATGAATAGCCTTGATATAGTTGTTCTGACTGTTAGCATTAGCCTTATGTTATTTTTCATACTAGTATTAGCTTGATATATGTTAACGTGGTATTATGTTGTTATTTTTGAATGATTCGTATTAGCTTGATATAGTTGTTCAGACTGTTAGCATTAGCCTTAGCCTCTGTGTTTACCCCCCTCAGTGTCGGCCATGTTTACGGCCGAGCGACAGTCGGATCGGCGGGAAAAGGGAAGTTTTCCGTGGAGGAACTTACGGATTCAACAAGAAGCCAAAGGGGGGAAAAGGGAATTCTGGGAAACTGGAGTGGAAGAAGGACCCCAAGGAGAAGCAGGAGAAACAGGTTGCTTCGCAAATACTGGAGGCAGCAACAAACTGATGGAGAGACGAAGACTGGAGATCTACCTGAAGGAGTGTGATGTCCATCATGGAGCAGAGAGACATGCCCTACAGGTGAGACAGGTGAGGGGGGTGAGACAGGTGTGGGGAGACAAGTGAGACAGGTGGTGGGGAGACAAGTGAGGACAGGTGGTGGGGAGACAGGTGGTGGGGAGACAAGTGAGACAGGTGGTGGGGAGACAGGTGAGATCTACCTGAAGGAGTGTGATGTCATCATGGAGCAGAGAGACATGCCCTACAGGTGAGACAGGTGAGGGGGGTGAGACAGGTGGTGGGAGACAAGTGAGACAGGTGGTGGGGAGACAGGTGGTGGGGAGACAGTGGTGGGAGACAGGTGGTGGGGAGACAAGTGAGACAGGGTGGGGAGACAAGTGAGACAGGTGGTGGGGAGACAAGTGAGACAGGTGGTGGGGAGACAGGTGGTGGGGAGACAGGTGGTGGGGAGACAAGTGAGACAGGTGGTGGGGAGACAGTGGTGGGAGACAGGTGGTGGGGGAGACAAGTGAGACAGGTGGTGGGGAGACAAGTGAGACAGGTGGGGGAGACAAGTGAGACAGGTGGTGGGGAGACAGGTGGTGGGGAGACAAGTGAGACAGGTGGTGGGGAGACAAGTGAGACAGGTGGTGGGGAGACAAGTGAGACAGGTGGTGGGAGACAGGTGGTGGGGAGACAAGTGAGACAGGTGGTGGGGAGACAAGTGAGATCTACCTGAAGGAGTGTGATGTCATCATGGAGCAGAGAGACATGCTCTACAGGTGAGACAGGTGAGGGCAGGGCCGCCTTAAATGCACGGGCTGACCTGGGCTGAAGGCCAGGGGCCTACGGAGATCGGGGGGCCCATCATGAGCCAATACTCATGTATTTCGGTGTTTATTTTTATTTTAAATGAACAAAGTCTTGCTTTCAGAATATGAAACTTTTATTTAATTATTTCCAAAATCACACGATAAGTGCATGTTTGAAGCTCGTAAAGGGAAGAAGACAGCTCTCCCTTTGAAGCGCCACTCCCCCTGCCTCCGTTGAAATGATGAACGTGAGGCGTGCAGTCATCATGGATAACACGGCAGGGGTTTCAATAAACAGAGTCTTGGCTTTCAGCGTATGAAACTGTTTCGGCAAATTCAGAAGATAAATACAGCTTTGAAGCTTCGGCATCATGACGAGCGGAGAGCGGAGTAACGTGACGTCACAGCGGGCACAACGACAGCCGGTGTTTCTCCTGAGGGTTTTCCCCGGGAAACAGTCACGATACACACAAACGCAAAAATACACAAACACACACACGTACACCACACACACACACACTCACTCACACACACTCACTCGTGAGCATCCCCCAGACCAGTAATCCAAACGGAAATATCTTCCCTCCGTAGCATTTGATCATATTGCTTCGCTAACCAATCAGATCGATGGACTGTATTTCAGCTGTAGTTGGCTGTGTTTCAGCTGTATGTTGGCTGTGTTTCAGCTGTATGTTGGCTGTGTTTCAGCTGTATGTTGGCTGTGTTTCAGCTGTAGGTTGGCTGTGTTTCAGCTGTAGGTTGGCTGTGTTTCAGCTGTATGTTGCTGTGTTTCAGCTGTATGTTGGCTGTGTTTCAGCTGTAGGTTGGCTGTGTTTCAGCTGTAGGTTGGCTGTGTTTCAGCTGTATGTTGGCTGTGTTTCAGCTGTATGTTGGCTGTGTTTTTCAGCTGTAGGTTGGCTGTGTTTCAGCTGTATGTTGGCTGTGTTTCAGCTGTAGGTTGGCTGTGTTTCAGCTGTAGGTTGGCTGTGTTTCAGCTGTATGTTGGCTGTGTTTCACTGTATGTTGGCTGTGTTTCAGCTGTAGGTGGGCTGTGTTCAGCTGTAGTTGGCTGTGTTTCAGCTGTATGTTGGCTGTGTTTCAGCTGTAGTTGGCTGTGTTTCAGCTGTAGGTTGCGTGTTTCAGCTGTATGTGGCTGTGTTTCAGCTGTATGTTGGCTGTGTTTCAGCTGTATGTTGGCTGTGTTTCAGCTGTATGTTGGCTGTGTTTCAGCTGTAATGTTGGCTGTGTTTCAGCTGTAGGTTGGCTGTGTTTCAGCTGTAGGTTGGCTGTGTTTCAGCTGTATGTGGCTGTGTTTCAGCTGTATGTTGGTAATGTTTCAGCTGTATGTTGGCTGTGTTTCAGCTGTAGTTGGCTGTGTTTCAGCTGTATGTTGGCTGTGTTTCAGCTGTAGGTTGGTTATGTTTCAGCTGTATGTTGGCTGTGTTTCAGCTGTAGTTGGTATGTTTCAGCTGTATGTTGGCTGTGTTTCAGCTGTATGTTGGCTGTGTTTCAGCTGTAGGTTGGCTGTGTTTCAGCTGTAGGTTGGTTATGTTTCAGCTGTATGTTGGCTGTGTTTCAGCTGTAGGTTGGCTGTGTTTCAGCTGTATGTTGGCTGTGTTTCAGCTGTAGGTTGGTTATGTTTCAGCTGTATGTTGGCTGTGTTTCAGCTGTAGGTTGGTTATGTTTCAGCTGTATGTTGGCTGTGTTTCAGCTGTATGTTGGCTGTGTTTCAGCTGTAGGTTGGCTGTGTTTCAGCAGTAGGTTGGTTATGTTTCAGCTGTATGTTGGCTGTGTTTCAGCTGTAGGTTGGTTGTGTTTCAGCTGTATGTTGGCTGTGTTTCAGCTGTAGTTGGCTGTGTTTCAGCTGTAGGTTGGCTGTGTTTCAGCTGTAGGATGGTTAGTGTTTCAGCTGTAGGTTGGTTATGTTTCAGCTGTATGTTGGCTGTGTTTCAGCTGTAGGTTGGCTGTGTTTTGCAGCTGTATGTTGGCTGTGTTTCAGGCTGTAGAGTTGGCTGTGTTTCAGCTGTAGGTTGGCTGTGTTTCAGCTGTATGTTGGCTGTGTTTCAGCTGTATGTTGGCTGTGTTTCAGCTGTAGGTTGGCTGTGTTTTCAGCTGTAGGTTGGCTGTGTTTCAGAGCTGTAAGTTGGCTGTGTTTCAGCTGTATGTTGGCTGTGTTTCAGCTGTAGTGGCTGGTTTCAGCTGTAGGTTGGCTGTGTTTCAGCTGTATGTTGTGGCTGTGTTTCAGCTGTAGGTTGGTCTGTGTTTCAGCTGTAGGTTGGCTGTGTTTCAGCTGTATGTTGGCTGTGTTCAGCTGTATGTTGGTATGTTTCAGAATTGGCTGTGTTTCAGCTGTAGGTTGGCTGTGTTTCAGCTGTATGTTGGCTGTGTTCAGCTGTAGGTTGTTATGTTTCAGCTGTATGTTGGCTGTGTTTCAGCAGTCGGTTGGTTATGTTTCAGCTGTATGTTGGCAGTGTTTCAGCTGTAGTTGGCTGTGTTTCAGCTGTATTGGCTGTGTTTCAGCTGTAGGTTGGTTAATGTTCAGCTGTATGTTGGCTGTGTTTCAGCTGTAGGTTGGCTGTGTTCAGCTGTATGTTGGCTGTGTTTTCAGCTGTAGGTTGGTTATGTTTCAGCTGTATGTTGGCTGTGTTTCAGCTGTAGGTTGGATATTATTTCAGCTGTATGTGTGGCTGTGTTTCAGCTGTATGTTGGCTGTGTTTCAGCTGAAGGTTGGGCTGTGGATACAGCTGTGTAGGTATGTTAAGATTCAGCTGTATGTTGGCTGTGTTATCAGCTTTAGTATGTTGTGTATGTAAGTTTCAGCTGAGATTGCTGTGTTTCAGCTGTATGATGTGCTGTGTCATACAGTCTGTAGGTTGGCTGTGTTTCAGCTGTAGATGGATATGATTGCAGCTGTAGGTTGGTTATGAGTATTCAGCTGTAAGTTGGCTGTGATTCAGCAGTAGGAGTGGCTGTGTTTCAGCAGTATGTTGGCATGTGTTTCATGTCAGAATGTTGGCTGAGTTTCAGCTGTAGGATGGCTGTATGGTATAGCTAGCTGTAAGTTGGCTAGTGTTCAGCAGTATGTATGGCAGAAGTTGCAGTCGTGTAGGTTGGTGAGTTTACAGCATGTAGGTATGAGCTGTGATTTCAGCAGTAAGTGTTGCTGAGCTATCAGCAGTATGAGTTGCTGTGTATCATGCTGTATGTTGACTGTGTATCAGCTAGTAGGTTGGCTGAGTTTCAGCTGTATGTAGCTGTGATTCCAGTATCTGTAATGGGTTTGTGCTGTGTTTCACTCAGCTGATGATTGCTGTGTTTCATGCTGTAGGTTGTTTATGCAACAGCTGTATGTTAGTGGCTCACTGCTATTCAGCTGTAGTTGGTTATGTTTAACAGCTGTATGTTGCTGTGTTTCGAGCTGTATGATGGCTGTGTTTTCAGGGCATGTACGAGTGGCTGTGTTATTCAGCTGTAGGGTTTGGTATGTTTTCAGCTGGATGTTGGAGCAGTGATTCAGCTGTAGGTTGTATGAATGTTAAACAGCAGAATGTTGGCTGTGTTTCAGCTGTATGTTGCTGTGTTATCAGCAGTAGTGTTGGCTGAGTTCAGCTGTAGGTTGGATTTTATGTTTCAGCTGTAGGATGTTATGTTTCAGCTGTAGTGTTGCTGTGTATCAGCTGTCGGTTTGGGCTGTGTATCAGCAGTATGTTGGCTGTGTTCAGCTGTGAGGTAGAGTTATGTTTCAGCGTCTGTAGGTTGGTTAATGTTATCAGCAGTAAGTTGGTGGCTGTGTTTCGCTGAAGTATGGGCATGTGTAACATCAGCTGTATGTAAGGCATGAGTTACAGTGCTGTATGTTGGCTGTGTTTCAGCCGGTAGGTTGGCTGTGTTTCGACTGTAGGTTGGTTATATGTATTTCAGCTGTAGGTTGGTAGTATCAGCTGTATGTTGGCGTGTGTCTCATGCGTAAGGATGGCTGAGTATCCAGCTGTAGTTAGGCTGAGTTTCAGCTGTATGATATGGCTGAGTTTCAGTCTGTAGTTGGCAGTGAGTATCAGCTGTATGTTGGCTGTGTTTCAGCTGTATGTTGCTGTGTTTCAGCTGTAGTCTGGGCTGTGTATTTCAGCTGTAGGTTGGCTGTGTTTCAGCTGAATGTTGGCTGTGTATGTCAGCTGTTGTGAGTGGCTGTGTTTCAGCTGTAGTTGGCTGTGTTTCAGCTGTATGTTGGCTGTGTTTCATGCAGCTGTAGGTTGGCTGTGTATCAGCCGTAAGTTGAACTTTGGTTCAACCTTATGTTGCAGCTGTTTCCGATGATGATCTGTATACAGTTAGTTTGCTGCACAGAGCTTCTGACTGTCGTCTATGTCACGCAGTACGCCCAGTGTGCAGTGGACACACAGAGGGCCTCTCTCTCTCCTCCTCTCTCTCATCTCTATCTCAGCTTCCTCCTCTCCAATCTCTCTGCGTCCTCTCCTCTCCCTCTCGTCTCCTTTCAGACTGTCTCTCTCTACCCCCTCGTCTCTGTCCCTCTCCTCTCCCTCTCACCAGTTCTCACTCTCATCATCTCTCTCTCTATCTCCCCGCGTCTCTCTCGCCTCTCCTCACTCTCTCTCTCTCCTCTCTCTCACTCTCACTCTCCATCTCTCTCACTCTCCCCTCTCTCTCTCTCTCGTCTCTCTCCTCTCACTCATCTCTTCTCATCCTCTGCTCTCCCTCTCTCTCTCCCAGCTCTCTCTCTCCTCCTCTCTCTCTCGCTCTCTTCCTCTGCGCTCCCCTCTCTCTGCGCTCTCTCCGCCCTCACTCACACTCCCTCTCTTCCGCCTCGCTCTCCTCCACCTCAGTGAGTCACAGTGTGTCCTCAGATTTAGTTCAGGAGAACGTTGTGTCGCTCAGGTGTTATTGATGGAAGGTTTTTATTCTTATCGTAGCCTCTGCTGGTCGTCGTCATCACTTCCTGTCGGAGCTGCAGTCATAACGACGTGAGATGAGACAGAAAGTTGTGTGTGGTGTGTGAGTGTGTGTGTGTGTGTGTGTGTGTCGCCTGCTCGTCATGCGATCTGAATTGCGCTGATTGGTTCTTCAAACTTATTCATCCCACTCATGAATTCTTACTAGACGTCACCATAGCGACCAGGGCGACCTTGCGCGGCAGCAGTGTTTTCCACGTCATGAGTTTGAGAGAACTTATAGTATATATAGATAGATATCAATATCTATATTTATATATCTAATGAAGGCTAGTCACTGCGCTGGTGCTGATGCAGGTGTACTATAGCATGTAACACCCAGGGAGTGCGATCACCTGAAGAGCGCGCGGCGTGCCATGAACACAGCAGCGCCGCCGCCTAGTCAGTCAATGGACAGGTCTGCCGTCAGAGCTCAATCAACAGGCACACCTTGTTTGTATAGGGTGCCAAACGGGGCACACAAACATGAAGGGAGCCCTCGTACGCCAAGCAACATCGAGTACAGGTGAGAGTGAGACGAGGAGCGTGAGACGCCACCTGACGCCCCACGACAGTGGCCCAGACTCATGTAACCGAGTGAGAGAGACAGCGAGCGCAAGTTCAAGGCAGTGTGTGCATCATACGTGCTTGTAGTTACTAGTGTACATACGGCAGTAGATCTGTGTACATAATCAAAGGGCGGACAGTAGTTTGTCAGTGTAGCATACGGCTGTAGTTCTCGTTTAACATACGGCTGTAGTTCAGTGTACATACGGCTGAGTTCTGTTTACATACGGCAGTAAGTGTCTGTGTACATGCATACGGCATTAGTTCAGTGTACATACTGGCTATGAAGTTCAGTGTACATACGGCTGTAGATTGTCTGTGTACATAACGGCTGTAGATACTGTGTACATACGCGTGTAGTTCAGTGTACATACGGCGTGTTAGCTCTGTGTACATACGGCTGTAGTATTCTGAGTGTCACATACGGCTGTAGTATCTGTGTACCATACGCATGTAGTTCATGTGTACATACGGCTGTAGTATTCTGTGTACAAGCTGGCTGAGATCTGTGTATCAACGGCTAGTAGATCTGTTTACATACGGCTGAAGAACTGTTTACATACGCTGTAGATCTGTGAACAACGTGCTGTAGATCTGTGTACATCCGGCTGTAGTTCTGTTATTACAAACGGCAGTAGTTCTGTGTACATACGGCATAATCTGAGTAAGCAAAATACGGCTGTAGTACTGTTTACAAACGGCGTGGTATATCTGTTACAAAAACGCTGTATTTCTTTACATACGGCTGAATTTTCTGTTACATACGCTGTAGTTCTGTACATAGCTGCGTAGATTCTGGTTTACCATACGGCTGTAAACTGTTTACAATACGGCTTGAAGATCTGTGTACATACGGCAGTATAGCTTTCTACATCGGCTTTAGTCTTAGTACATACGGCTGTAGATCTGTTATACAAACAAAAACAACACAAACAACAAACAAACCAAAACCTCCAACACCAACACACCAAACACCACAACAAAACCCAAAAACCAAAAAACACACACACAAAAAAAATCCAACAAACAACACAACAAACAAAAAACAACCAACCCCACAAAACACAACAAAAACCGAAAAACAAAAACAAAACCAACAACCACAAACACACAAAACAACAAACACAAAACACAACAAACACCAAACAACCAAACACAAAACAAACCAACAAACAAACCACACAAAAAACACAAACACAAAACAACAAACAAAACACACAACACAACAACAAACCACACACAACAAACAAAACAAAACCAACACACAACAAACCACAACAACACACAACAAACCAAAACAAAACACCAACAACAAACACAACAAAACACAACAACACCAAACCACACAAACACAACAAAAACCAACAAACCAAACAAAACAAACACAACACAAACAAACAACAAAACACAACAACAACAAACAACAAACACAACAAACCACAACAAAAACACAACACAACAACACAAAACAACAAAACAACAAACACACACAAACACAACAAAACACACAACAACCACAAACAAACAACAACAAAACACAAAACAAACAAACACACACAACACAACAACCAACACAAAAAACACAACAAACACAAACAAAAACAAACAACCACAACCACAACACACAACACAACAAAACAAACAACACAAACCAAAACACAAAACCAACACCACAACAAACAAACACACACAACAACAAACAACACCCAAAACAACAACACCAAACAAACCACAAACAAAAACCAACAACCAAAAACACCACAACAACACACAACCAACAAACACACAACACAAACACACAAACACAACCACAACAAAACACACCACAACAACAAACACAACAAACAACAACAACCAAACAACAAAACACACAACAAAAACAACACCAAACACAAACAAACAACACACCACACAAACAAACAAACAAAACAAACCACAACAACCAAACAAACAAACACAACACAAACAAAACACACAACAACCAAACAACCACAAACAACACCAACCAACAAACAAACCACCACACAAACCAAAACAACACACAAACAACACACCACACCACAAAAACAACACCACCAAACAACAACAAACACAACAAACAACACAACAACACCACACACACCAACAACAAAACACAAACACCCCAACACCAACAACACACCAAAACACAACACACCAACAACACACAAACACAACACACACCACAACCACACACCCACACAACAAAACACACCCCACCCAAACCCACAACCACCCACAAACACACAAACAACACAACAACACAAACACCACACACCACCAAAACACAACCAAAACCACCACAACACCACCCACACACCAACACACACACAAACACACAACACCACACAACAACCACACCACACACACCCACACAACACAAAACCACAACAACACAACCCCACAACCACAACCACACAAACCACACCACACAACACCAAACCAACACCACACCCACAACACACAACCACACACAACACACCACAACCCAACAACAACAACCACACACCACAACAACCACAACACAACAACACCAACACACACACACAACACACAACACAAACCACCCACACAACCACCACCACAACCACAACAAACCAAAAACCCAAACCCCCACACACAAACCAACACAAACCACCCCACCCCACACAACCAAACCCCCCCACACCACCCACACCCCAAACCCCCACCAACCCCCAACACCAACCCCCCACAACACACCACACCACCCACACCCCCACACCCCCACCACACCACCCACCCCACCCCCCACACCACACCACACCACCCCCCACACAACCCCCCACCCCACCCCCCAACCCACCCACACAAAACCCACCCCCCCACAAAACACCCCCACACCAACACCCCCCACCCCCACCACCCCCCCCACCACACACCCCACCCCACCCCCACCCCCCCACCACCACCACCCCCACACCACCCCACACACCCCCCCCCCCCCCCACCACCCCACACCCCACCCCACCCACCACACACACCCCACCCCCCCCCACCCCACACCCCACACCCCACCCCACCCCACCCCACCCCCCCCCACCCCCCCCCCACCCACACCCCACCCCCCCCCACCCCACCCCACAACACCCCCACCCCCACACCCACCACCCCACCACCCCCCCACACCCCCCACCCCCCCCCCACCACCACCCACACCCCCACCCCCCACCACCCCCCCCCCACCCCAACACCCCCCCCCAACCCCCCACCCCCCCCCCACCACCACACACCCCCACCCACCCCCCCCCCCCCCCCACCCCCCCCCACCACCCACCCACCCCCCCCACCCTACCCCCACCCCGCCCCCCACCCCCCCCCACTACCGCCCCCCCCCACCCCCACCCACCCCCCCCCCCACACACCCCCCCCACCCCCCACAACCCCCCACCCACCCCCCCCCCACCCACCCACACCCCCCCAACCCCCCCCACACCCCCCCACCACTCAACAACCCCTCCCCACCACCACCCCCGCACCACCCGCACGCCCAAAAAAACTACCCAACCAACACCAACACCCCACCAACAAACCACCACACCAAAGCCAACCGCATCCACCCCCCCACAACACACACCCACCACAAACCCCACCTAGACACCACACCAACAACACAAAAACCCACCCCCCCACTGGGTGCAACGCGTAAACAACACAAAAAACAAAACATCCACACACCCCCAACCAACCCCAACAACACACCCAACCGCCCGCAGCCACAACCACACCCACTAACCCCCTACAACACCACCCCCAACCCCAATACCACCACACACACCACCACACAACAACCACTACACCCACCCCCCTACAACACAACAACACCACAACCTACACACCCACAACCCAAACAACACAAACACACCACGGATACCCTAATAACACAAACCCCCAAACAATCACACATACCACCGAACCCACAAAACAACCCTAACCTAAACAACCAACTGAACCCAAACACACAACCACACAAAAAAACACAACAACACAACAACCAACCCACCCCCCCACCTCCCGACCCAAAACGGAACTCCCACAACCAACAACACCAAACAATCACCACAACACCCAAAACCGATCCAAAACAAACCAACAAAACCCAAAACCCCACCCGACAAAACCACACACCACCCCAACCACACACAAGACAAACCCCCCACAAGAAAACCACCAAAAAGACAACAAAAACCACACACTAACGCACCACACGGTGGGATGATCACCAACTTATAATAACAACCCACACAACAACCCGGGGGACCAACAACAAACACAAAACAAACACCACAAAACAACCACACCAAACAAAACCAAACACACACAAAAACAAACAAACAACACAACCATACAACTACAACAAAATACAACACACCAACAAAAACAAACAAAAAAAAACAAACACAAAAACACAGACACAACCACACACAAAAAAAAACACAAAAACAACAAAAAACCAAACAACAAACAACAACACAACAACACAACAAACAAAAAAAACACCTATAACCAACAAACAAACAACACAACAACACACTACAACCCCACCACCACGAACCCCACCCGAAACCCACAACCCACAAACCCACACCCCACGCCCCACAACCAACACCACACTCCAACACACAAAACACACAACCGCACAACACTAACCCCCAAGACCACGCGCAAAACCAACCAACACACAACCCACCAACAAAACAAACACACAACCCCAAACCAAGGACCAAACACCCACCACAACAACACACCACCACAAAACAAACACCCCAAACCCCCTTCAACCCGCACTTCACCACACAACGAAAAACAACACACTCCCACACCACAAAACCCCAAAAACCCCACACACACCAACCAAACCACCCAACCACAAAACCCACAACCAACAACCAACACCACCCACCCCCCACCCGCCCACCCCCCCCCCACCAACCCCCCACAGCCCCCACCGACCCCCCCCCACCCCACCCCCCCCCCCCCCACACCAACCCCCCACCCCCCCCACCCCACCCCCCCCACCCCCCCACCCCCACGCCCCTACCCCGCCCCCCAACCCCCCCCCCACCCCCCCCCCCCCCCCCCACCCCACCCCACACCCCACACCCACACCCCACCCCACCCCCCCCCCACCCCACACCCCACCCACCCCCCCCCCACACCCCACACCCCACCCCACACCCCACCCCACACCCCACACACACCCCACCCCCCCCACCACCCCACACCCCACCCACACACCCCCCCACCCCACACACACCACACCCCCCACACCCCCCCACACCCCACCCCACCCCCCACACCACACACCCCACCACCACACCCCACACACACCCCACACCCCCCACACCCCACCCCCACCCCCACCCCCCACCCACACACCACACCCCCACACCCCACACACACCCCACACACACACCCCACACCCGCAACCCCACACACCCCCCCACACACACCACACACACACACCACTCCCCCAACCCCAACCCCAACCCCAGCCCCCCCCCACCCAACCACCCACACCCCCCCAGACACAACCACCACCACCACCACCCCACAAACACCCACACCACAAAACGACACACACACCACCACCTCCCCAACACCCCACCCCACACCACAAAACAAACACACACAACCCCAACAACCCCCAACCACACACACACACCAACAACACCCAACACCACACCCACCCACAAATCAAACACAAACAACAAACAAGACACAAACCTACCATAACAAACAAACACCACCACACAAAAAAACAAACAACCCAACCCACACCACAACCACACAAACACCACCCACTAACCACAACACAAGACAAAACAACAAAACACCAACAAAACGAACCCAACAAACCTAATCAAACCAAACAACCAACCCACCAAACAAAAAACACACAGACACACAAAACCACAAAAACAAACACAGAACAACACCGAAACAACCAAACAAACAACAACCCACACAAAAAAACACACCACACACAAAACACACCACAACAAAAACACACAACAAACCACAACCAACACAAACCAAACACCAAACCACAACACAAACCCACACAACACCAAACAACACCAAACACACACAACAACCAAAAAAACCAACACCCACAAAAACACAAAACAACACAAACCAAACAAAAACACCAAAACAAACAACAAAACACAAACACAAAACCCAACCAAACACACCAAACCAACACACACAACACACCAAAAACAACAAACAACACACCAACACAACAAACACAAACACACACAAAAACAAACCACACACAACAAAACAACAACACAACACAAACACACAAAAACACACAACAAACCACAACAACCAAACACACAAACCAACACAACACCAAACAACAACACCAACAAAACAACAAACACCCACAACAAAACACACAAACACAACACACAAAAACACACAACACAAACACAACACACAACAACAAACACAAACCAACACACACAACAAACACACCCAACCAAACACACAACACAACACCAAAAACAACAAACAACAAACACACAACACACCAACAACAACAAAACAACAAACAACAACACACAAACACAAACAACAAAAAACACCACAACACAACACAACAAACAACCACAAACACAAACAACACACAAACACACACAAACACCAACAACCACAAACAACAAACAACACAACACAAACACAACAAAACACAAACACAAACACCAACACAAACACACACAACAACAACACCAAAACACAACAACACACCACCCAAACAAAACCAAACACACAACAAAACACAACAACAAACAACCACAAAACAAAACACAAACAACCAACACCAACACAACAACACCAAAAACAACAACAAACACACCAAACAACAACAAACAACACACAAACCACACAAACACAACAACACACCAAACACCACAAATACCCACCCCAAAAACAAAACACAAAACACAACCAACCCAAACAAAAAAACACAACAAAAACAAACCCCAACAAACACAACACACAAAACCAACACACACCCACAAACACCACAAACACACACAAAACAATAACACACAACAACAAAACAACAAAAAACACCCAACAAACAACCAACAACACACACACAAACCAACACACCACAACCCCACCAAACACAACCACACACACAAAACCAACAAACAAACCACCTAAACAACAACACAAACCCACCACAAAACAACACACCCAACAAAAAAAACCACCAAGCAAACCAACACCCCACAACCCAACAAGCCACAAAAAAACACACACCACCAACACACACACCACACCCACCACAACACACCAAAAACCCACAAAACACAACACAAAACCCCACACCCACAACAAACCAACCAACACACACCCAATATAAACACAAACACAAAAAAACACAAACCGTACCAATCACCCCACCACTAGACCCACCCACCACAC